>CM029014.1:143728997-144446497 GCA_016801055.1 Panax notoginseng | reverse complement strand
CCTTTCGATGAAGATCCGCATAACTCTTTTGTCTATCCTGTGCCGTTTGTATACGTTGTCGAATCGTTTGGATCTTTTCTGTAGTTATGCGTACCAACTCTGGTCCCAACAATATTGCTTCATCCACCTCGTCCCAGCATACTGGAGAACGACACTTTCGTCCATACAAGGCTTCAAATGGAGCCATACCTATACTTGCCTGATAACTGTTGTCGTAGGAGAATTCCACCAGTGGCAAGTACTTATCCTAACTTCATTTGAAATCTAGAACACAGAGTCTTAATAGATCTTCCACAATTTGAATAGTCCTCTCTGATTGTACGTCCGTTTGAGGATAGTATGCTAAACTGAATCGTAAATCCGTGCCCATAGCTTTCTGTAAGCTAACCCAAAATCGTGAAGTGAATCTTGGGTCACGATCCGAAACTATAGATACTGGCATTCCATGCAATCTCACAATCTCATTCACGTACATACTAGCAAGACGTTCAAGGGAATAAGTCTCACGTATAGGCAAGAAATAGGCAAACTTGGTTAATCTATCAACAATGACCCAAATCGCATCTAAGCCTTGAGAAACCTTGGGAAGACCCGTAACAAAATCCATAGTAATGTGTTCTCACTTCCATTTCAGAATCTCAAGTGGTTGAAATGAACCCTTTGGTACTTGATGCTCCGCTTTTACACGTTGACAAGTTAAACACCTCGAGATAAACTCTGCGATCTCTCTTTTCATATTGCTCCACCAAAATATATGTCGAAGATCATGATACATTTTGGTACTCTCAGGTTGGATTGCAAACGGTGTGTTGTGTGCCTCCATCATGATTCTATACTTCAAGTTAAAATTGTTAGGAACACAAAGTCTGGAGTTGACTCGATGTATTCCTTCTTCATCAATTCTTGCTTCTGGAATAGCACCTTCTTGCACTTTCTTCTTCATACGCATCAGCTCCATGTCCGTACAGCTTTAACTTTATCGATTAAAGTCGGTTCTACTCGTATATTTGATATCATCATGTGGGTACTTGGAGCCTTCATCTCTATCTCCATCCTTTGTAAATCATACAAAATGGGCCTTTGCATTAACAACATTGCACTCGTACCCGCATATGATCTTCTACTCAATGCATCAGCTACTACGTTTGCTTTTCCAGGATGATATTGGATGGTATGATCGTAATCTTTCAACAGCTCGAGCCAACGTCGTTGCCGCATGTTGAGTTCCTTTTGGGTGAAGAAATATTTGAGGCTTTTATGATCTGTATAGATCTCCACTTTCTTCCCATACAAGTAGTGTCTCCAGATCTTCAACGCGAAAACGACTGCTGCCAACTCCAAATCATGAGTAGGATAATTCCTCTCATATTCTTTGAGTTGTCACGAGGCATAGGCTATGACTTTCCCATGTTGCATGAGAACACATCCTAACCCTTTGCCTGAAGCATTACTGTAGATAATAAATCCATCCGAACCAGATGGTATTGTCAGAATAGGTGCCAAAATGAGTCTCCTCTTGAGTTCATGGAAACTCTTCTCGCATTCCTCACTCCATACGAATTTTGTATCTTTCCGAGTCAGCTGAGTTAATGGAGTAACGATTCGAGAAAATCCTTTCACAAATCTTCGATAATAACCAGCTAAGCCCAGAAAGCTACGTACTTCGGTTACCGACTTCGGTTGCTCCCAACTTTGTATGGCTTCAATCTTCGCCGGGTCGACAGATACTCCATGTTTTGACACCACGTGCCCAAGGAATGCTACTTCCTCAAGCCAGAACTCGCATTTCTTCAGTTTGGCATATAGCTTGTTTTCACGAAGCCTTTACAATATCAGCTTCAAATGGCGCTCATGATCTTCACTGCTTTTGGAATAGATGAGGATGTCATCAATAACGACAACAACGAATTGATCTAAATATTCTTTGAACACACGGTTCATCATATCCATGAAGGCAGCAGGAGCATTAGTCAATCCAAAAGACATGACTAAGAATTCATAATGCCCGTACCGAGTTCTGAAGGCAGTCTTTGGAATATCCTCAGTTTTAATCTTCAGCTGATGATATCCAGAACGAAGATCGATCTTTGAAAAGAATTATGCTCCTTGCAATTGGTCGAACAAGTCATCAATACGAGGTAGCAGATACCTATTCTTGATTGTGATATGGTTCAATTCTAGATAGTCAATACAAAGTCGCATACTCCTGTCTTTCTTCTTTACGAATAAAATAGCAGCACCCCAAGGAGACGTACTAGGACGAATGAAACCGATGTCTAACGATTCCTGTAATTGGACTTTTGACTCCTGAAGTTCAATAGGAGTCATTCGATATGGGGTTTTAGAAATGGGCTTTGTACCGGGTTCAAGGTCAATAAAGAATTCAACTTCACGTTCTGGGGGTAGACTAGGAAGTTCTTCAGGAAATACGTCAGGAAATTCACTAACAACAGAAATATTATTCAAATCTGACGTATTTTTGTTCGAGTCCATAACATGGGCTAAGAAAGCTTGACATCTGTTTTTCAATAAACGAATGGCTTTATGGCTTTATATGATAGAGATTGATTTTAATGGTTTGGTTGCTTGAATTCGCATAACAGGTTGGTTAGGAATATGAAAACTAACAATCTTATGAAAACAATCAATTTTGGCATGATGAGTAGTTAACCAATCAATTCCTAAAATCACATCAAAAGCAAGTATCTTTAAAGAGATATGGTCAACAGGTAATGTGATTGTGCCAACTTGGATTAAGCAAGATTTATAAACTATATATATAATGAAAGTTTCTCCTAACGGAGTCTCCAGAGATAGGTCAAAGTCTAATTTCTCCGTAGTCAAGTTTAAACGTTGAACACAAGCAGGAGAGATAAAAGAATGGGTAGAACCGGTATCTAGTAAAGTATAAACTTCTCAAGAATTCAAGATTAGCTTACCCGTGATCACCTCGTTCGGGTTTCTCGCGTTTTGGCCAGTCACGACAAACGCCCTTTCAGGAACCGCTGATTTCGACTTATCCGGGACAGCTTTTGGAGTCACCATCCCCGCTGAACTTGGTTTTGCTATAGAATACTCTCGAGCTATATGACCCTCCTTTCCATAGTTATAACATACCTTGGATTGGTGTGGGCAGTTTGGGCTGATATGTCCCTCTTTCCCGCATTTGTAACATACGACCGGTGGTTGTTCTCCTCCCCTAGAAATAGTTGATGTTTGTGTTGACGTCTTCACGTTATCATTGTTGTACCTTCTCTTCTTGATATCTCCTCCCGACTCGCTTCTTCTATTATCACGGCCACGATTACCACCAGAGTGGTTACCGCTTTTGTCCGAATGCTTTCCTCCCTGCTGGTTTTCATTGCTCCGATGACTGCCACCACCGGTATGTCCCTAGTTGTGGTCCCTCGGTTGAACATACTCATTATCTCGCTCTAATAATTGAGCCCTATTTACAACATCTGAATATAAAAAAAATTTATGAGAGATAAGATATTGTCGAATCTCAGGTTTTAAACCTCTCAGAAACATCCTTGTCATTCGTTCCTCATTCTCCACCAAATGAGGTGCAAACCTGGATAACTCTGCAAACTTCGCCTCGTACTGGGACACCGTCATGTTATTTTGTTCCAGTCTAATAAACTCTACCTCCTTCATATGACGAATACTTTCAGAAAAGTACTTGTCATTAAATAGTTTTTGAAACGTTTCCCAGGACATGTTGAGTGCGTCAGGCTGGGTACGCTTTACAGACTCCCACCAATAGTCTGCCTCACCGCAGAACATAAGGGTGGTGAACGGAACCTTCTGTTCCTCCGTGCATCCCAAGACATCAAATATCTTGGAAATTTGCTTGACCCACGTTTCCGCCTTGATCGGATCCGGCTTTCCCTGAAAGTCTGGTGGTCCCAACTCTTTAAACTGTTTGGCCGTGACAAACCGCGCGTTGTCATCATTTCCACCCGTATTCTGCACACGAGTCTCCCTCGTCTGATTTTGCATGAACTGCAAAAAGCTCCTAAACATTCCATCATTCATCGTTTACTCGGTAACGTTATTTACAGGAGGAATATTGCCAGCCTGTTGCACATTCTCCTGATTGGTAACTAAAGGTGTTTCCACGGTCTCATACAATCCATTGTTAATGTTCTCAGCAGTCATTCCTAAATACTACCATAAAACAAGGGTTAATTGAACAAATTAACATATCACATAATATCCCTATATTATGACCAACCAACAAATAAGCTTAGGTAGGACATACTAGCGAAGAATTTACTCGTCTCTCCCCTCCTAGTTCTATTCTCCGATCTCCGCCAGAGACCATATCCCTAAGCTCTGATACCAACTGTGACGCCCCCAAAATAGGTATACATCACTCATTCTGAGTCGCCAAATACATGGTACAGAAACAAGTACAACTTCGTTAAAATAATTATCGTGCAAAATACGACAACAAAAATATTGTGAGTTTAAATACAAATATTGTCTTCTAGACAATATCCACACTCAAATAAGTCCTCATTATAATTATTGAAACACTATTTTATAAAATAGTGAGGACTGCTAACACAACTGACTGAAAACATCACTCCACACCCCGACTAGTTCCCGTTATATTCTCGCATACTGAGAAAAATGGAACAAAAAGGAAAAGGGTGAGCTCAACTAGCCCAGTAAAGAATATTATGCCTAAGATAATAAACAACAACTTATCATTAGTCTTCAACAGAAAAAAATCTGATAAAATATAATAGACAACAAGTTTTAGATCAACAACTGCAGCGAAAATAGCAAACCATTAGAAGAGTCAAGTAGAGAATGAATTCTACTATCTTTTAAGATTTAAAAGTCCATCAACGATATTTTATCCCTGTAACATCAATCAATAACCATCTTTAATCAAATATTCATTTTTGCACTACAAGCCAAAGATATTCATTTGTAACACCAGTCGGTCATGTTCATCTCAACACCTGTTCATCTTTGCACTATGGGCCAAAGATATTCATCAGTTAATCATTCATCTTTGCACTACAGGAATTCGTATTATAATTTATCCAAGTACAATAATACTCCATAATAACCAATTGTGAAGGAGAATTCAAAAATAAAGATCAAAACATGGATACAATCAAAGATAGTAACCATAATAGACATCTTGGACAAAAAGAAAATTTTTTATTTTTCGGTGAATAGTGCCGTATTCGTGAATAATATCGTATACGTGAATAGTGCTGTATACGTGAATAGTAACCCCGACACAAAAAGTTTCAAATTTAATAAAAAGTTCATATCAATATTTCAGCATAATGATATTGAAGATAATAATATCATTTAAGAAGAAAATAATATCCCTTACCTCAAACGAACAATACTTCTGATCAGAATATCGTTTATGAGGCTGAATGAAACTTGTGCTGAATAACAACTCTCAAAGTATCAAAATACTCACAAAATACGCTCGAGAATATAGAGAGAGAAAGAGAGAAAACTTATAAATTTTAGTGTGATTTTCAATTCTAACTTAGCCCTCTATTTATAGGAAAATGTTAGCACGCCGAAACAGACTTGACCTGCAACCTGATGGCTTTACCTGCTACTATTTCCACCCACCACATTTGAATAAAATTTTTATCACATTTCTCACCAACCAAAAGTGGGGCCCACCAATTATAGAATTTTCTACCAAAATGATAAATTCTGAAACTTCAATAATTTCTGAACCAGTCATCTCTTAAAATTCATAACAAATCATACGTTCATTTTTAACGGTTCAAAATTTGTGGACATATACTCAACTTATATATGTATAACATATCCAAAAATCACAACGATCCAACGGTCGGATTAAAAATTATAACTCACGCAATATAATTTAAAAACACTGGTTTGATTTTTAGTACCTTCATTCCGACAAAAATACTGATAAAATAACTCAGCATTAATTCCTTCATTTATAACCACAAAAATATATCCCTCATTTATATCCACACAAAAAATAAAAATTTCTTATCATATAAATTAATAATTAATTATTCAAAAATAATATCACAGAATCACAATTATGACAACCAGGCCGTTCCCAGGAAAGAGAGGGCTTTCCAATAATAATTTCTCCTTACTGGAGCGCAATTAGATGACCAAACCTCTCCTTAGACAGAACTTTCTAGACATTGTCAATAATGCTATCTAATAATATTATTCAAATAATATGAATTATTGATCCGATAATGGAAAATAATGTGCAGCGATAATTTTTGAAACAACAATAATATAAAATATCAACGTAGCAATTATTGAATCAATAAAATAAAATATTGAACAGTAATTACTGTAACAATTATTGAGTAGTGTCTTCTTACGTAAGAATCAATAATCGGTGCAATACCGTGTGCTACTGTGTTTTAACCACCGGGTATTCCAACAGTATTAACGGTAACAACAACGTCGTTATTTATAAACAATCTATACTTGTCGTTTTCTTCATCCAATCACTTTTCGTTATGGGTTCCACACAAGGCTGCGCTGTCGTACGAATATTCCCCGACAGCAAGAATATTCCACGACCAAACGAATATTCACCGACAAAAATGAATATTTTATAACTACTTGCTTATTTTATAAAATTTGCACATTTCACCCATAACTACAGAATTATATCAAATTAACACCTTATTATTCAAAATAATAATTAGAGAAAATTCGATTTTATTAATAATAAGATGGGGTCTTACAATAATTATTATAGTTATTACTATTATTATAATAATTATAATATTACTAATAATAATTATTATTATTATTATTATTATTATTACTATTACTATTAGTATAATAATAATAATAATAATAATGATAATAATAATAGTAATAATAATAATTTTTAATAATAATAATTATTATTAGTACTATAATAATAATAATAATAAAATAATAATAATAATTATTATTATTATTATTATTATTATTATTAATATTATTTTAATAATAATTATTATTATAATATTACTATTATTATAATTATTAAATTATTATTATTATTATTATTATTATTATTATTATTATTATTATTATAATTATTTTAATAATTTTTATTAATCTAATAGTAGTAATTATTATTATTATTATTATTATTATTATTATTATTATTATTATTATTATTACTATTATAATTATAATAATAATAATTATTATTACTATTATAATTATAATTATTATTTTTATTATTACTATTATTATAATTATTATTATTACGATTATTGTTATTATTATTGTTATTTGATTTGGGCGAGAATTTTTAGTGTGAGATGAAATGTGAGACTTTAGATTAAGTTGGAAGAATTGAGATGAAATCTGAACCGTCCTTGTGCTTTGTCAAATGAAATATTCAAAATCAGTTCTGTTAGTAGAAAGCTTAAAATTTTGAAAAATCTTACAGTGGGCTGCCAAGAAGACTTCAGATAGCTTTTGGGATTCGAAAACTCAGTTTCCACCAATTAAATTTTAGTATGTTGTAGAACCCGAGCTTACAAGTGTCTTGAAAGAAGAATCACAAAGTTTGGAGCACTCTAGAAGAGGTTAATGGCTAAAATGGATAAAGTTTTCTCTCTTTTTTTCTTTTTTTTTCAAATGAGCTGATGGAGGCTCATATTTGTAGACCAGATGGCCGCGAGTCTACCTGCGGCTGCCCGGGCTACCCGGGTTTTGCGGGTCATGTCGTCTCAAAGTACGTGCACTCTGGTGACGTGATGTCCTATCGAACGTTCATAACTTTCAATCCGGGCATTCAATAGAAGCGTGCTATACCTTTTCGGAAAGCCATTGACGAGAGTTACACAATGACATGGGATTAGACATTGTCCGAAACTGGGAAGATGGGTCCATGATAAGATCTCCAAGTCTCCGTAGTCTATTTGTTGAGTTGTCTTGTGCAGTTATCACTCCGGATTTGAGTTATGGTTCTTGTGAGACATCTTTTGACGTAATTTGAGTAGAACTGAGTTGAAATGATGTTGAGACGGCAAAATGACCATTTTGCCCCTCCCAAGGTTGTCTCCGACTTTGGTGTAGTAGCAGCAGTCTTTTCTCGGGGTTATCTCTGAGATTGGCCCGCTATTGACTCTGATTGTCCTCAAGGTTGTCTCTGAGGCGTGTTTGACCTCCCAGAGTTATCTCAAGTACTGGAAACTGAAAGTAGTATGCACACAAGCCAATCATGTTTGATGATAAAACATATACTTTGTAACAATCTTATTCATTTATTAATAAAAAGTATTAATTTATTAAATGCTTTTAATTATCTACATGATGCTGTTTTATAATATGTGATAAACCCATAGTTTTAACCAATGTTTTTAGAATAATGATTATGATAATTCTAATGAGATCTAAATTCTTAGAAAGCTTAAAACTAAAATAGTTTCCAATCGTTAGATTACTAAATTAGGGATTAATGAATCCGGATAAATTGGTACATACGTTGCTTGCTCATTGGATGAGGATGATTGATCTCATGATCATTTGTGTGGAGACACTAAAGCAAGTATGTATGTGCTTATTAGAGAATAAGTTCACTGAATGTGGCTCGCTAAGGAATACCTAATGGAGTTTTACTTGCCTGTCAATTGGAATTCCTGTAGTGATAGTAGTACAAGTGATCCTTAGACTTGAGATCATCATAGTATCTTGTGTATGATGAATTATAATTTGACTTATTCCTTGAGACCCTTAGGGTATATCAAAGGGTATAATAAGTTGTACATGGAGATAATGTATGATCAATAAAGAATCTACCACTTCTAGTAAAAGAAGAGAAATGTCCTATGTGATTCGATAAATGATAACCCAGTAGTCCTTGGCCAAGGCAGAATGAAATTAGAAAGGAGTTTCTAATTTGTATTATTTGGAGTTGTGCATTTCAGAGTTGAATTATATATAATTAAATAAAATAAGACTTGACAGTAATTCCATGTCTTATATTTAATTGGGATATTGTATGGTGGAAGGATTGAATTGTACGGTAACTATTTACTCAAAGGTTCTTTTATGATTAATGTTGAAATCTATATTATCTGGAAAGTCGTTAATCGCTAGGGAGGCTTATCCCTATTGTAGAATAAATATTATTTATTTAAATAAATTAATATTTTAATTTTTTTATTTAAATAATATTAGAATTGTTCTAATTGATTTATTCACAACCGGTTTAATATGGAGAACCTAAAGGGTCACACCATAAAAGGAAGAATAATTATTTAAGAAGTTAATGCCTTACTCGTAATAATAAGTTAAGTATATTTAATTTAATCTATGGTGATAGAATAAAGTAAATAGCTTAATATTTATTACTTAATATTTTGAAAATATTAAATATAAATTAATAAGAGCAGTTTTATTATTATTATTACTATTATTTAATTCCTAAAGGAGATTGGGAATTAATTAATAAAAGTACTCTCAAATATCCTAATAAGATTAGGAGGCTAATTAATTAAAAGAGTTTACTTAATTATTCCTAATAAGATTGAGAGCTTTATTAATTAAAGGAATTTAATTAATTAAAATAAAATCTAATTCCTTAATTGTTAAGAAGGGTTGCCCACATCTATAAATAAGAGGAGTCTTATTATGGGTGAAGGGTGGTTGTTGACTTTTTCACAACATACACAATTCCAATAGTTAGGGAGTACGTTCTTTTTCTATAGAGATAGAAATTTAGGGTTTAGTCAACTACCATTCTTCTTGAATATTTCTTCTTCCTTGGTGGATCACCTCTAGAGGCCAAACACTTGGGTGGCTAATGTTCATCAAAGGAAGGAACCAAACCCGGTGGATTCAAGTTGAACGTGAAAAAGATTGGAGGTGAATTTGTACCTGAGGAAGCTCGAATCTTCAAGGGTATGATTCTTATTCTTTATCTTTTCGTTTAATTAATAATTGTGCATAAAAGATGATCTGGGTATATGGTTTGTAAAATTTTAAAACTATGTTTTTCCACGTTTTCTCTTATTTATGCAATTTGATTGTGTTCATAAATATTACAAACCTAACAGTGGTATCAGAGCCAAACATTTATGCAAATTATTAATTATTTTAATTTCATATGTATATTGATATGTGTTTAGAACAAATTTAATTGGGCTTAATTTTTTTGTATAAAATTTATTAAAAATAAATAAATTTATTTTTGCCTAAAACTGTTTTCGAAAAATGTTTTTTTTCTTCTTGAATCTGCGGGTGACTTTAGTTTTCAAATACTAATCCTGAATCATGATTCCTTTTGATTAGATCTACAGGTAATATATAATATTATATATATATATATATATATATATATATATATATATATATATATATATTAGTTTTAAACTTTTGTATTGTTTAGATCTAACTCCTTAACTAGTAACCGGTTGACTTTGCCTCCTGTTCCAGACATAGTTAACCAAGAAATTCACAGTTATGAAAATATCAGTCAAGCCTTGCACAATTAGAATATACCTAGAGTCTCCCCTAAGGAAATTTATCAGTCAACATTTTTGGACAATTTTAAAACAGATTATAATGTCAAAAATGTTGAAAAGGTTTATGCCATTAATAAAGAATACGAAAATTGTAGTCTTTTGGATCCCGAAGTCATCAAAAAACATAAAAAGAAAGGTTATAATTTTATTCACATTGGATTAGTTCAAGTGGCTGTTAAACCATTAAACATTGAAGGAATTAATTCAAGTATTTATCTCTGCCTTAGAGATGCACGATTCTTGAATTATTATCCTAGCATGATCGGCGCAATGGAATCTAGTCTGCATAATGGACCTATCCATTTAAATTGCTTTCCTGATTTCACATTGAGCCTAAGTGATAAAAATTTATTAAAAGCATTGACATTAAATATTAAAACTGCTGGAGAAATTACTCAAATGATTGAGGGTTCTCAGCCGATAGCTTTGATTTACCGGATTTATTATAAGACCATGAAAACTAACCTAAACGTTCATGCTCTCAATAAAAGTCCAAAAGATCAAACTGTCTTAATTCAAAGTTCAACTAGTGATGCTAATATTCAGATCCCGAGAGTCATTCTCTGGAAAGATATTACTCTCCCTAGTCAATGGACTTTACCCAGTGAAATACCTGAACAACCTGTAGTTAACAATCTAATAAACCTTGAAAATGTTAGACAATTTTCTGATGGAACAGTAAAAATAAGTTTTGAACGCAGTAAAAGACCGATTATTATTGAAGACTCGGCTAGTACTATAGCATCTTCAAGAAGAGACACTGAAATTCTTAATAACCCTTCTTCAAGAGATCTTAAATTAAAAGGTATTTTAAATCAAGGTCAAGCTAGTCATCCATGTTATACTCACAAGGATCTAGTAGAAGAAGAGAGTTCTTCCTCTCCTACTCCTTCTGAGCTTCCCACTCAGTCTGATTTTGAAATTCCTATTAACAATTAGTTAAGAGTTATTAAAGGAGATTTTATTCTTGATTAGGATAGTCTTGTAAAATATTTTAATTCCAAAAATAATAAAGATAAAAGACATTTATTTCGTTCAAATCATCCAACAGAAAAGGAGCGAGATAAAATTGTTAATAGATGGAAACGATTCATAAAAAATGAAAAAAATAAACATTACCTTTTATGACTGGTATGATCAATATCAGAGTAAGTGTAATGTTATAACAAAAAGTCAATGGGTAAAAGAAGATAAGTCTAAGGTCTATTCTAGTCATCCTCCGCTAGAAACGATCCTTATCCCAGTTAAGAACACATCTGTTGTTGCCAGTCCCTTTAAAATTTCTGATGGCAATAAAGATGATAAAAAAATTATTGAACAATTAAATTTTAGTAATCAATATCTAGCAACTGTTGGAAGACAGCTTAATAGAATTGAAGAAAAATTTGACGAAACAAGTATAAAACGGCCTGATGCAAAAATTGAACATCCTTTGATTAACTTACCTGAAAATAGAAGTAAATTAGGTTTACCTAATGATGATAGCAACCTAATTAAATCTATTGAGAAGTTATTTAAAAAACTAAAAACTGAACCTGGACCAAGTGGTACTGTATCTACTTTGGATCAAGTTGAAACTGAAGTTGAAAGCGATAGTCAAGCTGACTATTCTGATTCTACTTCAATCCTAGACTTTAATGATCAATTGAACAAGTTAACAGTCAAAAACACTAGTTTAACCAGAAATTGGTATTCTAGGCCTACTCCTCCGGATCTCCAATTCGAAGAGAGAAACCTAGACAAATAGTTCTCTGTTTCAGCTAATAAAATTTATGAATGGAACATTGATGGTCTTAGTGAACAAGAAATTTTAAACAAATTAAATCACATGTCTATAGCTAGTGGATTCATGGGTATTCTCAGATCTTGGTGGGAAAGACATCTCACGGAAGATACTAGACTATCTATAATTCATGCTATCCAGTTAGACGAAGACGGCAACCCCATCTTTGATGAAGATTGTGACGCCCCCAAAATTAGGTATACATCACCCATCTTGGGTCGTCAGATACATAGTACAAAATACAAATACAACTTACTAATACAACTGTCGTGTACAATACGACAAAACATAAACTGTGAGTTTGAATACAAATATTATCTTCTAGAGAGTATTCATACTCAAAAGGAGTCCTCATTACATTTATTAACACACCATTACATAGAATAGTGAGGACTACTAACTAATACTATCATTCGGACCATCACTCCGTTCCCCGACTTGCCCCAGCTACGTTCTCATTTCCTGAAGAGAACAGTGAAAGAAAGGGTGAGCTCAACTAGCCCAGTAAGAAATATCATGACTAAGATAATGCAGAATAAATTATCATTAGCCTTCAACAATGTTAAACTGATAAAATATAATAGACATCAAGTTTAACTGCAGCGGAACAAGCAATCCATTAAAAGAGTCAAGTAGAAAATAAACTCTACTATCTTTTATGATTTAAAAGATTTTCCAACACTGTGATCGCTGAGACTCAGCTTAATAAAATAATTCACATCATCGAATCACCCTTGCACTACGGCAAAGGATATTCGTATATTCATTAATGGTCATGATCATGCCAACAACTGTCCATCAATGCACTACGGGCCAATGAGGACTTTTACCACATCATTCGTAACATTACGGTCACGATTACACCGAATAATCCCTGGTCATAATCATACCAAGTCCATCTATGCACTGCAGGCCACAGATGACTTTCAACAGAATATAAACATGAGGATGATGACAATGATATAAGAATTCAATAAAACAAGTTCAAGAATTAATTTATCCAAGAATTAACAACGTCCAAATTGTCAACATGATACTACTTTGTGGAGTAAAATTCAAGAATGATCAGGAGAATATTTTCATGAATAGATACTACATGAAGCGCAAATGTCAAGGATATTCCACAAATTTCATGGAGTATAGAAGTCAAAACTTAACCAACTGAGTATAATAAAGAATGGAATAACAAAAGAAATCACCATGCATGCGATAGACCGCACAGACAGGTTATTCTAACAGAATAATAAATAATGGAACCAGGTCCGGCGTAAACGCACAGACAGGATATTCCGACAGAATAATAAATAATGGAACCAGGTCCGGTGTAAAACACACAGACAGGATATTCCAACAGAATAATAACAAGACGGAACCAGGTCCGGTGTAAAACACACAGACAGGATGTTCCAACAGAATAATAATAAAAACGGAACCAGGTCTGGTGTAAAACACACAGACAGGATGTTCCAACAGAATAATAGAAGAATGTCACCAAGTATAGGGTAGACCGCGTATACAGGTTATTCCAACAGAATAATAAGAAATGGAATAACAACAGTTCTCTTCATGAATAAGAAAGAATAACACCCCTTACCGTTTTAAAGACGAGCTGAAATAAGGAAGTGGTTAAGTATCAGAATATTCTTCTTCTCTCTTTCTATAGTTTCTCTCTATAGTTTCTCTCTCTAGAGTTCAGTGAATTCGTAAGAAATAATGAAGGAATGAGCTGCTATTTATAGAAAAATAGAATGCATAGTAACTAATCCATGAACGGTCCAGATTGATTACTTTAATCTGACGGTCCATATTTAAAGAAAAATCTTTTAAATAAAATATAATATATTCTATTTATAGAATAACTTTAATAAAGTATTCTGTTTTATATAAAAAGATATTTTTGTTATATTACGTTAATAATACGAATAAAACAAAACGTCATCATCGCTAAATAATTCATATTATTAACTGACAATAATTGAATCAAACTGAGTGACTTCTCACATAAGCATTAATAATCAATAGTGTGTGCTACTATGCAACCACACGTATTACTGTACTTTTACTACTGAGTAGTTCAACAGTAACAATGGTAAAATTTCCGCCGTTATTTTTAATAAAATATTTTTGTCGTTTTCTCAATCCGACAATAATTCCGTTGTGGGGTCCACCAATGATTGTGTCGTTGTACAAATATTCCCTGTTAAAACGAATATTCTCCGACCAATCGAATATTATATAACAACTTGCGTACTTTGCAAAATTTATAAATATTACCCACAACTATAACATTATATCAAATTAACTCCATAATATTCAAAAATGATATTTATAGAAAATTCTTCTTTATTTATAAAAGTTGGGGTCTTACAACCTCCCCTTCTTATGAAATTTCGCCCTCGAAATTAGGGTACGTACCTGGTATGTCGAAGAGGTAAGGATACCTTGATTTCATTTCAGATTCTAACTCCCAAGTCATTTCCTCAACATCGTGGTTTCTCCACAAAATTTTGACTTGAGGTATAACCTTGGAGCGTAGAATATGTTCCTTCTTATCCAAGATTTGAATAGGAACTTCTTCATACGTCAAATCTTCCGCTATTTCGTCTGGTTCTAACTCAATAATGTGGTTCGGGTCTTCCACATATTTGCGTAACATGGATATGTGAAAAACGTTATGAACACGAGACATACTTGGCGGTAAAGCGAGTCTATAAGCCACAGTTCCTACTCGATCGAGGATTAAAAATGGACCGATGAATCGAGGATTGAGCTTTCCTCTCTTTCCAAATCTCGTAACTCCTTTCCATGGAGCAACACGTAAGAACACATGATCTCCTACATCAAATTCCACGTCCTTTCGATGAAGATTAGCATAACTCTTTTGTCGATCTTGTGAGGTTTTTATACGTTGTCGGATCGTTTGAATATTTTCTGCAGTCATACGTACCAACTCCGGTCCCAACAACGTTGCTTCACCCACCTCATCCCAGCATACTGGAGAACTACATTTTCTTCCATACAATGCTTCGAATGGAGCCATGCCAATACTTGCTTGATAACTGTTGTTGTAGGAAAACTCCACCAATGGTAAGAACTTGTCCCAACTTCCCTTGAAGTCAAAGACACAGAGTCTTAATAGATCTTCAAGAGTTTGAATAGTCCTCTCTGATTGTCCGTCCGTCTGAGGATGATATGCTGAACTAAATCGTAACTCCGTGCCCATAGCTTTTTGTAAACTAACCCAAAATCGTGAAGTGAATCTTGGGTCTCGGTCAGAAACAATGGATACTGGCATACCATGCAGTCTTACAATCTCGTTTATGTACATACGAGCAAGGCGTTCAAGTGTATAAGTTTCTCGTATCGGTAAGAAATGAGCAGACTTGGTCAATCTATCAACAATGACCCAAATCGCATCAATACCTTGAGAAACCCTTGGAAGACCGGTAACGAAATCCATGGTAATGTGCTCCCACTTCCATTTTGGAATTTCAAGTGGTTGGAATGGACCTTTTGGTACTTGATGCTCCGCTTTGACTCGTTGACAAGTTAGACACCTTGAGATAAACAACGCTATCTCTCTCTTCATATTGCTCCACCAAAATGTATGACGAAGATCATGATACATTTTGGTACTTCCAGGATGAATTGCAAACGGTGTGTTGTGCGCCTCCATCATGATTTCATACTTTAAATCAGGGTTGTTAGGAACACAAAGTCTGGAGTTGACTCGAAGTATTCCTTCTTCATCGATTCTTGCTTCCGGCATAGCACCTTCTTGCACTTTCTTCCTCATACGCATCAGCTCCAGGTCTGTAGCTTGAGCAGCTTTAACTTTATTGATTAAAGTCGGTTCTACTCGTATATTCGTCATCATCACATGGGTCCCTGGAGTCTTTAACTCTATCTCCATCCTTTGCAAATCACACAAAATGGGTCTTTGTGTTGACAATATCGCACTCGTACTTGCATATGATCTTCTACTCAATGCGTCAGCTACCACGTTCGCTTTTCCAGGATGATATTGAATGGTATGATCATAATCTTTCAACAGTTCAAGCCAACGTCGTTGTCGCATGTTGAGTTCCTTTTGAGTGAAGAAATATTTGAGGCTTTAATGATCCGTAAAGATCTCCACCTTCTCCCTCATACAAGTAATGCCTCCAAATTTTAAGTGTAAAGACAACAGCTGCCAACTCTAGATCATGAGTAGGATAATTCCTCTCATATTCCTTGAGTTGTCTTGATGCATAGGCTATGACTTTTCCATGTTGCATGAGAACGCATCCCAACCCTTTGCTCGAAGCATCACTGTAGATGACAAATCCCTCCGAGCCAGATGGTATTGTTAGAACAGGTGCTGAAATGAGTCTCCTCTTGAGTTCTTGAAAACTCTGCTCACATTCTTCGCTCCAACCAAACTTTGTATCTTTCCGAGTCAGCTGAGTTAATGGAGTAGCGATTCGAGAAAATCCTTCCACGAATCTTCGATAATAACCAGCTAGACCGAGAAAGCTACGTACTTCGGTTACTGATTTAGGTTGCTCCCAGCTTTGAATAGCTTCAATCTTTGTCGGGTCAACAGATATTCCACGACTTGATACTACGTGCCCAAGGAATGCTACCTCTTCCAGCCAGAACTCGCATTTCTTCAACTTGGCATAAAGTTTGTATTCACGAAGCTTTTGGAGTACCAGCCTCAAGTGTTGCTCATGATCTTCACGGCTTTTGGAATAAACAAGGATGTCATCGATAAAGACGACCACAAAGTGATCCAAATATTCCTTAAATACCCTGTTCATCATATCCATGAAGGCAGCAGGAGCATTAGTCAATCTAAAAGACATAACTAAGAATTCATAATGCTCATACCGAGTTCTGAAAGCCGTCTTTAGAATATCCTCAGTTCTAACCTTCAGCTGATGATATCCAGAACGAAGATCGATCTTTGAAAAGAATTGTGCTCCTTGCAACTGGTCAAACAGGTCATCAATACGTGGCAATGGGTACCTATTTTTGATGGTGACATGATTCAACTCCCGATAATCAATACAAAGTCGCATACTCCCATCTTTCTTCTTCACGAACAGAACAGGAGCACCCCAAGGAGAAGTACTAGGACGAATAAAACCAATGTCTAACAATTCCTGCAGTTGGGTCTTTAACTCCTGAAGTTCAATAGGAGCCATTCGATATGTGGCTTTGGAAATGGGTTTTGTACCAGGTTCAAGGTCGATACAAAATTTAATTTCACGCTCTGGGGGTAGGCCAGGAAGTTCTTCGGGAAATACGTCAGGAAATTTATTAACAACAGAAATATCATTTAAAGCTGACGTATTTTTGTTTAGATCTGTGACATGAGCTAAGAAAGCTTGACATCCGTTTTTCAATAAACGAATAGCTTTATGGCTTGAGATAACAGCGATTGATTTTAATGGTTTGGTTGCTTGAATTCGCATAATAGGTCGATTAGGAATATGAAAGCTAACAACCTTACGAAAACAATCAATTTTTGCATGATGAGTAGTTAACCAATCAATCCCTAGAATCACGTCAAATGCAAGTATTTTTAATGAAATAAGATCGACAGGTAATGTGTGGGTACCAACTTGAACCAAACAAGACTTATAAACCGTGGATGTAATGAAGGTTTCTCCCAATGGAGTTTCAACTGCTAAGTCAAAGTCTAATTTCTCCGGAATCAAATTTAATTGATGAGCGCAAGTAGGAGAAATAAAAGAATGGGTAGAACCGGTATCAAATAAAGTATAGACTTCGTTAGAGTTTATGATAAGCTTACCCGTGATGACCTCATTCGGGTTCCTTGCTTTCTGGGAGTTCACAACAAACGCTCTCCCATGCACAACCGGTTTTGACTTTTCTGGGACGGCCTTTGGTGCCTCCATCCTAGCTGAATTTGTCTTCGATAAACGACAAAATCGGGCTAAATGACCTTCTCTTCCACAATTATAACATGCTTTGGACGGCATCGTGCAGTTTGGACTGATGTGCCCCTCCCCTTTGCATTTGAAACATATGATAGGTGGTCGTTCTCCTTCCTTAACGACAGGTGCTGGTGCTGACGTCTTTCCATCATTGTTGAATCTCCTCTTCTTGAAATGCCCATTCTTATTATTTTGGCCATGATTACCACCGAAGTGGTTACCATTTCTGGCCTGTTGATTCCCTCCACGCTTGTTGTCACCGCTTCGATGACTGCTTTCACTAGTATTATCATTTTGCCGGCTGCTCTCTTTTGGTTGCGTTGTCTCGTTATCGCGCTCCACCAACTGAGCCCTATTTACAACATCTGAATACAAACACAATTTATGAGAAACAAGATGTTGACGTATCTCCGGCTTCAAACCTCTTAAAAACATCCGCGTCATTCTTTCTTCATTATCCACCAGGTGGGACGCAAACCGGGATAACTCCGCAAATTTTGCCTCGTACTGCGACACGGTCATATTATTCTGCTCCAATTTGATGAACTCCACCTCCTTCATATGACGAATACTCTCGGGAAAGTATTTGTCGTTAAACAGCTCTTGGAACTTCTCCCAAGACATCTTCAGTGCGGCAGGTTGAGTACGCTTTATCGATTTCCACCAGTAATCTGCCTCTCCTCGCAACATAAAGACGGCAAAGGGAACCTTTTGCTCCTCGGAGCAACCCAAGACATCAAATATCTTGGTGATCTGCTTTATCCATGTTTCAGCTACAAGTGGTTTGGGTTCTCCCTTAAACTCCGGTGGTCCCAGCTCCTTAAACTGTTTAGCGGTGGCCGCCTGAGAGTTTCCAGTATTTCCACCTACGTTGTGGACAGGAGCTGCTTTCACCTGTTGTTGCATGAATTGCATAAAACCTCTGAACATTCCATCATTCATCATCTGGTCAGTGTTGTTGTTTGCATGAGGATTGTCACCTTCCTGATGAACATTATCCTGATTATTGATATGTGGTGAATCAATAATCGTCTGTGCTCCATTGCTATTCTCAACATTCTTAGATGCCATTTTCAGATACTGCCACAAAATAAAAGTTAATTGATATGTCATATATTATCCTTATATTATGACCGACCAATTAAATACCACGCAAATAAACTTAGGTAGGTCATACTAGCGAAGGAATTTCCCGTCTCTCCCCTCCTAGTTCTATTCTCACATCTTAGCCAGGGATCATATCTCTAAGCTCTGATACCAACTGTGACGCCCCCAAAATTAGGTATACATCACCCATCTTGGGTCGTCAGATACATAGTACAAAATACAAATACAACTTACTAATACAACTGTCGTGTACAATACGACAAAACATAAACTGTGAGTTTGAATACAAATATTATCTTCTAGAGAGTATTCATACTCAAAAGGAGTCCTCATTACATTTATTAACACACCATTACATAGAATAGTGAGGACTACTAACTAATACTATCATTCGGACCATCACTCCGTTCCCCGACTTGCCCCAGCTACGTTCTCATTTCCTGAAGAGAACAGTGAAAGAAAGGGTGAGCTCAACTAGCCCAGTAAGAAATATCATGACTAAGATAATGCAGAATAAATTATCATTAGCCTTCAACAATGTTAAACTGATAAAATATAATAGACATCAAGTTTAACTGCAGCGGAACAAGCAATCCATTAAAAGAGTCAAGTAGAAAATAAACTCTACTATCTTTTATGATTTAAAAGATTTTCCAACACTGTGATCGCTGAGACTCAGCTTAATAAAATAATTCACATCATCGAATCACCCTTGCACTACGGCAAAGGATATTCGTATATTCATTAATGGTCATGATCATGCCAACAACTGTCCATCAATGCACTACGGGCCAATGAGGACTTTTACCACATCATTCGTAACATTACGGTCACGATTACACCGAATAATCCCTGGTCATAATCATACCAAGTCCATCTATGCACTGCAGGCCACAGATGACTTTCAACAGAATATAAACATGAGGATGATGACAATGATATAAGAATTCAATAAAACAAGTTCAAGAATTAATTTATCCAAGAATTAACAACGTCCAAATTGTCAACATGATACTACTTTGTGGAGTAAAATTCAAGAATGATCAGGAGAATATTTTCATGAATAGATACTACATGAAGCGCAAATGTCAAGGATATTCCACAAATTTCATGGAGTATAGAAGTCAAAACTTAACCAACTGAGTATAATAAAGAATGGAATAACAAAAGAAATCACCATGCATGCGATAGACCGCACAGACAGGTTATTCTAACAGAATAATAAATAATGGAACCAGGTCCGGCGTAAACGCACAGACAGGATATTCCGACAGAATAATAAATAATGGAACCAGGTCCGGTGTAAAACACACAGACAGGATATTCCAACAGAATAATAACAAGACGGAACCAGGTCCGGTGTAAAACACACAGACAGGATGTTCCAACAGAATAATAATAAAAACGGAACCAGGTCTGGTGTAAAACACACAGACAGGATGTTCCAACAGAATAATAGAAGAATGTCACCAAGTATAGGGTAGACCGCGTATACAGGTTATTCCAACAGAATAATAAGAAATAGAATAACAACAGTTCTCTTCATGAATAAGAAAGAATAACACCCCTTACCGTTTTAAAGACGAGCTGAAATAAGGAAGTAGTTAAGTAGCAGAATATTCTTCTTCTCTCTCTCTATAGTTTTTCTCTATAGTTTCTCTCTCTAGAGTTCAGTGAATTCGTAAGAAATAATGAAGGAATGAGCTGCTATTTATAGAAAAATAGAATGCATAGTAACTAATCCATGAACGGTCCAGATTGATTACTTTAATTTGACGGTCCATATTTAAAGAAAAATCTTTTAAATAAAATATAATATATTCTATTTATAGAATAACTTTAATAAAGTATTCTGTTTTATATAAAAAGATGTTTCTGTTTTATTACGTTAATAATACGAATAAAACAAAACGTCATTATCGCTAAATAATTCATATTATTAACTGACAATAATTGAATCAAACTGAGTGACTTCTCACATAAGCATTAATAATCAATACTGTGTGCTACTATGCAACCACACGTATTACTGTACTTTTACTACCGAGTAGTTCAACAGTAACAATGGTAAAATTTCCGCCGTTATTTTTAATAAAATATTTTTGTCGTTTTCTCAATCCGACAATAATTCCGTTGTGGGGTCCACCAATGATTGTGTCGTTGTACGAATATTCCCTATTAAAACGAATATTCCCCGACCAATCGAATATTATATAACAACTTGCGTACTTTGCAAAATTTATAAATATTATCCACAACTATAACATTATATCAAATTAACTCAATAATATTCAAAAATGATATTTATAGAAAATTCTTCTTTATTTATAAAAGTTGGGGTCTTACAAAGATGTCGGTGTTGGTCCGCCAGATGGAGTAAATACTTTAATTTTTACCATAATAAAATATTTTGTAGGAACCCCTAGTAACATAACAGAAAGAATTCACGATCAACTCAGTAATCTCACTTGTCCCACTCTTAGTAACTTCAGGTAGTATAAGGATGTGTTTACCTCTAGAGTTATGCTGCGAAATGATAGCAACAAGCC
The DNA here is from genome assembly GCA_016801055.1 of Panax notoginseng. Taxonomy (NCBI): domain Eukaryota; kingdom Viridiplantae; phylum Streptophyta; class Magnoliopsida; order Apiales; family Araliaceae; genus Panax; species Panax notoginseng. The sequence goes on along the minus strand of CM029014.1, from coordinate 144,424,590 downwards.
TTTTTGGAAAGAAAAATTTGTAAATGGTTTGCCTTCATTGTTCGCTCATAAAGTTAGAGAAGAGTTGAGTAAAAATTTAGGATATATTGATTATGATAATCTCACTTATGGTGACATAATCAGTTATATTCAAAAAATAGGTTTAAAAATGTGCATTGATTTTAAATTAGCTAAACAAGCTAGTAAAGACAAGAAAAAAGCTAAATATGAGTTAGGAACATTTTGTGAACAATATGGTCTGCCTCCTATTGTTCCCTCAAGCAGAAAGCATAAACACAGACATATTGATCATCCTAAATCACATAAACGTCACAAACGTAAACATATTCATAAAAAGGATAATAATCAAAACGATTATTACAATAAACCCAAACCAGTTAATAAAAAATATAATAAAAGAACTAAAAAATATGATAAGAGTAAAATCGTTTGCCACAATTGTGGGCAAAAAGGCCACTACAAAAATGAATGTAAAGTAAAACAAAAATTATATTTTTCTAAATTTTTCTTTCTAAAAAGGTTATTGCTATCATTTCGCAGCATAACTCTAGAGGTAAACACATCCTTGTACCACCTGAAGTCACTAAGAGTGGGAAAAGTGGGATTACTGAGTTGATCGTGAATTCTTTCTGTTATGTTACTAGGGGTTCCTACAAAATGTTTTACTATGGTAAAAATTAAAGTATTTACTGCATCTGGCGGACCAACACCGACATCAGATACCAGAAACGTTTAAAAACCAAGAACAAACTGTTTTTTCATCTGATTTGTTTTTAAACAAAAACTTTCTACAAAATCTAGGAAATCTTGAAGATTTTGACCATTTTTTTGGTGAAAAAATTTTCCTCTCCTTCTTTTGTAAACAAATTTTTGGGGGTGAAAGGGTTATTTCCTGGATAAAAATTTTGAGGTGGAAATGTATGGAGGTGATGACTCGTCGGAGAAGACGATCAGCAGTTCCATCCGGCACCGGAGGAGACGTATCAGTCAACCGGAGAAGCCGCCGGAGAAGACGACGCAACAGTCGCCGCCGGTCAGTCAACGAAGAAGACGCCAGAGGCATCTTCAGTCAACACTGATGGCTGACAGCCATCAGATCAGCTTTTGCTTTCCATAAAGCAAAGGCCTTTTACTTTAGTAAAATGTAAAAGTAAAAGTAAAAGAATAACTTTTGCTTTTACTTAAGTTAAATGTTTTTAACATTTACCCATGTAAAAGTAAATGTAAAATGTTTCTTACATTTTACTTTTACATAAGTAAATTACTTTTACTCTAGTTAATGTAATAGTGATTCCTGTGTGAATCAATAGTAATTTACTTTCAGTTTTTCTATTTAAAGAACTCGAAGTGTTAGAGTTCTTCAGGTTTTTCTTTTGTAAGAAAACCTCACCTGAGGTCCGCTCTCTCCCTTCTCTCTAGAGTTAGCCGGAGAAGATTCCAGCTTCGATCTTCTTAGTTAGAAGATGAAGTCGAAGCTCTTCATACTTCGATCTTCCTCAAATAGTTAGTCTAGGAATTAATGTAATCCCTTCCTCAACTGTTTATAAATAAAAGAAAGAGATTACTTTACCAATTCACCGGTCATCTTCTTAATCTTTTCTTTTCTGTCTAAGTTTTTCCTTTAAAAACTTATCCGCTGTTATATGGTATTAGAGCCACACGGTTGGTTCTTGATGCTATCGGCGATTTCGAAGAAAAAATAGTTTGTTCTTGGTTTTTAAACGTTTTCACAAACTTTTATTTTTCTTGCTCCGCTTTTAGTAACCGGACCTTCGCCGAAAAACACCCAAGATCGCCTTTAAGTCCCGATTAGTGCCTGTTTGTAAGACTCTAGTAAGAGAGCAGTGTAAGGCCAAAGGGAATCATTAGATCTAAGGGGTATGATTCAACGGCAAGTAAGGCCTTCTAAGTGGACCTTCAAGAGAAAGAATTTTTGTTTAAATGGTTAGGGTTTTGTCAAACTGTTTAGACCGATTTCACTGATAGATCAGGACCAATCGAGTGATCCTTTGTTTCAGATTTCATCTGATTTGTTTTTAAACAAAAACTTTTTACAAAATCTAAGAAATCTTGAAGATTTTGACCATTTTTTCGGTGAAAAAAATTTTCCTCTCCTTCTTTTGTAAACAAATTTTTGGGGGTGAAAGGGTTATTTCCTGGATACTAGAAGGTTCTGCTGTAGAAACTGGGAGAACCTTGAGAGGAGAAGCAGGGAATTCTAACTGGACTTGACCTATAATTCTATTGACGTCAAATTTATCCCACCATTTGACAAACCATTGGCGAGTGACTAGGGGAAAAGGATCTGTCGACGGAGATGTAGGGGAAGCATTGTGACTGATTTCACTGGTGGAGTTTTGAATGCTGTATTCCCATCGGAGAATCCAGAGAATCTTATATTTACTTACAAACTGAAGAAGGACTGGGACACCTTCATATGCTGAATCTAATTTTTTGTGATTGCAAAAATTGAAGTCTCTAATTTAAGAAAAGACTTAGAAAGTCAGAAATCTGATCTTCAAGTTCATGATTCCTCCTCTAGTGATGAAGATCACGATGAGCCAGAATCTTCAGGAATCAAAGAAGAACCAGATCTATTCGTTCAAGGTCTTTCTCTTAAAAGAGTTAAAGATATTACCATTCAAAAATGGTATATCTCCATTGATTTGGTTGTTGATAAAACTTTTTCAATACGAGTTCCCGCCTTAGTTGATACTGGTGCGGATTTAAATTCTATCCAGGAAGGTCTTATTCCAACCAAATACTATAAGAAGACTAATGAGAAATTAAATTCAGCTAATGGTAGTCAGATGGAAATAAAATATAAATTGCCTAGAGTGCATATCTGTCAAGATGATATGTGTTTTAAAACATCATTTGTTTTAATTCGCAATCTTACTGATAAAATCATTTTAGGATTACCATTTATATATTTATTATATCCATTTACTACCAGTAATGAAGGATTAAGCTGTAAACATTTAGGTAAAAGAATAACGTTTAAATTTCTTATTAAACCAAAAGAAAGAGATTTAAAATTTATTCAAGAAGAGTCCATTTCTAAATCATTAAATTTATTAAATTGTAAATCCACCCATCTAAATTTCTTAAAAGAAGAAATTAAATACAAAAGAATTGAAGAACAACTTCAAAATAAAGATGTTCTTGAAAAAATTGAAGAATTAAAAACTTATTTAAAAGACAATCTTTGTTCTGATTCTCCTAATGCCTTTTGGCATCGGAAAAAATATGTTGTAAGGCTCCCTTACGCTAAGGAATTCAAAGAACATTTAATTCCTACTAAGGCCAGGCCTATTCAAATGAATCATGAACAAATGGAGTTATGTAAAAAGGAAATTAATGATCTCCTTAGTAAAAAATTAATTAGACCCAGTAAATCCCCTTGGTCATGTCCTGCCTTTTATGTTAACAATGAAGCAGAAAAGGAAAGAGGTGTTCCCAGGTTAGTTATCAACTACAAACCATTAAACAAAGTCCTAGAGTGGATTAGATATCCCCTGCCCAATAAAGATGACCTCATTAACCGGTTGAGTAATGCCACCATCTTTAAAATGTTTCTTACGTTTTACTTTTACATAAGTAAATTACATTTACTCCAGTTAATGTAATAGTGATTCCTGCGTGGATCAATAGTAATTTACTTTTCAGTTTTCTATTTAAGTAACTCGAAGTGTTAGAGTTACTCAGGCTTTTCTTTTGAAAGAAAACCTCACCTGAGGTCCGCTCTCCCTTCTCTCTAGAGTTCGCCAGAGACGAAGCTTCCAACTTCGATCTTCTTAGTCAGAAGATGAAGTCGAAGTCTTTCATACTTTGATCTTCCTCAAAAAGTTAGTCTAGGATATATGTAATCCCTTCCTCAACTGTTTATAAATAAAAGAAAGAGATTACTTTACCGATTAACCGGTCATCTTCTTAATCTTTTCTTTTCTTTGTAAGTTTTTCTTTTAAAAAATTATCCGCTGTTATATGGTATCAGAGCCACACGGTTGGTTCTTGATGCTGTCGGCGATTTCGAAGAAAAAATAGTTTGTTCTTGGTTTTTAAACGTTTTCACAAACTTTTATTTTTCTTGCTCCGCTTTTAGTAACCGGGCCTTCGCCGTAAAACACCCAAGATCGCCTTTAAGTCCCGATTAGTGCCTGTTTGTAAGACTCTAGTAAGATAGCAGTGTAAGGCCAAAGGGAATCATTAGATCTAAGGGGTATGATTCAACGGCAAGTAAGGCCTTCTAAGTGGACCTTCAAGAGAAAGAATTTTTGTTTAAACGGTTAGGGTTTTGTCAAACTATTTAGGCCGATTTCACTGATAGATCAGGACCAATCGAGTGATCCTTTGTTTCAGATTTCATCTGATTTGTTTTTAAACAAAAACTTTCTATAAAATTAAAGAAATCTTGAAGATTTTGACCAATTTTTCGGTGAAATTTTTTTTCTCTCCTTCTTTTGTAAACAAATTTTTGGGGCTGAAGGGAAATTCCTGGATAAAAATTTTGGGGTGGAAGTGTATGGAGGTGATGACTCGTCGGAGAAGACGATCAGCAGTTCCATTCGGCACCAGAGGAGACGGACCAGTCAACCGGAGAAGCCGCCGGAGAAGACGACGGAACAGTCGCCGGAGTCAACTGGAGGAGTCATCGGAGAAGACGATGCAACAGTCGCCGCCAGTCAGTCAACGAAAATGCCAGAGGCATCTTCAGTCAACAATGATGGCCCACGCCATCATCAATCAACACTGATGGCCGACAGCCATCAGTCAGCTTTTTCTTTTACCTAAAGCAAAAGTCTTTTACTTTAGTAAAAGTAAAAGTAAAAGTAAAAGAATAACTTTTTCTTTTACTTTAAGTTAAATGTTTTTAGCTTAGTTAAATGTTTCTTACATTTACCCATGTAAAAGTAAATGTAAAATGTTTCTTACGTTTTACTTTTACTTAAGTAAATTACTTTTACTTCAGTTAATGTAATAGTGATTCCTGCGTGAATCAATAGTAATTTACTTTTCAGTTTTCTATTTAAGTAACTCGAAGTGTTAGAGTTACTCAGGCTTTTCTTTTGGAAGAAAACCTCACCTGAGGTCCGCTCTCTCCCTTTTCTCTAGAGTTAGCTGGAGACGAAGCTTCCAGCTTCGATCTTCTTAGTTAGAAGATGAAGTCGAAGTTCTTCATACTTCGATCTTCCTCAAACAGTTAGTCTAGGAATTAATGTAATCCCTTCCTCAACTGTTTATAAATAAAATAAAGAGATTACTTTACCGATTTACCGGTCATCTTCTTAATCTTTTCTTTTTCTGTTTAAGTTTTTCTTTTAAAAAACTTATCCGCTGTTATATGGTATCAGAGCCACACGGTTGGTTCTTGATGCTGTCGGCGATTTCGAAGAAAAAACAGTTTGTTCTTGGTTTTTAAACGTTTTCACAAACTTTTATTTTTCTTGCTCCGCTTTTAGTAACCGGACCTTCGCCGGAAAACACCCAAGATCGCCTTTAAGTCCCGATTAGTGCCTATTTGTAAGACTCTAGTAACAGAGCAGTGTAAGGCCAAAGGGAATCATTAGATCTAAGGGGTATGATTCAACAGCAAGTAAGGCCTTTTAAGTGGACCTTCAAGAGAAAGAATTTTTGTTTAAACGGTTAGGGATTTGTCAAACTGTTTAGACCGATCTCACTGATAGATCAAGACCAATCGAGTGATCCTTTGTTTCAGATTTCATCTGATTTATTTTTAAACAAAAAATCTTTACAAAATTAAAGAAATTTTGAAGATTTTGACCAATTTTTCGGTGACAAAATTTTCCTCTCCTTCTTTTGTAAACAAAATTTTTGGGGTGAAAGGGTTATTTCCTAGATAAAAATTTTTAGGTGGAAATGTATGGAGGATATGACTCGTTGGAGAAGACGATCAGAAGTTCCATCCGGCACCAGAGGAGACGGACCAGTGAACTGGAGAAGCCGCCGGAGAAGACGACGGAACAGTTGCCGGAGTCAACCGGAGGAGTCACCGGAGAAGACGACGCAACAGTCGCCGCCGGTCAGTCAACGAAGACGCCAGAGGCATCTTCAGTCAACAATGATGGCCCACGCCATCATCAATCAACACTGATGGCCGACAGCCATCAGTCAGCTTTTGCTTTTACCTAAAGAAAAAGTCTTTCACTTTAGTAAATGTAAAAGTAAAAGTAAAAGAATAACTTTTGCTTTTACTTTAAGTTAAATGTTTTTAACTTAGTTAAATGTTTCTTACATTTACCCATGTAAAAGTAAATGTAAAATATTTCTTACGTTTTACTTTTACTTAAGTAAATTACTTTTACTCAAGTTAATGTAATAGTGATTCCTGCGTGAATCAATAGTAATTTACTGGCCATCATTGTTGACTGAAGATGCCTCTGGCGTCTTCGTTGACTGACCGGCGGCGACTGTTGCGTCGTCTTCTCCGGTGACTCATCCGGTTGACTCCGGCGACTGTTCCGTCGTCTTCTCCGGCGGCTTCTTCGGTTGACTGGTCCGTGGTGCCGGATGGAATTGCTGATCGTCTTCTCCGACGAGTCATCACCTCCATACATTTCCACCTCAAAATTTTTATCCAGAAAATAACCTATATATATATATATATATATATATATATATATATATATATATATATTATTTTAATCTTAAAATAAAAGGTTTATTTTAATATTAAAATAAAAAAATTTATTTTAATTTTAAAATTAGATTTCATGCTAACTAATTAGAGTTAAAATTGGATTCCATGATAACTAATTGAAGTTAAAATTGGATTCCATGTTTCCTTAAATAAATGAGTTTATTTAGATATGAAATAAAATTTCATATTATTCAAAATAAAGGAGTTTATTTGTGAATAGGAAAGAGAATTCATATTCCCTTAAATAAAGGAGTTTATTTAGATATAAAATAAGATTTCATATTATTCAAAATAAAGGAGTTTATTTGTGAATAGGAAAGAGAATCCGTGTTTCCTTTAATAAAAGAGTTTTTTATGGAATTGGATTCTATAATTAATTAAAATAAATGAGTTATTTTGATTAAAATAAATAGTTTATTTTATTCAAAATAAGATAAATTAAAATAAAAGAGGTTTATTTTGATTTAAATTTGGATTAAAATAAAGGAGTTTATTTTAATTCAAAATTAGATTTTATACTAACTAAATTTGCCCATTAAATGATATCAATATATATATATATATATATATATATATATATATATATATATATATATATATATATATATATTGAATGTTTATTATTCATGAGATGAATGTTATTTATTGATGCATATGTAAATGTGTATGATAATAAATGAGATTGATTATGGACTATTGACCAATGTGATTGAATTTTATTTTAGTTGGATGCATGAATGCATGCGTTTTATTAAATGGGGTCTGCGTACCTCGTTTTCTCTAATTTTTCTTAATGTAAATTCTATCTTCCTTCTATGTACTTCCTCTTGATTGTTGATCAAGGTTTCTATTTATTTTAAATAGTTTTGTAGTAGTTATAGTTAGAATTAATTTTGAAGAATTGGAGATCAAGGAGTAAGGAGCGCTTGAAGACCCGTTTGTAATAGAGCCCGAGTTTAAATGTAATAGTTATATTTAAATATTAATTCTTGCAACCCTAGGATTTGACCTTTTGGTTCACTTGGTGGCTCTAGTGAACCAAACTAGAATAAAAGTCCATAATCAATCCAGGTAGAATATAGTATTCTATATATGCATGCTTATACTATATATATATATATATATATATATATATATATATATATATATATATATATATATATATATATATATATTATGCAAACATGATTTGCATGTTAATTAATATGACGCGTATTTTAGATATATATGTACATGCACGCTAAACAAGATGAGAAAAATTAATAATAAACCCCTCAAATATTTTATATTAAGTCCTAAGCGTTCAAAGATATTTGGAATATCGAACGTCGTCTTCTAGCATGATAAAAATAATATAGTATCAATTAATTATTATAAGTTTGTTGTGTCACCACAAGGCTTATCTTAATTCTTTGAGATGTTAATTTTATCATATTTGATGCTTATAAAGAAAATTGAACAATGTTATTTTGTTGTGTCACCACTTGGATAATTTTGATTAGGATGTGCCACCACTTGATCAAAATAATCTAAGAGGCAAAATACAAGGAGCTGCATAGTTGATGTAATTGACAAGAGTTGTCTACCAATTTATTTATATATAGTTTGTTGTGTCACCACAAGGCTATGTACATTTAAAATGGGATCCTTATTCTCACTAGCAAATCTTTAATTAGATTTTGCCGATCTATATTAGTGAGGGTAATATAGTTTGAAGAAAATAGTGGGAGATACTAATTTAAAACAAGACCTAAATTATTTTTGTAATTAATAAAAGAATGTATGCTAAAATGTTGTTCAAAACAAATTTATTTATAGAATTTTACAATGTCTAAATTACTATCACTACGAAACATATTAGATGTTAATTAACTGGACCGAATTACTCGGATTGGTTAAGAAATTTGAGAATAGTTCTCATGGCTGAAAAGCTATCTTATGTCCTTAATACGCATATCTCTACAATGGTTGCAGACAATGCCTCTGAGGAAGAGATTGCTACTTTTAGAAAGTGGCAAGATGATGCACAGTTAGCTCAATGCATCATGCTCGTATCCATGAGTAACGAGCTTCAGCGTCAGCATGAAACTATGGATGCTCTTACTATATTCCCGCACATCAAGTAGTTGATGGTGAGGAAAGTAGGACTAATAGATATCAGATATCTAAGGAGCTCTTCTGATCTAAAATGATCGATGACACTATAGTACATATAAAATTCCTTAACATTATCAATTTAATTGATCAATTAGGACAATAGGTTTTGTCATGAATGGAGAATTGAGCCAAGATTTGATCTTGCACTCACTCCCGGACTCCTTTCACAATTGTTGTGAATTTTTTATATGAACGAGTCAGATATTAGCCTCGCTAATTTGCTTAACATGTTGAAAATATTGAGAGTCACTTTCTAACTAAGAAAGACCAAGTCTTACTGGTAGGGGCCAAATGATCTTCTGAAAAGAAGAACGATTCAAAGAAGATAAATAGAAAGGCAAAAACAAAGGATAATAAGAACAAAACTGATACGGATAATAAAGGAGTTTGCTTCCACTGCAATAAGCCAGGGCACTGAAAAGAAACTGCGAGAAGCATCTTACAGAGGCTAACCAGAAGAAGCTTAGTGAAGTTTCGGTTATAAATACAATTTTGTTCATGATTTAAAATAAATTTTTCTTTAAGTCAAGGTTCTACTTGGGTATTGGATACCGACTTTGGTTATCATAAATATAGATTTATGAAAAGAACAAGCAGAAGTAGAAAGCTAAACAAAGATAAGTAGTCCTATATCAAAAATGAAGCAAAGGTTGCTACATTAGTCATAGGAACTTATTGTTTAGCATTGTCTACGAGAAAGTCTATTAAGTCAATAAGTTGGTATTGTATTCCAGTTCTCGTTAGAAATATTATTTCCATTTTGTTGTTGGACAATAAAATCTTTGGTATTATATTTAAGAACAATTGTTGTTCTATTTATAATAACAATATTTTGTATAGAGCTGGAATATTAATTAATGGATTTTGTATACTTGACTTACATGAAAAATTATTTTACAAATTGAACAAACTAGCATAAGGAAAGGAGATGATCATTCAAAGAGTTGAATGTTTGTATTTGATGAAATTCAAGTATAAATTATTTGAAAGGTTCAAAGAATTAAGAAGTGAAACAAATTGGTAAAGTATTAGGATTTTTTGATCGGATCAAGGAAGGAATACTTGTGCAATGAGTTTCTGAATCATCTCAAATGGTTTTTTCACAATGGACGCCTCCTGATACACAATAATTGATTGATATATTTAAAAGGAAAAATCGTACCTTGTTGGACATGGTGCGGTCCATAATAATTTTATCGACATACCAGTATCCTTCTGGGATAATATCCTAGAAATGGCAGTATATCTACGAAAAAGGTAATCTCAAAATTCGGCCCCAAGACTCCATAAAAGTTATGGACATGGAGGATTCCTAATCTTAAGTATGTTAAGATAAAGGGTTGTCCAGCTTATGTGAAAAGGTTTCAAAGGATAAGCTTGGGACAAGATTTGACAAGTACAGATTTGTGGGACATCCTAAAGTAAGTTTAGAGTATATGTTCTATAATCCTACTTAGCAAAAGGTGTTTGTTGCGAAACATGTTACCTTCTAAGATAAAGATGTTTATCATTAAAGGGGCTAGTGGGAGGATAATAGATCTTGAAGAGTTCAAGAACCACAAAATACTATAAGTCAAATAAGAGAAACCTGTAGATAGAACTATTGTACCACAACTAAATCACAAATCTGGAATAGTACCGAAGATATCTGGGAGGTGTGGATTCATCATAGATGATGATGATGATGAGGTACGCATCATAAAGATGATGATCCAGTTACATAGAATGAGGTAAGAGTTGTAGACACTCAGAGAAATGGATTGAAGCAATCTTCTCAAAAATGGAACATTCGTTTTGATGAGACAATCAAAAGAGTTTGATTTTATCAAAAATAAGAATGAATCTAGTGTGAACAAAAAGGGTTAGTGGGAGTGTCGTGACATTCTTAGTATTATATGTTGATATACTACGGATAAGAAATGGCATGCCAATGCTAGAATCAATAAAAATAAAGTTATCTAAATATTCCTCCATTTATTATTTGAGGAGAGTATCGTAATTGGGGATACAAATCTATATAGATAAATTTAAAAGGATGCTCGGTTTAACCTAGGGAACGTATATTCATTTGATGCTAAAGTTGTTTAGCATGGCAAACTCCAAGAGTTATCTCATGTTGATGAGTCATGGAGTGTATCTCTCTTAATAGTCTCCATATACTCATAAAAGACAGATCGCATGAGTAACTATTATGTATGCAATAAAATGTACGAGACCTGATGTTGATCAGTCATATTCTGGAGAAGATCACTGTAAGACAGTGAAAAATATCTTAAAGTACTTAACTAGCACTAAGGATGTGATTAAAATTTATGGTGGGTCTAAATTAAAACTACAGGGCTTAATAGACTTAAGTTTTTCAGACAGATCAAGAGGACAGAAAATTCACTTTAAGGTAAAGCGTTACCTTGAACAGTGGTGCAGTAAATTGGAAAGGTTCCAAACAGCAAATAGTTATTGGTTTAGTGATAAAGACAAAGTATATAGCTATAAATGAAGCAGCAAGTTTATTGTTTGGATGAAAAGGTTGTTACAGAACTAGGAATAGTTCTTAAGTCTCATCTTGGATTTAAACATGTGTTGTGGCACTTTTATTTGATTATAGAAATCATTGAAAGATGGGAAATCACTATAGAGATAGTGGACTCTCAAGAACAACATTACATATCCATTACCTGAAGCTTATCTAATAGCAGGATAATCGTCACTTAGAGAAGAAGGGTATGAGATACCATGACGATTGGCTTTAGTGCTAGTGGGAGATTGAAAGTAGTATGCACACAAACTAATCATGTTTGATGATAAAGCATATACTTTGTAACAATCTTATTCATTTATTAATAAAAAGTATTAATTTATTAAAGGTTTTTAATTATCTACATGATGCTGTTTTATAATATGTGATAAACCCATAGTTTTAAGCAATGATTTTAGAATAATGATTATGATCATTTTAATGAGATCTAAATTCTTAGAAAGCTTAAAACTAAAATAGTTCCCAATCGTTGGATTACTAAATTAGGGATTAGTGAATCCGGATAGATTGGTACATACGTTACTTGCTCATTGGATGAGGATGATTGATCTCATGATCATTTGTGTGGAGACACTAAAGCAAGTATGTAGGTACTTATTAGAGAATAAGTTCACTGAACGTGGCTCACTAAGGAATACCTAATGGAGTTTTACTTGCCTGTCATTAGGAATTTCTGTAGTGATAGTAGTACAAGTGATCCTTGGACTTGAGATCATCATAGTATCTTATGTATGATGAGTTATACTTTGACTTATTCCTTACGACCCGTAGGGTATATCAAAGGGTATGCTTGGGTATAATAAGTTGTACATGGAGATAATGTATGATCAATAAAGAATCTACCACTTCTAGTAAAAAAAGAAAAAATATCCTATGTGATTCGATAAATGACAACCCAGTAGTCCTTGGCCAAGGTAGAATGAAATTAGAAAGGAGTTTCTAATTTACATTATTTGGAGTGTACATTTAAGAGTTGAAATACATATAATTAAATAAAATAAGACTTGACAGTAATTCCATGTCTTATATTTAATTGGGACATTGTATGGTGGAAGGATTGAATTGTACGGTAACTATTTACTCAAAGGTTCTTTTATGATTAATGTTGAAATCTATATTATCTGGAAAGTCGTTAATCGCTAGGGAGGCTTATCCCTATTGTAGAATAAATATTATTTATATAAATAAATTAATATTTTAATTTATTTATTTAAATAAGATTAGAATTGTTCTAATTGATTTATTCACAACCGGTTTAATATGGAGAACCTAAAGGGTCACACCATAAAAGGAAGAATAATTATTTAAGAAATTAATGGCATAATTGTAATAATAGGTTAAATGTATTTAATTTAATCTGTGGTGCTAAAATAAATTAAATAGCTTTATATTTATTATTTAATATTTCAAAAATATTAAATATAAATTAATAAGAGCAGTCTTATTATTATTATTATTATTACTATTATTTAATTCCTAAAGGAGATTGAGAATTAATTAATAAAAGTACTCTCAAATATCCTAATAAGATTAGGAGGCTAATTAATTAAAAGAGTTTAATTAATTATTCTTAATAATATTGGGAGTCCAATTAATTAAAGAAATTTAATTAATTAAAATAAAACTCAATTCCTTAATTATTAAGGAGGGTTGCCCACATCTATAAATAAGAGGAGTCTTATTATGGGTGAAGGGTGGTTGTTGACTTTTTCACAACATACGCAATTCCAATAGTTAGAGAGTACGTTTTTTTTCTATAGAGATAGAAAACTAGTGTAGCATCTCCAGATCCCGGTCCTAATCACCAAGGATCTGGTATACTATTTCTATAACTATTGCGGAAGATATAAACATAAATTATTTATACATTAAACTTTTACACATCATTCCCAAGGTCTACAACCTTAACTTAATGCATACCTTCAATAACTTAAAGGTTTACAATGTTATTTTCGTCAGAAAATTTAATAGATCTAACTGCACCATAATTTAATCTTGCACTTTGTCTTTGCTTCTGTATTTACTCAAGCTTTCATCTTAATCTAAAAATTTTATCATGGTATAGCAAGGGTGAGCATCAAATTTGCCCAGCAAGTTTAAATTTATTTGAGGATATATCATGATTGAAAGAATTTAACAATAAGCTAGCTAACTTTCAACAATATAAACATTGTGAAAGAGCATGAACAAATTTTCTTAGCTGAACGACCAAATCAATAAAAATGAATGGTCAATAATGAACATGAACAGATTAACTGAATCAAATGGTAATGAAGGTGATCAGCCTTTCATACCTGATGAACATTTACAATTTGCACAACGTGCGAATCAATAATCAATATAGACGTGAATAATTAACAACAATTATTCATTAACATGTTTTGAACATACAACTCAAGTTTGAGTTAAGGAAACTTGCCTGATTCGTTGACTACTGCTACGCAGTTTAAGTTAACTTCTTTTGGTAAGACCTATCTTTAATAATAAGATTGGTCTTTCAATCAGCATATTCTATTTTGTATCATAATACAATTACTTTGTCAATATATTATCTAACACTTACTCAAATATTAGATAACATCCTAACACATCGGTATTATTATCATTCTTGGATAATTCTTCAATCACAGAATCATATTCATTATGATTAAACACTTAATCTTATACATTATAAGCTCTTCTTTATATTCTAATAAGTCAAATACTAATCCAACAACCTGGATTCTAAATTTAACAACCAAATTGCCAATTCAGCAGACTGGATACAGAATCCAACAACCTGGATTCAACAAATTTCCAATCCAGCAAGCCGAACTGCAATCCAACAAACTGGATTACAAATCCAGCAACTAGATTGTAATCCAGCAAGCTGGATTCAACATATTTTCAATTCAGTAAACTTCTTTTCAATCCAGCAAGCTGGATTCATCAGATTTTCTAATCCAGCAAGCTGGATTCCATATCCGTTAACGAAAATACCAAATCAACTTATTATTTTTCTATCCTTTGTACAAACATGTATACCCATATTTCATACATAAAAAGTATTTTTTCAAAATTTTCCAACTTCCTTTGGTATTTTTTAAAAATCATTTTTAGTTAATTCCTTAAGAAATTAGCTACCTCGTGCTTAACTCCAGAAATTCCCATCTCTTGGCACAATCTTATACGTCTTAACGTGACACTCCAGTTTAAATTTCGTGGCCATCGGAGTTATAGAACTCCGGTTATAGTCGTTTTTGTCAGAAAATCACAGAAATTGAAATGGTCATAACTTGCTCATTTTAACTCGGAATGAGCTCATTTTTGGACAGTAGGTACTTTATACCATATATTTTCATGTCCCAAAAGGCCAGAATTTTTCTCACAAATTAAGTGGCCGAAACTGCCATTTTAAAATTTTGGGCAGAAGCAAAATGGCCTTTTGCAGTTTCTCATGCTTTATTAAACATTTTCCATACGGAAATCTACAACTCCTTTTTCAGTGATTCCACTTGGAGATGTTAGATAACTTATCATAGTATACTCCCAAATGTTTCCAGAATTTTTACATGCCCGAAAAATGACTAAACTGCCCCTACTCTTTGACTGTCCAAAACAGTCTGTTTTTCATTTTTAGCAACGAAACTATTTTTGGTAAAACAGCCACTACAACTTGTGTACTCAACATTTTTGAGTTCTACAACTTGGGTTTAGTAGCTAACTTAAATATCTAGCACCTCTCTTTGACGGATCACAAAAAGAAGGTGTAGATCAAAAACGGTGAAAATCCAAAGTACATAGAAATTTTAGAGCATATAAACTAGAAAATCACTTTTCTTTACTTTTGATTTCCAACTAAAATAACACCCAATATGGGTATATCTAAACATGAAATAGTCATAAACATATATATTCATGGTTTTTGAGTTTATAAACATAGATTCAAGGTTTGATTTAGAATAATTAAAAATACTTAAACAAAAAGGTATTTATACCTTTTGATTACCATGCTCTCCTTCTTCTTCTGCCTAGATTTGCTTATGGAGCTTTGATGACTTATCAAAAACTCTCTCTCTTTTCCCTCTAGGGGCTGCCGAATTTGCTTCTCTCTCTCTCCCTCTTGGTTTTGTTTTTGGTAAGGAAAAGAGATGGAAGAGAAAATAAGAAGAATAATAGATGAAAGAGAAAATAAGATAGACTTTTATTAGATATAGATGAATATCAATTATCTATACCCATCCTCCTTTTACTCCCATAAGTCATCCGGTCATGTGGCCTCATTTTGATTCCACTAATTCTCTCTCCTTCATACTTACCAAGAGGTTGCTTACAAGAATGAACAAAGTATTGGTTGAACAAAACAATGACACCTAGCTTAATGAGATGATATATTTTTGGAACATGTGGTGGAATTGAATGACATGCACCACCTCTTTCTCTCCATGTATATCCGGCCAAGTGGCCTTTATCTTGTCCAAGTTTTGCTTGATTTTTATTGCTCTACTTAGTATAACAAATGTCTAAAATGCCCTCCATAATTGTGCCAACACTTGGGCAACTATTTAATCTTTTAGGCTTCCCAATAAAAATATTTGGACTTCCTAAATATTTATTTGGGTCATGTAAATTAACATAGCCCAACACTTTTAAATTCTTATTCAAGTACATTTAATTTCTTAACCCAATTAAACTTACATTAATTAGGTTTTAAAATTAATTAACCAAGATGTATAAAATAAATCTCTTAAAATTAGTATATATTTTATATACCATAATTCTCTCATCCCATAACCATTAAGTTATTTAATTCTTCATTCCTAATATATAATTAGGATTACACTAGTTTCTTTTATTTGATTATATAATAAACAAATATAAACTATCACATAATATTCGTATTCACTTACTCACATAATCATTAAATAAATTATGTCATGCTCCACAATTCTCTTAGATTAGGTCACTAGTATATATTTAAATACTAGTACCACTAAATAACAATAACCATTTAGATTATTTAATTATCATACTTAATTTAAATAACTTATTTAAGTTATACAATTTATATTGTATAATTTAATTTAATTTCCTCCTCCTCTCCATAATTGTTTTCAAACAATTATTTATATATTAAATATATAATTTAATATATTCAATCATTTATTCAAATATGAATTTAATTTACTAACTACCTTGATACCAATATTCAAATCTACATATTGGATCTCATCTCATATTTTAGCTTTACCTTATTTGGTATAATATTAAATATTATACCATTAACCATATAACATAATATCATAACATATTTTACTTTTCACACTAATTTTGAATTTTCTCCATAAAAAATCAACTGTTGACTTTGACAAAAAGTTAACCTTTACACATTTTGTGTTTACTGTCCATTCTGACTAAACTTGACGTCCCGGACGCAACCGAGCAGTCCATGCTTCAAAATTCTATCTCTAACTCAAATTTTGAGTTTTAAAATACTCTTTTCTTATTGCTAATCGTATTAACTAACGACTTTATACTTATTCATCTTCTTATTTGCCATTCAAAGCTAACGTTCAAGCTATGTTAATTACTAACATAGTTTTATCTTGATCCTTATATCAATAACTTAATTCATCATTCCTCTTGCTAAAATATATATAGCACCTTACTAAGTATATATATTTCTATACATATACTCATCTTCGTTTAACCTCATAGCTTTTCTTCTTGTGAAATCTTATTTCGTTAATAAAATTCCACCTGTATTAGCATAACATTTCTTACACTATTCAATTCACATCAAATTTTACAGGTATCATAATACCTTATTATTGATATTCATTCAAATACATAACAATTCATTTCTAGGGTTTTGAAATTTTGTAACCCATATTTTTTTATTCTCATTCAATTAAGAAACCATATAGGTTCTTCTTAAAAAATTTGAAATCCTTAAAATTTCTTCATAGAAACGTCAATTCCATACACTTATTTCATGTCTAGGTTCATCTTATAACCTTTAATCCATCATTTTAGGATTTTAATAATTATCAAAATTCTCGAGTTGTCACATTCACCCCTTCTTCTAAGAATTTCGTCCCCGAAATTAAAGCATACTCATCTCTGCTTATTCTCTTGATCAAAACTATGTTTTTAACTTAACCTTTACAATTTCCTCCTTTGAGGTTTTCTCATTTATTATCACATTTCACCATAACTACTCACTAGGAGTTTACATCTTCTAAACATTCAGCAAAACTAGGTTGTCATAATAACCTTTACTCAATCATCTCAGATTCTACTCGTACGCAACGAGTTCACAATATTTCATATCCATCATCACCTTCTATCACAACATTACTCTAGAGAGTTTTAAAAAAAAAATTCATATCTGTCTGAGGGATCATAAAAATCATGAACTTTGAGGTTTAGGGGTATTTCTACCTGCTACCTCTTTCAATTACGAAAGAAAGGTACTCTACCTCTGAAATATTTTATATTTGGTATGTTTACAATCACGAAGAAGGTAAACTACCGGTGCGGGTACTTTAGAGGATCAGTCTGTTGTACCTTAGTAATCGGAACGACTATATGCGTTCTTAGATTGGAATATTTTATCCAATTAATATCCCCATTTTCAGAGTTGCTCACCTTAGACTTATCATAAGATTCCGCACCAAAACAATTTGGTTCGGCATAAGCTTTCAAAGAATACTTTGAATTTCATAAACATTTGTCTAGCTAGATCAAATAGCTTAGACGCATATCAAATATTTCGAATTTCAATCGAAACATTGCTAGCCAAATTTAGTTGGCAATAAATTTTCTTTAAAATTCTTAAAATCATTTTATGACGTCATGATACCGCACTGCATTTACAGTCCGTTTGAGGATTCCGTCATTGTGTGACTTTGTCATACTACATCATTCCATAGTGGGCTGAAGATCTTTAGATCACATACCACACTAGGTAATTCTGCATTGATAACTCCATCATTTTTATCATCTCTGCACCAGGTTGCATGATGCATTAATGATATAAAAATATATTTTGATAATTCAAATCATTTTCGTCTAGCCGAATCAATTTGCCTAGACTCTTCTTTAAACAGTTCAAAACCTTTACAAATCATTTTTAGTGTCATCATGCCACAACAGGTAACGATGTGTTAGTGGCCCGAAGTCCACACCTACACACTTGTCACCATGTGCTGAGGATAATAAAAAATTCATTTTTAAAGGCACATCAGTGCGAATTTAGCTTGATGTCAAAAACATCGAAGTCTAGCATAGCTAGAAGATTTGGAATACCTATGCTTCCACCATCAACTTCAATTTCTTTACTGATCCATTTCTTAATAAGTCTATCTATTTCTATCATCTTCAATTCTCCAATCTCAACATAACTATACCAGTTCGTCAAACTTACCACACATTATGAGTTCAGGAACTTTTCACAATCATATGAGTTTAAGAACTTGTCCTAGTCAGACCTTTTGCGTCCATTCGCTGAGGGGTTCATAAATATTTTATATAATTATGAGTCACGAACGTACCATAAGTATGAGTTTTAAGAACTAGTACTTAACCTTATATTCTCTACCTATTTGTTATACACATGAGAAAAGAATCACCTTATCCACATGCACGTAGAAAATAGCGCGACATTAGGTTCCAATGATTATCAATGTAAGAAACTAAGTGGTTGTCAAACCAAACTCGGCCACTAATCAATATAGGAAGCTAAGCGAACAATTCCCCGCCCATACAAAGAATCGGTCAGCCTAACCACTATATCGACCAGGAAGCTAAGTGATTCTAAAACTAAGTACAAATTCCCTGCCCATACAAGGAATCATACAACTAAGTTGCTGACATGAGTCCTCAATTGAAATTCTACACAATTCTAACTTTCTCTTTTCTTAATACGGATTTTCTTTAATCCGCATCTTAACATTTACCACTCTTTTCTGAGTTTACATCGTACCATTTCATAGTACATTCTCTTTATAGCGTCAGGCTATATCATTCCAATCACTTAACATATCTTATGTTATTCAACGATTTAATCTGATCACGTCTTTATCTTATTTCGTAATCATTTCTCCTTATACTTACGATCGTTTTATATTACGATCTTCTTATTCTTTTCTTTAATCATATTATATTATGATTTTATTAACACTTCTCATCTTATAGACATAGTCTATTTATTATCACTTTTCATTTCTATTATTAGAGTCAGGTAACTCTGGATTCTTATCCTTATAGCTCTTCAAGATTCTTCTTTGAATCTTAATTATCTTTCTCTTTACTTAATAATGAATTCCCAAAAATTCATCTCTTATCGCTTAAACTATATTCGAGTTTATTACTTATCATCTCTCCGCGGTTATAGCCTAAGGTACCCCTACCTAAGGTTTATAACCAACAGCTCTGATACCAACTATAGCATCTCCAGATCCCGGTCCTAATCACCAAGGATCTGGTATACTATTTCTATAACTATTGCGGAAGATATAAACATAAATTGTTTATACATTAAACTTTTACACATCATTCCCAAGGTCTACAACCTTAACTTAATACATACCTTCAATAATTTAAATGTTTACAATGTTATTTTCGTCAGAAAATTTAATAGATCTAACTGCACCATAATTTAATCTTGCACTTTGTCTTCGCTTCTGTCTTTACTCAAGCTTTCATCTTATTCTAAAAATTTTATCATGATATAGCAAGGGTGAGCATCAAATTTGCCCAGCAAGTTTAAATTTATTTGAGGATATATCATGATTAAAAGAATTTAACAATAAGCTAGCTAACTTTCAACAATATAAACATTGTGAAAGAGCATGAACAAATTTTCTTAGCTGAACGACCAAATCAATAAAAATGGATGGTCAATAATGAACATGAACAGATTAACTGAACCAAATGGTAATGAAGGTGATCAGCCTTTCATACCTGATGAACATTTACAATTTGCACAACGTGCAAATTAATAATCAATATAGACGTGAATAATTAACAACAATTATTCATTAACATGCTTTGAACATACAACTCAAGTTTGAGTTAAGGAAAACTTGCCTGATTCCACGTTTCCGCTTATTTATGCAATTTGATTGCGTTCATGAATATTACAAACCTAACAGAAATTTGATCTCCTAGGGTTATCTCCAGGGTTGGAAACTAATCTCCCGGGGTTATCTCCGGGGTTGGAAACTTATCTCCCGAGGTTATCTCCGGGGTTAGAACTAGATCTCCCGGAGTTATCTCCAGGTTGGAACTGTGTAAGACCTCAACTTTTTATAAATAAAATTAAATTTCCTCTATTCATTATTCTGAATTAATAAGGTGTTAATTTGATATAATATTTTGGTTATGGGTGAAATATGCAAATTTTATAAAATAAACAAGTGGTTATAAAATAATCATTATTATCGGAGAATATTCGTTTGGTCGTGGAATATTCTTTTTGTCGGGAATATCCGTACGACGGCGCAATTATTTGTAGGCTCCATAACAGAATAACTGCGGATGAAGAAAATGACAAATATGAGTTTTTATAAATAATGGCATAATTGTTACCGTTAACGCTGTTGAAATACCTTGTGGTTAAAATACAGTAATACGTGTGGTTGCACAGTAGCACATTATATTGCATAGTAGTTTTGAATTATTGATTCTTACGTAAGAAGGCACTACTCAATAATTGTTACAGTAATTACTGTTCAATATTTTATTTTATTGATTCAATAATTGCTGCGTTGATATTTTATATTATTGTTGTCTCAATAATTATCATTGCACAATATTTCCCATTATCAGATCAATAATTCATATTATTTGATTAATATTATTAGATAACATTATTGACAATGTCTAGAAAGTTCTGTCAAGGAGAAGTTAGGTCATCTAATTGCGCGCCAATAGGGACAAATCCTTATCAAAAAGTCCTCTCTTTCCTGGGAACGGCCTGGTTATCATTATTGTGATTCAGTAATATTATTTGTGAATAATTAATTATTGATTTATATGATAAGAAAATATTTTTTTGATGTGGATATAGATGAAGAAATTTAGCATGAAATATTTGTTGAAAGTTTGACATATTTTCTGTGGAACTACAATTATTTTCTCCGATAAATTATTCATTCAAATATATTATTATAATATATTATAATTGTTTAACAATAATATTATTATAATATATATAAGTATGTGATTAAAAAGAAGTGAGCAAATTGTATTCGAATGCATTATTCAAAAGCAGTATGCCTTTTTTTTTCTTTTCTAAATTGGTGGGTGGAGAAATATGGTCTGCCAAGGGCATTTCAAATGTTGTTTTTCATGCGTGGGGCCTCAACCTTGGAAAAGAAGGATTGTTAGGCATGATTGAGAATGGCGATTGCCTGTAAAAACAAATTTTCAAGGAATGGGCCCCCAACTTTGGAAAAAGAAAGAATTAGGCAAAAGTTTGGCAGGAAAGTTGGCTGGAGAAAATAATTAAGCAGATTCGTTATCTCTCCCTCCGTTGCTATAAATAGGGGGTAACCCTTCCTTCCTAAAACACACCATTTTAATATCAGAAATTCTTATTCTATAGTATTGTGAGTATTTTGCTTGAGTACAAGAATACTTTGAGTGTAGTTTTTCTGCAAGATTTTCTCAGAATAATATCCGATATTCTAGTCAAATTCAGTTTCTACTAAGGTAAAAGATATTATTTTATTACAATACTCGTGAGAAATATTATTTTTTTTCATACTCCATATTATGTAAGCAATATTATTTAATCTCATATTACTAAATATTGCTTCTATAATTCCTGAAATGATTAGAAATTTCGCTTCATCTAATATCATTTCATAGGAATATTGGTCTGAACTTTTTATCAAATTTGGAACTTTTCATGACGGGTACTGTTAACAAATACAATTCACAAGTACTGTTCACGGGTACTGTTCACAAATTAAAGAAAAAAATATTTTTTTTTTCTCCTTCCAAGTTATCTGTTGTGACCCTTATTCTTGAAATTTAATCCATGTGTTGATCTTCATTCTTGAAATTTACTCCACTATGGTTTATTATAGAGCGTTTTTGAACTTGGCTTATTTAAAGTACGAATCCTTAATCCTTGTTCTTCTGTCTCACTAGATTCGTTATCTAAAAAGTTTTTCATCATCCTCAGTTTTTAATGGTGATACTTGATGAATATCTTTGGTCTGTAGTGCAAAGATGAATGATTACTTGATAAATATCTTTGGCCCGTAGTGCAAAGATAAACAGGTGTTGAGATGAACATGACCAACTGGTGATACAAATGAATATCAATGGCGCATAGTGCAAAGATGAATAATTGATGCAAGATGTATATTGATTGATGTTACAGGGACAAAATATTGATTATGGACTTTTAAATATTAGAAGATAGTAGAATTCATTCTCTACTTTACTCTTCTAATGGATTATTGTTTCCGCTGCAGTTATTGATCTAAAACTTGTCATCTATTATATTCTATTAGATTTTTTCCTGTTGAAGACTAATGATAATTTGTTATATATTATCTTAGTCATAATATTCTTTACTTGGCTAGTTGAGCTCACCATTTTTCTTTTTGTTCCATTTTTTCTCAGGAGGTGAGAATTTAGCAAGAACTAGCCAGGGTATGGAGTGATGATTTAAGATAGTTGTTTTAGTAGTTCTCATTGTTTTATAAAATAGTGTACTAATAAATGTAATGAGGACTTATTTGAGTGTAGATATTGTCTAGAAGACAATATTTATATTAAAACTCACAACATATGTATTGTCGTATTTTGCACGACAATTATAATAATAAAGTTGTAGTGGTTTCTGTACCATGTATTTGGCGACCTAGAATGGGTGATGTATACCTATATTGGGGCGTCACAATTCTATCAGAGCTTAGGGATATGGTCTCTGGCGGAGATCGGGGAATAGAACTAGGAGGGGAGAGACGAGTAAATCCTTTGCTAGTGTGTCCTACCTAAACTTAATTGTTGGTCGGTCATAATATTGGGATATTATGTGATATGTTAATTTATTTAATTAACCCTTGTTTTATGGAAGTTTTTAAGAATGGCAGTTGAGAACATTAGTAATGGAGTGTATGAGACCGTGGAACAACCTTCAATCACCAACCAGGAGAACGTGCAACATGAAGGCAATATTCCTCATGTAAATAACACTACCGAGCAAACGATGAATGATGGGTTGTTTAGAAGCTTTTTACAGTTCATACAAAATCAAACGAGGGAGACTCGTGTACAAAATACGGGTGGAAATGATAGCAACGCGCGGTTTGTCACATCTAAGCAGTTCAAGGAGTTGGGACCACTAGAATTCTGGGGAAAGCTGGATCCGATTAAGGCAAAAATATGGGTCAAGCAAACTATCAAGATATTCGATGTCTTGAGATGCACAGAAGAACAGAAGGTTCCATTCGCCACCTTTATGTTCCATGGTGAGGCAGATTACTGGTGGGAATCTGTGAAGCATACCCAGCAGCAACACTCAACATGTCTTGGGAAAGATTTTAGAAACTGTTCAATGACAAGTACTTTCCTGAAAGTATTCGTCATATGAAGGAGGTAGAGTTTATTAGACTGGAACAGAACAACATGACGGTGTCCCAGTACGAAGCGAAATTCGCGGAGTTATCCAGGTTTGCACCTCATTTGGTAGAGAATGAGGAACGTATGACGCGGATGTTTTTGAGATGTCTAAAACCTGAGATTCGTTAATACCTTATCTCTCACAATTTTTTTTTGTATTCAGATGTTGTCAACATGGCTCAATTATTAGAGCAAGATAATGAGTATGTTCAACCGAGGGACCACAATCAGGGTTATACCGGTGACAGTAGTCATCGAAGCGATGATAACCAGTGAGGAGAGAAAAATACGGATAAAAGCGGTAACCACTCGGTGGTAATCGTGGCCATGATAATAGGAGAGGTGAGTCAAGTGAAAATTTCAAAAAGAGGAGATTCAACAATGACGGGAAGACATCAGCATCAGCACCAGCACCAACAACAAATTCTATGGGAGGAGAACGACCGCCAGTTAGATGCTACAGATGCGGAGAAGAGGGACACATAAGTCCAAACTGTTCACAGCCTTCCAAGGAGTGTTTCAGTTGTGGAAAAGGCGGTTATATTGCCCGGTTTTACCTGATAGCGAATTCAAGTCCAGCTGGGACGGCGGCACCAAAGGCGACTACGGACAAAACAAAGTCGGTGGTTCAAGGGAGAGCGTTTGTAGTGACTGGCCAAAACATGAGAAACCCGAACGAGGTGATCATGGGTAAGCTAATCATAAACTCTTGCGAAGTTTATACCTTACTAGATACCGTTTCAACCCATTCTTTTATCTCTCTTGCTTGTGCTCAACGTTTAAACTTGACTCCAGAGAAATTAGAGTTTGACTTATCTGTGGAGACTCCGTTAGGATAAAATTTCATTACATCCACTGTTTATAAATATTGATTGATCCATGTCGGTACTATCACATTACCTGTTGATCTTATCTCTTTAAAGATACTTGAATTTGATGTGATTTTAGAGATTGATTGGTTAATTACTCATCATGCCAAAATTGATTATTTTCGTAAGGTTGTTAGTTTTCATATTCCTAACAAACTTGTTATACGAATTCAAGCAACCAAACCATTAAAGTCAATCTTTGTCATATCAAGCCATAAAGCCATTCGTTTATTGAAAAACGGATGTCAAGCTTTCTTAGCCCATGTTATGGACTTGAACAAAAACACATCAGATTTGAATAATATTGCTGTTGTTAGTGAATTTCCTGACGTATTTTCTGAAGAACTTCCTGGTCTACCCCCAGAACGTGAAGTTGAATTCTTTATTAACCTTGAACCTGGTACAAAGCCCATTTCTAAAACTCCATATCGAATGGCTCCTATTGAACTTCAGGAGTTAAAGATCCAACTACAGGAGTTGTTAGACATCAGTTTCATTCGTCCTAGTACATCTCCTTGCGGTGCTCCTGTGTTATTCCTAAAAAAGAAAAATGGGAGTATGCGACTTTGTATTGACTAACGGGAATTAAACCATGTCACCATCAAGAATAGGTATCCGCTACCTCACATTGATGACCTGTTTGACCAGTTGCAAGGAGCACAATTCTTTTCAAAGATCGATCTTCGTTTTAGATATCATCCGCTGAAGATTAAAACTGAGGATATTCCGAAGACTGCCTTCAAAACTCGGTACGACCATTATGAATTCTTAGTCATGTCCTTTGGATTGACTAATGCTCCTGCTGCTTTCATGGATATGATGAACCGAGTACTCAAGGAATTTTTGGATCAGTTCATTGTTTTCTTTATTAATGACAACCTCATCTATTCCAAAAGACGTGAAGAACATGAGCACCATTTGAAGCTGATACTTCAAAGGCTTCGTGAAAGTAAACTATATGTCAAGCTGAAGAAATGCGAGTTTTGGCTTGAGGAAGTAGCATTCCTTGGGCACGCGGTGTCAAAATATGGAGTATCTATTGACCCGACGAAGATTGAAGCAATATAAAGTTGGGAGCAGCCAAAGTCGGTGACCAAAGTACGTAGCTTTCTGGGCTTAGTTAGTTATTATCGGAGATTCGTGGAAGGATTTTCTCGAATTGCTACTCCGTTAACTCAGCTGAATCGAAAAGATATAAAATTCGTATGGAGCGAGTAATGCGAGAAGAGTTTCCAAGAGCTCAAGAGGAGACTCATTTCGGCACCTGTTCTGGCAATACCATCTGGTTCGGATGGATTTGTTATCTACAGTGATGCTTCATGTAAAGGGTTAGGATGTGTTCTCATGCAACATGGAAAAGTCATAGCCTATGCCTCGCGACAACTCAAAGAATATGAGAGGAATTATCCTACTCATGATCTGGAGTTGGCAGCAGTCGTTTTTGCGTTGAAAATTTGGAGACACTACCTGTATGGGGAGAAAGTGGAGATTTATACGAATCATAAAAGCCTAAAATATTTCTTCACTCAAAAGGAACTCAACATGCGGCAATGACGTTGGCTCGAGCTATTGAAAGACTACGACCATACCATTCAATATCATCCTGGAAAAGCAAACTTGGTAGCTGACACATTAAGTAGAAGATCGTATGCGGGTACGAGTGCGATGTTGTTAACACAAAGACCCATTTTGTATGACTTACAAAAGATGGAGATAGAGTTAAAGACTCCAGGGACCCACATAACGATGGTGAATATACGAGTAGAACCGACTTTAATCGATAAAGTTATAGCTGCTCAAGCTACAGACCTAGAGCTTATGCGTATAAAGAAGAAAGTACAAGAAGATGCTATTCCAAAAGCAAGAATTGATGAAGAAGGATACATAAAAAAGTTATACCTTCCACTACATCTCAGTAGCATGCAAAATAAAATAACACAGCAGCTGTCACGCCCGACCGTCGTGCCCCGCGCCGGGTCCTTCATTAAAGTGACGCGGCCCGCGCTAGTACAACAGAAACTTTTCCCCATGCAGCGCGCCCCGCACCATTTCCTTTGTAATCACGGTGCGCCCCGCACCGGTGATGCAGTATGTCCAGATTTTGCTTGAGCTTTCTTCCAATGCCAGCATTTTGATTTGTTCACCTTAATATCCTGTACAAGAACGAAAATCCATCAAAAGTAACATGAAATACTCAAAAACTAACAATATATCAAGCTAAATAAGGATACATCGTAGGTTAAAAACCTACTCATTAAATTCCCCCAAACTTGAAATATTGCTTGTCCTCAAGCAAAATGATATGCAATGCAAATAACTACTCTATCACTACGAATCCAGTATTAAGACAGAACATAGTCTAATCATACAGCCTCAGAGAAATCAAGCAAACACGATAGTGCGTCACATCTAAACCAATCAATAACTTCCCAATTAATTATCAAATCTTAACTGTTCTTACTAATATAGTGTGTGTGTGTGTGTGTGTGTGTGTGCTTAACAACCATACTAACTGATATAATGCTAAATACAACAAATAATAGATCTCTTTAAAGGCATCATACAGTGTAAACTCATAAAATTCAAGAGCAAGCTAGATCCAACTAAAGTCAAACATTTACCAAGTTCAAGAGTCCAATCTGGGATACTTATGCTTTATTTTTCATTACGGGGGCTTTTCGCTCTTTCCCCATTTTATTCTTCTTCTGTTTTTTATACTCATGGATGTGCAATGTCTTATTCCCTTAGGCTTTTTAATGCTACCTTAACTTAACAAGCTTTCAACCAACGACTCCCAGACCATTAAGACCTTAGGGCGCTAGGTGTAAAGATAATCCCCTCAGGCTTACTTACTCAAGTAACAAAGGCCACAAAACTAGACAAGCATGCTGTGGTGTTTATTCTTTCTTCTTCTTTTTTTTATAAGAGCTTATATATCCCAAATTCATGCTTTGCTATCTTAATCCATTCATGGACACTATAAATATCAAATATGACCTATATGATAACATATTAGCCACTAATATACAATTCCTATAGTTCAGATTACACAAACTCATCATGAATTGTCTACAGACCGGCGTGGCCGCGTTGGTCTTAGGCTTGAGAATGCTGCGGTCAGGCCACCTTAAGTTAGGACGCACACATATTATACTTCAACAGAAATAAAAACTTAACTCGCAAATCCTTTAACATGCTCCATACATGCTATTTCATTATACTAACCAAAATAAATCTCCAATGACTACATTCTTCAATAATTTAGAGATTAAACTTCCAGTTCAACTCTTTTTTCTTTAATCTATGCATTTAACCATATCCCAATATTAGTCAATAAATCTCTAACCAATATCTATCTAAAGATATATCGATTTTCTTCTCTCGTCAACAACGTACATATATACAAGTCTAAACCTAGCACACATCAAGTCTTTAATAGTATTCAATATAGTACACTGAGTGGTTTCTCACAAATAACCAACAAATTAGTTTCTGTCTTGTCTACTCTATTTTCACAGTGAGTTAGATCAGTCACTAATTCGTATATACCTACGCTCTCTGAAGGAATCGTTTAGTCCAGCTCCTATACATCCACCATTAAAGGGTACGGTTGCACTGCTTTAGACTTGATACCTACTCGTACATATACTCAAGGAATTGGTGATTATCAAATATATTTAATGTCACCAACTTACTATGATAAAATAATTTCACATAAATTATTTAATATCGATAGATAAATTTCTATCCATCTTCTTTACTAATTCATCTCTACAATTTCTAACAAATATACAATAATGATATATATTTATTAAACACAACATCACTTATTACATAGCTCATATTATCCTATGTAACACAATACTACATACCTCGTAAGACACACACACACACACACACACACACACACACACACACACACACACACACACACACACACATATATATATATATATATATATATTCTTATTTGAACCCTTCATATGCCTTAAGAATTTTATTTACTAAATTCTTATTTTAATATTTTCTAAAAATTTGGGTTCTTACAAGGTTGAGCGAGGCAGAGGCACATCAAAAGCTCTCCTCCTCACACCTGCAGAGGTCCTACAGGAGCTACTTGGCTGGTCTGGATCCATATATCTGGACAAAAGTCTCCAAATCACCTTAGAACGGGTGTGGTAAATTCTAACCTAGGGCACATTAAATGCATTTCATTTCTATATGCATGCATGCGTTACTTTAACATACGACTACAGTAGAGTTAAAAATACATGTTCACTCAATGCCTAGACTCGTGAAAATTTTTTGCCATAGTCTCCTTTGTAAAAATGACTATCCACATGCGCGTAGGCATGACTAGGTGGCCATTCAGTAGCACACCAACTCACAGTCATAAACATCCTATATGCATGAAAAATATCAAAGTCATAATCCATAAGGGTAGCCTAATTACTAGGATTATTTTGCTTCACAACCTTTGCTCATTTGTCCTCAAATAGGATGAAAAAATAGCAGAAAAAGGTACCAAATTGACTATTTCAAAAGTCAATTTTTTCCACATCAATACGTTCATCATGGTTAAATACTAACATTTACTGTGTTGAATAATTTTTATCAAGTCATATGATTATGCATAATCACTACTATGTGTTTAAAGAATTTCATGTGATATCTCACTTTCCAACGGTCAAAACTGGAAAAGAAAACATGAATATGTTATCAGGATAGTGCAGAACAATTGTATGGTTACGGATTTTGCAAAAAATACCCCGAACTTAGTAGATCTGAAGAAGAAATCTCGAATTCTCTATGTGGCTTCAAGTGAAAATGACTTAACAAAGGAAAATGAAGTGAGATATAAACCCACAGGTGGCCGCGGGTGTACTCGCGGCAGCCGCGGGTCCACCTGCGACTACCCTGTGTAGTCCCCACCCCCTCCAACTTGATCAAATTTGAGTTCCAAAGGAGGTCCCAGAAGCTAAAACGTTAAATCAGGAAAAAAGATGCTACACAATTAAGCGGAAAAGCCTGAAATCCTGCTTTTCAAAGACCAAACTATTGGTCTACATATCAATCATTGGTATTCGCCCAGTGTAGGGTAAAATCTAATTACGCACAGCACGCAAGTATACGTGGTCAACAAGTAATATAATAGTAAGTAGAGTATCGTTCCCACAGAGACTTTAATAAGAAATTAAATCTCACAATTACCAATCTTCTATTAATCCTAATTTTATTAAACTAATCAATTTCCAGCTTGTATCTAAAAATATTAAAATCACCAAACAATCAACAAATGCTAAAAACTGAATTTTTAAATAAATTATAGAGAATTAGGCTTCCGACTTCACTCTAAGTATCACTCTGATTATTACACCTTTATTCCAGTTTAACTCATTATCCTAGTTTATTAATCAAGAACACGTATGTAGAACTAGCCACCTCTCGATGTACTAATACCGTATTAACTTCAATCCACAATTAAGATAGAATCAAGTTAAACACCTTAATCAATTAACTCACTATATCTCTATGTGAATTACAATTAAAGAAGGTTTAAGTCCAAGTTCTTTATCCGATTACATGCGATGTCAAGCATATCTCTACCTTAACATTCATCAAGATTCTGTTCATTCACAAAATTCAAGAACCAATGCTATACTAACTATGTCTAGACTTGTATTTCATCTCTCGAGTTCATAATAGTCCACAAAAAATCGTTGATCAGGAAATTCATAAATTTAAGCTCCAATTAATATAGATAAACTGAATAATAGCTTATTAAACTGAAATCAATGATTACATAACCATCGTTCCACTTAAAGATCCGTCTTAAGCCTAAAAAGAAATCAGTTCATCATAAATGAAATAACAACTAAATAAATTAAAGATATCATCCTTCAATTACAAATATAAAACTAAAGTAAAAGAATAACGCAGAACACCCTTCACTTTAGCCTTAATTCGCAATCGATACGAACGTCCCTTCAAAATCTTCACTCCAAGTTTGATATGAAAATCTGTGAATAATCTCTGTTAATTCACCTCTCTCTTCTATTTTACTCGATATATATCCAACACCTGAGTTTTGGTCGAAATCCCATCTCTTTTAGAGTCCAAACGCCATGCCATCACTTAAAATCCATATGCTAGCAGTGTTTCAAACCATTCAGGACAGTCAGGTTTCGGCACCCCTCGCCCCGGCGGGGGTATATACATGGGAAACGCCCGCCCCAGCGGGCTAGGCTTCTGTCACGTGAGTTGAAGATCCCCCGCCCCCGCGGGGGGGTAAAGCTAAAATATGCCCGCCCCGGCGGGGGTAGGCTTTCTTTGCTGACTTCTATTTTCTTCTTTGCTTGCCACATTGTTACCACAATTACACTCCTTTTATGCTCAATTGCCACACCACCACACCTGCACATTAAATAACAATAAAAAAGTAAAATAAAACATAAACGCGAAGAATTAACACCGATTAAGCTTAGATTAGGAACCGATTCATGAATATAAAATTCACTTATCAAAATTCCCCAAACTTAAAACGTGCTAGTCCTCAAGCACAAAACAGACTAACATGCTATGCAATGAGATGTAATGTATCTACCTATATGTCAACGAATCCAACAGTATCACAAAATCATATTTCTTCCTTCGGCCTCAGAAAAATTGAGCAAACACTACAACACCTCATATCGAAACCACTCAATAGCTTCTTATCCATTCTCGAATCTTAGACCGTCATCACCGATATAATGTGTGTGTGTGTGATCAACATCTACGTTAACTAATACTAATTCAAATTCAATACGTAACCAATCTCTTATTAGGAATCATATAGAATAAACTCAAAAATTTTAAAAATAGACGAGTTCCAACTAAAATCAAACATTTACCAAGATCAAGGGTCAACATGGGATACTTATGCTTTATTTCCCACCCACGGGGACTTTTTGTTCTTATTTCCCATTTTATTATTTTTATTTTTATTTTTTTTATACACATGGCTACGCAATGTCTTATTCCCTTAGGCTTTTCAATGCTACCTTAACGAGATTTCAACCAATGACTCCCAGACCATTAAGACCTTAGGGCGCTAGGTGTAAAGACAATCCCCTTGGGCTTACTTACTCAAGTAACAAAGGCCACAAAACTAGACAAGCATGTCACGGTGTTTATTCTTTCTTCTTCTTTTTTTGTAAGAACTTATATATCCCAAATTTTCCCCAAACTTAAGTTTTTGTCTAAATCTAGCCATCTCTGGCTATTCATGCCTTTCATTCATTCAAACTAGTATTATCCTTAAGAATTCCATTATGTGTCAATTTAAACTTAATCAGTCAACACAGTTGTTTTAAAGTGCTAACCTGATTATACTAGTTTCAAACAGAAAAAGATTCAATTCATAACAAGAAGTCACATCAAAGTCTAAATAATCAATACTAACTCGTCTACACAATTCCAATCTCATCATTGGCCAAAAATAGACTTTTACTATCTAATATTGGATTTATGCAAAATGAACTACACGCAAACGCAAAACATGCAAAATGATATATATATATATATATATATATATATATATATATATATATATATATATATATATATATATATATATATATGCCTAAATGAATGTATTAAACTAAAGGTAATCAAAAAAAATAAATAATTATAAAAACATATCAAAAACTAACTAACATGATTTTGAAATCGTCACATGAAATTAACCTAGCAAAAGCAAACCCCCCCCCCCCCCAAAGAAACTTAAATCAAGTAATGTCCTCATTATGATAATATAAAGCAAATAAAATTATGAGGACTTCCCTGAAAGACGAGTCACTGCTCGTCGTCATCTGAAGGAGGGTATGCTGGGAGGACAGGAGGAACATGCATGGACACCGGACCGACCCTTGTATTACAGCGAGAAAATGCATCAGCAAGCGTGTTGAAAGCGTTGGCATTGTACTGATGCATCAAATCCTGACGTTGAGGCAGCCACAAGAATTATTTTCGTGAACCTCGAGATTGTTGCCCTTCCATTGGATCAGCTGCAACTGGGGGTGAGGGCTGGCGAATCATAATATAACCTTCTCCTCTTGGATGTGATCTTTCCCCTTCCCATGCCTTATACTTCTCAATGGTAGCATGGTCGATTATAGCCATTGGTTGTTGTATAGGTTCGGAGGAATGCCACTGCACTCCAGTTTTACGGTAGAAATCAGTTATGAGAAATCCATGAAGAAGGCCCCCCGTGGTACTTCCCCGTAGCGGCCTGTCGATTGATTCTTGAATACATTCACCCACATCCACATTGTAGAACATGACTGAATTATTCGCCCAAAAATGGTGATGTACAATCCCATATAGCAGTCGTGCCCTTTCCTTGGTCACATCATTCTGGTGGCGTGTGGGCATCAATCGGGCACAAATGAATGCATATCATGCTTTGCCATAACGACTTAGCGCTGAGTGTGGAAAACTTATCTTTTCATCCGTTCTGGCTCGGGTAACCCATTGTGTCCCCCATTTGCATAATCATACAATCAATTCATCCAGGTCAGGCAAGCCATCTTTATAACGTCCATCAGTTGGCATTTCTAGCCCAAAGTACTCGTTGATGGCATTGGCATAGAAAGACACCGGTTTACCCCGTACCATGACTATGTGATCAACATGCTCCATAGCGTTGGAATAAAACTCTTTTACTATGTTGATCACTGCTGGTAGTGGCTTCTCCACTAACAGGAACCAATTGCGTTCCACAATCATCAGCACCATATCACCATCAAAGTTGGCATCCGACTTCAATCCCCGTTCTAATACAAAAGTCTTCTTGTCAATGGATGATTTGAACTTCGCCTCGGCCCCCTCACTGACAAATTTTGTGTGATCAAACTAAGGTCGAGTAGTAGAGGTGGATGGACGTGGTCTCTTATGTGAAGACATGGTGTTTTTGGTGAAATATAGGGAAAAAACTTAGTTCAGGAATTTTGTCGAATAATTGGTGGGCGTGAAGGCTAACCCCCAAACTTGGCTTATTTGAACAATCTCTAAACCAAAATATGAAATAATCCAAAGTAATCCTTGGGCAACAAATTCCCAAGGTCTTCCAACCAATTGTCACAAACAAGAAAGAAGAAAAACTAGAGTGTAGCAATTTGGGATTACCTTTAATAAGAACTTGTGTCTCCACCTTTAGAGTGATGTCCCAATTTGTGAGAAGTTGTGAGGAGAAGGAATTGGACTTGGAGTTAGAGTGTGGTGATTATATGTAGAAGGATTGTGGCTAATTGAGGGAGTTGGGTTGATATGGAAAAGGAAAAAGGAACGTGGATGTGGAGTTGTGGTGATTGTGGGATAGTGAGAAAAGGAGTTTGGGAAGAAGTAGAAGAAGTGGAAGAGGTGGTGGAGAATTAAATTTGACGTTATGAAGGTTATGTGGGAGTGGAAGAAGTTTAGTGGAGAAAGAATTTGAAAAGAATAAGTGTTGTAAAGAGTTATGTTGGAGAAGGACACACACGCGTTTCTTAGAATCTAATTTCTCCGAGAGGCGCGCCTCGCACCATGTGTAAACCTTGGATGGCGCACCCTATGCTAGGTAGGCAGAAACTTTATCCCAGGATGGCGCACCCTGCACCGATTTATAGCCTGGCATAGCGCGTGTGACACCCCCAAATCCGAGTACTTCAATTCCCATGGGATTTGGTGTTCACTGTCCGAACATCATGTATCTATCTACCCATAATAAATAAAAAACCATAAATAGATAAAAATAAATCCTCTCATTATGGAGTTACAATATCTGAATGTAAATACATCAATCCAAGGTCATACTAACCTGAAATCTCAAATGCAGAAACATAAACAAATAATAAGTCTTACACAACTTTAACATAAGTCTGAAATATATATACATCAAATAAACAAAAAGTCTTCGTCACGTGTTAACTTTGCCCTTGCCTTTACTAGTAAAAGGCTCGTCGGACCTTTCGTTCTTAACTGCAATATTATTATTACGCAAGAGTGAGCATGATTGCCCACAAGTATAATAATATAACAATAAAATAATAACATGCGAATGAATCAAAGACTTTTGAAAATAAAAAAACTCAGCTTTTGAATCAAAAATGAATAACACGAATCAAAAGAACTTCTGAGGGTCATAAGACCTTGAACTACGTCCTAGGTTGTCAGGTGTTTATACTTGAAACCTTTAACAGTCATAAGACTATGGACTCTTCTTCCCGTACTTAGGGGGATCAGCACTTAGTACCATACTGTGCACAATATCTTAACGCTAAAGCATAATTAATCCCCTATAACAGGGTTGTTCATCTCAGTTTGATATTAGAGTCCGCACCAAAGGAAGTTTTATTTGGATAAGCTCAATAATGGTTTTGAAATTTAGAACGTTCATCAACTATGGACTAGTCGAATCAATAAGGGTTCGCTAGTCTTACAAGGTTCAACAATAATTGATATTCAATTTGAATAATAAAATTCAAGATGTATACAATCGAATAAGTATTGTATAACAGGAATCATGCTTTTAAAGAATGATAGCATCTAACAGGAAATCTTGACTTGAACAATAATAAACAAGATAGAATAAGGAACTTGCTTTATGTAAAGAAACAAGGTTTTGGAACTTGCCTCGTGCATAGGATAAACGATTACTACTCCCGTTCATCACAAGTCATACACACATACCATATATATTCACGATATTCATTAGTTACATTAATACTAACCTTATAGGTTTAGTTCTCTCTTTTAATACAACTTGTTAACTTGGTTTAAATTCTTATCATTACCATCTTTCACATATACAGAACTGAAATATCAGATCTTAAGTTTAAACAACATCATATCATCTCATGGACATCATCATTTTTTTTAACGTGGTTTAACCAGTTACAAAACATTGCAGTTATAAGGTCACAAGACCTTTTCTAATTTATTTTTATAAGTTTCTTATTATATTGTCCACTAGTCACATTTTTACTTAATTATTTAATATAAACTCCACTTTATTTAACAAATCATTACCCTTCTAATTTAATTACTTAATTAAATTAGAATACTTTCATTCCCTTACTATTATTACACTCGAATAAATTATTTCATAATAATTTCCATCGAATATTTTTTTTATTCCATAAATATCTCAATTAAAATATTCATTTTATTTTGTAAATAATTGAATAATAATTTCCATCGAATATTTATTTTATTCCATAAATATTTCAACTCAAATATTTTTTTTTGATAAATAATTTTCATCGAATATTTAGTTTATTCCATAAATATCTCAATTAAAATATTTATTTTATTTTATAAATATTTTAATAATAATTTTCATCGAATATTTATTTTATTCCATAAATATTTCAACTAAAATATTTATTTTATTTGATAAATATTTTAATAATAATTTCCATCGAATATTTAATTTATTCCATAAATATCTAAAATAAAATATTTATTTTATTTGATAAATATTTTAATTAATTACTTATTTTTTTATTATTTTTTTTTAATTTTTTTTAAAAAAAATTTCCTGCCGGGGCGAGGTAATTTAGTTTGGCAACGCCCGCCGAGGCGGGGTTACCCAGATTTAGTTTCTGCAGTTCGCGAGCACATAACAAGGCCAATTTAGACCAAAAATCTCACACAAGTTCAACCATATGTTCTCGTGAAGAACACAGAACAGGGTCATAACTTCCAATTTCCTTGTCCATACACTAATTTAAGCATACCCAGATACTATAATTCATATATGATCATTACTCAACATTTCTAACATGATTTTAACAACTTAATTCATACAATTACGTGAATCAAATCACATAATTCAACTGTTCTTATGAAAAACTCCATTTTTAACATTATTAACGAAATCAACCACTATGTACTCGTTTTTCAACCAAATCAGTTCGTTTAAGTTTTGTTTTTTTTGTTTTTATACGTATAAACGTAATCATTCATCAATTTACCAATTAATATGCAATTTAAACATAAATTTTTATACTTACAAGCCATATTCATATATTTTCTCTATAAACTATAAAACTCCAATTTGAATATGATTTTATGGATTAATTACTCTAAAACACATATAGATCATATATAATTGAATTATACATGTTAATAAACATATACAACATCATATATTTAACAATTAGCCATGAAAATTCAATTACAGAAAGTTAAAAGCCAATTTTGATGAAAAACTTTAATAACGTAAATTAAAACTGAGATTAAGGGTTTACCCATGATTACTCTGTTATGATAAGGCAAGATGATGGAATACTCTTCTTAACTCTCAATTTTCCTTCCCAATTCACAAATCCTTCCAAAGTTTCTCTCTGATTTCTCTATTTTTCTCTCTGAACTTTCCTAGATTTGTAAAAATGAATGAACGAAGAACTGAAGGCGTATTAATTAACCGGTGAGTTGTGGGCAGCAGTTAAGCGCAACGAGGCCTTAACTGCTCCCATGTACCTTAGGTCATGTTTGGCTTGTTTTAAATCCTCATTCTAACTTATTTTAATTATCTTATTTATTATATAGTTTATTTGTCACACTTTTAATTAATCAAATAATATTATTTAATTTCAATTAAATAAAAGATAATGTTACTCATTAAATCACATCATCACATATTTAAAATTCTCATTTATTAATTATGACATATAATTTATATTCTCAATAAATCTCCAATTAATAAATCAATTAATTAGAACAACATTAAAATTATTTGACAACACATTTAATTTAATTATCTCAATTAAATTCTCACTTTGATAAATAAAATTATTCTACATTAATTTAATCAATGTAACACATATAATTAAATTAATCTTTCACAAATTCATCAATTAATTATTTAACCCAATAATTAAATCATCAAAAAAAATTATTTAATTTAATAAATATTTAAATTGCAAAAATCTCATTTGTCACATGAGATTGTCACATCTTTCCCCCTTAAAAAGATTATGTCCTCAGAATCACGACTCAATCAATTCGTCTTGTTACATTCTCGCCCCCTACAATGATTCTATCCCCAGAATCGCTTACATATAAATTAAGAAAATAAATGAGGATAATTCTTCATCATATGCTCTTCGAGTTTCCACGTAGCTTCTTCAGCTTTGTGGTTTCTCCAAATTACCTTAACAGAAGGTATTATTTTATTTTTGAGAACTTGCTCTTTCCTGTCAACAATATGAACAGAAACTTCTTCATAGGTTAAGTCTTTCTCAAAATATAGGGGTTCATATTCAATCACGTGTTTGTAATCGGGTTTGTAGGGTCGTAAAATAGAAACATGAAAAATATTATGGATATGTTCCAAGGCCGGAGGTAAGGCTACCTCATAGGCAACTTCACCAATTCTCCTCAAAACTTCAAAGGGTCCAATGAACCTCGGGCTCAATTTCCCCTTTTTACCGAATCTGATCTTTCCTTTCCAGGGAGAGGCTTTCAAAAATACCAGGTTGCCCGATTCGAACTCAACATTCTTAAGGTGTGGATCGATGTATTTCTTCTGCCTATCCTGAGCTGCTACTAGTCTTTCCCGTATTACTTTGACTATCTCTGCTATTTGTTGTACCAGTTCTGGTCCTAGTAACTGTCTCTCGCCAACTTCATCCCATTAAAGTGGAGTTCTGCACTTTCTGTCGTACAACGCTTCATAAGGCGGCATGCCAATACTAGCGTGGTAACTATTGTTGTAGCTAAATTCTACAAGCGATAAGTGATCATCCCAATTTTCCTTAAAATCCATGATGCATGATCTCAACATATCCTTCAATGTCTGAATCGTTCTTTCGCTCTGGCCATTTGTCTGAGGGTGATATGTCATACTCATTCTCAATTGCGTCCCCATGCACTAATGTAGTTGCTTCCAGAAGTTCGATGTAAACCGTGGATCCCTATCTAAGACAATTGACATCGGAACTCCGTGCCTCGAAACAATCTCTTTCACCTATAACTTTGCCAACTGATCTAAATTAAATTTAATTCTGATCGGAAGGAAGTGTACGAATTTTATCAGTCGGTCAACGATTACCCATACTGCGTCATAGCCTTTCTGAGTTGTCGGAAGGCTAACCATGAAATCCATCGAAATATGTTCACATTTCCATTCAGGGATTTCTAAAGGTTTTAGTAACCCACTCGGCCTCTGATGTTCTGCTTTCACTTTCTGACATGTCAAACACTTGGCAACACACTCTGCAACATCTCATTTCAAATTTTGCCACCAGAAATGTTATCAAAGATCTTGGTACATCTTGGTACTACCAGGGTGAATCGAATATCGTGAGCTATGACCCTCGCTTAAAATATCTTCCTTAATCTCTGGAACTGGTGGTACCCAAATTCTGCTCTCAAATCTCATTATTCCCTCGCTGTCTATTTTGAATCTCGATTCGGTTCCTTCGAATATCTTCTTTTTCACCTTCTCACATTCTTCGTCCTGAAGTTGAGCCTCTTTAACTTTATCCAATAAAGTTGTACCAGCTTGCATCTAGAACAGCTTCTTATCAATCTCCATAGGATACTTCACTTCCAATTCCAGCTTCTCCATTGCTGAAATTAGCTCTTCCTGAGCGGTCAACATCATCAATTTCTCCCGACCCTTTCTACTTAAAGCTTCAGCAACCACATTTGCTTTACCTGGATGGTATAAAATTTTGCAATCATAGTCCTTAATTAACTCTAGCCACCTTCTGGTGCATATTCAAGTCCTTCTGTGTAAAAATAAATTTTAGAGTATTGTGATCTATATATATTTCACACTTCTCGCTATAGAGATAGTGTCTCTAGATCTTCAAAGCAAATACCACCGCAGCTAATTCCAAGTCATGGGTCGGATACCCCTTCTCATAGTCCTTCAATTGTCGTGACGTATACGTAAGCCGTTTTGCATAAACACACAGCCCAGTCCTTTATGTGACACACACTATAAACCACAAAATTTCTTGTGTCATCCGGAAGAGATAACATAGGTGTTGTACTCAACCTCTTCTTAAGTTCTTGAAAGCTTTCGTCGCACTTCTCCGTCCAAACGAATTTCACAGCTTTCCTAGTCAAATTCATCAGCGGGGTTGCGATCTTAGAAAAGTCCTGAATGAATCTTCTATAATATCTAGCCAATCCAAGAAAACTTCTTACTTTCGAAGGCATTTTCGGCTGATCCTAGTTCATCACAGCTTCAACTTTGGATGGATCTACCTAAATTCTGTCCTTATCAATCACATGTCCGAGAAATTGTACCCCCTCAATCCAAAATTCACATTTCAAAAACTTGGCATACAACTTCTCCCTTCTCAATGCCTTTAACGCTGCCTTCAAATGCTCTACATGTTCTTCCTTGGTTTTTGAGTATACCAAAATGTCATTGATAAATACCAACACGAATTTATCCAAATATAGTTTAAATGTGAGGTCCCCAAATCCAGGTCCCAATTACCATAAATCTAATACATCAATTCTATAACTATTACGGAAGATATAAACATAAATTGTTTATTTATTAAACTTTACACATAATCCCCAAGGTCGAGAACCTTCACTTAATACACAATTCATAACCTAATTGACATACAATATCATTACCATATAATACTATTACAAGTTTTATCCGTACAATAAACAAATGATGGAATTATCTTTGACTTTTCCTGTATCTGATGTATTCATTCTAATCTGTAATGTTTATCATGATATAGCAAGGGTGAGCAACAAGTTTGCCCAGCAAGTTTAAGTTTAATAAAGGATATATCATGATGGAAATAACTGAACAAAAAGCTTGCTAACGTTCAACAATATAATAATTGTGAAGTAGCATGAACAAATTTTCATAGCTGAACGAACAATGAACATAAATAAATCAACTGGACCAAATGGTAATGAAGGTGATCAGCCGTAAATACCTGATGAACACATGCAATATACATAGAGTGTGATTCAACAATTCATAGACATGATATAATCAACAATGATTAACCACAAACATATTTTATAATATCAACTCGAGGTCGAGTTAGAGAACTTTCCTGAATCACCAACTACTACTGCGCAATCTATTTAGCTTTGTCTGAAGACCTAATATTGATATGAAAGTAGTATGCACACAAGTCAATCATGTTTGATGATAAAGTATATACTTTGTAACAATCTTATTTATTTATTAATAAAAAGT
Source organism: Panax notoginseng (assembly GCA_016801055.1). Lineage (NCBI taxonomy): Eukaryota > Viridiplantae > Streptophyta > Magnoliopsida > Apiales > Araliaceae > Panax > Panax notoginseng. Next base: position 144,383,530 of record CM029014.1, on the reverse strand, counting down.
ATTAATTAATTAAAGGCTTTTAATTATCTACATGATGTTGTTTTATAATATGTGATAAACTCATAGTTTTAAGCAATGCTTTTAGAATAATGATGATGATCATTCTAATGAGATCTAAATTCTTAGAAAGCTTAAAACTAAAATAGTTTCCAATAGTTGGATTACTAAATTAGGGATTAGTGAATCCGGATAGATTGGTACATACGTTGCTTGCTCATTGGATGAGGATGATTGATCTCATGATCATTTTTGTGAAGACACTAAAGCAAGTATGTAGGTGTTTATTAGAGAATAAGTTCACTGAACGTGGCTCGCTAAGGAATACCTAATAGAGTTTTACTTGTCTGTCAATAGGAATTCCTGTAGTGATAGTAGTACAAGTGATCCTTGGACTTGAGATCATCATAGTATCTTATGTATGATGAGTTATACTTTGACTTATTCCTTAAGACCCTTAGGGTATATCAAAGGGTATGCTTGAGTATAATAAGTTATACATGGAGATAATGTATGATCAATAAAGAATCTACCACTTCTAGTAAAAGAAGAGAAATGTCCTATGTGATTCGATAAATGACAACACAGTAGTCCTTGGCCAAGGCAAAATGAAATTAGAAAGGAGTTTTTAATTTGCATTATTTGGAGTTGTGCATTTAAGGATCGAAATACATATAATTAAATAAAATAAGACTTGACAGTAATTTCATGTCTTATATTTAATTGGGACATTGTATGGTGGAAGGATTGAATTGTACGGTAACTATTTACTTAAAGGTTCTTTTATGATTAATGTTAAAATCTATATTATCTGGAAAGTCGTTAATTGCTAGGGAGGCTTATCCTTATTGTAGAATAAATATTATTTATTTAAATAAATTAATATTTTAATTTATTTATTTAAATAAGATTAGAATTGTTCTAATTGATTTATTCACAACCGGTTTAATATAGAGAACCTAAAGGGTCACACCATAAAAGGAAGAATAATTATTTAAGAAGTTAATAGCATAATCGTAATAATAAGTTAAGTATGTTTAATTTAATCTATGATGATAGAATAAATTAAATAGCTTAATATTTATTATTTAATATTTTGAAAATATTAAATATAAATTAATAAGAGGAGTCTTATTATTATTATTACTATTATTATTATTTAATTCCTAAAGGAGTTTGAGAATTAATTAATAAAAGTACTCTCATATATTCCTAATAAGATTAGGAGGTAAATTAATTAAAAGATTTTAATTAATTATCCCTAATAAGATTGGGAGCATAATTAATTAAAAGAATTTTATTAATTAAAATAAAACACAATTCCTTAATTGTTAAAGAGGGTTGTTCACATCTATAAATAAGAGGAGTCTTATTATGGGTGAGTGGGTTGTTGTTGACTTTTTCACAACATACGTAATTCCAATTGTTGAAAAGTACGCTCCTTTTCTATGAGAGATAGAAAAATTAGGGTTTTGTCAAACACTCATCTTCTTGAATCTTTCTTCTTTCTTAGTGGATCACCTCTAGAGGTCAAACACTTGGGTGGCTAACGTTGATCAAAGGAAGGAACCAAACCCGACGGATTCAAGTTGAACGCGAAAGGATTTGGAGGTGAACTTGTACCTGAGAAAGCTCGAATCTTCAAGGGTATGATTCTTGTTCTTTATTTTTTCGTTTAATTAATAATTGTGCATAAAGAATGATCCGGGTATATGGTTTGTAAAATTTTAAACTCTGATTTTTACACGTTTTCGCTTATTTTATGCAATTTGATTGCGTTCACGAATATTACAAACCTAACAGTAGTATAAGAGCCAAACCTTTATGTGAATTATTAATTATTTGATTTGATATGTATGTTGATATGTGTTTAGAAAAATTTAATTGGGTATAATTAGTTGTATAAAATTTATTTAATAAAAAAAAAGAAAATCAATAATCCCGATCTCTTTTTTTTTCGCTGGATCCGTGGTCATTCATGATTCAAGTGCTATTGACTCACGTGGAAAGTATAAGGTAATCAACTAATCATGCTTCTGTAAGTTGGTTGTCATGTAACTTTTATATAGATAATAGTTAATATATATATATATATATATATATATATATATATATATATATATATATATATATTCTTAATTATTTTATAATTAAAATAAAATATTTATTTTATTCTTAAAATAAAAGGTTTATTTTAATTTTAAAATTGAATTTCGTGCTAACTAATTAGAGTTGAAATTGGATTCCATGATAACTAATTGGAGTTAAAATTGGATTACATATTTTCTTAAATAAATGAGTTTATTTAGATATAAAATAAGATTTCAAATTATTCAAAATAAAGGAGTTTATTTGTGAATAGGAAAGAGAATTAGTGTTTCCTTAAATAAAGGAGTTTATTTAGATATGAAATAAAATTTCATATTATTCAAAATAAAGGAGTTTATTTGTGAATATGAAAGAGAATCAGTGTTTTCTTAAATAAAGGAGTTTTTTTTTTACTTGAAATTAGATTCCATAATTAATTAAAATAAATGAGTTTATTTTGATTAAAATAAAATAGTTTATTTTATTAAAAATAGGATAAATTAAAATAAAAGAGGTTTATTTTGATTTAAATTTGGATTAAAATAAAGGAGTTTATTTTGATTCAAAATTAGATTTTATGCTAACTAAATTTGCCCATTAAATGATATCAATATATATATTCAATGTTTATTATTCATGAGATGAATGTTATTTATTGATGCATATGGTGATGTGTATGATAATAAATGAGATTGATTATGGACTATTGACCAATGTAATTGGATTTTATTTTAGTTGGATGCATGAATGTATGGGTTTTATTAAATGGGGTCTACGTACCTCGTCTTCTCTAATTTTTTCATAATGTAAATTCTAACTCCCTCCTATGTTATTCCCCTTGACTGCTGATCAAGGTTTCTATTTATTTTAAATAGTTTTGTAATAGGAATAGTTAGAATTAATTTTAAAGAATTGGAGATCAAGGAACAAGAAGTACTTGAAGACCCGTTTGTAATGGAGCCCGAATTTAAATGTAATAGTTATATTTAAATATTAATTCTTGCACCCCTAGGGTTTAACCTTTTTGATTCACTTGGTGGCTCTAGTGAACCAAACTAGAATAAAAGTCCATAATCAATCTAGGTAGAATATTGTATTCTATATGTGCATGCTTATACTATATATATTTATATTATGCAAATATGCTTCACATGTTAATTAATATGACGCGTATTTTATATATATATGTGCATGTGTGCTAAACAAAATGAGACAAATTAATAACAAACCCCTCAAATTTTTTATATTAAGTCCTAAGCGTTCAAAGATATTTGGAATATCGAACGTCAACTTCTAGCATGATAAAAAATAATAGAGTATCAATTAATTATTATAAGTTTGTTGTGTCACCACAAGGCTTGTCTTAATTCTTTGAGATGTTAATTTTATCACATTTGATGCTTATAAAAAAATTGAACAATATTGTTTTGTTGTGTCACCACAAGAATAATATTTTTCTTTTTTGAATATATGGAAGTGCTAGGGTGGACTTAACTTGGTTAATTTTGATTCGGATGTTCCACCACTTGATCAAAATAATCTAAGAGGCAAAATACAAGGAGTTTCATAGTTGATGTAATTGACAAGAGTTGTCTACCTATTTATTTATATATAGTTTGTTATGTTACCACAAGGCTATATACATTTGAAATGAGATCATTATTCTCACTAGCAAATCTTTAATTAGATTTTGCCGAACTATATAAGTGAGAGTAATATAGTTTGATGAAAATAGTGGGAGATACCAATTTAAAACAAGACCTAATTTATTTTGGTAATTAATAAAAGAATGTATGTTAAAATGTAGTTACGAACAAATTCATTTATATAATTTTACAATGTCTAAATTACTATCACTGCGAAATATGTTAGATGTTAATTAACCGGACCGAATTACTCGAATTGGTTAAGAAAATTGAGAATAGTTCTCATGGCTGAAAAGCTATCTTATGTCCTTAATACGCCTATCCCTGTAATGGTTGTAGACAATGCCTCTGAGGAAGAGATTGCTACTTTTAAAAAGTGGCAAGATGATGCACAGTTGGCTCAATGCATCATGCTCGCATCCATGAGTAACGAGCTTCAGCGCCAACATGAAACTATGGATGCTCTTACTATATTCCTGCACATCAAGTAGTTGATGGTGAGGAAAGTAGGACTGATAGATATCAGATATCTAAGGAGCTCTTCCGATCTTGAATGATCGATGACACTACAGTACAGATAAAAGTCCTTAATATAATAATTTTGATTGATCAATTAGGACAACGGGTTTGTCATGGATGGAGAGTTGAGCCAAGATTTGATCTTGCACTCACTCCCGGACTCTTTTCACAATTATTGTGAATTTTCATATGAACAAGCTAGATATCAGACTCACTGATTTGCTTAACATGTTAAAATATGTTGAGAGTCACTTTCTAACTAAGAAAGACCATGTCTTACTGGTAGGGGCCAAAAGATCTTCTGAATAGAAGAACGATTCAAAGAAGGTAAATAGAAAGGCAAAAATAAAGGATAATAAGAACAAAACTGATACGAATAGCAAAGGAGTTTGCTTTCACTGCAATAATCCAGGACACTGGAAAGAAACTGTGAGAAGTATCTTGCAGAGCTAACCAGAAGAAGCTTAGTGACGTTTCGGTCATAAATACAATTTTGTTCATAATTTAAAATAAATTTTTCTTTAAGTCAAGGTTCTACTTGGGTATTGGATACTAACTTTGGTTATCATAAAAATAGATTTATGAAGGGACCAAACAGAAGTAGAAAACTAAACAAAGATAAGTAATCCTATATGTGAGAAATGAAGCAAAGGTTGCTGCATTAGCCATAGAAACTTATAGTTTAGCATTGCCTACGGGCAAATCTATTAAGTCAATAAATTGTTATTGTATTCTAGTTCTCGTTAGAAATATTATTTTCATTTTGTTGTTGGACAATGAAATCTTTGGTATTATATTTAAGAACAATTGTTGTTCTATTTATAATAATAATATTTTGTATAGAACTGAAATATTACTTAATGGATTTAGTATACTTGACTTACGTGAAAATAATTTTTCATATTGAACAAATTAGTATAAGAAAAGGAGATGATCATTCAAAAAGTTGAATGTGTGTATTTGTTGAAATACAAGTGTGAATTATTTGAAAGATTCAAAGAATTCAGAAGTGAAACAAATTGGCAAAGTATTAAGATTCTTTGATTAGATCATGGAATAAATACTTGTGCAATAAGTTTATAGATCATCTCAAATAGTTTTCTCACAATGGATGCCTCCTGATATGCAATAATTGATTGATGTATCTGAAAGAAAAAATTATACCTTGTTAGACATGGTACAGTCCATAATGATTTTATCGACATTCCAGTATCCTTCTGGGGTAATGTCCTAGAAATGGCAGCATATCTACGAAAAGGTAACCTCAAAATTCGGCTCCAAGACTCCATAAAAGTTATGGACAGGGAGGATTCCTAATCTTAAGTATGTTAAGATAAGGGGTTGTCCAACTTATGTGAAAAGGTTTCAAAGGATAAGCTTGAGACAAAATTTGGCAAGTGTCATTTGTGGGACATCCTAAAGTAAGTTTAGGGTATATGTTCTATAATCCTACTTAGCAAAAGGTGTTTGTTGTAAAACACGCTACCTTCTAAGATAAAGGTGTTTATCATTAAATGGGCTAGTGGGAGGATAATAGATCTTAAAGAGTTCAAGAACCACAAAATACTATAAGTCAAATAAGAGGAACCTGCAGATAAACCTATTGTACCACAACTTCCCTTCTTCTTCTTTTTCTTCCTCTTCTTCTTCTCCTACAAGTCTCTCTAACTCTCTTCTTCTTTCTTTGGTTTGTTTTCTAAAACTAACATACTAACTTGTAGTATATACATATAATATACAATACTAGTAATATATAATATATGTAACTCCAAGTAATTATTAGATATACTAATTACTAGTTAATACATAGGTTACACTAACTTGAACTTGAAAAGCCTAAGACCATGTTTGGAAAATACTCATTATTTTAATTAATCAATAGCTTAGCATCAATCGTAAATCTGGAATAGTACCGAAGATACCTAGGAAGTATGAATTCATTATAGATAATGATGATGAGGTACACATCATAGAAGATGATGATCCAGTTAAATACGAAGAGGTAAGAGTAATGGATTGAAGCAAGCTTCTCAAAAATGGAACATTCGTTTTGATGAAACAATCAAAAGAGTTTGATTTTATCAAAAACAAGAATGAACCTAGTGTGTAAAAAAGGGTCAGTGGGAGCGTCGTGACATTCCTAGTATTATATATTGATATACTACGGATAAGGAATGACATACCGATGCTATAATCAGTAAAGATAAAGTTGTCTAAATATTCTTCCATAAATGATTTGGGAAGAGCATTTTAATTGGGGATACAAATCTATATAGATAGATTTAAGAAGATGCTTGACTTAACCCAAGGAACGTATATTCATTTGATGCTAAAGTCGTTTAGCATGAGAAACTCCAAGAAATATCTCATGTTGATGAGTCATAGAGTGTATCTCTCTTAATAGTCCCCATAGACTCATAAAAGAGAGATCGCATGAGTAACTATCATGTATGCACTGAAATATACGAGACCTGATGTTGATCAGTTATATTCTAGAGAAGTTCATTGTGAGTCAGTGAAAAATATCTTAAAGTACTTAACCGGCACTAAGGATGTGATCATATTCATGGTGGGTCTGAATCAAAACTAGAGGGCTTAACAAACTCGAGTTTTTTCAGACAAACCAAGATGATAGAAAAACACTGTAAGATAAAGCGTTACCTTGAACGGTGGTGCAGTGAATTGGAAAGGTTCCGAACAACAAAGAGTTGTTTCTTTAGTGATAAAGACAAAGTATATAACTATAAATGAATCTACAAGTTGATTGTTTGGATGAAAAGTTCATTACAGAACTAGGAATCGTACGTAAGTCTCATCTTGGATCTAAACATGTATTATGACACTTTTATTTGATTATGGAATCATTGAAAGATGGAAAATCACTATAGAGATAGTGGACTCTCAAGAACAACATTACATATCCATTAACTAAAGCTCATCCAACAGCAGGATAATCATCACTTAGAGAAGAAGGGTATGAGATACCATGGCGATTGGCTTTAGTGCAAGTGAGAGATTGAAAGTAGTATGCACACAAGCGAATCATGTTTGATGATAAAGCATATACTTTGTAACAATCTTATTCATTTATTAATAAAAAGTATTAATTAATTAAAGGCTTTAAATTATCTACATGATGCTGTTTTATAATATGTGATAAACCCATAGTTTTAAGCAATGCTTTTAGAATAATGATGATGATCATTCTAATGAGATCTAAATTTTTAGAAAGCTTAAAACTAAAATAGTTCCCAATCGTTGGATTAATAAATTGGGGATTAGTGAATCCGAATAGATTGGTACATACGTTGCTTGCTCATTGGATGAGGATGATTGATCTCATGATCATTTGTGTGGAGACACTAAATCAAGTATGTAGGTGCTTATTAGAGAATAAGTTCACTGAACGTGGCTCGCTAAGGAATACCTAATGGAGTTTTACTTGTCTGTCAATAGGAAGTGATCCTTGGACTTGAGATCATCATAGTATCTTATGTATGATGAGTTATACTTTGACTTATTCCTTAAGACCCTTAGGGTATATCAAAGGGTATGCTTGGGTATAATAAGTTATACATGGAGATAATTTATGATCAATAAAAAATCAATAAAAAATCTACCACTTCTAGTAAAAGAAGAGAAATGTCCTATGTGATTCGATAAATGACAACACAGTAGTCCTTGGCCAAGGAAAACTGAAATTATAAAGGAGTTTCTATTTTGTATTATTTGGAGTTGTGCATTTAAGGATCGAAATACATATAATTAAATAAAATAAGACTTGACAGTAATTTTATGTCTTATATTTAATTGGAGCATTGTATGGTGGAAGGATTGAATTGTACGGTAACTATTTACTCAAAGGTTTTTTTATGATTAATGTTAAAATCTATATTATCTGGAAAGTCGTTAATCGCTAGGGAGGCTTATCCCTATTGTAAAATAAATATTATTTATTTAAATAAATTAATATTTTAATTTATTTATTTAAATAAGATTAGAATTGTTCTAATTGATTTATTCACAACCGGTTTAATATGGAGAACCTAAAGGGTCACACCATAAAAGGAAGAATAATTATTTAAGAAGTTAATGGCATAATCGTAATAATAAGTTAAGTATATTTAATTTAATCTATGGTGATAGAATAAATTAAATAGCTTAATATTTATTATTTAATATTTTGGAAATATTAAATATAAATTAATAAGAGGAGTCTTATTATTATTATTACTATTATTATTATTTAATTCCTAAAGGAGTTTAGAAATTAATTAATAAAAGTACTCTCATATATTCCTAATAAGATTAGGAGGTAAATTAATTAAAAGATTTTAATTAATTATCCCTAATAAGATTGGGAGCATAATTAATTAAAGAAATTTAATTAATTAAAATAAAACTCAATTCCTAAATTATTAAGGAGGGTTGCCCACGTCTATAAATAAGAGGAGTCTTATTATCGGTGAGTGGGTTGTTGTTGAATTTTTCACAACATACGTAATTCCAATTGTTGGAAAGTACGCTCCTTTTCTATGAGAGATAGAAAAATTAGAGTTTTGCCAAACACCCATCTTCTTGAATCCTTCTTCTTCCTTGGTGGATTATCTCTAGAGGTCAAACACTTGGGTGGTTAACATTGATCAAAGGAATGAACCAAACTCGACGAATTCAAGTTGAACACGAAAGGATTTGGAGGTGAACTTGTACCTGAGAAAGTTCGAATTTTTAAGGGTATGATTCTTGTTCTTTATTTTTTTATTTAATTAATAATTGTGCATAAATGATGATCCGGGCATATGGTTTGTAAAATTTTAAACTCTGATTTTTACACGTTTCCGCTTATTTTATGCAATTTGATTGCGTTCACGAATATTACAAACCTAACATGATAATACTGATCTCCACATTAGAATAATATCATCACAGTATAATACTGTTATATACAGTTATAAAATAACCTAAACACATTATCACATAATCCTAACAGTAAACAATATTCATATGACCTAGTATCAAGTCAAACTATTTCAGTCTAAGTTGAGTTCGGTACTATTTTGACATCCTATTTTCCTAACCGGATAATTATCGAGCCTAATATCAACAAGACTCTACCTAAACATTTTACAATTAGCTTAGATAATTTATTAATCATTCAAAATATTTTTCACAAGCTCATAATAATTTTCAAGTAATTATTATCATTTAAAAGGATTTTTCAATCCATAATATCATATTTATATATTTTAATTACCATTTAATTCCATTGTCATTAATATTTATTTAATTATCAAATATTAATAAAATACATAACATATTATTATAAATAATTTATAATATCTCAAGGTATTCTTAATACCTTAATATCACATTTATATAATTTTAAAATAATTAAAACTATTTTTGAATAACTACTATTAATATTAAAATATTAATAATTTTTATGATAAAATATTAAAAGTTATATTTTATAACTTAAAATATTTTTATAACCATTAAATCATTTTTATATGATTTTTAAAGCATTAAAACTATTTTTCATAATTTATTTAATATAGTTATTAAATAAATTAATTACCATTAATATTAAATTATTAATGAAATTCATCAAAAAATATTAAAAGTCATTAAAAATAACTTAAATATTTTCTTATACCATAATATAATTTCAAATAATTTTTTCAAGTATTAAAATCATTTTTAAGTAATTTATTTAATATTATAATTAAATAAATTAAATACCATTAATATTTAAAAATATTAAAACATTAGTGAAATATATTCAAAATTATCAAAAACTCATTTTTAGGCTTTAAAATAATTTTTAGGAATTTATTATGAATTTTTCATAATTAAAAACCATTTTTATCTAATTATTAAATCAAATAATTCATTTTATATTAAAAGTGTAACTAAAGGTGCCTATAGCGACAAAATTGTCGCTATAGGTGTTCTTCAGTGTTCATGAACATTCAAACCTAGTTATCCGGGTGCCATGTTTGACCACAAATAAAACCTACATCTTGTTATTTTCTGGACAGCTAATGGTGTTAATGTTATAGTACTGATATAGTCCTACAAACCTAAACCAATTTCATGGCCAAATCATAACACAATAGAGAGCTATAAGCTATAAAAGTGGTTGTCAGAGGTTGTTCTTCATTCTTGGGTTAGTTAGAAATGAAGAACAGTTCATGGGTCTTACTTTGAGCATTTGAATCTTTGAGTTCCAAGATTAGTTTGTGTGATCTAATAGTTCACACTAGTAGTACAACAACATAACATTTCTATAGCATTACAACATCACCAACTTAAGATTTGACCCAGTCAAAGTATGTCAGAAAATGTGTTCTTGAAGAATCTGGGTTTTCCAGAATCGTTCTTCAGGCAGTTGGTCAACCTATGTTTGACCATGATTAATTGTGATCCTGATCATGATCTGGGTAATCTAATGACATGGATGTGTAGTCCATATGTCAGACTACAACATCAAAACAACAACATGGCCTAACTATCTAACAACAACAAGATCTAAGGCCTGAAAAACGCTTGTCAGAAATTCTGGGAAATCTGGGAAATTTCTGGGTTGCCCAGAAACAGATTTCGTTCTCGGTCAACCATGTTTGACCACTTATATCTAGAGATCTAGACATGGTATGGAGTTGATTCCACTTCCATTCTACTCTCCTCATGGCAAAGAACAAGTCTATAACATCAATCTAACATAACTATTAACACACACAGATCTATGAGCCCTGACATTAGGCTGTCAGAGCACAAAACTAGGGTTCATGATCAGTTTTTAAAATCCTATTTTCTTGCATCTAGATGTTATGGATCCTTGATGTAATATCTTAGATCACTAAATAACATCCTCTAATATAACTTTAAACAACAAATAACAACATATAACATGAATCTTCAAGATTTAAATATTTTAGGGTTTATACCTTTAAAGCCTTGATCCTTTGAATCTGATCTTTGGAGTCTGATCATGAAGAGTTAGGGTTTGATATTGGCTTATCTCATCACTTCTTTTCACTCTCAATCTCGAATTTTAGAGAGAGAAAAGAGGTTGGCTAGTTTTAGAAATAAAGTGAACTTTTTCTTACTTTAATCTCTTATATTTCTTGATTCATGTATCTAGTTGGTGTAAGGTGGCAACAAATCTGATATTTATGAGATATAAGGCACATGACATATCTTAGGGTTAGTAAACAACCAATATCTTGGCAAGATCTACACTCCACATATTAAAGAATGTGAAAAAGGGCATTTTAGTTAATTGCCTTATAATTTTAATGGCAAACTAGTAACTTGATTAACCCTTAGGGTTTGACCCTTAGGGTTTAACCCTAAGATTTTGCAATTTAAATTTCTAGGATTTCTAATTGGGGTTTAAAATGGAAAAATTAAGCTTTCTAAATTTAGAAATTAGGATTTCCTAATTATATTAAGATTTCCTAATCACATTAGGGCTTGCAAATTAGGATTAATATTTCCTAATTAACATTAAAATTTATAATTTAATAATTAGGTTTTCCCTAATTGTACATTAGGGTTTCTAACTTAACAATTAGGGTTTTCTAACTAATTTGTTAGGTTTTTCCCTAATTAGATTTATAATCATAAACACTTAAGCCTTTGAGCTCCCAAATTAGGGTTTTCATACTCTAAATTAGGGTTTCAGATTCCCAGAACTGACATTAGGGTTTCCAGAGTTGGTATTAGGGTTTCATACAAATCGTTAGAGTTTTCTAACTATTCATTGATGTTCTTAATATACCCTTAGGGTTTGTCACTGATATAATTTATCTGATCAACCCTTGACCCTTTAACCACATATGATACACATAAAATCAGTATATATAGATTCTTATACACTCATACACTTAACCCTAATAATACTCCACAAAAAATTTTAAATCCACTAAAATCCTTCACAAAATGTCAAATCCATACATTTATTTTCTATCTAGGTCTATTATTTAACCTTTATTCAATCTTTTAAGATTTTATTAAATTATCTAAATTTTCGGGTTGTCACATTAAATACCCTGTTCATCAGGTCCATAAACTCTGCAGGAGCATTTGTTTGACCGAATGACATCACCAGAAATTTGTAGTGACCATATCGAGTCATAAACGCTGTCTTCGGAATACCCTCTGGCCTCACCTTCAACTGATGATAACCACTCCTCCAGTTTATCTTTGAAAAGTATCTCGCTCCTTTCAATTGATCAAACAGGTCGTCGATCCTCGATAATGGGTATCTATTCTTAATCGTGGCCTTATTCAGTTCTCTGTAGTCGATGCAGAGCCGCATCGTCCCGTCCTTCTTCTTTACAAATAACATCAACGCTCCCCACGGAGATACGCTCGGAGCCATCCGATATGGTGCCTTCAATATTGTCCAGTAACTCTTGCAGTTGTACCATTAATTCATTCATCTCTATCGGAGCCATTCGATACGGTGCCTTCAATATTGGACCCGTTCCTGGCACTAAATCGATCACAAACTCAACCTCTCTGTCTGGCGGAAGTCCTGGCAGATCATCTAGAAATACGTCTTTGAAGTCCCTCACTACTAGTATCTCTTCTATCTTCGGGTTCTCTTTACGACTATCGACTATGTAGGCTAAATATCCTACACAACCTTATCTTAACAACTTCCTGACCTGCATCATCGTCAGATAACTCGCTTATCTCGGCGACTTGCTGCCATAAAACATAACCTTTAACAGAGTCATAAGGTTAATATATTTCTTTTAGCAATTACAGTCCCGTAATTGAATAGCCAATCCATTCCTAAGATAATGTCAAATTCCCCAAGTTTGATAGGGATAAGGTCTACGTTCATAATATTACCCTTAATATCCACCCTACAGTTCTTGTGTATATACTTAATGGGGATCACTTCTCTATTCGTAATCTCTATGTTCATGGGATATTCTAACTCGTCCTTAGGCAATTCCAAGTTCTTAGCAAAGTCATCGGATATAAATGAACAAGTAGCAGCCGAATCAAATAATACATAAGCATTAACTTTATTGATCGGAATGATACCCAACACCACATTGCGAGACTGCACAACATCCTGCACTGTCATGTTGAATGTCCTAGCGGTCGGTCGATTGGTTGCGGTTGGTCCCGTGATAGTTAGAGCACTTCTACCGCAGTTTCCTCTGTTCCTTCCTGTTCCTGCCCCTCCAGATCCTTTCTTAGGACAATCCCTAGCCAAATGGTTATTCGACCCACTTGTGAAGCAGGCGCCCTTCTTTGGTTTAGGGCAGTTAGGTGCTATGTTGCCTTCCTGACCACAATTGTAGTAAACTCTTTTCCCTTTCATACAGACCCCCAGGTGAGCTTTCCCGCAGGTCATACATACTTCAATCCTCTTCTTCTGACCTCCTTGCTGAATTTTAGTTGACGAGTTGTCAGTCCACCTCCTTTTCTGATTGATATTTCCTCCCGTGTTGCTGCCACTGGCCTTGTTATTTCCCTCATTTTCACTCTTCTTCTTCTAATCCTGATTAGACTTGGTCACCGCATCGCTCCCACCTTCAGTGAGAATGGCCTTTTCCAGTACTCCAGCAAAAGTGTTCAGCTAAAACATTAACACTTTGCTATATAACCACGGCTTTAGTCCCTATTCAAACCTTCTTGCTTTTCTTTCATCCGTGTGTACTTGATACGTGGCGAATCTAGCTAACTCATTGAATTTTGCAGCATAGTCTGGTACGGACATATTGCCTTGCTTCAATTCCAGAAATTGTACCTCCATTTAGTTCTGTGAGCTTGTCAGGAAATAAATCTCGAAGAACATCTCCTTGAACCTCCCCCAGGTGATCACACCTTCTCCTCCATGGACCTTATTTGCTTGCCACCAATAACTGGCTTCTGATTTCATCATGAACGTTACGTAGGCGGTTTTCTGGTTCTCTCTAACTCTGGCGACGACAAAAACTTTTTCCATCTCCATAATCCAAGTTTAAGCATCTATCAGGTTCATGGAACCTTTAAACTTTGGCGGTCCCACACCGCCTTGAAATCCTTGAACGTTGTATTTGGTGGAGCTTGAGGTTAATTGTTAATTGCTCCAGCACGTAAATTCACCAACTGCTGAATGGGGTCAGCATTGACATTGTTGTTGTTGTTCGTTGACCATTCTTGGGACGGTTGTCGGTTTGGTCTTCTTCTCGGCGGCATATTTCTATTAAGAATATATACTTATTAGGTCTTTTTTCAATCCTTTAAATATTTAAGGCTTAATTAAAACATTTAAACATAATCACTTAACACATTATCTCAAATAAACTCTGATATTTTATTTAAATCGAAAGTTTTAACATCATACGATAGCATCACTGCTATTTACATCATCTATCCCGAGATAAAGAATCTTCAGGATTAAATCATCATAATATTCCTTTGTTTATAAGCACATCGGAATTTACATTTTTAACTAACATAGATATTCACATAATTCATACTGTTCCTATCACGGCCTATTAAGACGTCGAATAGCTTCTCCGCACTCTTCTTCCATGATACGAAACATCATTCTACGATCCAACATGTACGAAGGTAAGTCCTCGAACTGAATTGGATAGTACATAACTCGATCCAGGGCCTTGTTCACCGCAGTGTTGAATGCACAATCCATCTCAACTATCTTGACCTTCTTTGCTTGTACCTCTTCCTCGGCTACATCTGCTCGCTGGGAAGCCTTCTCATAAGCATCTTTAGCTCTGGCTCGTTTAGCGAATTCCTCTCTCAGATCATCCTTTAGCTTTGCAACCTCTACCACCAGCTCCTCATTCTCACCCTCTAGGTGAACCAATTTCCACTCCACATTTCCAAGACATGTATCAAGACCTTGGATTTCCTCATTCTTCTGTCCTATAGTGGCCTGGCGTTCATCTGCCAACTCTTCCAACTTTGTGACTATATCCTGAAGCTCTATGTCACGGTCGTATACCTCGTCATACATCTGAGCTGCAATAGAGTTCGGTGGAAACTCATCTTCTTCCTCTTCCTCCTCAGGATCCTCTTCCGGATCAGTCTCAGGCTAATGCTCCTGACCAACAATGATCAACGGAGATGGCTCTCTTTATACCAATTGCTCCCGGACAACATGGATATCACGGGGCTCCTCCTCTCTAGGTACTCGGGGTTCCTCCTCCCCAGCCCGACTAGATCCTCCAACATCTGACATCCTGACAACACAGTTTTAAGATTTAGTTATTAATTGATACTCGCGAGCACATAAGTTTATAACATAAGAACATAAAGTCTTTTATTATCTTCAATGAATTAAGAAATTCATTTCTTAGAACTCGATAAGAGTTTATCACCACTATGTTCTCGTTCTTCTATAAGGCTACTACCTAAGGTCTTTCTCCCCACCTAAGGTTCATAACCTACAGCTCTGATACCAACTTGTGACATTCCCAAATCCGGGTACTTCAATTCCCACGAGATTTGGTGTTCATTATCCAAACATCATGTACCTATCTATCCATAATAAATGAAAAACCATAAATAGATAGAAATAAATCATCTCCTTGTGGAGTTATAACATCTTAATGTAAATACATCAATCCCAGGTCATACTAAACTTAAATCTCAAATGCGGAAACATAAACAAATAATAAGTCTCACACAACTTTAACATAAGTCTGAAATATAAATACATCAAATAAACAACAAGTCTTCATCACTTGTTAACTTTGTTGTGACACCCCCAAATCCGGGTATCTTCCAACCCGATAGATGGTGTTACACGGTGCTACAGTTCACACATACATTCAATTGAAATACTTTAAAATAGTGAATATGTCTTCTATATATTCCAAAATAATATTACCATTTCTAGGTTCTTTATAACCATTACATAGGTTCTTGGTCATCATATCAAATAATTACAACATTCATACTATACTATTACAAAGGAAACTATCTGTCTGCCTTAGCCTTTCCTTTATCTTTACCAGATCCTTCAGTCCATTCGGTCTTAGCTGCATTCATATGGTTCAAGCAAGAGTGAGCATAACTAGCTCAGCAAGTATGACAATTTCATTTAAACAAGAGGTTTAAAACATATGAATCGTATATCTTTTATAACTGAATCAATAGTTATGAAGTACTATCGATAATTCAAAATAGCACTTCTCTTTTCTTCAAAACGTTTAACAATGAACAACATAAGTTAAACATCAATTTCGGTCCAAGACCTTGAGCATTCCATTCTTTCTTTGAGAAGGACAACTCGGCACCAAGTCCATAAGTCTAATATATCTTACGAGCACGTCTAAGTGATCAGCCTATAGTACTCTATGTTGTACAACACTACTTTTTTAAACGTATGTACGTTTAAGTTTTGGCAACCTCACGTGCATGTCGTTTGACGACAAAACATTTGTCTATTCATACTCAGTCTTTTTTTGAAATCAATACCAAAATAGTTTGGCAAAAGATAGCAACATTTACAATATCTTGATAGACTATAAATAAATCCACAAAACACATTAAGTCTGGCCAAAGAAATTGGCTTCGACTTCATTATACATCAATTCATGCGTAAGGTACATGAATTCAAAGCTTGTCCAGAAGAACTTATACAAGGGTTAGAATACTTGCCTTCAGCATCTTCTACAATTAATATACTTTTCCTTTGAGTCTTTAAGAATTCTACAACACATAAGCACATAACATGCCACATTAAGTCATATCAATCATGTATGGTCACTAATTTATCTTACCCTTCTTCTCAATCTAATCATTTATTTAGATTGGTTAACGTTTGTTACGGTTTATCGTAATACTTTGTGTTTACATTCGAGCAATCTTCATCAACCTTTAGTTGTAGTTTCTCAAGGTTATATTCATCCTTAAGGATGTTATTTCAATTTAATTAAAATTAAAATTTACTTTCAATCAACTTCTCTTTCCTTTACATGCATTTCAATTCTTTACTGGCCCTTTCTTAGTGTTGGCGCTGCGGCGCCAGCTTCCCTATATAAAGCTCTCGCTGCGGCGTGAGTTCACAGTATCAAATTCTCGGCCTCGGTGCTGCGGCGCCAATCTTCCTTCTCGATGCCACACTGCGGCGCCACTTCCCAGTGTGCAAGGGTTGGTCTTGGCGCTTCGGTACCAGGGTCAGTGCTTTGGGCGGCGCTGCGGCGCCGGCCCTGAGCCTTAGAAAATTTTGACAGTTTGATTTCTCTGCAATCTCTCCGGCCTCATAACTTATTCATTATAAGTTCGAATTGGCTCGTTCAAAAGCTATTAGCTTACAAATCACGTGTACTATGATTTCATTAGAAAATCTTACATTTTTGAATCCGTTAACACGGAATTCACCTATTAAGTTCTTAATTGAGCGTTCGTTTAAACGTTCGTAAACGTTCAAAGCTCGTTTCTTCGTTCTAAGTCAGAATTTGACCATTTTGGAGTCCGCAACTCTAAAATGTAAACTTAGACTATTCTCCATCGAAAACCAATGTTTCCGATTTAAATGGTGACTTTTGACTTTAATTCCGAGAATTTTACGATTTCGACGATTATCGTCTAATCTCGTAAATTTTGACATAACTTCGTTACTTGAGATTTTTACTTCGTTCAAAATGGATTCATTCCATCATTCTATCATCCTAACCAAACATATTATAACCACAAAATGGTAATTCTTAATATGTTCTTCGTTAGTTCATAACTTTTATGATTATTATTCTCTTGCAACATGATTTATTAAGGTTTAAGTCCATTAATACCCATCCTTGTTCCTCCTTATGGTACATGCTCCACCAATACTCATTTCTCTATCAAAACTATAGTGAAGAGATGGAGATTAATGGTTAGGGATTCATTACCTTTGATGTTCTTAACTTGGTTCTTCTTCTTCCTTCTTGATATTGCAAGTTTAGCTCTTACTTTTCTCTCTCAATATGCTTAGCACTAAGATGTTGGTGAAATTTAACAAGCAACAAATAAACTAACAACCTTTCTATTTATAGGATTTACAAGGTTAGGGCATTAAGGTCATTAAACCATCCCACCTCCTTTCTTCCACCTCCTTACTATTCAAGACTTGCTCCCCACAACACTTATCTCTTACTTGCTCACCAAGTGGCCAGCCATGACTCACTCATGGGGCCCACATGGGTTGCCCCATGGGTTTTGCTAACCTGGTTACCCATCGGTTCGATCCACGGGTCCGATTCTTGGTTCAGGCTTAAGTTTAATTACTTTGGGCCTAACGTTGGGCTTGCATTACAAATCTTTGGGCTTTAATATAATATCATTTGGGCTTGCACAATTCCTACATAAATCCTACAAGTCCATTGCAATAGGATTAAAGTGTTTAACGTATAATCCTCGTATTCTTTACGTATACAAGTTTGTATAATCATTCGTCATATACGTTATATTATCTTTCATATATACTTGCATAATACTTCGAATCATACTCGTATTCATTACCTCGTATAATACTTGTTATTATACGATCATCATTTATTCAAACCTTTACGTTCCTTAACATTCTCAAACTTAGTACGCATGCGAAAAACTGTGTTTGTCATAACTGAATTATTATTACATAATCCATCATTCCTTATTATTCTATCATTACGTATTTCTCAGAAGTTCAAAAATAATTCCTGAGCAGAATTTAATGAATACTGTTTTTCAGAAAAATTTTTGGAAAACTTTTATTTTCGTCTTAGAAATTCAAACACTTTAATTCTACCACGTAGCCAGAATACTACGATATTACGACACTTTTAGGTTATAGAATAACATTCATCTTGCTTACTCAATATAATAATATATAAAATTATTTTTATTCATTATTTAATCGAATAAAATAATTTTACAAATAATCCGATTTTTTCGGTCGTTACATTTTCCCTTGCCTTTGCTAGTAGAAGGCTCGTCGGACCTTTTGTTCCTAACTGCAATGTTATTATTACGTAAGAGTGAGCACGATTGCCCACAAGTATAATAATATAATAATAAAATAACAACATGCGAATGAATCAAAGACTTCTGAAATAAGAAAACTCGGCTTTTAAATCAAGAATGAATAACAAGAATCAAAAGAACTTCTAAGGGTCATAAGACATTAAACTACGTCCTAGGTTGTCAAGTGTTTATACTTGAAACCTTTAAGTGTCATAAGACTATGGACTCTTCTTCTCGTACTTAGGGGGATCAGCCCTTAGTACCATATTGTGCACAATATCTTAATGCTAAAGCATAATTAATCCCCTATAACAGGGTTATTCATCTCAGTTTGACATTAGAGTCTGCACCAAAGGAAGTTTGGTTTGGATAAGCTCAACAATAGTTCTGAAATTTAGAACGTTCATCAACTATGGACTAGTTGAATCAATAAGGGTTCACTAGTCTTACAAGGCTCAACAATAATTGATATTCAATTTGAATAATAAAATTCAAGATGTATACAATCGAATAAGTATTGTATAACAGGAATCATGCTTTTAAAGAATGATAGCATCTAATATGAAATCTTTACTTAAACAATAATAAACAAGATAGAATAAGGAACTTGCTTTATGTAAAGAAACAAGGTTTAGGAACTTGCCTCGTGCATAGGCTAAACGATTACTACTCTCGTTCACCTCAAGTTCGACACACATATCATATGTATTCACAACATTCATTAATTACATTAATACTAACCTTATAGGTTTAGTTCCCTCTTTTAATATAACTTGTTAACTTGGTTTAAATTCTGCTTATTACCATCATTCACATATACAAGACTGAAATCTCAAATCTTAAGTTTAAACAACATCATATCATCTCATGGACATCATCACTTTTTTAACGTGGTTTAACCAGTTAAAAAACATAGCAGTTATAAGGTCACAAGACCTTTTCTAATTTATTTTTATAATTCTTTTATTATATTGTCCACTAGTCACATTTTTACTTAATTATTTAATATAAACTCCACTTTATTTAACAAATCATTACCCTTCTAATTTAATTACTTAATTAAATTAGAATATTTTCATTCTCTTACTATTATTACACTCGAATAAATTATTTCATAATAATTTCCATCGAATATTTATTTTATTCCATAAATATCTCAATTAAAATATTCATTTTATTTTATAAATAATTTAATAATAATTTTTATCGAATATTTATTTTATTTCATAAATATTTCAACTAAAATATTTATTTTATTTGATAAATATTTTAATAATAATTTCTGTCGAATATTTATTTTATTCCATAAATATCTCAATTAAAATATTTATTTTATTTTATAAATATTTTAATAATAATTTTCATCCAATATTTATTTTATTCCATAAATATTTTAACTAAAATATTTATTTAATTTCATAAATATTTTAATTAATTAATATATATTTTTTTGTACCCGCCGGGGAGAGGTAATTTAGCTTAGTAACGCCTGCCGGGGCAGGGTTATCCAGATTCAGTTTATGCACTGCAGTTCGCGAAGAACACAGAACAAGGCCAATTTAGGCCAAAACATCGAATACAGTTTCAACCTTATGTTTTAACGTTCTTGCAGTTCGTGAAGAACACAGGACAGGGCCAATTTAGGCCAAAACTTCACATGCACAACGAAAACAATTTCACCCATATGTTCTAAACTTAACATAAACATTTAATGATATTCTTAGCACACTTTTAACATCTTGAGTCACATAAACAACAAGATTTAAAGCCATAATTTTCATGTTCTTGCTATTTTTCAAGGTTTCGTCAAATTTTATGAAATCACAAATCATAGATTCGTTATAACACCAAATCAGTCCGTTTAAGTTTCGTTCTTTTCGTTTTTACATGTATAACCATAATCAATTATCAATTTACAGATTTCAACATGGATTGAACACGAATTTTGATTCTAAAATCAACCTTTTTGTACTTTTATAACAAAACTCAAATTTCTTTTGTAAAACATGGTTTCATTAATCAATTCATACCAAAAATCGTTTTCAACCCACATATAACAGATTATATCTATTAAACAACATAAACATCTATTATTCTAACAAATCATCAATTAAAACTCAGATTTTGACTTCAAAATCATATATTATTACTATAAACTTAAAAACCCTCTGTTTAAACCAAAGTGCATGGATTAATTACTCTAAAACACATATAAATCATATATAATTAAACTATACATGTTAATAAACATATACAACATCGTAGATTTAACAATTAGCCATGAAAATTCAATTACAGAAAACTAAAAGCCAATTTTCATAGAAAGTTTCTAAGTACGTAAATTAAAAGGTTAGGTTAAGGAATTACTCTTAATTTCTCTGTTAAGATGATAGGAATTCCTCCTATAATTCTTTAAATCTCTTTCCCTAAATTCAATTCTCTCAAAATTCTCTCCCTTTTTCTCTCTGAACTCTTTCTATATTTTTCTAAGTAAATGTATGTAATGAAAGAAAAAGAACTGATATAACTTGCGCATATTGGCAACTGTTGGGTAAAATTTAATTATGCACAACACGCATGTATACGTGGTCAACAAGTAATATAATGATAAGACAAGAATCGTTCCCACAAAAAATAGCAAGAAATTAATCCTAACAATTACCAGTTTTATATTAACCCAATTTTATTAAACTAATCGAAATAAATAATTATAACTAATAAAACCTAAAAACTAAAAATACCAATCAATCAACACGACTTACAAACGTAATTTCAAGCAAATAACGGAGATTTAGTCTTACAACTTCACTTTAAGTCTCAATCCAATTAGCACACCTTATCTCAGTTTAATTCACTACGCCGGTTTATTAATCAAGAACACTTATGTAGAATTAGCCATCTCTCAATGCATTAATACCACATTAACTTAAATCCACAAATTAGATAGAATTAAGCCAAACACCCTAATTAACTAATTCACTATATCTCTATGTGAATTAAAATTAAAAAGAGTTCAAATTTCAAGTTCTTTATCTGATTACATGCGATGCTAGGCATATCTCTATCCTAACATAAATCAAGATTCCATTAAATCACAGAATTCAAGAACACATGCTATTATGACTAGGTGTGACACCCCCAAATCTGGGTACTCCATTCCCCTAAGACTTGGTGTTCACTTTCCATACATTCATACTATCTATCCAAAATAAAATAATATTTAAACCATAAATCCTCCCTTTAAAGGGTTACATCATTAATCCAAAAAGTATTCCCAGGTTGTCTAACCTTAAACATAAATCAAGTGCGGAAATAAAATAAATACATCACATCATTAAATATAAAATCCAACATTAGGACAATAAATGAAATTACAAGTCTTCATCACTTGTACATTTTTTCCTTTCCTTTGCTATTTGAAGGCTCGTCGACCTTCTCAACTTTAGCTGCAATAATCATTTTTATGCAAGAGTGAGCAAAACAATTGCTCACTAAATATATCAATAATTCCACAAAAGAATAATAACTGCCAATGAATAGGCTCCTCAATACTGAATAGTACTATATCAATGATAACCAACAACGAGAATCAAAAGAAAAAAAATATGTCTGAGGGTCATAAGATCACGAACTATGTTCACTGTTACATGTAATCTTTCAACTCTAACCTTAATAGTTATACTGTAGGGACTTCACGTACTTAGGGGGATCAGCCCTTTGTACCATGTATTATGCACAAACATCTTAACGCATTGCGTAACCCCTATATTAGGGTTATTCTTTTCAGTTTTTTAGTACAAGTCCGCACCAAAGAAAGTTTGGGTTGGATAACCTTTCAAAGGTAATTTGAATTTTAACGATCAACAACTAGAGGACTAGTTGAATCAATAAGGTTTGATAAAACAACAATTGATCAATAATAACATAATATGGAACAATGAATAATCAGAAGCGAACTAACTATATATTGAACTTATACTTAGAAACAACTACAAAGCATAGGTATTGAATGACAGTAAACCTTGCTTGAATAATATTAAGCTAAGGCTATGAATTATTGAATATACATTAAGTAATAGCAAGCTGAAAATAAAACTTGCTCATTATGAGAATAACTTGTGTCAAGTAATTGAAATAAGACAATTCGACATTAGAAATTAGAATTCAAGAAAATTGCATTCACAATACACGAATGACAATAAAGAAACTTGTCCAACAATAAACAAGTTAGAATACAACAATAAGTATTAGAATTCAAAGCTTGTTCGAATAAAGTTAAAGTTATAGCTTGCTTAAATAATGATTAGGAATACAAGAATTCGCTTAATGAAAGTTTAAAGTAAAAAACTTGTTCAATGTAAAAAGATAAGGTTTAGAAACTTGCCTCAAGCGTCAACTATAATATTAAACTCACATTCACCTACATATAGGTTTAGAACCACCATCTATTAGATATACTAACATTCGCGTTCCAACATAATACACATTTCTAGTTAGACTTATTATTTTTAGCGCAAGTCTTAAGCTACCATACAAATATCAGAAAATACAAGTGTTAACCTTCACAACACATGTTTACTATTCATCATGCTCACTAAGTTCTAATATACCGCGTTCATCACTTACTAACCATTTGAAATTTTGAAACTACTAACCACATAGCACGATTCTGTTTTAACTATATTATTACATGTTTATTATACTAACACATCATTAAACCAAAGTATGTCGCTACCCCTGAACTGCAGCAGCAGTAGAAGTCTCTGCCTCAGATCAGTGTATGGCGCAGCTGCGCCATACACAGACTTGGAACTGGCGCAGCTGCGCAGTTTTTAGCCTTAGCACCAGCGCAGCTGCGCTGGTGCGCAGACAGAAACAGAGACAGCTAAGAACAGTAGCCGACTTTAGCCCAACAAACACGAATTTCACCCACTAAACAGTAATATTAACATGTACAAATGGTATAGAACTATCACAAACACATTTGTTAACATATTCCTCAACATAGAACATTTTAACAACAATTATACTAGTTTAATTTCTCAAATTTTTCATTTTCATATAAAACTCAATTTTTTTGACATTCTTCCCAAAAATCAACACTGTGATTTCAATTCTTCACCAAATCACTTCGTTCAAACTTTATTATCTTCGTTTCGTAATGAACTAGCATAAACAAGCTTCAATTTGCAGTTTAACATACAAATTGACTATCAAAATTGATACTTAAACAAGCCATATAAGAAATTATTCATACGAACATACACTGTCATTATTTTTCTACTGTTATCCGAAATTAGCATGCAATTTCCTTGTTTAAACATAAACTCTAGCATTATATCACATATAACCATCATAATTTAGTTACATAACAACAATTTTGAAATAATTAGAATTCACATAACATAAACAAAATTTTATTGTAAAACTCATATATGTGTGTGTGTGTGTGTTTGTGTGTGTGTGTGTGTGTGTGTGTGTGTGTGTATATATATATATATATATATATATATATATATATATATATAATGTTAAAGCTATGAATAATACCTTCAATTAGCTTGATAATCCTTACTAACACCGCTGCAATTGCTTTGAATTCACAGACTTTCTCTCAATCTCGCTCAATTCTCTCTTATCTTCTCTCTGAAATTCTCAGTTTAGCAAATGGCCGAAACCCAACTGATAAACCTTATGCGTAAAATAAAATAAAACTGATATGGCCTTAACTCACATATTAAGTATATCAGTTACTACATACAACGTATATGTTATAAATATATTATATTTATTATTTAATTTATATTATTTAAATTCAAAAATTAAAAATTCAAAAGTCACAAGGCTTTATTTGGTAAAACCCTTTAAAAAATTAAAGACTTAATATATTTAAGCCTTGTTTGGGTTAAATCAATTTAAAACTACTTTAATTATTTTAATAAACCATTTAGTTTAGAATTTATAATCACATAATATTTATTTGGATTTCTATATCCAACACTAACCAAATAAATTAATTACACATACTATATTTTAAATAAATATTCCACTTTAACAAATATCACAAAATTATAATTTCATTATAATTTTATTTAATAATTTAACGTACCACTTTAAATTATTAAAACAACAATATAACATCTCATGTTATATTACTACTCTCTACATTATAAATTAATTTAATTTAGAATATTATCTAATAAATTTAAATTCATAAATATTTACTAACAACCATCACATCAGTAAAATATTATTTAACAATAAACACATCCAATAAATATTTATATAATTCAATAAATATTTAAAATTACAATTTAAAATTCTAGATTGTTACATCCTTCCCTCCTTACAAGGATTCTGTCCCCAGAATCACAACTCAAACAATCAAATCGTCACCTTCTTCCCTTTTTACAAAGATTATGTCCCTAGAATCGAAGACATAGACTAATTAAATAACTCAGGGTAATTCTTCATCATTTCAGATTTGAGTTCCCACGTAGCCTCTTCGACGTTGTGGTTCCTCCATATCACCTTCACAGAAGGTATCACTTTATTCCTGAGCACTTATTCTTTCCTGTCGACTATCTGGATAGGAATCTCTTCTTAAGATAAATCTTTACTGAACTGCAACGGTTCATACTCGATTACATGCTTGTAATCAGGTTTATACGGTCGTAACACCGACACATAAAAAATGTTATGAACATGTTCTAATTCTAGAGGTAAAGCTACCTCATAAGCCACCTCTCCCACTCTTCGTAATATCTCGAAAGGTCCAATAAACCTTGGGCTTAGCTTTCCTTTCTTGCCAAAATGAATTTTCCCCTTCCAAGGAGAAACTTTTAGGAACACAAAATTTCTTGCTTCAAATTCGTGATTCTGCCTGTGTTGATCAGCATACTTCTTCTGTCGATCTTGACCAGCTACCAATCTTGCTCTAATGAGTTTTATAACTTCAGCGGTCTGCTATACCAATTCGGGATAGTTGGCGTTCACCGACTTCATCCCAACACAGTGGAGTTCTGCACTTTCTGCCATATAATGCTTCATAAGGCGGCATGCATGTGCTTGCGTGGTAGCTATTATTATAGGCAAATTCTACCAACGGTAAATGATCGTCCCAGTTTCCTTTGAAATCCATTATGCACGCTCTAAGCATATCTTCTAACGTCTGGATTGTTCGTTCGTTTTGCCCATCGGTTTGCGGGTGATATGTTGTACTCATCCTCAGTTGCGTTCCCATGCATTCTTGCAGTTTCTTCCAGAAATTTGATATGAATCTCGGATCTCTATCTGATACTATTGACACTAGAACTCCATGCCTCGATATGATCTCTTTGACGTATAGTTTTGCCAGCTGATCAAGAGTAAATCTAATCTTTATGGGCAAAAAGTGTGCTGATTTTGTTAATCTATCCAATATCACCCATATCACATCGCATCCTTTCTGAGTATTTGGAAGACCCACCACAAAATCCATTGTGATGTGTTCCCACTTCCATTCTGGTATTTCCAACAGTTGAAGTAATCTGCTTGGTCTTTGATGCTCGGCCTTGACTCTTTGACATGTCAAGCACTTTCTAACGCATTCTGTAACGTCTCTTTTCATATTTTGCCACCAAAAATGTCACCACAAATCTTGATACATCCTTGTACTTCCTGGATGGATAGAATATCTTGAGCTATGAGCTTCTGTCAAGATGTCTTCTTTAATATCTGGTACTATTGGAACCTAAATTTGTCCCTCAAATCTTAGTATTCCTTTAGCATCAACCTTATACTTCACCTCTTTACCCTCGACCACACTTTCCTTTATTTTCCTGCATTCTACATCATGTAGTTGAGCGTTCTTCACTTTGTCCACCAAAGTTGGACTAGCTTCCATCAGGTATAATTTTTCATCGGATTCTTTTAGAAATTTGATTTCCAACTCTAGCCTTGCCATCGCTGAAATAAGCTCTTCCTGGTTGGTTAACAACATCAACTTTTCTCTGCCTTTTCTACTCAAGGAATCTGCAACCACATTAGCTTTGTCGGGATGATAAAAGATCTCATAATCATAATCTTTTATTAATTCCATTAATCTCCTTTGACGCATGTTTAGGTCCTTCTGTGTGAAAATATACTTTAGACTCTTATAGTCTGTGTAGATCTCACACTTTTCTCCGTAGAGATAATGTCTCCATATCTTCAGAGCAAACACAACCGCCGCCAACTCTAAATCATGAGTCAGATACCCTCTCTCGTAGTCTTTCAATTGCCTTGATGCATACGCAATGACCTTACCGTTTTGCATAAGGGCACAACCCAACCCTTTGTGTGAGACATCACTATACACCACAAAGTTTCCCGTATTATCTGGTAATGACAACACAGGTGCCACACTTAACTTCTTCTTCAAATCTTAAAAACTTTCTTCACATTTCTCTGTCCAAACAAATTTTACAGACTTTCTCGTCAAATTCGTCAACGGAGTGGCAATCTTGGAAAAATCCTGGATAAACCGTCTACAATAGCCTGCCAATCCCAAGAAACTTCTCACTTCTGATGGAGTTCTTGGTTGTTCCCAATTTATCACAGCTTCAACTTTTGATGGATCCACTGAAATTCCATCCTTGTCAATTACATGACCAAGAAATTGTACACGTTCCAGCCAAAATTCACATTTAAAGAATTTTGCGTACAACTTTTCTTTTCTTAACATCTCCAGCGTCAAACGTAAGTGTTACACGTGTTCTTCTTGAAATTTAGAGTACACCAAAATATCATCGATGAACACTACCACAAACTTATCTAAAAATGGTTTAAACACCCTGTTCATCAAATCCATGAACGCTGCAGGGACGTTTGTCAAACCAAAAGACATCACCAAAAATTCGTAATGTCCATACCGAGTTCAGAATGTCGTCTTCGGTACATCCTCCTTCCTTACTTTCAGTTGGTGATACCCACTTATCAAATCTATTTTTGAGAAATATCTAGCACCTTTCAGTTGATCAAACAAGTCATCTATTCTTGACAACGGATATTTATTTTTAATAGTGACTTTGTTCAATTCTCTATAATCAATGTAAAGACGCATTGACCCATCCTTCTTCTTCAAGAATAACACCAGTGCTCCCCACGGTGATACACTAGGCTAAATATATTTCTTGTCTAGAAGCTCTTGCAGTTGTACCATTAGTTCCTTCATCTCTACTGGAGCCTTTCTGTACGGGCCTTCGATATTAGAGCAGTTCCTGGTGCTAAATCGATCACAAACTCGATTTCTCTGTCAGGAGGAAGTCCTGGCAAATCTTCCGAAAGCACGTCTACAAAATCCTTAACCACTGGTATCTCCTCCAATTTCACACTCTCTTTCTTTTGAGTATCGACTATGTAAGCTAATTACCCTACACAACCTTGACTCAATAACTTCTTGGCCTGCATAACCATTAGACATCTCATTTGTCTAGGCAATTTGCTACCATGCAAAACTACCTTTGACGGAGTCATAAGGTTTACACACTTCTTTTGGCAATCAATTATCGCTCCATAATTAAATAGCCAATCCATTCCCAAAATAACATCGAACACTCCGAGTTTTATCGGGATTAAATCTACTGTCATAACATTCCCCTTAATGTTCACCCTACAGTTCTTGTATACGAATCTAACATGAATTACCTCCATATTCGCAATTTCTATTTGTAAAGGGAAATTCAACTCTTCACTAGGTATTTCCAACCTCCTAGCAAATTCATCAGATATAAATGAGCAAGTAGCACCCGAATCAAATAATACATATGCATTTATATCATTGATTGGGATAATACCTGACATGACATCCTTTGATTGAACCGCGTCTGGCACCGTCATGTTGAAGGTTCTGGCTGTAGGCTTATTTGATGATGTTGGCCCAACAATAGTCAGTGTACCCCCACCGCCATTTCCTTTGCTTCCAGCTGTCTCACTAGATTTCTTCTTTAGACACTAGCGAGCGAAATGGTCCTTCGATCCGCAGGTGTAACAATCATTCTTCTTGGGTTGATTGCAATTTGGGGCAATGTGACCCTCCTGGCCACAATTAAAGCATACCCGCTTCCCCCTTAGGCACATACCTGCGTGAAACTTTCTGCATGTAGCACATGTGTCCATCTTCTTCTTCTGCTGGTTACCTTGTTGATTCCCAACCCCCACGTTTGCATTCCACTTCCTCTTCAAATTATTGTTACCATTCCCACCGTTACCACCACCACCATTCTTAGCTTCACCTTTATTCTTCTTCTTTCTCTGCTCTTGATTGTGCTTTGTTACAGCCTCGCCTCCACTCTTAGCGAGAATTGGTTTCTCAGGCACTGCTGCAAACATCTTTAACTGGAACAGGGAAACCCTACTGTACAACCAGGGCATCAGTCCCTGCTCGAATCTTCTTGCCTTGCGTTCATCCGTATTCACTTGGTATGGCGCAAACCTTGCTAACTCGTTAAATTTTGCGGCATACTCCGACACTGTCATTGTACCGTGTTTTAGTTCTAGAAATTATACTTCCATCTGATTCTTTGAACTTTCTAGGAAATAGGTCTCAAAGAATATTTCCTTGA
Organism: Panax notoginseng; assembly: GCA_016801055.1. Taxonomy (NCBI): domain Eukaryota; kingdom Viridiplantae; phylum Streptophyta; class Magnoliopsida; order Apiales; family Araliaceae; genus Panax; species Panax notoginseng. The sequence continues at coordinate 144,353,730 of CM029014.1, read as the reverse complement.
ACCTTTCCCAAGACATTACCCCTTGACCTCCTTGGGTTTTATTGGCTTGTCACCAATAACTAGCCTCTTCTTTCAACATGAATGTTGCAAAAGCAGTCTTCTGATTATCCCCTACCCTAGCAACATCGAAAACCTTCTCTATCTCCATGATCCAAGTCTGTGCCTCAACCAAATTCATGGACCCACGGAACTCTGGTGGCCCAACCGCCTTGAAGTCCTTAAATGTTACAGCTTGATTCTGTGGCTGATTCTGTAATGCTCCCGTCAGTAGCGTTACGAATTGCTGAACTGGATTGGCCTCAACATTGTTGTTATTGGTAGGTCCCTGTCATGGTTGACGTCTTGGAGGCATTTTCTGTTAAAAATACACCCATTAGATTGTTTCTCAATTCTTTTAAGTATTTTATACTTAAGTTGCACATCATAAAAGATTATCATCACAAAACACATAACACTTGGAATAAAATAAAATAATGACTTTTATTCCTTCATAATCTTTTTGAAAACACCATAACAATAGCATCTCTGCTATTTACATTACTTTCCTGAACTACTAAAGTTTCAGGATAACATCATCATTATATCCCATAGATTACATATCACCAGGGATTTACATATTATTTAGCATGCTATTAATCGCATAACAGGTACAGCCCCTACAATTTCCTACTAAGATACTGCGTAGCCTTATGTCGCTCTTCCTCCATAATCTGAAACATTGTTCTGCGATCTAATATGAATGATGGTAGCGTCTCGAACTGAATAGGATAACCCATGACCCGATCTTGAGCTCGATTGATCACGGTGTTGAATAAGTTATTCATATCTTCCATCTTCATCCTCTTTGCTTGTGCGTCTCTCTCTGCTATTCCGGTTCGTTGATAAGCTTCCCTATACGCGTCTTCGGCTCTTGCCCTCTTAGTAGCTTCTTCCTTCAGCTTGTTCTTCAACTCTGCAATCTCCTCTGTCATTTGCTCGTTCTCCTCTTCAGTGTGAACCAGCTTCTCTTCAACATTAGTCAGTAGTTCATCTCGATCCAAGATCTCATCGTCCTTTTGTGCCATCGAGGTCTATTGCTCAGCTACTATCTCTTGTAACTCCTCGACGGTATCCTGAAGTTCACGTTACGGTCATAGACTTCATCGTACATACGAGCAGCTATCGAGTTCAGTGGAATCTATTCCTCCTCGTCCTCGTTATCCTCATTCGCCTGCGGCAGGTCAACGGGATCCTCTTCATCTGTTTCCACGTCATCATCCTCCTCTTCAACCACTGTGACCAACGGGGCTGACTCCCGTGGCAGTAATTGTTCCCAAACCACCTGAATGTCACGAGACTCCTCCTCTCTAGGCATCTGAGGTCCTTCCTCCCTAGCTTGACTGGATTCTTTGACATTAGTCATCCTGACAACAAAATTTTAAGTTTTAATTACTAATCATTACTACTCGACACTCACGAGCACATAAGTTGTAATCACATAAGCACATAAGTGTTTTATTACTTCTTTCTTAAAACTCGATAAGAGTTTTTCACCACTATCTTTTCAAAGGTTACTTCCTAAGGCTTTTTCCCACCTAAGGTTCATAACCTAAAGCTTTGATACCAACATGTGACAATCCCAAATCTGGGTACTCCATTCCCCTAAGACTTGGTGTTCACTTTCCATACATTCAAACTATCTACCCAAAATAAAATAATATTTAAACCATAAATCCTCCCTTTAAAGGGTTACATCATTAATCCAAAAATTCTTCCCAGGTTGTCTAACCTTAAACATAAATCAAGTGCGGAAATAAAATAAATACATCACATCATTAAATATAAAATCCAACATTAGGACAATAAATGAAATTACAAGTCTTCATCACTTGTACATTTTTTCCTTTCCTTTGCTATTTGAAGGCTCGTCGACCTTCTCAACTTTAGCTGCAATAATCATTTTTATGCAAGAGTGAGCAAAACAATTGCTCACTAGATATAACAATAAATCCGCAAAAGAATAATAACTGCCAATGAATAAGCTCCTCAATACTGAATAGTACTATATCAATGATAACCAACAACGAGAATCAAAAGAAAAAAAATATGTCTGAGGGTCATAAGACCACAAACTATGTCCACAGTTACAAGTAATCTTTCAACTCTAACCTTAACAGTTATACTGTAAGGACTTCACGTACTTAGGGGGATCAACCCTTTGTACCATGGATTGTGTACAAACATCTTAACGCATTGCGTAACCCATATAATAGGATTGTTCTTCTCAGTTTTTGAGTACAAGTCCGCACCAAAGAAAGTTTTGTTTGGATAAGCTTTCAAGGGTAATTTGAAGTTTAACGATCAACAACTAGAGGACTAGTTGAATCAATAAGGTTTGATAACACAACAATTGATCAATAATAACATAATATGGAACAATGAATAATCGGAAGCGAACTAACAATATATTCAACTCATACTTAGAAACAACTACAAAGCATAGGTATTGAATGACAGTAAACCTTGCTTGAATAATATTAAGCTAGGGCTATGAATTATTGAATATACATTAAGTAATAGGAAGCAGAAAATAAAACTTGCTCATTATGAGAATAACTTGTATCAAGCAATTGAAATAAGACAATTCGACATTAGAAATTAGAATTCAAGAAAATTGCATTCACAATACACGAATGACAATAAAGAAACTTGTCCAACAATAAACAAGTTAGAATACATCAATAAGTATTAGAATTCAAAGTATTAGAATTCAAAGCTTGTTCGAATAAAGTTAAAGTTATAGCTTGCTTAAATAATGATTAGGAATACAAGAATTCGCTTAATGAAAGTTTAAAGTAAGAAACGTGTTCAATGTAAAAAGATAAGGTTTAGAAACTTGCCTCAAGTGTCCGCTATAATATTAAACTCACGTTCACCTACATATAGGTTTAGTACCACCATCTATTAGATATACTAACATTCACGTTCCAACATAACACGCATTTTTAGTTAGACTTATTATTTTTAGCGCAAGTCTTAAGCTACCATACAAATATCAGAAATTACAAGTGTTAACCTTCACAACACCTGTTTACTATTCATCATACTCACTAAGTTCTGATATACCACGTTCATCACTTACTAACCATTTGAAATTTTGAAACTACTAACCACATAGCACGATTCTGTTTTTACTATATTATTACATGTTTATTATACTAACACATCATTAAACCAAAGTATGTCGCTACCCCTGAACTGCAGCAGCAGCAGAAGTCTCTGCCTCAGATCAGTGTATGGCACAGCTGCGCCATACACAAACTTGGAACCAGCGCAGCTGCGCAGTTTTTAGCCTTGGCATCAGCGCAGCTGCGCTGGTACGCAAATAGAAACAGAGACAACTATGAACAGTAGCCGACTTTAGCCCAACAAACACGAATTTCACCCACCAAACAGTAATATTAACACATACAAATGGTATAGAACTATCACAAACACATTTGTTAACATATTCCTCAACATAGAACAATTTAACAACAATTATACTAGTTTAATTTCTCAAATTTCTCATTTTCATATAAAACTCAAATTTTTTGGCATTCTTCCCAAAAATCAATACCGTGATTTCAATTCTTCACCAAATCACTTCGTTCAAACTACATTATCTTCGTTTCTTAATGAACTAGCATAAACAAGCTTCAATTTACAGTTTAACATACGAATTGACCATCAAAATTGATACTTAAACAAGCCACATAAGAAAATATTCATACGAACAAACATTGTCATTATTTTTCTACTGTTATCCGAAATTAGCATGCAATTTCCTTGTTTAAACATAAACTATAGCATTATATCACATATAACCACATAACAACAATTTTGAAAGAATTAGAATTCACATAACATAAACAAAATTTTGCCGTAAAACTCATATGCATATATATATATATATATATATATATATATATATATATATATATATATATATATATATATATATATATATATATATAATGTTAAAGTTATAAATAATACCTTCAATTAGCTTGATAATCCTTACTAATACCACTGCAATTGCTTTGAATTCACAGACTTTCTCTCAATCTCTCTCAATTCTCTCTTAGCTTCTCTCTGAAATTCTCAGTTTAGCAAATGGCCAAAATCCAACTGATAAACCTTGTGCGTAAAACAAAATAAAACTGGTATGGCCTTAACTCACATATTAAATATATCAGTTACTACATACAACGTATATGTCATAAATATATTATATTTATTATTTAATTTATTTTATTTATATTATTTAAATTCAAAAATTAAAAATCCAAAAAGTCACATGGCTTTATTTGGCAAAACCCTTTAAAAAATTAAAGACTTAATATATTTAAGCCTTGTTTGGGTTAAATCAATTTAAAACTACTTTAATTATTTTAATAAACCATTTAGTTTATAATTTATAATCACATAATATTTATTTGAATTTCCATATCCAACATTAACCAAATAAATTAATTACACATACTATATTTTAAATAAATATTCTACTTTAACAAATATCACAAAATTATAATTTCATTATAATTTTATTTAATAATTTAACATACCACTTTAAATTATTAAAACAACAATATAACTTCTCATGTTATATTACAATTCTCTACATTATAAAGTAATTTAATTTAGAATATTATCTAATAAATTTAAATTCATAAATATTTACTAACAACCATCACATCAATAAAATATTTATTCAACAATAAACACATCAAATAAATATTTATATAATTCAATAAATATTTAAAATTATAATTTAAAATTCTGGATTGTTACACTAGGTCTTGACTCATACATCATCTCTCGAATCCATACAAATCCACATAAAATTGATGATCAAGCAATTCATAAATTAATATAAATCACAATAGATAAACTGAATTAATAATTTATTAAACCCAAATCAAGGCATGAAAATTGTCATTCAACATTAAAGATCCATTGCAAGCCTAAAAAGAAATTTAGTTCATGATTAATGAATTAAATACTGAATAAATAAAAGTAATCATCATCCCAATTACAAAAACTGAAATTAAAGAGGAATAGTACTACACCACCTTTCTCGCCCTTCAAATATGCAATCTTCGTGAAATCACCTTCTTCCTTCCGTCCTTCGTTCCTCCAAGATTTTCTTCTCAGTTATGGCTCTCTAGGTGTAATTCAATTGTTGGATATCTTCAGCACTCTATTCTTGGCATGAGTTAATTCACTTCAGCTGAACCAAATTCAATTCTAATCTATGTCAAAGTCATCTCACCGGAGTTCTAATAAAAATCAAACTCCCAATTGAACCCCACAATTTTTTAAGCAAAGAATCCCAATTAATATGAAATAACCTCCTTGACACACTCCTAATATGACCTTATTACATGAAGAAGTTATATCTCCCAAAACAACTCAGTAGCATGTAAAATAAAATAACACAGCAGCTGTCACGCCCGACCGGCGTGCCCCGCGTTGGGTCCTTCATTAAAGTGGCGCGGCCCTCGCTAATACAACAGAAACTTTTCCCAATGCAGCGCGCCCCGCGCCATTTCCTTTGTAATCACGGCGCGCCCCGTACCGGTGATGCAGTATGTCCAGATTTTACTTGAGCTTTTCTTCCAATGCTAGCATTTTCATGTGTTCACCTTAATATCCTGCACAAGAACGAAAACCCATCAAAAGCAACATGAAATACTCAAAAACTAACAATATATCAAGCTAAATAAGGATACATCGTAGGTTAAAAACCTACTCATCAGCAACTGGGATGGTCGTGGTCGGTTAATCCCTTAGTGGGTTAACTGGCCAACTCACTATAGGGTCATGTTTGGCTATCTCCAAAATACTCTTTCCTCATTAATTTAATTAAACTCTTATTATATAGTTTAATAATGTCACACCCATTTAAATAATTAATTAAATAGAATAGAATAATTCCATATTAAAGCACATAGTCACATAATTAAATTCTCATTTATTAATTATGTCAAGTTATTAAATCTCTAATTAATTATTAAATTAATTAGAATAGCATTATGCTTATTAATTAATTCATTTAATCAAATAAGCTTAATTAAATACATACTTTTGAATAATAAATTCTTCACATTAATTTAATCAATGTAACACATATAATTAAATTAATCTACCACAAATTCATCAATTAATTATTTAGTCCAATAATTAAATTATTGAAAAATATTTATTTAATTCAATAAATTTTCAAAATAAATTACAAAAATCTCGTTTGTCACAGTTTCCTCTTCATTTTCTAGTAGATAATTATTTTACATATAATTAAGAGATAGATTAAGGCTTTGATTAGGATTCATTGGACCTCAAGAGCATTATAGCAACACGGAACAAAAAGCACGAATCAAAGGGAGTTCTTGGAGATTGAAGAAGCATTGACAAGTTTATTCTTCTCTAGTATTTCCTTTGATTTTATATTATATAAATGTCGTTTATATTGCTACTTATGTTTATTTTAAGAGCTATAAACTAACTATTGACTCTAAGGTTCCTTTGATAATTTGAATTGAATATCTTATCTCTTTGGTTGGTACCATATGGTTTGGATCAATATATTTATGCTTAATGATTTTTGCTAAGCAATTAGTGATGATTTTGGTAATCTATAAGAAATTGGAAAATGGATTGTAGATTTATACCTTAATATATTGGCATGTAATTATGATTTGTCTACATGATTCGACTACATAATTTGTGTATAGGATAGGAAAATACATGTGCGTTATGTGAGACCTAATAGAGAACATATGCTTTAATTCCTTGTAATGATTAATTTGCATAAGAATGTGTAGGATTATTACCTAGCTTGGATGTCCTTTTCTGTTCTATTCCCTATCGGGTGGATCTAGAGAGGATAAGTTTATACATACCTCGGAAGGGGTGTATGACCATTAAGACCAAAGAGAGAAAGTTAGGAAGTTTGATGAAACATAGCACACCAAGTGTTTGACAAAATGCTAGTGTGGGGTGAAGTTATGATCTTAGCTTGTAGCGCCTTAGATACCAGTCATTAGTCATTTACTTGCTTTGATAATTAGATTTAACTAGATTAATTACACATCTTTTATTTTACTGTTCGAATAAGACTGAAGCAATATAAAGTCAGTATTTGATAAATATTAGTGATAATTCCTCCTGGGTTCGACACACTGCTTTTGTGACAACCCGAGAATTTATAAGATTAATAAAATCTTGAATGATTAAATAAAGGTTAAATAATAAAACCTAGATTGAGAAATAGAGTATTGATTAAGAATTTTGTGAAGGATTTATATGGACTATAAACTGAAAGTGATGATCTGATAGCGAGATATATGGTTTTGGAGATTCTGATTATGTGTATGTGCAGTATGTGATTAATGGTTAAGTATTGATCAGATAACGTATAACATTGGTAAACATTAATGTTATGTTAAGAACCCTAATGTTCTGTTAGGAAACCTTAACGATCGGTTAGAAACCCAAATTCCAGTTATAGAAATCCTAAACCCTAATCGGGAATTCTAAACCCCAATTTGAGAACTCAAATGTTAAGTATCAAACCCTAAGGGTTAAGAGTTATGTGATATATATATATATATATATATATATATATATATATATATATATATATATATATATATATGAAATGACCAAATTACCCTCGAATTGTTGGGAAAATAACCAAAATACCCTTAGTAGGTGCAAAATTACCAAAATACCCTTTTACTTAACTTTTAAGTAAAGGATATAGCTAAATCTTGGTGAGTCATCACTTGAGATTGCCATGTGCTCCAAATCAACTTGGATCAGCCAATCTTGGACACCTAGCAACAATTGCAACCATAGAATCAAAAGTTAGAAAGTTAAAGTAAGAAAAATCTTTACTTTTATGTTCATAAGCTTAGCCAACTCTCTCTCTCTAACCCACAAAATTTTGAGAGGAGTTCAGTTAAAAGTAAAGCCAAGAACACATCTTAGCTATCCAAGATCAGATCAAAAGGAAGGAAATCAAAAGTGGATCAAGAAAGGTATAAACCCTAATTCATGATTGATCTCAATTGATGTTAAGTTTTGATGTTTAAATATATGTTATGTGATGTTATTTAGTGATCTAAGATGATACATCATGGATCCATAACACCTAAGTGCATGAAAATAGAAATTTTAGAAACTGCCAAGAACCCTAAAAATGAGGTCTGACAGTCAAATGTCAAAGCCTCTAGATCATTTTGTGTTAATTGTTTGAGTTGGTAAGTGTATCATTAATATAGTATGCCATGAGGAGAGTAGACTGGGAGTGGAATCAAGTTCATAGCATGTCTAGATTCCAAGTTATTAATGGTCAAACATGGTTGACCAGTCATGAAAAACTGGATTTTGGAAAACCCAGAAACCCAGAAATGTCTGACAAGCATTTTGCAAAGCCTAGATATTTCAGTTGTTAAATTTTTAAGCCATGAAAGTGTATAGCTTTTATACTCTGACATATGGACTACCAAACCATGACATTAGAAAACGTAGATCATGACCAGAATCAAAGTTATTAATGGTCAAAACTGGGTTAACCAACTGGCAAAGATGAGTTTCTGGAAATTCCAGATTCTTCAAGAACAAGTTCTGGCAGGAACTTTGACCAAGTCAGATCTTGCTTCTGTGATATTGTTAAGCTACTTAAGTGTATTACTTTTATACCTTGACATATATACTACACAAGTGTGACACTTTAACACTTTAACAAAGCCTAGAATCCAAGTTATTAAGACTTGAAAATGGACCCTCATCACTGTCAGAGTTTCTAGGTAACCCACAAACTCAAGAACGGCTCTGACATCACTTTCGATGGCTTATATCTTCAAGATATGATGTGGTTTGACCCTGAAATTTGTTAGTACATGTAGTATTACATCAATACTACATAATCAATACACCCTCATGCCCAGAAACATCATGAATAAAGAATTAGAGATGGTCAAAGTAGGCATCTAACCACTGTTCATGAATGTTCTTCAAGGCTCAAGAACACCTATAGCAACAGTTTTTATCGCGATAATTCTTTAGCGACAGTTTAAATGAAAATTAATTTATTTAATTGAAATAATTAGAAAAAAATAGAAAATAATTATGAAAAATTCATAATTAAGTTTTAAAAATTATTTTAAGTTATAAAAATTAACTTTTAATAATTTGAGATAAATTTCATTAATATTTTAATTTATTTAAACATTAATGATATTAAATTTATTTAATAATTGTATTAAATAAATTAGTTGAAAATAATTTTAATATTTTAAAAATCATTTAAAATGATATTAAATTGTTAAAAAATATTTTAAGATATATTGAATAATTTTTAATATTTTGGTATGGATTTCATTAATAAATTAATATTAATGATAATAAATTTATTTAATAATTGTATTAAATAAATTATGTAAAAATGGTTTTAATGTTTTAAAAGTCATTTAAAAATGATTTAAAGGTTTTAAAAATATTTTAAGTTATTATAAATAACTTTTAATATTTTGACATGAATTTTAATATTTTGACATGAAATACATTAATATTTTAATATTAATGGCAGATATTTAAGAATGATTCTAAATGTTTTAAAATTATTTTAAAAATGATTTTAAGGTATTAAAAATACTTTGAGTTATTATAAATAACTTTTAATATTGTGACATGGATTTCATTAATATTTGAAATTAATTAAATATTAATGATGATGGAACTATTTGGTATTTAAATCATTTCAAAATGATATTAATGATTGAAAAATCATTATAAATGATAATAATTATTTAAAAATTATTATAACCTACTGAAAAATGTTATGACTGATAATTAAATTATCTAAGATAATATTGAAACGTTTAAGTAAAGTTTTATAAAAAATAAACTCAATATTATCCGATAAGGCAATCGGGACGTCGAAGTTATACTAAAATCAAATCAGACTGAAATAGTTTGACTTGACATCGGGTCTTATGTGTTCTAATAATTGTTAAGGATATGTGGTAATGTGTTTAAGTTGTATTATGACTGTAAATAGCAGGATTAGACGTTATGATATTATTCTAATTGAGAGATCAATATTATCAATAATAGGTTTTTCAACTGAAGCTAAATTAGATTGTGTAGCAGTAATCGACAATACAAATAAGTTTCCTAACTCGAACTCGAGTTGTTATTGTAAATCATGTTCATGGTTAATCATTGTTGATTATACAACATCTATGATTTATTGATTCGCACGTTGTGCATGTTGTATATGTTCATCAGGTATGAAAGGCTGATCACCTTCATTACCATATGGTTCAGTTAAATTTGTTCATGTTTATTGTTAGTTATTCAGTATTATTGATTCAGTCATTCAGTTATGGAAATTGATTCATATTCTTTCACAATCATTATATTGTTGAAAGTTTATCAGCTTATTATTCCTTTTTAATCATGATATATCTTTTTTTGAACTTAAACTTGTTGGGTAAAATTGTTGCTCACCCTTGCTATATCATGATAAAATTTCAGATTAAGACGAAACTTCGGATACAGGCAAATACAAAGACAAATTCCAAAATTGGATTATGATGCAATTAAAATTGTAATAGTATTGGATGATAATGACATTATATGTCGGGTAGGCTATTGAGTACAAGTATTAAGTTAAGGTTATAGACCTTGAAAATTATGTTGTGAAAGTTATTTTATAAACAATTTATGTTTATATCTTCCGCAATAATTATAGAAATGATGTACTATGTTCGAGGTAAAAGATACCTGGATTTGGGGACGCTACAACTTTTCATTATATTACTTATTAGATCACGTATACTTGCGCGTGTTTAGTGATCGGTAATCCGACCAATAAGTTTTTGGCGCCGTTGCCGGGGAATTATTATTCTAATATTGTCTAATATTGATTTCAATCAATTTAGTCTTAATTTGAACATATATATTTATCTTTTATTTGTTTGATCTTTCTTTTGTTTTTAAGCTTTCAGGTTATGGACGATCATTATTATCAATGGCCTTTTAAGAGGATGGCACAACCAAGATCGGAAGAAGGACTTGAGTGGTTACAAAATCAAATTGCAAATCTCTTAAGGTTTTCTGGCAATCCTAAGTGTCAGTCCACTAATAATGTTTACTGTTAGGAACGAGCTGACGATGAACTAACTTACTATCATCCAAACTGTCAGGGTTATCCAAACTTATGGGACTACAGTCAAAAGCAGTATTATAATCCAAATATTTCCTATCAGACGGGATTTGAATATCAGTCTCCACCGTAATATGAGGTGACATCTCAATTGGATGAGAACCTTTCTATATACTTAAAACGAGAAGAAGAGAGAAGGTTTGAGGAGCTCCTTACCAACTTCATGGAGAGAAATAAGGTTCGAATGGCGAATCAAGACGCCTTATTGCGGAACCTCGAGAGTCAAATGGGATAACTAGTCAATGCCAACATGAATCCACCGTAAATCAGTATACCTTTCGTTACTAATCACAACGAGGGGGTGAAGAGCATTGCACGATGGATACGCAAGGACAAGGCGATGAGTCTCATGAAGTTGTTGAGGGAGATGTCGAAGTAAGTATTGACCAATCTGTGGATTCTAAGGTAGGAAAAGAAGGGATCATGAGTGGGTGTATTGTCAAGACTGATGAGGAGTTGGAACCCACGCTCAAGGTTATTGAAACCCTAGAGGGATTGACAAATAGGCGGCGTGAAATGGTCATATTCGCATATGAGCCGGATTGAACGACAGTGAAAGAGTCGGGCCGTCGACTTTAAAAAAAACTAGCGCTCAATGGGGAGGCAACCCCATCTCAGTATCATTTTTTTTCTACTTTTCTTTGTTTTTGTTTTGTGACTAGTGTACTTCATCTAATATGGTAGGTAATAAATATTTTAGTATGTTTGTTGCTAGTAGTGGTTTATCTATTAAATAATTCCTAACTGGTTTGCATGATGTTGTATTCTTGTTTTTGGTATGAATTTGATATAAGTCGAGCTAGGTGTGGTGAATTGCATGTTAATGTTAGTTTTTAGTATACTCTATTTTAATTTTCATTTAATTAGTATATTATAGTATTTTGGTGTCTACAGTAGTATAGGTTAGAGTAGTTAGTTATTTGGTTTGTAATAGGTTTTTCATGCATTGTTAGTTGTAATGGTAATAAGTGGATGGGCATGTGTAGGTAAGCATTATTTCTTGGGTTGAATCCGGGACGGTGCTGCAACGCCTAAGTTTGGCCTTCAACCAACGCTGCAGCGCCTATATTAAAGCCCAGTTTTTCAAGTCAGCGTTGTAGCGCCTGTAATAGCTTAGCAGGCTGCGCTGCAGCGCCATCATCCAACCCAACCTACTGGAATATGCACTGCAGCGCCCATGTTTTGCATGTGTCAAGTGCTGCAGCGCCACTTAAAAATCAAGTGTTAAATCACAGTGATGCAACGCCTCGTAACGAAGGAATCTCAGCGTTGTAGCGCCAGTAGCGAGTTTTTGTTGATCAAGTAGGCTAATACTCGGCAATCTCAGCACATATTTTTCCCAATTGTCTCGACAGCTCTCCTAATAGCTTCTTCAAAAGAAAAACAAAATATAAAACCTTCTTTCCCTAGTTCATCTTAGTCCACATCTAAGCTTCAATTAGTGCCATTCCAAAGGATTCCTGCAAGTTCTTCTTCTAGGGCTCTCATTAAATCTGAGGTAATTGCGTTTTCAAATCCCATTTATAGAATTGGAGTTTTGATGATTTTAAAACTTGAATTGCATGAGCTTTGTTATTAATTGCATTGGTATGCTATTTGCATTATCTTGATATTCTTTGAGAAATTTTTGGGTTAGAGAGTATCTAGGAAAATTTGTAAACCCTAGTTGCAGACAGCGCGCACCAAGTGTTCGACGAATCACCCAAGAGAGATTGGTTTGCATTTTGGAATTGTTTGGCATTGATTGGCTTGTTCCTCGCATTAGTTTATAGTGTAGGCTATTACGGCTTCATATTAGGTGTTGTGGTCAGTTGATTTTGGTTCAGTTGGGTGGATTGATTTTGCTAGGCACACATTGATACATGTTAGGTACTAAAGTGTAATTAACCTAGGTACCAAAGTATAATAAGTCAGGGACAAAGTTTAATAAGCTAACAAAATGACCAAAATGCCCTAAATCTTGGTTTTCTTTAAATACCAAGTCATTTCCCTCCATTCTTCACATATTCATCAAATCTAAGAGAGAAAACTCTAAACAATTAAAGAGAGGACGTGAGAGACTCGGATTATCAAGTCTCAGAGGAAGAAAACGTAAGAACAAGTCGTTCGTTAACGAAGAAACGTGAAGAATCATAAGGTAGGAAACCTAAAACTCAAACTTTTCATCCTTTAATCGCTTTCTAGCAAGTTATGAAGTGCATGTTGGTGGTTGGATGATGCGTTGGAATCATATAGTTGTCCCGGAGAAATAAGGAAGAATTAGCATATTCAAAACATTAAATTATGTGTTTAAAGTGAATCGTAATCAAAATATTGATTAAAAATGAAAAACGAACAAAGAATGTAGTAAAAGTTGTTAATTGACAAATTGAAAACCATCGTTAGGATGTTGTTGATGGACAAGTTTAAAACAATCGTTAGTAAATGGATTAAAAATTATACTAACAACGAATTTATGGCGAAAATTTAGTAAAAGACGTTAATATGGTTGTTATGACTTCCTAACGAAGTTATGATATAAGATAATGAATTCGATCAATTGAGGTTTCATCAAAACGTTGTAGAACGCAGAAAATATGAGCCATGGAATCAAGAACGAACTCAATCTGGGTTAGGATGAGTAAATTACAAAGAACGGACGAACGAACGTCAAGAACGCTAAGTTAAGAAAGCAAGTGTCAAATGATTTTCAAGCCGATGAATAGGCTAGTTAATGAATTCAGAAATTAGTTCTGTCCGGGCGAATTTAACGCATGTAATGAAAGCTAGAATTAGGGTTGAAAACGGAATCATTCTGATATGTGATTACGAAGCTACGAGTTAATGAAGTGCGCGCCAAAATCATTTTTGCAGAAAACTGATTTAGGCAACTTCCCAGAATTGGCGCCACAGTGCCAGCTTCTCAGTACTATTGGGGCGCCACAACGCTTATTAGCAATAAAACCAGTCGAGGCTAGCGCCATAGCGCTGGTTGCAAGGCAAAACCAGGCGCCACAGCGCCAGGTCGGGTCAACGCGCAGAAAAGTTTGCTTGCAAACACAAAAAGAAAGGAATTGAAAGTAACAATTAAGAATATAAATGTTCAACTAATGTCTAACAATAACAAGTGATTAAAACGTTAACAAAAGGTTGAACGCTAAGAGAAAAGATGAACGATAGTAAACATAAATTACTAAAAATGATGTAAACATTTAGTATACGCATAGAACGGACATGTTTGATGTACGTGTGAGTGTAAGACTCGAATGTTTCCAGAATGAAGATGGGAGTACAATGTATAAACGTTATAAAACCATAACAAATGGAATGAACAGAATAAAGTTCGATTTTAATAATAAGATCATAAGTAATGAAGAATAATTAATAAACTCAAAGTATAACCGAAGTCTAATGAATACAATAGTAAGGAAAATTAGCGTAAAACACTTAACTGAATCAACAAGTGTTATAAAAGATAGTAAGATAGTGTTGAGCATATGCAAAGGCATATGGCTTAAGCATTTACGAAGATTATAATAGGTGTATGGCAAATGAAAGCCAAAACTTTATCACCAGTAATAATAAACTTGAAAAGTATTCTAAGTTTAATAACGCGAACATGTTGATAAGTAGGTTTTATACCTACTTATCCGTTATCTATTACTTGAATTAGTTGCTTAAACCTATGTTTTGTAGTTACTTTGCATGCATTGTGTGTTCATTTCATACATTTTATGTTATTTTATATGCTATGACATGACATTGGCATGAAGAAGCAAGGAAAAGTAATTTGTACATTTTTTGGACTAAAATACGCAAGCAAATGCAAGAAGGGAATATTGAAGGACTTTTAACACCAAGTTCGATGCATTTTCTTGGCTTGGAACTTAGATTTTATTGTAGATCTACTTCTTAACTTTCCAGAACATCTTGAATCATCCCAATCGGAGCTCAGATGCGAAAGTTATGGCCTTTTTATCAACAAAGATCGAAACTAAGAGTTGTCATGCTTGCCATTTACACAGCATCTACTTCAAGCATGATTTCGATCTTGATCCCGCCAGAATCTGTCTGTTCTTAAAGAATGAAAGTTGTAGATCTCGTCGATATCTTCGATTTGATAGGTGGCAGGCCCCGTAACTCCTAGCGGATCAAAATTTATGCATGTTTTACCAAAGGACGTCACAGCAGAAAACAGAGTAGCGCGAGCCGCGCCATAAATGAACTAGAAACGGCGCGGGGCGAGCTGGGCCACCATAATCTCTGCAACAATGGCGCGGGGCGCGCCCAAAATGACCTAGCAGTAGCACGGGATGCGCCGATCGGCGGGGAAACAACTTATTTGGGTTATTTGATGTCCAAATTGAGTTAGAATAGGATTCTTAGTTGCCTAACTTGCTAGGGTGTCCATTAGAACTATAAATACTTGATTTTAACTTGGATTGGGAGGGTAGTTTTAAGGATTCCATTAGATTAGATTAGAGTAGAGTAGGAGCAAAACCCTAGTTCTTATTAGAGTTGGAGATTGAAGCAACTTGGAGACCATTGAAGATCAAAAGCAGGAGCTTGAGGAAGATGGAGATTTGCTGACAATAGATTTATTCTTTACTCTACTCTTATTTTTGTCTTTTAATGTGTATTCAAGTGTGGATTCATAGTTTTAATTCAATGAACTAATTCTTTGTTTGAGATTACAATGGGTCTTA
Organism: Panax notoginseng; assembly: GCA_016801055.1. Lineage (NCBI taxonomy): Eukaryota > Viridiplantae > Streptophyta > Magnoliopsida > Apiales > Araliaceae > Panax > Panax notoginseng. The sequence continues at coordinate 144,337,788 of CM029014.1, read as the reverse complement.
TTGTGTAGTTTATTTTAATATGCTTCGCTATCAATTATTATGTTCTATTGTGAGGATTGTCTATTGTGATTTGAACTTAATTGTTTAATTGATTGGCTATCAATTACCATGATAATCTATATGAACTCGAGAGATGAAGTATAGATTTAGATTTGATCACGATAGCATGTGTTTAGATGGAATTCATGATTCGTGTTTAGGATAGAGATATGCCTTTACGCCATATTTAATCTTATAGAGAACTTGTGTTTTAAATACTTTTTAATTGTAATTCACATAGAGATATAGTGGATTAGTTAATTAGGGTGTCTTGCTTAATTCTATCATTTGTGAATTTAAGTGAGTATGTGTATTATGCATCGAGATGTGATTTTATCTGCTTTAGTGTTCTTGATTAACAATTCAGGATAGAGAATAATTGATGAGAAGTGTGTTAACTTAAATGAAGCAATAAGTGAAGTTGTGATCTTAAATCTCCGTAATCTTAATTTAACTAGTGGTAATTAGAATTAGTTTACTTATAAATTGAAATTCATTCGTTTAAATAAGATTGAGTTGGTTACGGGTTAGTACTTGGTGATTTTTATTAAATAATTTCTCGTGGGAACGATACTCTACTTACACTTTATTACTTGTTGACCACGTATACTTGCGTGTTGTGCGTAATTAGATTTTACCCAACACATGTAAAGTAAGAAGTGAAGTTAATATAAACTGATGTTTGACATCAAGTATGTGCTTAATTGGTATGTGTAGGAATTCATAATGGTGTAGACCGTTTGACAGGTAAAATTAGCATAAACTTATAAAAGAACGCTTAAGGCAAGTCTCCTTAACTTACTCTGATTTATTTGAGTAAGTGTTTACTTCATTTGATTATGTTCTTGTGAAGCCTATATGATGTTTTAAAATAAAATGAACACAACTCTTTTATGATTGTGTAAATTACATGTTTATACAAATCTTTTAATATTTGTACAAGTATTCAAGCGATGTATGATATAAATTGTTTAAGAAAATGTCAGTGATATTGTTCGGCTAGTTAAATGCTAAAAGTTTTTATGGATTTGTTAGTAAATCTTTTAAAATGTTATTTGTGAAAAGTTAAGCCATCTAATGTCAATTGATTTGGTATTGATTCAAAGGTAGGTTTGAACTTAAACCAACAATTGTTAATTATAAAAAGCTAAGATATCTATCGCCAATTGCTTTAGTATTGATTCAAAGGTAAGTTTAAAATGTAAATATGTTTAACGGAGAAGTGTTGTACAACATAGGATACTACAGGTTGATCCCTTGGATGTACTCGTAAGTGATATCGGATTTATGGTCTTAATGACTATGTTATCCTTTTTAATGAAATAAAGGAAAAGAAACAGAGTTTTTGGTCCGACGACCATCTTATTCAAATGACCATTATGTCGTTTCAAAAATGTTTTAGAGTAATAAAAGTTTTAATTTGGTTTATTTTATGGGTTACTCCAGCTTATTCGAAGTAGTTCACAACTATTATTCAGTTATCGAATGAAATCATATGTTTCTTGATTTTGTTTTTGAAATGTTGTACTTGTTGGGAAATTTAATGTTCATCCTTGCTTAAACTATATAATTTCAGTTAAAGACAAACGTATTGAAGAGTTCTTTAAGGATAAAAGAGGGAAGACAAAGATGGATAGAAGATCTTGTAATAGATTAATATTTTTATGTAATGTGAATTATTATGATGTAAGAATATCTAATGGTTGCAGAAACTGGGATTGAGCGGATATGATGTAATGATATAGAGATTACATTCGTGTCATTAAGCTTTTATAGTTAGATTTATGTGGATGTTGTAGCACCGTGTAGCACCGAATTCGGGTTTGAAAATGCCTGGATTTGGGGGTGTGATGGCCCCGAATCCAGGTCCCAAATCACCTCGGATCCGGTTCGATCATTCTATACAACTATTGCTATATTTGCGGAAGATATAAACATAAATTGTTTATACATTAAACTTACACACTTTTCCCCAAGGTCGAGTAGCCTTAACTTAATCACATTCATAACTTAACTAACAGATAACATTATTAACATACAATACTTATACAATTTAGCTGCACACATATCCTAACGCTGGAACTGTCTTTAACCTTTCCTTGTATCCGACGCATTCGCCTTAATCTGCAATGTTTTATCATGATATAGCAAGGGTGAGCATGAAAGTTGCCCAGCAAGTTTAAGTACAACAATATAACGATATATCATGATTGAAGAGTTTGAATAATAAGCTGGCTATAATTCAACAATATAATTGTGAACTAGCAGGAACAAGTTTATGACTGAACAAGTATATAACATGAACAAATATTTCTGAACCGAAGGGTAATGAAGGTGATCAGCCTTTTATACCTGACTTATACATGCAATATGTACAGAGTACAATTCATGGTAACCAACAATGATTAACCATAAGCTTATATGAATGAAACAACTCTTTAGTAGAGTTAAGTAAAACAAACTTGCATGAACCGTTGATTACCGCAACACAGTTTCTAACGCTTTATCCGAAGACCTAATATTAGTAATATAGATCTCCAATATTAGAATAATATCATCACAATATAATACTATAATATATTTATACACAGAATAACCTAAACACATTAACACATAACCCTATCAGTCTATAACACACATAAAACTTAGTATCAGGTCAAACTATTTCAGTCTGACTTGAAACCGACACAAATTCTACCGTCCCGATGGTCTAGTCGGACAATTCTTCGAGTTTAAGTTCAATTAAACTCTGCCTAACACCTAACAGTTAACTTAAATAATTTTAAGAACAGTAGAAATATTTTTCGTAAGCTCGTAATAATTTTTAAATAATTATTACTATTTATCGTGAATTTTCAATCATTAAAAACGTATTTAAATAAATTAAATATCACAATAATTCTTTTATCATTAATATTTATTTATTATCAAATATTAATGAAATACATGTCATAATATTATAATATATTTATAATATCACAAAGTATTTTTAATACTTTAAAATCACCTTTATATGATTTTTAAACCATTAAATTCATTATCCGATAATTACTATTAATATTAAAATATTAATATTTTCATGACAAAATATCAAAAGTTATATTTTATTACTCAAAATATTTTTATAACACTTAAATCATTTTCATATGATTTATAAAGCATTAATTCCATTTTTCCTTAATTTATTTAATATATTTATTAAATAAACTAATTATCATTAATATTGATTAATTAATGAAATTCATCAAAAAATATTAAAAGTCACTTAAAATATTTTCTAATATCATAATATAATTTTTCATGATATTTCATGAATTAAAACTATTTTTAAATAATTTATTTAATTTTGTAATTAAATAAATTAAATACCATTTATATTCCAAAAATATTAAATATTTATGAAATATACTCAAAATAATTAAAAACTATTTTTCGGACTTTAAAATAATTTTTTAGAATTTAATTTATATTTTTAATAATTAAAAACCATTTTTATCAATTTTTAAATAATTTCTGGAAAATAATAATAATAAACTGTCGCTAAAGGGCCCTATAGCGACAGACCCGTCGCTATAGGTGTTCTTGAGCTGTTCTTGAACTTGCTCAGATCTTCATGTCAGACACGAAAGGGGGTAGTATGACCGACTGTAGATCTTGGATCCTTACGTTTTCCGGGATGCTAAATGGTCAATATTATAGTACTAATGTAATAGTACAACGTCAAACTGATTTCATGGTTATTACTTCACATAACAGCAAGATCTAAGCTTCACAAAACTCTGACAACGCTGTTCTTGAGTTTCTGGGTTGCCCAGAAACTCAAGCAATGTTAGGGTCCTTCTAAGCAGCCTTAAATCATAGCTTTAAGGATTTCTTTTGTGTTATTTTAAAGTTGAATGGAGTAATGCACATGTCAGGGTACGATAATATATCACCAGATCATCTTACAAACAACAAACATAAGGAATAAAGGCCGATCAAACTGGTAGTCAAGAACTGCCTTTGAAGATTCTGGGTTACCCAGAATCTTCATACGGTCGTGATGGTCAACGCTTATTTGACCAGCTATAACATCGTTTCTGTTATGGATCTTGGTGATCTAAAGATTTTAAAATATAGTCCTCATGTCAGGCTACAACTACAAGACAACAACGTGACAAAAACAATAATATACAAGCAAGATTAAGGCTTGCAAAATCACTGTCAGACTTTCTGGGTTTCTGGGTTTTCCAGATTTCCAGAAGTCATGCTCGGTCAACGCCTTTTGACCACCTATAAAACAAAATCCAGACATGCTATGACCCTGTTTTCAATTTTAGATCGTAGACCACATGGCATAGAATAGATCTAAAGCATAAAACACACAAAATATCGAACACATAAAGATCTAGAGGGCCTGACATTCGACTGTCAGGTCACTTTTTGAACTATTTCCAGATTTTTCAAAACTTTAGATTCGAGCATCTAGATGTTATGGATCCATGATCCAACAACCCAGATCTCTAATTGACACCTTATAACACATATTTAACCCACAACTAACATTAAACATCATATGATCAAAGGATTTCTAGGTTTAGGGTTTTATACCTTTTGAGCTTTGATTTTTGATTCTGATCTTAGTAATCTATTCATGGCTTGTTATGGACTGATACTAGCTTATCTTATCTCACTTTCTCACTCTAAATTTCGAAAATTTTGGAGAGAGAAAGTCTTGGGAGAAAATGATATTAAAGTGGCCATTTCTCTCACTTGAATCTCTTATAATTGTTACCAAAACAATGAAATGGGCTGGCAAGTGGCTAATATAATGTGATATAAGTCAAATGCTATGGCTTAGGGTTGCTCACCAACTAAAAATAGGGCAATACTTGCAAGTTTCCTCTAATAATGCACAAAAGGACATTATGGTCATTTCTATATAATTTTTATTCTAGAATTGTCATTGTTGCAAACCCTTAGGGTTTAGGGTTTGGGTTAGGGTTTAGGGTTTGGAACATTTAGTGTTTAAGGTTTAACCTTTAACTTTGCAAATTTAATTCTACCATTTCCGAATTTCGGTTTTAGAAATTGAAAATTTATATTTCTAAATTATAATTAGGATTTCCTAATTATATTAAAATTTCTTAATCACTAATTAAATTTTGCTAATTAGGATTAGTATTTCCTAATTATAATCGCTAACTACGCAATTAGGGTCAATATCACGGATTAGGGTTTACAAACCACTAATTAGGATTTCTAATAGAAAATTAATTTTCCTAAATTAAAAATTATATTTCGTAATTAGATAAATGTTTTCTAATTACTAATAACTTGAAAATTATGATTAATATATCCTAATTAACATTAAAACTATTTAATTAACACTTAGGTTTTTCCCGAATTATAAATTAGGGTTTCAAATCCGTAATTAGAGTTTTCAAAATGTGTCATTAGAGTTTGCTAATTAATTAAGCGTTACCCTAATTAATATTATAATTAATAACACTTATGCAATATAATAATCATTTAAATTCCCAGATTAGGGTTTCATGCACCGAGTTAGGGTTTTAGATTCCCGGAACTGAAATTAGGGTTTCCAGAACCCGTTTCTAGGGTTTCTTGTTAAACGCTATGGTTTTCTAACCGAACGTTGACGTTCTTAATATATATCTAAGGTTTCTTACAGATATCAATTATCTGGTCAACCCTTGACCCTTAACCACATATTGTACACATATACACAGAACATAATCACGTTTTCCTTAATTCTGAATAATTCACCTAAATCCTTCACAGAATTTTGAAATCCTCAAAATTCCAATTTAAAAATATAAAACGCATACACTAATTTTCTGTCTAGGTTCTAATTTTGAACCTTAAATCAATAAATAAAACTTTTAAAAATATTCTAAATTCTCGGGTTGTCACATTCACCCCTTCTTCTAAAAATTTCGTCCCCGAAATTTACCATACACCTTACACCATACATCATATACCATACACCATACACAGCATCACATGCTATCTAATACATCTCTCACCAGAGTTAAAATTTTCAAATTGTGCTGAGGGGTCATCTAGACCATGAACTATTGAGGTTTATAGGTATTACTACCTGCTACCTATTTCAATTAAGAAAAAGATATTCTAACACATACAAAGGTTAACAGTATGTTTACAATCACAAAGAAGGTAAACTACCGATGCGGGTACTTTAGATGATCAATCCATTGTACCTTAGTAATCGGAACGACTATATGCGTTCTTAGATTGGAATATTTTATCCAATTAGTATGTCCCCATTTTCAGGGTTGTTCACCTCAGACTTATCATAAGATTCCGCACCAAAACAATTTGGTTCGGGAAATTTCTTTCAATGAACACTTAGAGTTTTCATAAACTTTAGTCTAGCTGAATCGAATAGCATAAACCCATATCAATAATTCAATGCAATCAAATTATTTAGGTGTAGCCAAACCCCGTTGGCAAATTAAACTTTTGAAAACATTTTCGAGAATGACATCATGATGTCGTACTCTATTAACAGTCCGTTTGAGGATGCCGTCATTATATGACTTTGTCATAACACATCATACAATAGTGGAACAACGATTTTAGATCAAATTCACACTAAGTATTCCTGTATTTACAACTCCATCAAATTTTTATCATCTCTGCACCAGGTTACATGGTACATAAGTGATAAATAAAAGTTATTTTGATATTTCAAATCATTTGCGTCTAGCTGGAATAAGTAGCATAGACTATACTTTAAACCGTTTCAAAAATGACTACGAGTCTACATATTTTATTTTAAAGGCACATAGTGTGTATTTAGCTTGATGTCAAAATTTCAAAGTCTAGCATAGCCAGGAGTTTTGGAAAACTTATTTCTTCACTAGTAATCATTTGCTTAACAATCTATCTATTCCTATTATCCTCAATATTCTGTTTACACACAACTATACCCAATTCGTCACACCACACTTATGAGTTCATTTACTTGCCACAATCATATGAGTTTAAGAACTTGTCCTAGTCTGACCTTTGGCGTCCGTTCGCTGAGGGGTTCATAAACATTTCATATAACTATGAGTCAAGAATGTCACATAAGTATGAGTTTTAAGAACTCGTACTTAACCTTATATCCTCTAACTATGACCTATCTATCTGTTATACACATGAGAAAGGAATCACCCTCTTAACATGCATATAGCAAATAGCGCGACACAACATTTCAATGATTATCATTGTCAGAAACTAAGTAGTTATTACATCAAGTACAATTCTCCGCCCATACAAGAAATCATACAACTCAGCTGCTGACATGAATCCTCAATTGAATCCCCACCTAACACTAACATCCTTCTTAATACGAATTTCATTCAACTCGTATTCATAATCCATAACTCTTTTATGAGTTTTCATAGTACAATTTCATAGTACAACTGCCACACAGCAAACTTTGCTGTAACTTTTCAATCATTAGATTGACTCTTCTTCCTGTTATCACCTTATCAGATCACGGGGTGATCGCATCGTATATATTACGATTCATTTCTATGTCTTGATCGTTTTGTTTAACGATCTTCTCTCACTGTACTTTGAGTCTTTTAGACTCTATCTATTCACCACTTACTGTTCAACTTTATTATCAGAGTTAGGGAACTATGTATCTTATAACTCGCCGAGATTCGTCTTTGAATCTTACCGACCAACTAACTCTATTTAAGTTAGTCCATATCCTAATCACTACGGTTATTAGTCTCAGGTATTCCTACCTAAGCTTCATAACCAACAGCTCTGATACCAACTGTGAGGGCCCCGAATCCAGGTCCCAAATCACCTCGGATCCGGTTCGATCATTCTATACAACTATTACTATATTTGCGGAAGATATAAACATAAATTGTTTATACATTAAACTTACATACTTTTCTCCAAGGTCGAGTAACCTTAACTTAATCACATTCATAACTTAACTAACAGATAACATTATTAACATACAATACTTATACAATTTAGCTGCACACATATCCTAACGCTGGAACTGTCTTTAACCTTTCCTTGTATCCGACGCATTCGCCTTAATCTGCAATGTTTTATCATGATATAGCAAGGGTGAGCATGAAAGTTGCCCAGCAAGTTTAAGTACAACAATATAACGATATATCATGATTGAAGAGTTTGAATAATAAGCTGGCTATAATTCAACAATATAATTATGAACTAACATATAATTATGAACTAACAGGAACAAGTTTATGACTGAACAAGTATATAACCTGAACAAATATTTCTGAACCGAAGGGTAATGAAGGTGATCAGCCTTTCATACATGACTTATACATGCAATATGTACAGAGTACAATTCATGGTAACCAGCAATGATTAACCATAAGCTTATATGAATGAAACAACTCTTTAGTAGAGTTAAGTAAAACAAACTTGCATGAACCGTTGATTACCGCAACACAATTTATAACGCTTTATCCGAAGACCTAATATTAGTAATATAGATCTCTAATATTAGAATAATATCATCACAATATAATATTATAATATATTTATACACAGAATAACCTAAACACATTAACACATAACCCTATCAGTTTATAACACACATAAAACTTAGTATCAGGTCAAACTATTTCAGTCTGACTTGAAACCGACACAAATTCTACCGTCCCGATGGTCTAGTCGGACAATTCTTCGAGTTTAAGTTCAATTAAACTCTGTCTAACACTTAACAGTTAACTTAAATAATTTTAAGAACAGTAGAAATATTTTTCGTAAGTTCGTAATAATCTTTAAATAATTATTACTATTTATCGTGAATTTTTAATCATTAAAACGTATTTAAATAAATTAAATACCACAATAATTCTTTTATCATTAATATTTATTTATTATCAAATATTAATGAAATACATGTCATAATATTATAATATATTTATAATATCACAAAGTATTTTTAATACTTTAAAATCACCTTTATATGATTTTTAAACCATTAAATTCATTATCCGATAATTACTATTAATATTAAAATATTAATATTTTCATGACAAAATATCAAAAGTTATATTTTATAACTCAAAATATTTTTATAACACTTAAATCATTTTCATATGATTTATAAAGCATTAATTCCATTTTTCCTTAATTTATTTAATATATTTATTAAATAAACTAATTATCATTAATATTGATTAATTAATGAAATTCATCAAAAAATATTAAAAGTCACTTAAAATATTTTCTAATACCATAATATAATTTTTCATGATTTTTCATGAATTAAAACTATTTTTAAATAATTTATTTAATTTTGTAATTAAATAAATTAAATACCATTTATATTCCAAAAATATTAAATATTTATGAAATATACTCAAAATAATTAAAAACTATTTTTCGGACTTTAAAATAATTTTTCAGAATTTAATTTGTATTTTTAATAATTAAAAACCTTTTTTATCAATTTTTAAATAATTTCTGAAAAATAATAATAATAAACTGTCGCTAAAGGGCTCTATAGCGACAGACCCGTCGCTATAAGTGTTCTTGAGCTGTTCTTGAACTTGCCCAGATCTTCATGTCAGACACGAAAGGGGGTAGTTTGACCGACTGTAGATCTTGGATCCTTACGTTTTCCGGGATGCTAAATGGTCAATATTGTAGTACTAATGTAATAGTACAACGTTAAACTGATTTCATGGTTATTACTTCACATAACAGCAAGATCTAAACTTCACAAAACTCTGACAACGCTGTTCTTGAGTTTCTGGGTTGCCCAGAAACTCAAGCAGTGTTAGGGTCCTTCTAAGCAGCCTTAAATCATAGCTTTAAGGATTTCTTTTGTGTTGTTTTAAAGTGGAATGGTGTAGTGCACATGTCAGGGTACGATAATATATCACCAGATCATCTTACAAACAACAAACATAAGGAATAAAGGCCGGTCAAACTGGTAGTCAAGAACTGCCTTTGAAGATTCTGGGTTACCCAGAATCTTCATACGGTCGTGATGGTCAACGCTTATTTGACCAGCTATAACATCGTTTCTGTTATGGATCTTGGTGATCTAAAGATTTTAACATATAGTCCTCATGTCAGGCTACAACTACAAGACAACAACGTGACAAAAACAATAATATACAAGCAAGATCAAGGCTTGCAAAATCACTGTCAGACTTTCTGGGTTTCTGGGTTTTCCAGATTTCCAGAAGTCATGCTCGGTCAACGCCTTTTGACCACCTATAAAACGAAATCCAGACATGCTATGACCCTGTTTTCAATTTTAGATCGTAGACCACATGGCATAGAATAGATCTAAAGCATAAAACACACAAAATATCGAACACATAAAGATCTAGAGGGCCTGACATTCGACTGTCAGGTCACTTTTTGAACTATTTCCAGATTTTTCAAAACTTTATATTCGAGCATCTAGATGTTATGGATCCATGATCCAACAACCCAGATCTCTAATTGACACCTTATAACACATATTTAACCCACAACTAACATTAAACATCATATGATCAAAGGATTTCTAGGTTTAGGGTTTTATACCTTTTGAGCTTTGATTTTTGATTCTGATCTTAGTGATCTATTCATGGCTTGTTATGGACTGATACTAGCTTATCTTATCTCACTTTCTCACTCTAAATTTCGAAAATTTTGGAGAAAGAAAGTCTTGGGAGAAAATGATATTAAAGTGGCCATTTCTCTCACTTGAATCTCTTATAATTGTTACCAAAACAATGAAATGGGATGGCAAGTGGCTAATATAATGTGATATAAGTCAAATGTTATGGCTTAGGGTTGCTCACCAACTAAAAATAGGGCAATACTTGCAAGTTTCCTCTAATAATGCACAAAAGGACATTATGGTCATTTTTATATAATTTTTATTCTAGAATTGTCATTGTTGCAAACCCTTAGGGTTTGGGTTTGGGTTAGGGTTTAGGGTTTGGAACATTTAGTGTTTAAGGTTTAACCTTTAACTTTGCAAATTTAATTCTACCATTTCCGAATTTCGGTTTTAGAAATTGAAAATTTATATTTCTAAATTATAATTAGGATTTCCTAATTATATTAAAATTTCTTAATCACTAATTAAATTTTGCTAATTAGGATTAGTATTTCCTAATTATAATCGCTAACTACGCAATTAGGGTCAATATCACGGATTAGGGTTTACAAACCACTAATTAGGATTTCTAATAGAAAATTAATTTTCCTAAATTAAAAATTATATTTCGTAATTAGATTAATGTTTTCTAATTACTAATAACTTGAAAATTATGATTAATATATCCTAATTAACATTAAAACTATTTAATTAACACTTAGGTTTTTCCCGAATTATAAATTAGGGTTTCAAATCCGTAATTAGAGTTTTCAAAATGTGTCATTAGGGTTTGCTAATTAATTAAGCGTTACCCTAATTAATATTATAATTAATAACACTTATGCAATATAATAATCATTTAAATTCTCATATTAGGGTTTCATGCACCGAGTTAGGGTTTTAGATTCCCGGAACTGAAATTAGGGTTTCCAGAACCCGTTTCTAGGGTTTCTTGTTAAACGCTATGGTTTTCTAACCGAACGTTGACGTTCTTAATATATATCTAAGGTTTCTTACAGATATCAATTATCTGGTCAACCCTTGACCCTTAACCACATACTGTACACATATACACAGAACATAATCACGTTTTCCTTAATTCTGAATAATTCACCTAAATCCTTCACAGAATTTTGAAATCCTCAAAATTCCAATTTAAAAATATAAAACGCATACACTAATTTTCTGTCTAGGTTCTAATTTTGAACCTTAAATCAATAAATAAAAATTTTAAAAATATTCTAAATTCTCGGGTTGTCACATTCACCCCTTCTTCTAAAAATTTCGTCCCCGAAATTTACCATACACCTTACACCATACATCATATACCATACACCATACACAGCATCACATGCTATCTAATACATCTCTCACCAGAGTTAAAATTTTCAAATTGTGCTGAGGGGTCATCTAGACCATGAACTATTGAGGTTTATAGGTATTACTACCTTCTACCTATTTCAATTAAGAAAAAGATATTCTAACCCATACAAAGGTTAACAGTATGTTTACAATCACAAAGAAGGTAAACTACCGATGCGGGTACTTTAGATGATCAATCCATTGTACCTTAGTAATCGGAACGACTATATACGTTCTTAGATTGGAATATTTTATCCAATTAGTATGTCCCCATTTTCAGGGTTGTTCACCTCAGACTTATCATAAGATTCGCACCAAAACAATTTGGTTCGGGAAATTTCTTTCAATGAACACTTAGAGTTTTCATAAACTTTAGTCTAGCTGAATCGAATAGCATAAACCCATATCAATAATTCAATGCAATCAAATTATTTAGGTGTAGCCAAACCCCGTTGGCAAATTAAACTTTTGAAAACATTTTCGAGAATGACGTCATGATGTCGTACTGTATTAACAGTCCGTTTGAGGATGCCGTCATTATATGACTTTGTCATAACACATCATACAATAGTGGAACAACGATTTTAGATCAAATTCACACTAAGTATTCCTGTATTTACAACTCCATCAAATTTTTATCATCTCTGCACCAGGTTACATGGTACATAAGTGATAAATAAAAGTTATTTTGATATTTCAAATCATTTGCGTCTAGCTGGAATAAGTAGCATAGACTATACTTTAAACCGTTTCAAAAATGACTACGAGTCTACATATTTTATTTTAAAGGCACATAGTGTGTATTTAGCTTGATGTCAAAATTTCAAAGTCTAGCATAGCCAGGAGTTTTGGAAAACTTATTTCTTCACTAGTAATCATTTGCTTAACAATCTATCTGTTCCTATTATCCTCAATATTCTGTTTACACACAACTATACCCAATTCGTCACACCACACTTATGAGTTCATTTACTTGCCACAATCATATGAGTTTAAGAACTTGTCCTAGTCTGACCTTTGGCGTCCGTTCGCTGAGGGGTTCATAAACATTTCATATAACTATGAGTCAAGAATGTCACATAAATATGAGTTTTAAGAACTCGTACTTAACCTTATATCCTCTAACTATGACCTATCTATCTGTTATACACATGAGAAAGGAATCACCCTCTTAACATGCATATAGCAAATAGCGCGACACAACATTTCAATGATTATCATTGTCAGAAACTAAGTAGTTATTACATCAAGTACAATTCTCCGCCCATACAAGAAATCATACAACTCAGCTGCTGACATGAATCCTCAATTGAATCCCCACCTAACACTAACATCCTTCTTAATACGAATTTCATTCAACTCGTATTCATAATCCATAACTCTTTTATGAGTTTTCATAGTACAATTTCATAGTACAACTGCCACACAGCAAACTTTGCTGTAACTTTTCAATCATTAGATTGACTCTTCTTCCTGTTATCACCTTATCAGATCACGGGGTGATCGCATCGTATATATTACGATTCATTTCTATGTCTTGATCGTTTTGTTTAACGATCTTCTCTCACTGTACTTTGAGTCTTTTAGACTCTATCTATTCACCACTTACTGTTCAACTTTATTATCAGAGTTAGGGAACTATGTATCTTATAACTCGCCGAGATTCGTCTTTGAATCTTACCGACCAACTAACTCTATTTAAGTTAGTCCATATCCTAATCACTACGGTTATTAGTCTCAGGTATTCCTACCTAAGCTTCATAACCAACAGCTCTGATACCAACTGTGAGGGCCCCGAATCCAGGTCCCAAATCACCTCGGATCCGGTTCGATCATTCTATACAACTATTACTATATTTGCGGAAGATATAAACATAAATTGTTTATACATTAAACTTACATACTTTTCTCCAAGGTCGAGTAACCTTAACTTAATCACATTCATAACTTAACTAACAGATAACATTATTAACATACAATACTTATACAATTTAGCTGCACACATATCCTAACGCTGGAACTGTCTTTAACCTTTCCTTGTATCCGACGCATTCGCCTTAATCTGCAATGTTTTATCATGATATAGCAAGGGTGAGCATGAAAGTTGCCCAGCAAGTTTAAGTACAACAATATAACGATATATCATGATTGAAGAGTTTGAATAATAAGCTGGCTATAATTCAACAATATAATTATGAACTAGCAGGAACAAGTTTATGACTGAACAAGTATATAACCTGAACAAATATTTCTGAACCGAAGGGTAATGAAGGTGATCAGCCTTTCATACATGACTTATACATGCAATATGTACAGAGTACAATTCATGGTAACTAGCAATGATTAACCATAAGCTTATATGAATGAAACAACTCTTTAGTAGAGTTAAGTAAAACAAACTTGCATGAACCGTTGATTACCGCAACACAATTTATAACGCTTTATCCGAAGACCTAATATTAGTAATATAGATCTCTAATATTAGAATAATATCATCACAATATAATATTATAATATATTTATACACAGAATAACCTAAACACATTAACACATAACCCTATCAGTCTATAACACACATAAAACTTAGTATCAGGTCAAACTATTTCAGTCTGACTTGAAACCAACACAAATTCTACCGTCCCGATGGTCTAGTCGGACAATTCTTCGAGTTTAAGTTCAATTAAACTCTGTCTAACACTTAACAGTTAACTTAAATAATTTTAAGAACAGTAGAAATATTTTTCGTAAGTTCGTAATAATCTTTAAATAATTATTACTATTTATCGTGAATTTTCAATCATTAAAAACGTATTTAAATAAATTAAATACCACAATAATTCTTTTATCATTAATATTTATTTATTATCAAATATTAATGAAATACATGTCATAATATTATAATATATTTATAATATCACAAAGTATTTTTAATACTTTAAAATCACCTTTATATGATTTTTAAACCATTAAATTCATTATCCGATAATTACTATTAATATTAAAATATTAATATTTTCATGACAAAATATCAAAAGTTATATTTTATAACTCAAAATATTTTTATAACACTTAAATCATTTTCATATGATTTATAAAGCATTAATTCCATTTTTCCTTAATTTATTTAATATATTTATTAAATAAACTAATTATCATTAATATTGATTAATTAATGAAATTCATCAAAAAATATTAAAAGTCACTTAAAATATTTTCTAATACCATAATATAATTTTTCATGATTTTTCATGAATTAAAACTATTTTTAAATAATTTATTTAATTTTGTAATTAAATAAATTAAATACCATTTATATTCCAAAAATATTAAATATTTATGAAATATACTCAAAATAATTAAAAACTATTTTTCGGACTTTAAAATAATTTTTCAGAATTTAATTTGTATTTTTAATAATTAAAAACCTTTTTTATCAATTTTTAAATAATTTCTGAAAAATAATAATAATAAACTGTCGCTAAAGGGCTCTATAGCGACAGACCCGTCGCTATAGGTGTTCTTGAGCTGTTCTTGAACTTGCCCAGATCTTCATGTCAGACACGAAAGGGGGTAGTTTGACCGACTGTAGATCTTGGATCCTTACGTTTTCCGGGATGCTAAATGGTCAATATTGTAGTACTAATGTAATAGTACAACGTTAAACTGATTTCATGGTTATTACTTCACATAACAGCAAGATCTAAACTTCACAAAACTCTGACAACGCTGTTCTTGAGTTTCTGGGTTGCCCAGAAACTCAAGCAGTGTTAGGGTCCTTCTAAGCAGCCTTAAATCATAGCTTTAAGGATTTCTTTTGTGTTGTTTTAAAGTGGAATGGTGTAGTGCACATGTCAGGGTACGATAATATATCACCAGATCATCTTACAAACAACAAACATAAGGAATAAAGGCCGGTCAAACTGGTAGTCAAGAACTGCCTTTGAAGATTCTGGGTTACCCAGAATCTTCATACGGTCGTGATGGTCAACGCTTATTTGACCAGCTATAACATCGTTTCTGTTATGGATCTTGGTGATCTAAAGATTTTAACATATAGTCCTCATGTCAGGCTACAACTACAAGACAACAACGTGACAAAAACAATAATATACAAGCAAGATCAAGGCTTGCAAAATCACTGTCAGACTTTCTGGGTTTCTAGGTTTTCCAGATTTCCAGAAGTCATGCTCGGTCAACGCCTTTTGACCACCTATAAAACGAAATCCAGACATGCTATGACCCTGTTTTCAATTTTAGATCGTAGACCACATGGCATAGAATAGATCTAAAGCATAAAACACACAAAATATCGAACACATAAAGATCTAGAGGGCCTGGCATTCGACTGTCAGGTCACTTTTTGAACTATTTCCAGATTTTTCAAAACTTTATATTCGAGCATCTAGATGTTATGGATCCATGATCCAACAACCCAGATCTCTAATTGACACCTTATAACACATATTTAACCCACAACTAACATTAAACATCATATGATCAAAGGATTTCTAGGTTTAGGGTTTTATACCTTTTGAGCTTTGATTTTTGATTCTGATCTTAGTGATCTATTCATGGCTTGTTATGGACTGATACTAGCTTATCTTATCTCACTTTCTCACTCTAAATTTCGAAAATTTTGGAGAGAGAAAGTCTTGGGAGAAAATGATATTAAAGTGGCCATTTCTCTCACTTGAATCTCTTATAATTGTTACCAAAACAATGAAATGGGATGACAAGTGGCTAATATAATGTGATATAAGTCAAATGCTATGGCTTAGGGTTGCTCACCAACTAAAAATAGGGCAATACTTGCAAGTTTCCTCTAATAATGCACAAAAGGACATTATGGTCATTTCTATATAATTTTTATTCTAGAATTGTCATTGTTGCAAACCCTTAGGGTTTAGGGTTTGGAACATTTAGTGTTTAAGGCTTAACCTTTAACTTTGCAAATTTAATTCTACCATTTCCGAATTTCGGTTTTAGAAATTGAAAATTTATATTTCTAAATTATAATTAGGATTTCCTAATTATATTAAAATTTCTTAATCACTAATTAAATTTTGCTAATTAGGATTAGTATTTCCTAATTATAATCGCTAACTACGCAATTAGGGTCAATATCACGGATTAGGGTTTACAAACCACTAATTAGGATTTCTAATAGAAAATTAATTTTCCTAAATTAAAAATTATATTTCGTAATTAGATTAATGTTTTCTAATTACTAATAACTTGAAAATTATGATTAATATATCATAATTAACATTAAAACTATTTAATTAACACTTAGGTTTTTCCCGAATTATAAATTAGGGTTTCAAATCCGTAATTAGAGTTTTCAAAATGTGTCATTAGGGTTTGCTAATTAATTAAGCGTTACCCTAATTAATATTATAATTAATAACACTTATGCAATATAATAATCATTTAAATTCTCATATTAGGGTTTCATGCACCGAGTTAGGGTTTTAGATTCCCGGAACTGAAATTAGGGTTTCCAGAACCCGTTTCTAGGGTTTCTTGTTAAACGCTATGGTTTTCTAACCGAACGTTGACGTTCTTAATATATATCTAAGGTTTCTTACAGATATCAATTATCTGGTCAACCCTTGACCCTTAACCACATACTGTACACATATACACAGAACATAATCACGTTTTCCTTAATTCTGAATAATTCACCTAAATCCTTCACAGAATTTTGAAATCCTCAAAATTCCAATTTAAAAATATAAAACGCATACACTAATTTTCTGTCTAGGTTCTAATTTTGAACCTTAAATCAATAAATAAAAATTTTAAAAATATTCTAAATTCTCGGGTTGTCACATTCACCCCTTCTTCTAAAAATTTCGTCCCCGAAATTTACCATACACCTTACACCATACATCATATACAATACACCATACACAGCATCACATGCTATCTAATACATCTCTCACCAGAGTTAAAATTTTCAAATTGTGCTGAGGGGTCATCTAGACCATTAACTATTGAGGTTTATAGGTATTACTACCTGCTACCTATTTCAATTAAGAAAAAGATATTCTAACCCATACAAAGGTTAACAGTATGTTTACAATCACAAAGAAGGTAAACTACCGATGCGGGTACTTTAGATGATCAATCCATTGTACCTTAGTAATCGGAACGACTATATGCGTTCTTAGATTGGAATATTTTATCCAATTAGTATGTCCCCATTTTCAGGGTTGTTCACCTCAGACTTATCATAAGATTCCGCACCAAAACAATTTGGTTCGGGAAATTTCTTTCAATGAACACTTAGAGTTTTCATAAACTTTAGTCTAGCTGAATCGAATAGCATAAACCCATATCAATAATTCAATGCAATCAAATTATTTAGGTGTAGCCAAACCCCGTTGGCAAATTAAACTTTTGAAAACATTTTCGAGAATGACGTCATGATGTCGTACTGTATTAACAGTCCGTTTGAGGATGCCGTCATTATATGACTTTGTCATAACACATCATACAATAGTGGAACAACGATTTTAGATCAAATTCACACTAAGTATTCCTGTATTTACAACTCCATCAAATTTTTATCATCTCTGCACCAGGTTACATGGTACATAAGTGATAAATAAAAGTTATTTTGATATTTCAAATCATTTGCGTCTAGCTGGAATAAGTAGCATAGACTATACTTTAAACCGTTTCAAAAATGACTACGAGTCTACATATTTTATTTTAAAGGCACATAGTGTGTATTTAGCTTGATGTCAAAATTTCAAAGTCTAGCATAGCCAGGAGTTTTGGAAAACTTATTTCTTCACTAGTAATCATTTGCTTAACAATCTATCTGTTCCTATTATCCTCAATATTCTGTTTACACACAACTATACCCAATTCGTCACACCACACTTATGAGTTCATTTACTTGCCACAATCATATGAGTTTAAGAACTTGTCCTAGTCTGACCTTTGGCGTCCGTTCGATGAGGGGTTCATAAACATTTCATATAACTATGAGTCAAGAATGTCACATAAGTATGAGTTTTAAGAACTCGTACTTAACCTTATATCCTCTAACTATGACCTATCTATCTGTTATACACATGAGAAAGGAATCACCCTCTTAACATGCATATAGCAAATAGCGCGACACAACATTTCAATGATTATCATTGTCAGAAACTAAGTAGTTATTACATCAAGTACAATTCTCCGCCCATACAAGAAATCATACAACTCAGCTGCTGACATGAATCCTCAATTGAATCCCCACCTAACACTAACATCCTTCTTAATACGAATTTCATTCAACTCGTATTCATAATCCATAACTCTTTTATGAGTTTTCATAGTACAATTTCATAGTACAACTGCCACACAGCAAACTTTGCTGTAACTTTTCAATCATTAGATTGACTCTTCTTCCTGTTATCACCTTATCAGATCACGGGGTGATCGCATCGTATATATTACGATTCATTTCTATGTCTTGATCGTTTTGTTTAACGATCTTCTCTCACTGTACTTTGAGTCTTTTAGACTCTATCTATTCACCACTTACTGTTCAACTTTATTATCAGAGTTAGGGAACTATGTATCTTATAACTCGCCGAGATTCGTCTTTGAATCTTACCGACCAACTAACTCTATTTAAGTTAGTCCATATCCTAATCACTACGGTTATTAGTCTCAGGTATTCCTACCTAAGCTTCATAACCAACAGCTCTGATACCAACTGTGAGGGCCCCGAATCCAGGTCCCAAATCACCTCGGATCCGGTTCGATCATTCTATACAACTATTACTATATTTGCGGAAGATATAAACATAAATTGTTTATACATTAAACTTACATACTTTTCTCCAAGGTCGAGTAACCTTAACTTAATCACATTCATAACTTAACTAACAGATAACATTATTAACATACAATACTTATACAATTTAGCTGCACACATATCCTAACGCTGGAACTGTCTTTAACCTTTCCTTGTATCCGACGCATTCGCCTTAATCTGCAATGTTTTATCATGATATAGCAAGGGTGAGCATGAAAGTTGCCCAGCAAGTTTAAGTACAACAATATAACGATATATCATGATTGAAGAGTTTGAATAATAAGCTGGCTATAATTCAACAATATAATTATGAACTAGCAGGAACAAGTTTATGACTGAACAAGTATATAACCTGAACAAATATTTCTGAACCGAAGGGTAATGAAGGTGATCAGCCTTTCATACATGACTTATACATGCAATATGTACAGAGTACAATTCATGGTAACTAGCAATGATTAACCATAAGCTTATATGAATGAAACAACTCTTTAGTAGAGTT
The DNA here is from genome assembly GCA_016801055.1 of Panax notoginseng. Lineage (NCBI taxonomy): Eukaryota > Viridiplantae > Streptophyta > Magnoliopsida > Apiales > Araliaceae > Panax > Panax notoginseng. The sequence continues at coordinate 144,317,445 of CM029014.1, read as the reverse complement.
AAGTAAAACAAACTTGCATGAACCGTTGATTACCGCAACACAATTTATAACGCTTTATCCGAAGACCTAATATTAGTAATATAGATCTCTAATATTAGAATAATATCATCACAATATAATATTATAATATATTTATACACAGAATAACCTAAACACATTAACACATAACCCTATCAGTCTATAACACACATAAAACTTAGTATCAGGTCAAACTATTTCAGTCTGACTTGAAACCAACACAAATTCTACCGTCCCGATGGTCTAGTCGGACAATTCTTCGAGTTTAAGTTCAATTAAACTCTGTCTAACACTTAACAGTTAACTTAAATAATTTTAAGAACAGTAGAAATATTTTTCGTAAGCTCGTAAAAATTTTTAAATAATTATTACTATTTATCGTGAATTTTCAATTATTAAAAACGTATTTAAATAAATTAAATACCACAATAATTCTTTTATCATTAATATTTATTTATTATCAAATATTAATGAAATACATGTCATAATATTATAATATATTTATAATATCACAAAGTATTTTTAATACTTTAAAATCACCTTTATATGATTTTTAAACCATTAAATTCATTATCCGATAATTACTATTAATATTAAAATATTAATATTTTCATGACAAAATATCAAAAGTTATATTTTATAACTCAAAATATTTTTATAACACTTAAATCATTTTCATATGATTTATAAAGCATTAATTCCATTTTTCCTTAATTTATTTAATATATTTATTAAATAAACTAATTATCATTAATATTGATTAATTAATGAAATTCATCAAAAAATATTAAAAGTCACTTAAAATATTTTCTAATACCATAATATAATTTTTCATGATTTTTCATGAATTAAAACTATTTTTAAATAATTTATTTAATTTTGTAATTAAATAAATTAAATACCATTTATATTCCAAAAATATTAAATATTTATGAAATATACTCAAAATAATTAAAAACTATTTTTCGGACTTTAAAATAATTTTTCAGAATTTAATTTGTATTTTTAATAATTAAAAACCTTTTTTATCAATTTTTAAATAATTTCTGAAAAATAATAATAATAAACTGTCGCTAAAGGGCCTATAGCGACAGACCCGTCGCTATAAGTGTTCTTGAGCTGTTCTTGAACTTGCCCAGATCTTCATGTCAGACACGAAAGGGGGTAGTTTGACCGACTGTAGATCTTGGATCCTTACGTTTTCCGGGATGCTAAATGGTCAATATTGTAGTACTAATGTAATAGTACAACGTTAAACTGATTTCATGGTTATTACTTCACATAACAGCAAGATCTAAACTTCACAAAACTCTGACAACGCTGTTCTTGAGTTTCTGGGTTGCCCAGAAACTCAAGCAGTGTTAGGGTCCTTCTAAGCAGCCTTAAATCATAGCTTTAAGGATTTCTTTTGTGTTGTTTTAAAGTTGAATGGTGTAGTGCACATGTCAGGGTACGATAATATATCACCAGATCATCTTACAAACAACAAACATAAGGAATAAAGGCCGGTCAAACTGGTAGTCAAGAACTGCCTTTGAAGATTCTGGGTTACCCAGAATCTTCATACGGTCGTGATGGTCAACGCTTATTTGACCAGCTATAACATCGTTTCTGTTATGGATCTTGGTGATCTAAAGATTTTAACATATAGTCCTCATGTCAGGCTACAACTACAAGACAACAACGTGACAAAAACAATAATATACAAGCAAGATCAAGGCTTGCAAAATCACTGTCAGACTTTCTGGGTTTCTGGGTTTTCCAGATTTCCAGAAGTCATGCTCGGTCAACGCCTTTTGACCACCTATAAAACGAAATCCAGACATGCTATGACCCTGTTTTCAATTTTAGATCGTAGACCACATGGCATAGAATAGATCTAAAGCATAAAACACACAAAATATCGAACACATAAAGATCTAGAGGGCCTGGCATTCGACTGTCAGGTCACTTTTTGAACTATTTCCAGATTTTTCAAAACTTTATATTCGAGCATCTAGATGTTATGGATCCATGATCCAACAACCCAGATCTCTAATTGACACCTTATAACACATATTTAACCCACAACTAACATTAAACATCATATGATCAAAGGATTTCTAGGTTTAGGGTTTTATACCTTTTGAGCTTTGATTTTTGATTCTGATCTTAGTGATCTATTCATGGCTTGTTATGGACTGATACTAGCTTATCTTATCTCACTTTCTCACTCTAAATTTCGAAAATTTTGGAGAGAGAAAGTCTTGGGAGAAAATGATATTAAAGTGGCCATTTCTCTCACTTGAATCTCTTATAATTGTTACCAAAACAATGAAATGGGATGCAAGTGGCTAATATAATGTGATATAAGTCAAATGATATGGCTTAGGGTTGCTCACCAACTAAAAATAGGGCAATACTTGCAAGTTTCCTCTAATAATGCACAAAAGGACATTATGGTCATTTCCATATAATTTTTATTCTAGAATTGTCATTGTTGCAAACCCTTAGGGTTTAGGGTTTGGGTTTGGGTTTGGGTTTAGGGTTTGGAACATTTAGGGTTTAAGGTTTAACCTTTAACTTTGCAAATTTAATTCTAACATTTCCGAATTTTGGTTTTAGAAATTGAAAATTTATATTTCTAAATTATAATTAAGATTTCCTAATTATATTAAAATTTCTTAATCACTAATTAAATCTTGCTAATTAGGATTAGTATTTCCTAATTATAATCGCTAACTACGCAATTAGGGTCAATATCACGGATTAGGGTTTACAAACCACTAATTAGGATTTCTAATAGAAAATTAATTTTCCTAAATTAAAAATTATATTTCGTAATTAGATTAATGTTTTCTAATTACTAATAACTTGAAAATTATGATTAATATATCCTAATTAACATTAAAACTATTTAATTAACACTTAGGTTTTTCCCGAATTATAATTAGGGTTTCAAATCCGTAATTAGAGTTTTCAAAATGTGTCATTAGGGTTTGCTAATTAATTAAGTGTTACCCTAATTAATATTATAATTAATAACACTTATGCAATATAATAATCATTTAAATTCCCATATTAGGGTTTCATGCACCGAGTTAGGGTTTTAGATTTCCGGAACTGAAATTAGGGTTTCTAGAACCGGTTTCTAGGGTTTCTTGTTAAACGCTATGGTTTTCTAACCGAACGTTGACGTTCTTAATATATATCTAAGGTTTGTTACAGATATCAATTATCTGGTCAACCCTTTACCTTTAACCACATACTGTACACATATACACATAACATAATCACGTTTTCCTTAATCCTGAATAATTCACCTAAATCCTTCACAGAATTTTGAAATCCTCAAAATTCCATCTTAAAAATATCAAACGCATACACTAATTTTCTGTCTAGGTTCTAATTTTGAACCTTAAATCAATAAATAAAAATTTTAAAAATATTTTAAATTCTCGGGTTGTCACAGGGGGCGTCACAGGTTATCTAGTGTTGTTAATCTCATTGAAGGGTAAATACTATATAACTTGATTACTCCATAATTGTGAAAAGGTAATATTGAACTGTAGAACTGAAATCTTTTACTCATTAAATAATCACATTACTCATTTTTCTTTGTTCTCTTAAATTTAGTTAATCAAACTCAAAACACCCCCACCCCTTTTCTTGGAAACAATTGGATAAATACAAAATAATACTCTCTGTGGGATTGACCTTTGCTTGCTACTATACTACTTCTTGTGTTCATAGAGTAGAAGTAATGTATTAATTTAGGAGTGTCAAGGACAGCTCCCACAGAAACAAGACATATATACAACCAACATTGTAATAGCAGCGGAAACATGGCATAAATTGTATTTAAAATTTTTCTGTAGTCCTAGGAATCACCTTATGCAATATTATTAATCGAGGAAGGATAAAAGATATACCTCAAAGATGATGCAATCCTTTGATCTAATCTTCAAGTTCCAATACTTTGCCCATTCGTACTTGTGCAACGCCCAAAATTTGATCCACCAAGAGTATATTGATTGAAGTGAATTTTAGACTCTACAATATCATGGGTGGCTAGCCCTAATTCTCTCTCCCCTAACTATTTTAGTTTTTAAGAATATTGATGATACGTATATTAAAATATAGACTACTCATCTATAATAAGACTCCTCTTATTTATAGACTAATCCTCCCTCCTAAATCCTTAGAATTTTGGGTTTAATTGAAAGTTGGTTTTTCGGCTAACCGAGCGGATTACGAAAACGTAACCGAGAAAGTTAGAAAACCTAAATGAATGAGAAAATGTTTATCTAGAATTAGTTGGAATAACTAAGCCTAAGAATTCTAAGGCTGCTAAAAAATTAAAAATTGGCTAGGGTTAAGCCAAGATTTAAGCCTAGGGTTGAGCCTAGGGTTTGGAGGACTTAGCTAGGGTTTAGTCAAGGGTAAAGCTTAGGGTTTAAGGTGACTTGCCTTAGGGTTGAGCCATGACTCAACACTTGGGATTAAACCCTAAGACTTGTAGCCAAAGCAAAGCAAGGTAATGTTTATCCCGTGTGGGAAAAACAAGGTTGTGACTCACCTTATCCAAAGTAAGATAAGGGGCCTTTTGGTCCTATAGTGGCTGGATTTTTAAGGGTTTAGGGGACAAAATGGTGAGTCATGTAGCATGACTCACCCTATCCCAACCAAGCATTAAGTGTTTGGTCCCCCCCCCCCAGTAAGTGGTCCTAGTCATGAAGTGGCTATTAAAAGTCTTGAGTTAGTTTAATTGTGGTTTGATTAGGCTAACTTAAGAAGGTGATTAGTAAGTTTTTAAACATGAGGGGGAAGACCTTGTGTGACTTAGGTTGGGGGGGGGCACTTTTAAAAAGTAAAAACTAGCTTTTATATAAGCAAAGTCCAAAGTATCATGACTTTACTTTGCAAAAATTATTTAAGTGTAAGAGAAAGCTTGAGAGCTAGAGAGAAAAGAGAGAGTAGAGGGACGGACCTAGAGGAGAAGGATTAGCAAGGATCAAAGCTTGATCAAGGCTAAGCAAGAAGAAGAACAAAGAAGGGTAAGATTTCAAACCATTCAACTCTTCATCTTTTTATTTTCTTCTTGTTTGATTAGTTGTTGGTGGTTGGTTAAGTGAAGGTCATAATGGACCTTAAAGTTATAATGTGTATATGTAGGAGAACACTATGTTAAAACACCTTAAATTATGTATGTCAAGTAAACCAAATAAGTAAAAAGTAAGCCCAAACATGAGGATGTAAAACAAGTTAATAGTGGACTATAAACGGACTAGTATAATCATTTGTATGTGTGTTGTTGGATTTCAAAAAACAGAATCCTAAATATGTAGGTTGTCAAGTTGTTCCAAGTGGAACATAGGAAAAATACGCCATAATGGCGAAATTTTTTGATAAATGTGTCAAGTGTGAAAAACCTTAGCTTGGTACCCTTATCGGGCCAAGTTACAGGTTGTTAACGATCTGGAAAATTATTTCTTTATGGGGTTTGTGTAGTTGGGTAGGAACGTGAGTCGTAAGCTCAAGAACGAGCTCAATCCGACTTCGGACGAGCAAGTTGTGAAGTATAGAAAATTAGATGTTAAAAACGTATTTCGATGAAAAATGACTTCCAAGGGACTTTCGGACCAATTTAACGACCAATTAATGAACCCTAAAACTTATTTCATCCAGGGGGATGTGTAGAGGATGTTACAAGGAAGAAAATTGCTCAAGAACGGACTCATTTCGATATCGGATGATAACGTTATGGAGCAGTGAAGTAAGTGTGTCAAAGGATGTAAAAATTACAAAAACTAAGTTAAGTGCCAAGGGTCAAGCGCCTAGGCGTTGGCTCAGCTCTCAAACATTGTCCCCAAGCGCCTAGGCACTACCCCAAAGCAAATTTTGAGCACCTAGGCGTTTGTCAAATGTTAGGCCAAAATCAGCTCAGAAATGCTTTACTAAATTTATCATAACTCTTTCGTATGAACTCCGATTGAGGTGATTCACTAAAACGTAGACCTACAACTTTCATTCTTTAAGAATTGAGAGATAAGGTCGGGATCAAGGTCTAAAATGAGCCTTTTTAGGACTATTGTGTAATCGAAGGCAAACCGTGATGATTTCTTCAGAACGCCTTGGTGCCAAGCCATGTTTGGTTAGTATTTCTAAGTTCTAAATATTGGACTTTGGAAATATAATCTAGAGAAATGTAAACCAAGGAATGGTAGTTGAATTGGATGTGTTAATCGTACACACTGTCCTGTCAGTTAAGTGTTCGGGTTAGTCAAATCGAGCTGACGACGTACGATAGTCGAAACGCCGAGTCGAATGTTAATGAACTTAAATAATGTTTGGATTCTTATGAAACGGACTTATAAAACATGGAATGGAGTTAATGTAAACCATGAGTGACGCTTATACGTGGCTAATTGGTATGTTTATATGCACTAAATGTGTAAAACTTACAAAGGGCGATTAATGCTAAATTATTAAAGATCGCTAAGGCAAGTATTTTTACTCCATTCAATCTTCATTTGAATGCTAGTTTAAAGTATGTGGATGTATATTCTTATGAATAATCCTTATGTATGCTTTGGTTTACATAATGTTTAACGATTGTGTAAAGTCCAGACTTTTACAAACTCTTTATTGGTTGTACAAGTGTTCAGCTATGTTATAATGCATAAATTATTTAAGCTTTGGTATAACGCATGAATTTTTCAAGTTTTCAAAGTTCAAATATGCATGAACTGGTTAAGAAGTATGTCAATGTCATTTGTATCGGCTAGACACATGTTAAAACCTTTCAATGATCTAAATATGATCTTTTGAATTGTTGTTGAGTATAAGTAAAGCTTCCAAACAAATTTCTATTTGGTGCGAATTCAGTCTGAGAATGAACAACCCTAATATTGGGCAAATGTTTTAATATTGTCGACATACAATGTCGAGTGATGGAAGAACACAAAATAAATCGTTAGTCATGTAGTATTGATCAATACAAGATACAAATGGTTGATCACTCAACTTGCCCGTAAGCCATGATGGTTTACAGCGAAATAGTTGTTCAAACCCTTTTGGAATGAAAATGAAAGTTCGACGTCTTATGAACGCTCATCTAAAATCAGTATTTCATTTAAAAAATACAGTTTGAAAACAAAGTAATTTTCTATCATTTGAGATCTCTTCTCAACTTTTGTTCAGTTGATGAAGGTTTAGATATATAAAAACATGATTCTTGATTTTGTTGTTTTATATACAATTGTTATACTTGTTGGGCATGTAAATGTTAATTTTTGCTTTAAATTAAATATTTTCTGCGAAAACTGAGCATGTAGAAGGTTTTGGAAAGGACAAGGGCAAAGCAAGATGAATGAATAAGAGCATGTGTGTCTTATCTGTAATAGATAAGCTTATTGTAAATAATTAGTGCTTTAATTATCATGTTAAGAAGATTTAAAGCTCTTAAAACCTGGGTATGTAATAATAGGACCGTAATAGCTAGTAATTACTTTCATGTTAGTATGAATGCTTGGATAGATATATGATTATGTTTAGCACTATGAAGCACCATATCCGTAGTTTAAAATTACTCGAATTTAGGGGCATCACAAACGAGATCCGTTGAAAGGGACTTAGAATCTAGGATATAAACCCCTTGATCTAAGATGCCCCGAAATTCGCACAATGACACAATCATGATTTAAATACAAATGGATATATTAAAAAATGTATGCAAAACCCGCTATCAGGTGATTCACTAGTTAGAATCCCTAGCGCGAGTTGTTAGGACCCCCTGCCCACTATATATAGATCTAGGGTTTTGCAGAGTGACGAAAATCAAGTAAAAACAATGAAAACACCTAGATTCATACTAGATCTAGACCAAATCTAACATAGAGGTTAAAGTTTTGAACTTTGAAACCATCAATATACTAGATCCAAGCTAGATCTAGGTTGGATCTAGTAAAAGATTCAAATTTTGATAATTTAAACGCAAAACAAACGGTAAAATGACTTGGATCTACGAAAAATCGACGGATCTATACAATAAACAAAGAAAGATACAAATTTTAACACAACAATGAGGAAAACAAAAGAGATATAATAGATCTACATTAAATTTAACAAGAAATATCGAATTTTCACCTTAAAAATGGAGGAACAAGCTTCCTCCACCTTGAATATATGAGATCCTACTCACTTGATGATTGACTTCTATACAAAAGCTAGATTCAAATGAATCTATATAATATTCTCTTTAATTTTTGCTTCTCTTTTTAAAAATCGGACTATCTCTAAAATGATCCTTTCTTCAAAAATGAACTGAGTTTACCCTTAAATAGGGTTCTGACCTTAGTCGCAGGTTTACATGCGGTTGGCCCTAGTGGGGCCCACCTATCTCGATCTCGTGTTGTAATGTCGATTTTCGTGTTATATGCTGAAATGTACGTAACTTTCAATCCGAAAATAGTTTAGAGACGTGTCATACCATTCCGAAAATCTCTTTCCAAGAACTCTACAATGACATAAGCTTGGTCAATTTTGGATCCGGAAAGACAGGACAAAGTGTACAAATGGTTCCTCCTGTAGATGTCAGACAGTCAACCGTCATGTCTTGAATAGTTTTTCGCTTTGTACTCATAGTAATTTCGTGTACTTGATCTGAGCTCTAAACTCTTTTGTCCGGATATCTTGTCCTCTGGCTGAAATGACTCTTTTGCACTCTTGCCAAGGTTAGTACAGATATGCAAAATTTCAGGTGTCTACAGACAACAAATATTCTAACTTTGCATAATATTCTTTGTATCGAGTCTCTTTGTCTTCTTATTTTATCGTTATCACATTCAACTACTGAATTTTTTACAACAATTGGTCTGCCAACTTTTTTACATACATAATACCTAGACGACAACTCATTATTACGAGCATGTTTACAACTAACAGTAATCTTAAACTCATATCCATTTTTGTGTGCATAGTATCTATAAAAAAAATTCAACTTCTTCCAACTTAGAGAACAATTGATCAACATAAGGGATCATTACATATTTAATACTGTCATCATTATTAACATACTTAGCTACATTTGTACAATCTAAAGTAGAAAAAGATTTAGAAGAGCTAGATAAAAATATCTTTGTAGCTGGCATGAAAGTTATTGATGAACACTTACCAAAATTGATTACACGAACAACTGATTTCTTCAAATCTCAGCAAAGCAAATTTTCTCTAAAGCTAGATTTCTACAACTATTTAGCAAATGAATGCGTATGGACTAAAATGATAGAAATGATGAATGTGTACGAACCTTTTCAAACTGGCCTCAGGTCCTACTAGTAGCCAATCAAAACGTCTGCCAGAATAGTATTCATAGTGTTTGCCATGTCTTTGATACCAAAACGAAAGTGTCCTTTGTCTCATCCCTTAACAATGCAAATCCAAACAATATAGACTGATAATGATGGTTGACCCCGATAAATGGAACAAACGGCATGTCATACTTATTTGCCCTATAAGTACTGTCAAATGTCACAACATTTCTGAAACGTTAATGCATAAACCTTGGGCGTCAACCCACAAAATGCATGTCATTGGATTGCTTTCATCTGGTTTGACAATGAAATAAAATTGACTCGCACTTCCGGATGCAAGATTTTTCAAATAATTTATAGCAACTTGTGCATCATTTTCATCTGTAGAATCACGCCTTAAATCTCTCACCACATTCTGAACATTTACATTAGAAAATGGAACATTTTGCAACCCGCCACCTATTGTGCTTAAAACATTCATCATCCTACTAGGTCCAATACCAGACTTATTTAAAGTATCAATTAATTTTCTTGCAACCGGAGTAATATTTTTGTGTCTCAATCATATCTATTTTGATAGGGGTCACTAGGTGATGATTGTGTTCTAATTCAACAGTCAAAATACGCCAATTATCTTATTTCTTATTATGGACAACATATATTCTGGCTTTGCATAATGTGCGCCCTATAGAATCTCTCTTCCTAGTTATTTTATTACTACCATCTTCATCATCTGGTAAACTCTTTACAACAGTTGGTGTATTGGCATTTTTACAAACATACAACCTAGACGACACATCATTAGTATGAGCATGTTTATGACTAGTTGCAATTTTAATCTCAAAACCATTTGTTTTGAGCATAAGACTCGTAAAAATTTTCAACTTCCTCCAACTTAGAAAATAATTGCCCAACGTATGACACCATTTCATATATACTACTTTCAACTTCACTTACAAACTCAAATGTATTTTCACAATCAAAACTAGCAACAGAATCTGAAGAACTAGATACAAACCTTTTATGAGCAGGTATGTTGTGTGTCATTCTGAAATAAGAAGGAAGAATCGCAGGTTCACAACTTCAATATGGAGATCTGAAAAATAGAAAGAAAAATAATATGGAGAGAAAACCAAGCTAGCTGAGATCTGAGAAAGGAAAAGTCGGAGAGACAACTTAACAACGGAGCAAACAAGGGAATTTAAAAACAATTATGCATGTCGCTACAGCCTGTAGCGGCAAGGACTGGTCAACTTGGTCAAAACCTTTTTTGTTTCCTTTGTCAGTACTTTTTTGTTTCCTTTGTCAGCACTTGTCAGCTTTGTCGGGTGAAGTGCTTGCCGCTACAACCATTGGCGACAAAAAGTGATTTGAATTGATTTTAAAGAGGGGCAAAGTAATAATTCCACGAATTATATTGAGATAAAGTGACTGCTACTACAGCCTATTGCGACAAAGTCTTATCTTTTTTTAATCTCAGCCTTACATTATACTGATCAACGGTTGCAAGCTTGGTTGTTGAAATAGTGCCCAACGCAACCGGTTGCCACAGATTAATTCCCTATATATATATATATATATATATATATATATATATATATATATATATATATATATATATATATATATATATATATATATATATATTGAGAATTAAACTTGAAAAACATGTATAATTTGATAAGTAAATGTGAAAATTAGGCATAGTTAGGAGACTAAATATGAAAAACAATTGTTTCCTCCCTCCGTTCAATTTTATTCGTCTTAATTTGAACATTATGTTTATTAAGAAATAAAAATTATCTCTAAACTACTCATCATAATTATTATATTATCATCATTTTTACTTTATTTAATCTCTTTCAACTCTTTTTAGGAACAATAAAATAAAAGTAAAAAATGTGTGATCATACTTCCAAAGTCCAAGTTAATAATGCTACTTTTTCTAATGTATTTCATGCTATTTTTAATGAATTTTTTTTCAAAGTTTATTATTGAAAAAATAAGATCAAAATAGTATTAAAAAGGAAAGAGGACAATTATATTTAGATAAATTTTAAAAAAATTAGGACAAATAAACTTGAACTAATGGAATATAATTTAGGGATATAACATGAACTTATTAAGTAGGGGGTAAAAAGGTAAGGGTGAGTAGAGCATTGAACCACGATGCCATTGTTGCGGTTGAATAACAGAAGTTGAGACTATTTATAGTACAAAAATTCAAAATAAAGTAGAGAATATTGAAGAACTATTTACAATTCATAAATCCAAAATAATGTTAAGACTATTGAAGGGCCTAAATTAATACTAAAGACAATCTAATGCTCATAAATTAAATAAGTTTAATAAATTACTCAAATTATTCTATTATCCATATCGAAAGTCATACCAACTGAGCTAAATTAAATAATTTCCGGCAAAAAGGAGGTGGAAGACACCACATATAAATTTCGCACAAAAACGATTTCGTTTTGTATAATTGTATATATAAAAAATGCATATCCTTTCTTGTCACCTCCCGTGCCCTCATAATTTAAATTAACTATATAAATATATAATGCAATGAATATATCCAGTGAGGTTTTTAAGGTAACATATTTTAGCAGTTTTAAAAGCAGACACTGCAACCGTGACAATAAAAATTGGTGCCACAGCAAAAATTTAAAATGAACAAGAGGCTGAATGTGTAGTCTACTGCCACGGCAAAAATTTAAAATGAACAAAGATAAAACAAAACATGGTAGTAAAACATTTTAAGCAGTTTCATTGCTACCTAGACTAGTTCTATGCTTGAAATGCACTGTTGTTAATATGAAAGAAGCATGTAGACCATAGGATAACTAAAATGACAAAATGTCAAACCAGCATGTGACACAAACCCTATTGTGAGTGGATTGAGCCACTGCCTAATCCTGCTGTGGTTCGCAAATAAATATACTACGGCTATTCTTGATGCTAAATAAGTTTTTGTCTAGCAAAGACACTAAACCATATATAGTCCTGGACATTCATACTCTTCATGTTCTTAGCTCAAAGACCAATATAAAAAGTACTGTAGAAACATTTTAATCAAGATCTGAGTTGACCTGGTTAGCTTTTCCGGCATCAGCGGTACTACCACAACCAAATTCATTCCGTGTCAGCGGATGCAGAGTCTCTTTCAAATTTTGGCTCATTTTGTCCACGTTTTCAGCTGCAGCTGAAATTGATACTTATTGTTCTCTTCAACTGCTTTTGGATTGGAATTTGCAAGAACTTTGGGATCCACCGAGTCACCATGCTTGGATGACTCATCAACAGTTGAGAATGTTGAAAGTTTCGGATTAGGCCTGAGAGAAGAACATATGAAGGAGAGTACATCAGGCTTTGGCTTTACGTCTACCCATCTATTATCAACCCAATCTCTTGAAGCTCTCATATTCTTCCGATGGCGAGTCAAGAACCTGCCCTCACCTAAAATTAACAAAGATGAATCAAATCAGTTAGCCAGATCAAGGTATATGGATGCCGAAATCAATACGAGAAAATTAGTAATGTGAATAACATCTAATTTGGTTCTGCTGCAAACAAAATTATCTGCACCTCTATGGTACCAAATCACATACTTCGAAGCAGTTTATAAGCTAATACCCTCATCATGCATTATTATAGTATCAAATATGATTGGTGATGGTGAAAACCTGGTCTTTGTTTGTTAGTGGTATCAGCCCGACAAAAATGATATAAAGTACATAACAGGAAAAAAATCAGATTTGCCAACTAAGCATACCAGGTAAGTAAACATGAAGAGTATCACTTCTTAAGAGAGAGACTCCAGTTACAACGCCTTCCCACCAGCCATCACTCCACCATGCATCAACTGCTGTTCCAACCTCAAAAGAATTATTGGAATGATCCTCGGGACGCCATGGGCGGATAGTAAGCCGGCCTGAGAATCTCATGTTTAGTTTATCAGGAGCTGCCACTCTTGATGCAGGAACCCATTCCTACACATTATAAGAGTTAGAAAAAAAAATAAAAATAAATTACTTGAATATTTTAGCACTCGTGAAGATTATTAATTATATTGGTTCAAGTGCAACATCTTGCACGCAATTGCACCAACATCATTGTTATAATAAATTACTGTACTACATACATCAATTAATTAACTTTGGTATCACTTATGTTTGCTAATCAGCAAACGACAATTCCTTAATGAATAAACGGATAGACCATTCTGTATGAGTTTCCTAGTGGGAAGCTCAAGTTGCCAACTAAATAGTACATACTAATGCGTCCACGCCATTTAGTTATATTTGTTCATTCTATTCTTCATCCCGAATCCCACACAAGATAAAATTACATGAAAATTTCCAAATGCACATAAAACTGTGCACGAAAGTCATACTAGCTGATGTATCAAGAGTAATGTTGAAATCAAATGAATATTTAAGTCCCATTACATTTTAACTTGAAGAGAAATTTGATAAGTAATTCGGGTGTATAAATTGAGTGCAAGGCATAGGTGTATGTTGCTTCGGATAATAAAATCAGTTTATTGGTGTACTTGCATACCTCTAGCTTGCCAGATCCTTCTACATCCTCCACATCATTGTACTGAACTTTCAAACACTTTTCTGAAGCCTTCAAGACCTTACACCTAAACCAGCAGCCTCGCATGCCACTATCCTGACAGAGCAGTTCCATATTATAACCAACCTTAGTAGAAAATGCTTGGCGATGGTGCTCAGGTTCCACAAGTTGTATTCCAGTTTGTCCCTTAATCGAGAAATTAATGTTCAATTTCTGGCATGTTAGTTCACTTGTTCCTATCTGTTTCCCATGGACTGAATTTGTGACATCCAGATGACCACTCTCAAGTCTTTGATGCACTCTGCTACTTCGAATTTTCTTAGGAACATTCCTTATAGGGTCCTCCTGGGTAAAATTTTCCTCTTTTTTTCCTGTTGAAGTATGCCCCTTGGCTTGTCGCTTCGGAACAAGATGGCAATCTAAGGAAAACAGGATTCCTTGATTAGAGTAGCCAGGCAAATTACTTAGAGAGAAGGGCTTGACCGTATAGTTATTGAACTGTCTAAAGCACAGGTGAATTCCAGCCTCAGACGGCAAAGTTTGTGAATCAAGAACCGAGCATTTCTCATAATCCTTACGAGTCAAAACTGTCGCCAGACTATCAATATACTCTGCTCTGATCACCTGAACATGAGGTGTGATCAAAACTTCTCTAGGGTGTGCATCCAGCTGAGGAATTACACTATTAACTTCCCGACTGTGGTAAAACCACCGCACTCTAACCATTTTATGTCCTTTCATGTTCTCGTACAAATCTTCCAAGTAACCAAGGCACCGTCTCCCTTGATAAGCCATGGTGAATACAAAGGAATGGACCTGAACATCAAGAAAGAAGTGTGAGTGTGAGGGACTGTTAGTACAAATGCATATATTTGATTTGATGATGATATAATGTATATTTGTAACTAGTAGCTTTTGTGAAGTCTTTAAAATGAAAATGATGTAAAAAGACTTAGAATATAATTCTAAGATCAAACTAGTTAGGTTGATCTATTTTGTTGAGTGAATCAAATGTATAGACTCCAAAATATTAAACGATCACATCCGTCAATTCCTTTGAGTTTCATTCTTGATAACGTACTCCCCAGGCAGGATACTTAACGTGTTAGCTACAGCACTGCACGGGTCGATACGCACAGAGCCTAGTATCCATCGTTTACGGCGAAAGAAGGGAAGTTACAGAACTGGGTAGTGAAGGCTCACGATGCAGACAGCAAGCAGCAAGCAACAACTTCTCAGCCATTCTTCTCAGCCATTCTCAAAGATGGAAGTGTTGAAAGTCCTATTAGGACCTCCAATAGCCGAAGAGTTGAGTTCCTTCTATACAGATACAGTTCCGTTTTGTTTCCTGCTGCTTTAGTTAGGTCGTCTGTAACTCCCGACTAAGTTCATTATGTACGCTGTCCCTTATCAGTACCACCCCATCGATGACATGCCTTGATTGTTTCCTTTCGTTCCCAGGCACACGCACTGGATGCAGACATTGAATGTCCTCAGCAGTTGATCCTCAGACCTACCCCCTTCTTGCTCCATCACCTAAATTTATTCTTAGATCTTGTTCGTGAAATTGAGAAAAAAATATCTTTATAAATTCTTCCAATTTTCCTAGCAGCTAAGAGATCGTAAGGCAAATTGAAGTTCGTAAAGTCTGTTAAAAGATCGTAGAACAAATTGAAGATCGCAGAGTTTGTTGAAGATCGTAAAGCACATCGCCAGATCGAAGAGTCTACTCAAGATCGTAGAGCTTATGGAACGTAGAGCTTACCAATCGTAGAGTCAGCCTAGCCAAATACTCTACGACCACCATTAAACTATACGATTAGGAATATCGTAAAGTATATCAGTTCTGACATTGGATTGACAACGTCAAGACTCGTAGAGTGAAGATCCCAAGATAATTGCTGAATATCTTAAGTTTAAAAAGATTAGATCAAAGTGTGTCTAACAGCTAATTCAGTGAAGTGACAACACCCACGTGAATGTCACTGTAGCAGTCTGGTGTAACATATCACAGCCGAAAGCAAGCTGACACATCCTCTCTAAAAGTCAACATCGGAGCATTAAATGAGCAACGACAACTTTCTAACGGAAAAATCTCGAGGACGTCTATAAAAGGCATGCACATTCAATCCAACAGTAACAAAAAATACGATCAAGATTTGAATTATTGAAAAACTCTCAAGAACTCTACTCTACAATCTAGAACATCTTGTTTTGTTGCCAAGTCTTTCATTACTGGACAACTTAACAACACGTCAAAATCACTCTTTTTCTTAGTGATTGTTATGGTCTTAGTGACTTTTTGTAACCAAGTCTAAGTGACTTAAAGGGTTCTAAGTGACTTGAAGGAATCTTTGTGATTCATATTGTGTAACTGTTCAAAGTGAACAGATCTCAGTGATCACTCATCCTTAGTGGATTATACCTACTTGAAGAGTAGAAGAGTGGACTAAGAGATCTTTGTGCTCCGAACCACTTAAAATTGTTTGTCTTCTTTACTTTTACATTTTCATTTCTGTAAAGTCTTTTATGTTTAATTGAGACTTAATTCCACTTGTGCTAAATTCAGAACTGAGAATTCTTTTAAATCTTTGAAGGGGATTTTCAAATCATCATTCCGTTGTGCATAGTTAAACTAACCTGTTTAATTTATAAGTTGGTAATAATTCTTTAAAAGCAAATTTTTAAAGGCCCCAAGATCTCTTACTAAGTGCATTTGGGATACAACAAGTGATATCAAAGCAGGTTATCGTGAACAAAGCTTAAAACACTTGAGTAGATCAATGGCACAAAATAAAACCAATTCTGTGCTTGGTGGTGGAAACAAGTCACTTCTATGCAATAAAGACAAATTTGCTAACTGGAAAGTTCGAATACATGCATACATGGACGCGATAGATGAAGATCTGTTTGATGCGGTGATCAATGTCCCGTATGTCCCCACAAAGCTCGCTTCAACAACTAATGTTCCAAACAAAGTGGCAGTCAAGCAAAGAGTTGAATGGACAGAGATGGAGAAGAAAATGGTGCAGCTCAATAAAAGAGCCAAGAAAATCATGTTCATGGCTTTAGAAGACGAGTTGTTTGAGAACGTGGTCAACTGCAAAACGGCAAAGGAGGTGTGAGAAGCTCTCCTGGTGATGCACGAAGGAACAGAAGAAATAAGAGAAAACAAGCAATCCCTACTGACTCAGCTATATGAAATGTTCTCCCAAGTTCCTGGGGAGAACATAATAACTTATGAAATATTCAAGGCAAAAAGCACTTTTTTACCACTGTGGTTGGAGTGTTTTAAGCAATTAGCCACTGTGCTTTTAAAATATTCAATTAGCTTACTGTACTTTTTAAAAATGTTCAATCAAACCATTCCGTCCAATTCTGCAGACGGGCGTCAAAAAATTGGGGCTGATTTTCCTACGTGGCTTTTGAAAAAAAAAATTAAGTTATTTCCTACGTGGCAAGCCAGTCATCCAAATTCTTAATACTATTGAGCCACTACACTTTAAAAAAATGCAATTGGCTCACTGTTGTTTTAAAAATATTTTTATGTTTAATTTTCTTTCTTTTTCTTTACCTAAATATTTATAATATGAATAATATTAATAAAAATTAATATTATAATATTTATAATGTATGTTTTATTTTAAAAATAAAAATAAAAATACTTTTATATTTTAAAATACTTATAAAATTTTTAAAATAAAAATATTTTTATGTTTTATTTTCTTTCTTTTTCATTACCTAAATATTTATAATATGTATAATATTAATATTATAATATTTATAATATGTATGTTTTATTTTAAAAAAATATATATTTTTATGTTTTATTTTTTTTCTTTTTCTTTACCTAAATATTTATAATATGTATAATATTTATAAAAATTAATATTATAATATTTATAATATGTATGTTTTATACAATCAATACCTCATTATTTTTTTATAATTTTCTCTTTTCCTTTCTTTTAATTATTTTAATTCTAAATAATACAAATAATCAAAATATTCAAAATTTTTAATTATTTAGAACAAAATATTCAAAAATTTTAATGGATTTTCTTTATAATTTTTTCTTCTCAAACAAAAAAAAATAAAATAATAAAATCATTGTGGTAAAAAAAATAATTAAAATAATAATAAAATTAAAATAAACATTTTAATTCATTTTTTACTAATTTTTTCTTTTCCTTTTATCTTTTTAATTTTTAAATAATTATTTTTATTTTAAAAATTAATTCCAAATAATACAAATAATATATAAAAATTTTTGTATAAATGAGATCTATTACAACATTACATTAATTTCAACAAAAAAAATTAAAAAAAATTTAATTATGTGGCAAAAAAATAATACAAATAATATTCCAAATAATACAAATAATATTAAAACTCCTTCCAAATAATATAAATAATATTACAAATAATCCCTGGGACATTTTCTCTCTCAGTCAAACTCCTTCCGTCCGCTCCCGCCACCGCAAATCGGCCGCCACCACCGTCGCCGGTAGCTCCTCCACCACTCGCCTTCCCACCATCAGATGACCACGCCTCACAAACTCCTTCCCCCTCTTCCCTCCAAGCCCTCCTCCTCCTCTTCCGTCCAGCCTTATCTTTATTGATTCTTCATCCTAACCATTCCATTTCATATTCCACCACTAATTTTCTCCTCCATTCAATAAGCCAATCACCTGAAAATAAAACAAAAGGGAATTAAATTATCAAGATGAACGATCTATTTGCCCAGATTTCCACCGTCGCCGCTAACTAGGTGTAGGAGGTTGCCGGAGGCGAAGGAGCAGTGAAGGCTAGGGGCTTTTTGAGGGTGAGGGGGAGGGGGAGGGGGAGGGAAATCGAGGGTTTGTGAGCGTGGTCATCGAGGGTTTAGGGGTTGAGGAGGAGGGCTTGGAGGGAAGAGGGGGATTTTGGGTGGACTGTGAGGGAAGAGGAGAGAGAGAGGAATTTTGGGTGGGCTGATTAGAAGAGAGAGAAGATAAAAATTCATGGTGTCATATGATAAAAAAGAGACTACATCAGCAAATACACATCATTTATATTTTAATTTTTAAAGCCATTTAGGAAAATCAGCCCAATTTTTTGGCGTCCGTCTGTAAAATTGGACGGAATGGGTTAATTGAACATTTTTAAAAAGTACAGTGGGCTAATTGAATATTTTAAAAGCACAGTGGCTATTTGCTTAAAACACTACAACCACAGTGGTTAAAAAGTGTTTTTTGCCAAATATTCAACATTCTGCTCAACTTCCTCCTCGGAGCATTCAGGAAGGTCTATCCAAACAAAGTCCTTAATATTAAATTCATGAGAGCATTATTAAGCAAGTGGGATGCAAAAACCACTGCGATTAGAGAATCGAAGAATCTTCACGAAATGACAGTGTAGAAGCTCTACGATAATCTCCTTACCTATAAGCTAGAATTAAATCAACGGACAAATACTACATCAGAACCCAAGAGAAAAGAGAGGAGCCGCCTTTAAAATGTCAGAGGCAGCTTCGAAAGCCCCTATTGAAGATGATCCTGATGATGATGAAGACGATGAAGACATAGCTCTGCTAAGATTAAAAAAAATTAAAAGATTAAAATTCATGAGAAGGCAGAACAGCAAGCCTAGGAGATACAACAACAATTGTGACCACTCAAAGGACCTATGCTACAATTGTAAAAAGTCAGGTCATTATATCGCTGAATAAACCCTTAAGTGAGGAGTTAAAGAAAGACAATAAGAAAAAAGAATCAACCCCAAAGAAAGAATCCAAGGGCTACAAGAAGTTCCAAAAGAAGGACAAAGGTTTAGTTGTTGAGGGGTTGTAGAGTGATTTTGATAATGACTCGAGCTCAAAATTCAACAAAGATGAAGGATGCCAAATGGCCAACTTATGTCTTATGGTCATAGAATTAAAAGCTAACAACACCACTGATAGTCAAGAAGTTGACATCAGTGAGGTATTTGACTTGAACTCTTCAAATGTAGATATAGATGATTTGAGAATTGTATTGCATGACATTACATCTAATCTGCATATATATATGAAATGGTTTAGGGTTTTATCAAAGAACTATTTTCTCCTTCAAGAGGAGAAAAAGAAAGTACAAGTAGCGTTGAAAACAGCTCAACGAAATGCTAGCTCTCTGTCCAAGCTTGAAGCAGAGAATGAGAGATTGAGAGATTGAGAAAGATAACTGAACTTTCGGCACAGAGAGAAAACTCTAGTTTCTAAGATCGATTAACTAGAGAAGACTATCTCTACGTGGAATAGGCCTTCTTTCATGGACACCCTGATCACAAGTCAGAGATCAATCTCAGACCGATCAGGATTAGGATTTGGGGATTCATTCTCATATCGTAGTGTGGACACAGCGCTGGAGACTAACAATAACAGTGCTTCTACCCCCCATAGAAACATTATGTTTGTGAAATCTGCAGAGGTTGCGGAGTCGATTATTCAAAGTTGTACGATCTCTGTTGATCAGGTTGTGATCCCTGAGAACAACAAATCACACACTAGTTTAGGGTTCAAGAAACAGCAGGGTAAGCCAAACACTACCTTCAAGCCTCGAAGGATCGTAGAGTCAGGACATACTCTACAAACCAACCAGGCAAGAAACGTACAGTTGATTTCCACCCTACAAAATCTCAAAATCGTAGAGTAGTATGGAAACAGAGAGTATGAGCCTAGAAGAAAGGCTATAAGTGTCTATCGTCCACACATGTCCTCAAAGAGAAGGAATCCACGCACACACAAGCATGCATCATATAAAATGTTATAATTGTCATGAGTATGGACATATTGTTGTCTTGTGTTATTATGATGATTATCCTATTTATTATAGACCTAGAATCAAGCAAATCTGGGTCCCAAAAGGAACTAACAAAACAGGACCTAAGCAAATCTGGGTACCAAAATTAAAGTTTATATTTTTTGCAGGAAAAAGGAGCTCCACTAACTCAATCTGGTATCTTGATAGTGGATGCTCGAGGCACATGATTGGCAATAAGGCTCTCATGTCAAACTTCAAGGAAAAGGATAATCTTGCAAGCAATTTTCTTTCGATACAACTTTGGAAAGACTGGAGTATATGAGTCTATTGGAAATGGTTTAGTATCCTTCAACAAAGTGGCGCTCGTTGAAGCCTTGAAGCATAATCTCCTAATAATCAGTCAACTGTACGATAAAAGGCATCAAGTAATCTTTCTCAACAACCAGTGTCAAGTCAGAGACCTGGAATCAAACTTGTTGAAGCTAACCGGAACAAGAGAAGGCAATGTGTACATGGAAAACCTTGATGAACTAAGTTCAACCGAAGCTGTCTACTTCTTTGCTAAAGTATCAGAAGATGTTAGTTGGTTGTGGCAACGAAAATCGTCTCATTTGAACTTCAAAAACATGTCAAAGCTTACCTCCAAAAATCTAGTTTCAGGCTTACTAAAGCTCACTTTCATTAAAGAAAAACCCTGCAAAGCCTGTCAACTTGGAAAGCAAATAAAAGTCTCGTTCAAAAGCAAGACGATCAACTCTAATAATAGGCATGGATCTCTTTGGACCTATCTCAACTGTCAACCTTGGAGGAAAGAGATACTCATTAGTTATAGTAGATGACTATACCAGATTCACATTGGTATTCTTCCTGAACTTTAAGGACGAGACCAGCTCCCAATTGATCAAATTCTTCAAGCTGGTTGAGAATGAGAAGGGCGAGAAGATCAAAGTTATAAGGAGTGATCATGGAAGAGAATTCGATTTCTCATAAATGGACAAGTTCTGTGAAGAAAATAACATCTATCACAACTTCTCAACTCCAAGAACTCTACAACAAAATGGAGTAGCTGAAAGGAAGAACACAACTCTCATAGAGGCAGGATGGACTCTTCTAGCCGCAACTCGTCTACCTGAATATTTTTGTGTTGAAACTGTCAACACCGCATGTTACATATAATCGATCGCTTATTCACTCCATATTCAAGAAGATGCCCAACGAGTTGTGGGGAGGAAGGAAGCCCAACATTAGCTATTTTCATGTATTTGGTTGTGCATGTTACATCCTCAACAACGGCAAGCGATACCTGACCAAGTTCCAACCCAAGATAGACAAATGAATCTTTCTTGGATACCCTGTAGACAACAAAGCTTACCGAGTGTTCAACAAGAAAGCGTTGAACGTAGAAGTATCATTTCATAAGACCTTCGATGAATCTGACATAGGGGAACCAAGAAAAGTCGTGTCTTTTAATGAGATCGTAGAGCAGGATCCAACAATCGTAGAGCATGAAAATCCTACGATCAAAGAATCAAGAATCTTAGAGCCAGATCCAATGATCGTAGTGCCGGAGGAAGAGATCGTAGAGTCAATAGTTCCCAAGATGGAGACTCTACGAATTGAAGATTCTACTGAACAAGAGCCAGAGCTTGAAGAACTCAGACAGGAAGACGCAAGGACTGATGTTCCAACTGAAAGCAGATAGGCAAGAGATACCTGATTATTTGGGATGATCCCAATGCAAGAATCAAGACTAGGTCGGCAACTTCAAACAAATGTTTCTTACTAAGTTTTCTATCTCAAATGGAGCCTAAGAAGATCAAAGAAGCCTTAGAAGATTCAAGCTGGACTGAAGTCGAGCTGAACCAATTTGAAAGAGTTTGTAAACTAGTTCCAAAACCTAAAGATCATCCGGTCGTCGACAACAAACGAGTATTTAGAAACAAGATGGATGAAAATGGGGTGATCACAAGGAATAAGGCAAGATTGGTGGCTAAAGGATATTCACAGGAAAAAGGAATCAACTATAATGAGACATTTGCTCCTGTAGCAAAACTGGAAGCCATCACGATGTTCCTTGCATATGCTACTCATATGAAGTTTAAGGTTTTCATATGGACGTCAAGAGCGCTTTTTTGGAAGAACTTCAGGAAGAGGTCTATGTCGAACAACCTCCAGGTTTTGTTAATCCAACTCACTCTAATTATGTTTACAAATTACATAAGACTTTATATAGTTTAAATCAGACACCTAGGGCATGGTACAAAATTTTAACTAATTTTCTTATTGAAAAAGGATTCACTAGAGGTAGACACAAATTTATTTCTTAGGAAACACAAGGATAAAACATTGTTAGTACAAATCTATGTAGATGATATTATATTTCGATTACTGATGAAAAGTTGTGTGAGAGATTTGCTGAGCATATGTAGAACAAGTTCAAAATGAACATGATGGGTGAGCTGAACTTCTTCCTTGGACTACAAGTGAAGAAGATTGATGAAGGAATTTTCATCAACTAAATCAAGTATATTAAAGACTATCAAGAAATATGGCATGGAATCAGCTACTTCCATGAAAACTCCAATGGCATCTGCAATCAAGCTTGATACATAGGTATGATTGGATCTCTCCTTTAATTAACTACTTGTAGACCAAATATCATATTTGCTACTTGTATTTGTGCTAGATTTCAAGCTAATCCTAAAGAATCACTTGATGGATGTTAAAAGAATTTTCAAATATCTCAAGGGCACTCCATATTTGGGATTGTGGTATCCCAAGGAGTCATCCTTTGATCTAATTGGGTATTCAGATGTTGATTTTGCAAGATGCAAAATAGACAGGAAAAGCGCTAGTGGTACAAATCAAATGTTTAGAAACAGATTGGTCTCATGGTTCAACAAGAAGCAAAACTCAATATAGACTTCAACTGCAGAAGTTGATTATATTGTTGCTGGTATATGTTGTGCTCAAATTCTTTGGATGAAGAATCAACTAGCTGACTATGGATTTGAATTTAAATCAATTCCTATATTATGGGGTTAAATGCTTATTTGGTCACTGTACTATAGGTCAACTTACAAGTGAGTCACTAAACCGATTTTTCTTACAGAACTCACTGAACTACATTTTACTAACAAAACGTTTATAATTCCGTTAACTATTTTGACTTTAGAAGGAATATACACGTAAGCAGCTGACTTTTAAAAAAAAAAGCTTATGTGTCATGAATTATCTCACGTGGCATGAATTATGTGGATCTAAATGAATAACAAATGTACACGTAAGCAGCTGACTATTTGTAATGAATATCAAATGAATTTTTATTTAATTATTTACAAATATAATAATATAAATTAGAAAACTAAGCTAAAAAAACAAACAAATAAATAAAAAATATATTCAATTATTTTGTAATTAATATTAAATGAATTTTTATTAAATTCTTTACGAATATAATAATATAAATTAGAAAAAATTGCCAAAAAAATAAGAAAATAAATGAAATATATATTTAATTTATGAATAAAATGAAAAAATATTTTAAAATAGTGTAAATTAGAAAAGTTAGCCAAAAACATGGGACAATAAATTTTTTACTTATTTTTGTAATTAATAAAATTAAAAATCTTTTCAAAATATTTTTTTTTTACATAAATGTTTATATATGTTAGGCAAATTTATTAACAATTTATTACTATATTATAATTAAATAAATTAAACACTCATCATCTAGATTATCCAATTTCTCTATCTCTTTCTCTCTCTAACCTAGCACCATCATCACTATTCATCATCTTCCTCATCCAAATTAGTGCAGAAAATTAAGCCTCCATAGTTTCCGATGTCCTCAACCATTTAGTAGCCCCAAGTGGTGATGAGAAGTTGGCGAGAAGGAGAGAGAAGTGATAGACGAGATTAGGGTTTGAATTGGGGTTTCTTTGGGGGATTTGAAAGATTTTCAGTATTTGGATTTTGGAGTTGGTGTGGTTTTATTCAAAGTGGGTTTTAGTTTTGGTTTAACTGGGAAGGTTTTGGCTATATATTGACCTATCTTCCGCCATTGATGCAGAAAAATGAAGCTTTGAGTTTGATAGCTCTTCCTTCTGTATCACTTTATTTGTTGGTTAGGGTTTAGGGTTTTGGTCCGAATTAGGAGCGTGATTTGGGGGCGGCATAAGCTATAGAAGTTGTCGGACTGGACATCGACGGCAGATCTGTTGCAGAGGAGGAGAGAAAAAGGGAAAGTTACAAAGAGGAGAGAGAAAATAAATATTGAATCTTAAAGAGAGAATATAATTTAAATATTTTTTATTGTAAAATTATCAAAAAATTTAAATTTATCAAATATTTTCCCTCTCTTGTTCGCCAATGTTGTTATCAATAAAATATTTTGCTAATTATCTAAACTCATTTTTTTAATAATCACAAAAATAAATAAATTATTATTTTTATTTTTTCTATTTTTTTACTATCTTTTTTGATTTTATTGTATTTAAAAAAAAAATCTTTCATTTCCAGTCAAAAGTATTAACATTATAGTGATGATATAACATTAACATTATGTAAATAAAATTTTATTTTGAAAAGATTTTTAATTTTAAAATACAATTAATTTTATAATTTCCTCAATTATATTTGTTATTAATTATATAAAAAAAACATTTTTTATTAATTACAAAAATAACTAAATAATCCTTTTTATTTTTTAATTTCTACCATGTATTTTTAGGTAATTTTTTTGATTTTATTATAATTTTCTTTCATTTTCCCCTAAATGTAAATAATTAAACAAAAATTCAATTGATATTAATTACAAAAATAATTGCATATATATTTCATTTATTTTCTTATTTTTTGGCAAAATTTTCTAATTTATATTATTATATTTGTAAAGAATTAAATAAAAATTCATTTGATACTAATTTCAAAATAATTGAATATATTTTTCATTTATTTTCTTATTTTGTTTACTAACTTTTTTAATTTATATAATTACATTTGTAAATTTTCCTCCATTTTCACATAATGAAAGCCACATGGGACTAATATGTGCCACATCAGAAATTTTTTCCACATCTACAGCTTACGTGGCAAATTCCGTCCAAAGTCAACATACTTAACGGAATAGTAAACGTTTTGTTAGTAAAATATAGTTTAGTGAGTTGACTGTAAGAAAAAACGGTTGAGTGACTCACTTGTAAGTTGGCATATAGTACAGTGACCTAGAAAGCATTTAACCCCTATATTATGTGATATTACCAGTGCTATTGTTATCACCCAAAATCCTGTCATACATTCTATGACTAAGCATATAGATATCACATATCATTTCATAAGAGATCACATGCGAAATGAAAATATATTTTTACATTTATCTCTACTAAAAATCAATTGGTTGATCTTTTTACCAAACCATTAGATGAATCCAGATTTAATAAGTTAATTAGTGAATTAGCAATGTTAAATTTACATCGTTAATACTATGCTCTGGAGAAAACTAATTTTGCAGGAAGAGATCGTAGGACAGGAGTAAAGCAAAGATTGTAGAGTACTTCTCAGAGTGACGAGGTATCTTAGAGTGTAAAATGCCTTATAAAAGGAAGCTCTACGATATCCACCAAATCGTTGAGTAGATAAGTCAAAATTACAGCGCGTGCACGTCAGATCCAGATCAAGCGAGTGAGACAAGAAGAGTAACTGCCCAATAGCTGTAAATGGCAGTTAAGACGTAACGTGCGCCCAATATATGCTCGAAACGTGGCCAACTCTGCCAAAATAGAGGGAAGTACATTTATATTTCAAAATTTTCAATTTGACTTTTCCTATTCATCTCATCTAAGAATTCTAGCACTCAAACTCACTCCCTCTCTATCAAGTCCTAGCTTTCTTTACAAACCGACAAACTTAGACAAAATTTGTTTCTTTATAGATCAAATCATTTGTGATAAAGATGTCGACCAGTCAAGTTATCTCTGAAACCAACTTTGATTTGAAGAATTTGAAGGAGTGGAGGCTCAATTTAGAGTAGTGTTGAACCTGGTATAGAAGGCAAGATTCTATGAGGCTCTAAGCACCAGTTCGAGAATCTTCAACAAAAGAGTTGAAGAATTCTATTTCAATGGCTCCTGTGTAAATTTGGTCATCACCTCAAAAGAAAGAGAAGGTACTCTTCAGTTCGACGTGATGGAGATGAACCACCACCTAGGGTTTGTGACCGAAGGAATCACCACCTTCGATGACATTGATGTCAAGTCTGGCTCGAGCTTATGGGATACAAGAACCCAAAGCTCAAGGGGATGGAGGAGTTCCCCTAAAACTACAAGTCCCTTGCCAACATCATCGAAAAGTGCATTCTATGCAAGGACTTAGCCCACGACTCTGTCAGTGAGCTCCAACTGAAGATTATGACTGCAATAATGATGGAGAAAAAAAATCAATTTCGGAGTAATATTGATGAACTGGATCTCCAAATGGTTCAATGATGCTGAGAAGAAGAAGGCAGCGTGAAAGTCTCTTCCAAAAATGTTCTTCGGAAGGTTCATCGGCATTTTCTTAAAGAAGAGGTTCAAGAATCACATTGAGGACAAGGAGGGAGATGCCTCAAATGTCAATAAGAAGATAACGAAGCTCTTTGACAACTGGAAGAGGAATTCAGTTGAAATCATGCGATCAAAGCAGTCAGAGAGGAGTGAGAAGACCCTCAATGAAGTCCAGAAGCCTGCAAAGGCTAAGGCAAAGAGGAAGATTGTTGAGCTAGAGGAAGAAACCTCTAGGGATTCTGTTGCTCCTAAAGTTCCCGAGGCATTGGCTTCTACCGCTAAGAAGCCTCCTCAGAAGAAGATGAAGAAGAAAAGAGATTTCTAAGACCTCTTACGACAAACCAAATGTTCTTGAGACGAGAGATTTAAAAGAAAAGGTGGATGCGATCCAGAAAGACTACTATTCAGCCTCCTCTCAAGTTCAATCGTGAATAGGCTGAAGAGTTCTGTGAAGAGATTGACAGACATGAAGATGCATAAGCTACCAAAGAAGGATTATCCCTTGCTGAATGGGATAGGAAGCAACTCAGAAAGGAGAAAGTTGCTAAGATGGCTAAGACCCGCAGGATCGTTTCAATAGAAGATTTAGGATCTGCCGAGTCAATCGTAGAGATTTCCAGCTCTCCGATCGTAGAGTCTGAAACAAAAGATGATATAATGGTTGGGAAGGTGATTGACTCATAATTCATACATTTTATTATCCATAATTTTGTCATTTTAATTATATTAGTTTATTTAATTAATATGTTTTATTTTAGTTTGTAAGATTTAATATTTTATTACAATAAAGTCAATATAATGGAGATAAAGCAATATTTAATGCTCCTATTCATAGAAGGAAAGAGGCAAGAAGAATCCTAGAACGAAAAGGAAGGAGGTGGAACAATATTGGTGTGCAAGTCAAATACAATGAAGGAAAGGAAAGTCCATCTAGAAGATCTCTTTGAAGGAAATTGATTGCCACTAAGAAGTTAATTCCTAGAAGGAATTAATTGAGTTTTGATGCCTACATTCGTTGGATGATCGTTAATAAAGAGAGTTTTCTTATTTATTTTTAATCTTCTTCTTCTTTATTTTAGTTAGTTTATTTATTTTTATATGTAGCTAATTTCTTTAATTTATGATTAAGATAAAATTAAATAATTATTCATTATAATATTTTCTATCTCATCTATTATTTATGCTTTTATGTTTAATTGATTTCGCATTCATGTTTCGTTATTGAATACCTTTGTTTTATAATTATTATGTAATTTTAAATTAATTAAGAGGTTTTGATAGATTATTGTTAAGATACGAGTTTTTCATAATTTATGCTTTCTCGAAAATATTTTGATGTGTTATAATTAATCCTTACATTTTCATAGTCTATTGCTTGTCCACGTTAATTGTAAAATTACTAAATTAAAATGAAAGGGAGATTAAAACTATAGTTAAGTTATAAAATTAGAAGAGATTGAATTACTTATTATATTTATTGTTCAATGGATTCAGATTCCTAGATTGCATCCTTATTATTAGTTTTCATATTCTAATTAGTTTAATTGTAGTTAATCGATTCTCAATCTTTATTTCTAATTCTTCTGAAATAGATATTAAGGATACATTAAACCTGAGCCAAAGAAGAGTAAATTAATAAAGAAGTCTGGGAAGAAGAGAACCCTAGAACTAGCTAAGTCAATTAAAGCTACGTCTGAGGGGGAGAAGTCAATGGAAAGCTCTTCCGATGATTCGTTGGAGCTTACAAGGATTATTGATTCAGTGGTGCAGGACATCGGAAGAGAGCCCAGTCGAACCGTTTTTCAGCCTGAAGATGCTAAATCTCAGGGGAGAAAATTGAATATCTATCAGTCCCTGAAGAGACAGAGACAGTACCGGTTAATCTGGAATTCTTGGGTTCAGGAGTTTGTGCTGATCTCGAAGACATGGACAGAAGCACTATTAACTATCAAAGTAATAGTAACTTCCTGTTCTTCTTCATTCATTCCAATCATGTCTTGGCAAAAGGCTCTTCTTCTGAGGGATCTGAGCTACATCAGTTGAACTTACTCGACATATCCTTTGTCTTAGAATTTCCCTAGGGTCAACTTCTCCAGACAAACGATTTCTAATGGCAAATCTTCTTCTTCAGGTACATACAATAAATTAGGAGTGTAAACAGATATATACGGATACGGATCCGGATACCAGTGTATCCGTATCCATATTCGAAAAATTATTTCGCAATCTGTATTCGTATCCGGTATCCAACGGATTTTAAAAATATTATCCGTATCCGGTATTCAGAATAATATCCGATTACGGATAATATTCGTTTCCGTATCCGACAAATTTAAAAACTAAGATTTTATTTAATTACTAGATATTAATGAATGTAAAGCTATACTAATGAATGTAAGATATTAATATATATGTAAAAAGCTAATAGTTATAATTTTGTAAGTTTACATATATATATATATATATATATATATATATATGTAAGTCATTAATTAATGAATTTAAGTTATTAATATATATATAACAAGCTAATATCTATAGTTTTGTAAGTTTATATATATACGTAAGTTATTAATATATATATATATATATATATGTAAATTATTAATTAATGAATTTAAGTTATTAATGAATATAAGTTATTAATATATACATAACAAACTAATAGCTATAGTTTTGTAAGTTAATATATATATATATATATATATATATATATATATATATAAATTATTAATATATATATATATATATAATTATATATACATATATATATATATATGTAACTTATTTATTAATGAATGTAAGTTATTAATATATATGTAACAAACTAATAGCTATAATTTTGTAAGTATATATATATATATATATATATATATATATATATATATATATAGACCGGACCAAAATCCGGACTTTTTTTTAAAAAAAAAACTAAAAAAAATTTAATATTTTATGGAACTGAAATTTTTCCATAATACAATATTTTGGACGTGCTTTGGATACCTATGTACAGTCTGCACTGTATTATGAAAAAATTTCAATTCCATAAAATATTAAAAAAAAAATTAGTTTTAAAAAAAAAAGCAAAAAAAAAAAAAAAAATTGGATATTCGCTATCCGCCTAATATATGTACGGTCGGATGTTAAACGAATATGCCTATATCCGTATCCGTTTATTTGCGGATACATTTAAACCGAATACGGATACATCAGTTTTTTTCCAAAATGCGAT
Source organism: Panax notoginseng (assembly GCA_016801055.1). Lineage (NCBI taxonomy): Eukaryota > Viridiplantae > Streptophyta > Magnoliopsida > Apiales > Araliaceae > Panax > Panax notoginseng. The sequence continues at coordinate 144,287,003 of CM029014.1, read as the reverse complement.
TAATATCTGCTTTTTTCGAATATGAATACGGACAAATACGAATTTTCCTGTTACCATTTACAGCCCTACAATAAATTCACCATCATCCCTAATTCTTTATTCTTTAAAACACAACTTCGTCGCAATGAAAAAGTAGTAGCGCCCAACACTACAAATGCTGAGCAATCGTCGAGCCAACACCCTCAATCTCTGATCGTAGATTGTAGAGTCCCGAAACCCTACAATCGATGAACAAATTCCTAAATTTCCGATTGTAGAGTCCCAAAACCCTACGATCGAAACCCAAAATACTCCCTCTACATACATACTCTTCACCTAACATCTTTTTTTCACATATACAATTAATCTCTCCATCTCCTCTATCCTCTCGGATCGCAGAGATACCGAACTCTCCGATCGTTGAGTCAACTGCTCCTATAAATACTCGAAACACTAACTATACAGATATACTTTCCTCCTCCAATAATCTAAACTTAGATTTAGCACTTTCTCATTCTTTATTTAATCAAATAAACCGGGGAAACAAGGAAGGAGTCAAAGTCTTAATGGAACATATACTCGAAAGAGTTTGAATAGTATCATCCAAGATCCAGCTCGAGGGAATGATGGAAATCATTGTTGATGAGTGCAACGCTGGTATCCAGGATGTTGTTACTAGAATTCAGAAAGGTCTGACCCATATAGCTAAGACGGCTATCGAAGTACCTAGCGAAATGTCGAAAGAGTTTGGCGGCAAAATAAATGAGTTGATTCAAACTATTCTTGAAAATCTCAAGAAGCAAGATAAAATCTACTTCAAGCAGATCGCCGATCATAAAGCATCAGTGATTTCTCTCCAATCTATTAATGTTGAATCCATAAAGTCTCTCTCCAATAAAGTCTATTTGAGCTTCTCCTTGTTAATAATTAAAGGTTTGGTCATACAGTCAATGGACTGCACTGATAATGCGATGTCATTTGTTCATCATCAAAGAGAACAAACTGATGTCTGATACCAAGATTCCAAAGACAACATCACCCTGTCAAGGAGCCAAATGCAAGAACTTGTCACTCTGTCAAGTAGCTCTCTGAAGAAGTAAATGTTCTACGAAATGACAGTGATGATGACAAAAAGGGGGAGAGGAGACGAACTCAACAATCATCAATTGTTCCTCCTCCATCTAGTGTTTCTTTTGCACCTCAAGTCATTCATCTGGGCCGAGGACAATCACTTGGACAATCAGCTTCATCTTCAAGGCCAGGATCGCCGTGTGTAGTAACACCTACTAGCTCACGACTCCCATCTAGTGACCCATCTTTCATGAAAAGAAATCTGCAAGGGGTTCACATAGAAGGGGAAGAACGATTTAACATGCCTGATCTTGGACCCAGAGATTCAATTGAAGAAATACAGAGAAGAGAATTAGAAGGGAGAGAAAGCTATATTAGAAGGTGAGAGAGCTGAGAGAAGAGATCCGCCCTGAAGCAGAAGAGGGAGAAGGTAAATAGATAGTTATGTTGTACAATATTCATTGAAATTTTTTGGATACTTTGTAAAATTCTTTTATTCATCAATAAATTCATTTTTTCTCTCTAGAAACACAGTTGCTCAGTGTATATAAATCATGTTTAAATTCAAAGTATCAAATCATCTGAATCTTAGAATTGATGATTACTTGAAATTACTGGATTTGTTATCATCAAATAGGAAGAGATTGTTAGTACAAATGCATATATTTGATTTGATGATGATATAATGTATATTTGTAATTAATAATTTTTGTTAAGTCCTTAAAATGAAAATGATGTAAAAGAACTTAGAATAGAAGATCAAACTTGTTAGGTTGATCTATTTTGTGAATGAATCAAATGTATAGACTCTAGGAAATTGGACGATCGTAAAATTTATTGGACGATCGTAGAGCATACTAGTCGAGTGCGCAGAGTCTGCTAAGAGATCGCAAGGCAAATTGAAGTTCGTAAAGTCTGTTAAAAGATCGTAGAACAAACTGAAGATCGCAGAATTTGCAAAAGATTGTAAAGCACATTGCAAGATCATAGAGTCTACCGAAGATCATAGAACTTATGAAACGTAGAGCTTATGGAACGTAGAGCTTACCAATCATAGAGTCAACCGAGCCAGATACTCTACGGCCACCATTAAACTCTACGATTAGGAAAATCGTAAAGTATATCAGTTCTGACATTAGACTGACAACGTTAAAACACGTAGAGTGAAGATCCCATGATAGTTGTTGAATATCTTAAGTTTAAAAATAATTATAAGATCAGATCGAAGTGTGTCTAACGGCTACTTCGGTGAAGTGACAGCACCCATGTGAATGTCACTGTAGCAGATGTGACATATCACAGTCAAAATCAAGTTGACACATCCTCTCAAAAGTCAACAATCAGATATCTTCTAGGATCGAAGCGTTAAATGAGCAACGACAACTTTCCAACGGGAAAATCTCGAGAAGGCCTATAAAAGGCATGCATATTTAATCCCACAGTAACAAGAAAAACAATCAAGATTTGAATTGATGCACAACTCTCAAGAACTCTACTCCACAATCTAGAACATCTTGTTCTGCTGCTAAGTCTTTCATTACTGGACTTAAAACCACTTAGTAGCACCTCAAAATCACTCTTACTCTTAGTGATTGTCCAGAACTTGGTGACCTTTTGTAACCAAGTCTAAGTGACTTCTTAGTGACTTGAATGAATCTTTGTGATTCATATTTGTGATCTCAGTGATCACCCATCCTTAGTGAATTACACCAACTCGAAGAGTATAAGAGTGGACTAGGAGATCTTTGTACTCTGAACCACTTAAAATATTTTGTTTCTTTAGTTTCTGCACTTACATTTCTGCAAAGCCTTTTATATTTAATTTTGACTTAGTTCCACTTGTGTGCTAAATTCAGAACTGCGAATTCTTTTAAATCTTTGAAGGGGATTTTCAAATCATCATTCCGTTGTGCATAGTTAAATTAATCTGTTTAATTTATAAGTTGAAAATAATTCTTTAAAAGCAAATTTTTAAAGAATCTATTCAACCCCCTCTTCTGGATCTCTTAGTGCCTTTGGGATATACAACAGGGACCTTTTGGGAAGGATCAGAAATGCCACTAAACAAGAAAAATAAGAAAAACATAGATGCTTACTGGTATGCTAGTTTCATTACGCTGAAAAGCTTGGTAGTGCTTTAGTTGTTCACAACAAATCCAAGCATCACCCGACCACACAATCTCTGATGTTGGAACACTCAATTTTCCTGGAACTTGGATCTGAAATAAAGAAATTTTCAACTTAAAATAGGTAAAATTTAAAGAATATTAAACACAATTACAAAGAAAGATGTAGAAGTAATGCAACACTGCTTGAATAGATTGAGAGAAAAGAAATACCATCTGATCTGGTAGATAGTTTCTCACATTAGAAACTCCAGCCACTGACAACTTTTGAGATCCTAATAGAACCGACACATTTGCCTCTGAATCTGCCAGAGAAAATTAAAGATTGTTTAATGATATTTTATCCTGAAAGCAAATCAAAGAAAGTATATATGTTATGCATGCCAACCAGAAAAAAACTTATCTAGAGGAAAATACATGCATCCAATAATAGATCATAATGAGTCTGCGCCAATGATGAATTGAAAATTTGGAACCACGAGTGGTAAAAATGAAATACATCATACAATGATTAAAACCTCAGGATACTTTCTGAAAATCACTCACAAATCAGAACATGCCCACTGCATAGGCATTAACACCGAGAAACATATCATAGATTTCAAATTATCACATCTCCTTCGAGAGGCCAAAAGCCAGTCCCAACTAACAGAGAATTACTAGGCCTGTTGACAATTGACCCTTGAAAGTAGAAGGGTACTACTAATCCATAAACTCAAAATACTCCTAAGCACAAAAGGAAGGATCACTGAAAATCTTGATCAGTAGTCACTAGTCAGCAACTCTGTTAATTACAATACACTCTAAAGAGTGGCAAACTACACGATCGAATAGTAAATTAAGCAGGACTTATCAGTGAAAACCACAAAAAGAATAAGCATGCACACACGCACACGCACATACATATATAGAGAGAGAGGGGTGGGGGTGGAGAAGGGGTGGAGGTGGGGGTGGGGGTGAAGAGAGTGAGACAGAAAGGGAATTGAGCAAAACCACTGCACAATCAAGTGCAAACTGTCAACGAATGAATATCTCCTGGCCATGGCTAAAAGACAAATGTGAAGACATTTAACTTTTATGTTTCCCGAAGGTCTTGACCAACGTAACGTGCAGTAGTTCTATTGATACAGTATAGATATATAACAATAAAACCTCATCTATGTTGAAAAAATAATGACAGTAACAAACAAGAGTACTGGGTTCAAGTTGAAAAAAAGGAGGCAGATGATTTGAAGAAGTAAAATTTCACGTACGTATCAATACAAGAATGAATGGAAGTAAAAGACATTGAAAAAAAATATGAGATACAAACACGCCTTTTCATTGGCTTCATCGTTAGGGAGGAATGACAGGGAGTTCACGAAGGATGGGTCTCTAATGTGTTAAATTGCATGCTCTATATTAAGAGTGTGTACTAAGTTATAATTATGGCCTATAATAAAATGAATTCTAAAGGAAAAAAGTATTGGAAAATACAAGAATATATCTTTTAGTAAAGTGATGTTGATGGCGATTTGTTCCAACAATTGGCCATTAAGTTTGTCATAGTTCAATCTTAATATGGATACATAGGTTCAAAAGAACATGTTGCAGATACACACAAATGGTTTCTGGTTCAAAAGACATGTTGCAGATGCACGCAAAAGGTTGCTTGAACTGCAGCTACTAATTCAAGAAGTTAACGATTACAGACGTTAACTCATGTTGGAGTACCGATATGTAATGAATAACAATAAATGAGAATATAATACAATCATAAAATGACATCACAAACTAATAAGTTTTCACCTGGTTAGTGCAAAGCTTTTGCCAACTTATACCTATTACAGCTAAAGAGTGCACTTTAATCTCTTTTTTGGAAGACAAATGTAACACCAGAAACCATTTATAGTAGCAGTGCTAGACAGTTAATAAACTTAGGTTGATGAGAGAAACAACATAGGAAAGTAGAATGGCAAATCAGGAAGCCCGAAGACAAAACACAAACTAGCAGATGGCTAATAGAGTCAACTAGATTCACTTGCAGCCACACATGTAAACTGGTAACATATGGTTTGGCAAAATGGTGTTATATTTTTTCTGGTTAAACATTGGAGACACGTAAAATCTCAAAATGCATAACATATAAAACAAAAATATAAAAAATCAAGTTCAATCGTGTTTTAGAAAACAAAAGAGAATGGTGAAAAAGTAGAGTTATTAGATGTTGCACAAAATAAGTGATGGCTCTCTAGAAGGTGCTTCTCATTAAGATGAAATGCATAGCTCTTGTTATGCAGCGCAAGCCCCAACATCAGGTGGACTTTAGAACTCCTACATCAGGCCAACCCTCGTTCAAAATATCTCAACTGATTATGGTCAGCTTATCCCTGGTGACATGTCAACTGATTGAATGTTTTTAATAAGTAAAATAATGATCTCAAAAGACATCAAAAAGGGGAAATCCCTTTCAACGCAATGTATACAATGGGCACAGAGATTACAAAATAAAAAACACCTATGCTACTACTGCCAAAGATGCCCATGTAAAACTCTACTATACTAAGAATGGGAGTAACATAAATAGCAAATACAAATTTGATCCCAACTCAAACTCACCAAAACCTTAAGAAAAGCAAAAAACAGGGCCGGGGAAGTGGGGATACACACATAGATAGGAAAAATAAAGAACACTTTGTAACATCTGCTTGTGTTGTAGACCCTCACCAATTAAAACAATGTAGATGTTGAGGATTTGAGCAAACCATGTACTATGAAAACCTGTCTCTACAAATTCATGAATTATGGTTGAATGATAAATATAAAAATAACCTATATATATTAAATTTAAAAAAAAAACACCAAAGGTCCACCTAGTTAGATTAAAAAACTAAACCAATCACCATAGAAAACCCATCAAGTATTGAGGCTTATTCAGTCATAAAGCATTGCCTTATTAATTTTAATACTATAAACAAGAAGCAAAATTTTCAACCCTGCTTATGTATTGAAACCATGTTAAGGGAACACTTAAGAATATGTAACTTGTGAATCCTAGTAAGGTAACCATCACAGAGTACTCATATTTGCACAAAATTTTACCAAGTTACATTTTTGTAACTTCGTAAGTTGTGTTTCATATAAAATAGTGTGTTTTTTTAGTATAAAATATGACATTAGTTGCTTGATTAGTAGATCAATCAATCAATTCTTATCCACCACATAAATTTTTCAAGCTCAAGTGAAGTAAATAATATTCAGCAAGAAAATATCTAAAATAAAATTCATATTTACAAGTGTGTATGTGTCAAAAGTGGGGAGGTGGGAATTCTAAAGTGTCTCGATCTAGTATACAAAGTTCCAACCAAACTCAAAACTGTATCTGCGTAATTTAGTTTCCGTAGATTTAGCATATTCAGGAGATATTAAAGCTCAACCTACTACAATATCTTATGCAATCCAACAAGTTAGAAACAAACATCATATATGGAGATAAATTCACCTCCACTCAAGCTAATATTTCTAAAAAATTAAGAAAACAAAAGAAAGGGGAGGGGAGGGGAGGGTGGAGTATGAATCAAATTAGAAATTTGGAAGGAAACCTTTTTAAGTAAAATTCCCCCACAAAACAAAAAAAAAAAAATCGAAGTTAAAAATTAGATATGCGGATATAACAAGTAACCAACAATAAACATTACGAATCAAAACACAATATAGTAACACCGTGAAAAAAGAAAGAAAATGATACAGGATAGATTTAAATGTTGGATACGAACCTGATTTGTTTAGGTTGAATGAATTACATGAAGATTTTGTTGAAGATTTAGATTTCATGGCAGCCATTCTCTCTCGCCCTCTATGTGTGTGCATGTGTTTGCGCGCCTCTGTGACTGCGTATGTGTTAGCACACTCATTTATAGGCACAATATCTTCGATAATATTGATGCACGTTCTAACATAAAGGTAAGGATAAGAAAATGTATTAATTAACCTAGATTTACTTACCATATGTTAAAAACAATAAATTAAATTAAAAAGTTCATCTCTAATGTTTACAGACTATCAGCCCTTGCAATATGGACCTGTTATGTTATTTAGGCCCATTATGTTTTTAGCCCCTCTATATTATATGTTATTATAGCTAGGGTTTCAATATTCATTCTTGCTTTCTTAGTTTTAGCCGGTTTGTGATAGAGATTCACAGCTTGTACTCTTCACACTTTGCTATACTGATATCTTCGGTCTCTCGTCCGTAGTTTTTCCCAATTTGAGTTCTCCACGTGAATCTTGTATTTTTGTCTTTATTTTCCATCGTTGATTTTCTATGTTTGTCATAGCTTGTTTTACTAATTATTATGGATATATAATTTATATTAGTAAATATTTATATATAATCATTACCTTTGCAACAATAAATATTAAATTACATAAATATTAATAATTAATTTAATAATTAGTGAAATTTGGTAAAATTTTAGAAAAATAGTTCGGAAAACGTTCACTAGCTTGAGCTTAACTCGTTTATTGAACGATCAAAGTTTTGAACAAGAAAGTCCAAACCCAACTCGACTCGCCGTATTTCGACAATTCTCTAATCTCCTGTCTCTTTTTGTATATCTCTTTTTGTATGTGTATATCTCTTTGTGTCCTCACACACAGTTAGGATATCTTCGATATTATCAAAGAATAAGAATGTGCCTTATTAACCTAGAATAGCCACTTGCCATATGTAAAAAATTACACAAGTTAACTTCTATTCTTTACCTCAAAAAAGAGTCATGTAATATAACTTCAATTTTTTACTTTATAAAGGGTACAACTCATACCTTTCCTATCTCTCCTCATGTGAGCACAATAGGCTCAAAATTGTTTGATTGTAAGGAGACGCGAATGATTTTTTTTTCGTCTTAGCGTGTCAGGCATCTGAAAAAATTTCCAAATATAAATAATTGTAGCTATAAGCAAGTTTTATTGAGAAATTCTCTACTAAGTACATCACAAAATTACTAGTTGTACATTTCATAAAGTAAAAATTGAAGTATTCTCACACAACTCCTTTTTTTAAGGTAAAGATTTGAGATGAACTTTTTATTTTACTAGCTTTTTTTATATATGGCAATTAAGTTAAAGGCTAAGTAATGAGTAATATGGATTCTTATCATTTCCTTTATGTACGAACGTACATCGATATCATCAAAGACATCATGCCTATAAGTGGGTGTACGGGAAGATACATGGGTGCGCATGCACTCACACACACAGAGGTATCGAAATCTTCAACAAGATCTTCATATAATTGTGTCAACCTAAACAAATCAGTTACCATACCCAACCTTGAAATTCTTTATATCATTATCTTTCTGTTTTTGTTGTGTTACTATAATTTGTTTTTGATTCTTTATGTTTATTGTTGATTATTCTTTATATCCACATATCAATTCTTTTTTAAGTTCTTATTTATATTTTGTGTTTCTGGGGGGATTTGTTGTATACACATTCCTTCCAAATTTCTAACAACCTAAAGGCTAATTACCATATTATATGAGATCCTTGTTGAATCTCATGTAATTGGGTATTTGCTTGTATCAATACCCAATTCATACATGAGATTCTTGTTGAAAATTTAGATTTCATGGAAGTCATTCTCTCTTTCTATGTGTTTGTGAGTGTGCATCTATGTATGTGTCCGTATACACACACACAAACAGGATATCTTCGACAACATCGAAGAAAAGAAATAAGAATATTGACCATCTTAACCTCAACTAACCACTTGTCATAAGTAAAAAGTTTCATAACAGTTAACCTCTGCTCTTTACCTTAAAAAGGATACCTATAAGAAGACTTCAGTTTTTTATTTTATGAAGGTAAATCTAGTTAGCATCTACTAACTTGCCTATATGCTTAGTAGAATATTGCCCTGAAATCCAGTCTATCTTCACACCCGGATTCCGTACGTCACGAGTACATCTTATTCCAAACATACATCATTATATCATTAAGAATAACAACATATCTCTTCAAATCTCAGGTTCTATTACCTTAAAACCTCATTCATTACAAATAATGATAATTACATTATTCTTTACATATTATAAGAGTGACTTTCATCCGCCACAAAAGATACATAACAATTCATTAAACTAATCAATAGTTTAATTAAACTATTCTACATTATAAGTCTTGACTTGATCTTCACGCTTATTCATATCATGAATGGCACTTCGTCAGGATGCTGGTCAGCTTGATCTTTACGGGATCTTTAAGTTCATTCTAACATCGTTCGCTTAAAATGTTTTTATTTAAAGCAAGTGTGAGCATTTAATTGCTCAACAAATCATAGCAGTTGAATAAACAACATTAAAAATTTAAGCATTCCTTTAAACCTTCAATAACCGAACAAAGGTTATGAAGCAGCTCGAATAATAGGAATAAATCTGATTCCTATCATTTTAAAACATTAGTCGCATTCACTTTAAAATACTTTCATTCTTCTATTCTTTTCCATACACAATCTGTCTGGCTAGAATCATTAGCACGGACTTAACAATAACGGTTTATGAATAAACAGAACTCTTTCATATTAAACAGTTCAATCACAGAACAGTTAACAGTTCATTTCACAGAAACACCGAAGTGTTAAAATTGTGGCACAATGCCTCATACATTCTACCACCTTATACAAATATCACACATTTGCACATAAATAAAACTTCTCAAGCTCAACATTTGAGAAAGTTCAAGAAACTAATATTAATTTAGAATATGAATGAAGTTAGGAAACTTGCCTTAAACACAGTTACAGCTTATAATTTACGCTGATAGTTCACATAAGGAATAACGCATACCAATTAGTCATATATTTGACTTACGCATTGGTTTAAACTTAACTTTAGTTCTTATGGCTCGCGTTCTTGTAATCTAAGTTTACGCGACCAACTTTTCTTTCATTCCTTCGGTATTATGGAATACGGAGATGGCAAAAACTTATAATCATCTTTTACGATAGATTTACATTCTCATCTTCTTATAACATTTTTAGGACTTAACTCATCCTATACATCTACATATGTGAAAAGAATCACCTTTTCATCATACGTATTCATAACTCTATACTTAGCACCTAACGAGTCTCTAACAGTGTTCCATACAGTACGCTGAGTGGTTTCTCACAAATAACCAACAAATTAGTTTTCCATCTCATCTACACTGTCTTTCGCAGCGAGTTAGATCGGTTGCTAGTTCGTATTAACCTTTGCTCTCTAAAGGAATTGTTTAGCCCAGATATCGTACATCAACCATTAAAGACTGTGATTGTACCACAACTTAAACTTAGCTTAACCGAACCATTAAAACTATAATGTTCATTAACTATAATGTTCATTAAGTTAATTTTCCATTTCTTATGGCTTTCTGACAACTAAATGTCATACTTCAGAATTATTTATTAACAACGTCTAAGTCATATAATCTTTTATATACTCATAACGATCATTCAATGTTAATACTATGCGTTCATAGCGTTAAGCATTTTACATTACCTTATCTTCATATCTTTCAACGTTCGGTCCATTTGACTCGGAACGTCATTCAATTATTATTGCTAACTCGGCTTGTTCATTCATTACTCTTCATTCTCTTACGTTCAAACCATGCACGGTGTGTAGGTTATGCCCGTTTAATATTCACGTACACTCAAGACTCTCACGTCGGTTAAAATGTTTAACGCTTACGTTTCATTCTAACATTCTCTATCCAACTCACACTCGGACTTTCATTAGTATTATTACCGTTCGTTACGGATTCTTGATAATTTCATATCTTACTTACTACATTCATCAACGTCTAAGTCATACAACCAATGTATGCTTAGAACGTTCGCCCGACGCGAATACGATTCACGAAGATCGTTTATGTATTTTGCGTTCACGTTGTTCGTCGTTTAAACCTCCATTCAACTTTTACTTAAGGTTTTAATCACTCTCCTTCGTGATCCATAATGTCTAAGCAACTTTCACAGTGTTTATACGCTTCACACTGAACTCTTATTACGACATTATAACATCGAAACGTTACAAGTCACCATCTTCACTCAACGTCCAAGGAATTACAATCATAGCATACCCACATGTTCGTTTTAACGCGAATACGGTCCCCGGATATCGGTTACGTATTTTGCCTTCGTCGTTTTATAACCTTTATTCGACGTTTAATCGTCAAACTCAAGGTTTTACTCATCATTGTAGATATTTCTTTTCATGAACATTGCATTCATGCTTGCCCCTTAATTACCATCCAAAAAGTTGGATAATAAAAATCTTTAGTCGGAGAAAATTCTCTTAAGGGCGCTGCGGCGCCGCTCTCTGCACAAAACCCGGTGCTGCAGGGCGGGTTTGGCAGTACCTGGCTCTCCGGGATGGCGCTGCGGTGTCTCATCCCCTTTGTTGGGCGACACTGCGGCGCCTCCCTTAAAACTCAGAAAATTTTCTAAGTCTTTGAACATGTTTGAGACGCCTACTTTGAAATCTCATAACTTCTTCGTTCTAACTCGAAATTAATCCGTTCTTAAAGCGTTGGAAAGCTTGCAACACCCTCTACAATTTCCTCCGAACAGGATTTTATTCTAAATCCGTTAACATTATTCGTTCATTTTACATTATTAACGTTCTTCACTCGTTCATCCGTAATTCGTCATCCGAACTCGGAATTCGTTCGTTCTTGAGTTCACGACTCACGTGTTCAATGTTTTCCAAAATTATTATGAAACCTTATTAATTAGGGTTCATTACCTTACTTTCTACTTTTCGTTCGTCTTTTACGAAATTTCGTCATAACTTCGTTATAGTTTAGTTCAATCCGTTCTTCATGAACGTTTCTCTAAATCCTAACAAAGCAATAAATTAGTAGCAATAAGCAACTAACTTATATACGATGGTCCATCAACAACAAGTTCTAATTACGATAGTTTTAAATTTGTCTATCAACAACGTTCTTCGCGTGTTCTTCGTTCGTTCTTTGTTTTTAATCGATATTTTAATTACGATTTCATTTTTTCTTGAAATTTAGTGTTATAAAACACCACTCCTTACTTATTTCACCGAATCGTTCATATGATTAATTCGGATCGTTTAAATTCATCAAGCAAATTATAGTTTCTTATGAAAGCTTTTAAGAAATTTTTATAATTAAATTTCTTCATTTTCTTATTTCTTCATTTTCTTATGATTTCAACCATATGAAAATCATTCTTAACATCTTTTACTTCTATTTTCATTAAACTATATGATTCCATATAAAAACTTAAAGAAAATTTAGATTAGAGTTAAGTTTTGGATTACCTTTTTTATTTAATCTTCTTCCGTTGGACAAAGCTTGCTCTTGGGCTAGCTTTTCCTCTTCCTTTTCTTCCTCTTTCCCATCCTACTTCTATCTCTCTCAAGTGTTGGTTGAAATTTTCTAACCAAACAAATAAGCTTAAGGCTTGTTTATATAGAAAAGTAAGGCGATGAGCATTTTGGTTAAATGATCAAACCGCCTTATTAATCACACCTCCTTACTATTCACGAAACTTCTCTTGGAAGCTTCGTTGTCCCGTCTTTCGGGATTCGTCCGTCAGTTCGAAAAACTGCGATTATCGGAATCCAAATATTTTTGAATATTCCGTCTTTCCTCTACCGATTAACTTTTACGCATTCTTCGGAAATTCCAAAAACTGAAACACTTTTTGAAGAATAGTGTTTTCCTTCACGTTTTTCCAAAACATAGTTAAACGAATGAAAAGTATATAACAGAACTTTTCATCGTTTTTATTTTGTCCGATTTCTGCACGTTTTTCGAGAAAATCTTTTATCGGCTAACACAACTTTTCACGACTTATTATTGTCAAATCTTTCGACGGAATGTCATTTCGACATACCAATCTTTCGGAAAGACTTAGGTTATTCAAACTCTAACCCTTAGGGTTCGTCGGGTGAATAGTGAATAGTGCATATTTCGTCTTTTTCTCGAAATATTTTATTCTCGAAAATTTTTTATTTTCATCTTGAAAATTCTTACTCATAGCCAGAATCTTCCCGTTTTATAATCATCCTAGGTCCTAGAACGATTATTAAACACATAGCACATAATATTATTAATAAAATTCATTTTATTAACTAATAATTCTTTAAACTTAAATTCTGGAGAATCCGATTTTCCGGGTTGTCATAATTCCGACATATAAGACGAATTTTTTTCATTTTTTTCTCTTTTCAATCAAACAGGTCTCTGACATTTTGAGGTCTAACTTGACCTTTAAAAAAAATCACAATGAGGTCTTACTTGGCTTTGTTTAGCATATATAACAAGAGCTAAGAACTAAAAAACAAACATACATTATGAGTTGAACGAATTCTTTAAAAGAATTGAAACAAAAATTAATATCTTCCCTTAAATTTTAATGAATGCAGATATAGAAAAGAAGTAATTTAGTTAGATTAACAAGGAAGAAACATAATGTATACTTGAATGATGAATTATGAACTAAAACATAAATAAAGTGGATTTTTAGGGTGACGATCGATAGACCTCAATGCTCTTATTAACTGCAAGAAAATAGATGAAGGAAGAAGAAAATGAAATGAGAGCTGACCCCTCTTCCAAAAAGTAACAACAAAATCAAGTTACATAGATCTCACGCGGATTCATTCAAATTTTAAGTCTCTTAAAGTTTTTTAAAACTCCTATTTCCATTTCAGACTATTCCTAGGACATAATAGCTTCAATGATTCTTGTAACAAGCCCTGCAAGAAACTAAAATTTGCAAACTTGTCATAATCCATATCTCATCTACAATGTTCTAAAAAGTGCTAAACGGACCTAGACAGCGGAGGGAGCTTTGAGCGTCAAGGCGTAAGCGGGTCCTAGCCAAGCACTCTAGGCAGGGTCCACTCAAGCTAGATCTGCAATCAAATTTATCACTCACTAGAGCTCAAGGGTTTTCCACTTTTCCCTCTTTTTTGGGTTACTACAATGAACATTACATATTAAAAAATTTAGTAACAAGTTGGTGGCATGAGTCCCCCTCATTTAGTTTGAGAGCTCATCAAATCCAACTAGGCTACAAGGTCAGTGATACGTTCTTCAACATAACATGCATAATTGAAAACTTCGAAGCTGACCAAGAAGTATTGGCTTTGCACTCAGTGACAAAGGATACAAATGCAACAAGTGAACTAAATGATATAATTAACAAAAGTTTAAAGACTTACATCACCTAGTGATGCACAACCTTCATACAAATTTAACCCTTCAACCTTTTTTATCCAAGTGCTAGTTTTAATGATTGCACATGTGCTCGCCCATCCTAGTCTTCAATTAAACACAATAGAAACACAGAATTCTTCACTACATGTTACACAGTAAATCAAAATTTGAAAAATGAATTCCTTAGAATCTAATGGCGGAAATACATACTTAAATCGTTGGATGGTAAACAATGCTTTCTCACTAACATGATGAGCCAGATGACAATGCTCCCCATTTTGTACAGGCATGGATGGAAGCACTGGACCCATGTGCCTTGTACTCCTTTCAGTCCCCACAACAGCAAGTAGCGAACTCTCTGATGAAGATTTCAAGTAACAGTCAACAAAGCGATTATCCTTTCTCTTCCCGTGCCTTCAAAATGTGATATTTTGCAGACATCCTGACGACATAGAAAACCTTTAAGTGTCAACAAAATAAAGCAATACTCTGCCACAAAAATAAAAACTAAAAATTGAGCTTCTGACGACAAACCGATGACATAGATAAACCCTCAAGCAATAAAGCTCAAGTAAAAAATGCAATACACTTCGTGGAAAGGCCCAATTCAACTGATGTTCATTTGATTTTGAACCAACCCTGTTGGCTAGAGAGTAATTTCCAAAATTCTAGAAACCCTAATGGTTCTAGCAACTGTGAAAAATGTACCCGCTTAAAAATTTAAAAGAATTACAAAAATTGGAATAATACTCTGTTCAATATAAATAAATAACGAAAAACACACGCACCATCTTAAATAAATCAAATGCAAGAGAAATGGGGGTAAGTAAAAGCTAAATTCAATTGAAAAACGAACGGTTATTTTTTTAAAAAGTTTGAGAGCCCCAATAGTTCAAGCTAAATTGAAATAAATCCAATAACTTAAATCGGCATTCACCAAAACCTGCTGATCACAGCAAAAAGTATTCGAATGGCGTGCATAAAATAGAACCCAATTAAACAGAAAGCAGAGAACATACCTGAGAAAGAGCACAATTTTGGTTATGAAAAAGCTGATAAACGTTTAGGAATGTTAAAAATAGTAACGGAAGCGGAAGAGATAAGTGACGGGCTAGAAGAGTCCGCATGATATCCCAATTAAGGTTGCAGAGCTGGGTGACTTTAATACCTCATTGACACCTGTTGATGAAGAACTGAGAACCAAACACGGACTCAATTTGGAGAAGCAAAAAAATTTCTGCTTAAATTGAGGTTAAACATGGGCTCAATTTTAAATTTGGAATCAATACCTTGTATGTAATATGCCGACAGACCACGCCTCCTTTGGAATAGCGGTTAACCGCCAGGGTGTATCAGGCTCATTTGGAATTGAGCCCTTCAATTCTTTCTGCCATATAATAAACTCAATTACGCTTAACCCCTATTTATTATTATAAGCTGATGAAACGGCGTCGTTGTGTTGCATTTGGGCGTTAGTTCTCAAGCCAAACACACCTCCACAATCCAAAACCCCTAAACTGAACACTCCACCTCCACCTCCACCTCCGCCTACACCTCCAGAATCCAAAACCCCTAAACTGAACACTCACAGCCTGTGATTTAGCTGCAAAAATGGAGACAACGGAGGCCAATCAGAAAATTGAAGAAACTACCCTTGTCAACCAAGCCAATGACGACACCTGTCCTCCGCCATCTCTATCTAAGAGCGCGCAGAAGAAGCTGCTGAAGCAACAGAAATTCGAAGCGAAAAAGGTAGAGAAAAAAGCCGCCGTCAAAGAGCAGAGAAGGAAAGAATCGGAGAGGAAGCGAAAGGAATGGGAGGAAAAGCTGGCGAGCTTATCGGAAGAGGAGAGGTTAAAGCTTATCGGGTCGAGAAAGGGGCTGAGGAAAGAGAGAATGGATAAGAGGTCAGAGGAGAGAGAAAATAAGGTCCAGAGGCTTAATGGGGCTAAGCAAAATGGACAGAATGTAGTTATTGATCTGGAATTTTCTCATCTCATGGCTCCTAACGAAATCAACAGCCTCGTACAACAGGTCTTCTTTTCAATTTCATTTTCTGCCTTAATTGTTTCTTCTTCTTTTTTCCTGATGTTGTTTTGTATGACAATTTGAAAGTTCAAATACACTTAAAAAATCTTCTTTTATGAGTAGAAGTAAGCTTATATCAAACTAGGTTTATTTAACTCAAAATCCCAATGTTTGGGGGAACCCAATGTTTGGGGGCTGGGGCTTGATACGTTTAAACGTCCAAATGCACCGTTAACACTGTAAGCCGAAAAAACCCTAAATGTGAATAGATATAGTTTCATTGCTATTATAGCCTTGTTGATTTGAGATCGAGGCTTCCATTTGGTAGCATTTTGTTGTCCCTAAATAATGTAATCTTGAAGATCAAAATTGAACTATAACCATATATTGGACTACTTTTTTTTGTACTCACTCTACTTGCCGAAAGAGAGTTCTATTTTATGCATTCATGGATTTAACTTAACTTAATTTTAATGATAATATCCATATTTAAATAAAAGCTAAGTTTAGGGACTAGTCATTGGGGGTAGATTTGGAACATTATGACACTTTTTCGTCTATTATTAAAATGCTTACTCTCTTTTTGGACGCACAAGATAGATGGACTATCTTTTAGAGGCTGATGAAATACTTTTTTATTTGTATTTCTTGTCAATGTTAGTAGTTCATAAAATCAATTACTTTGGTTTTAGTGAAAATGGTTTTTAGAATACTATTAAACTTAATCTAAATAAGTAAAAGGGACACTGACAATATTTATGGGGAAAGCAAAGCGCTAGTTTATTACTCCCCCATTTCCTTTTTTTTTTTTTTCTGATGTTGTTTTGTATGATAATTTGAAAGTTCAAATACACTTAAAAAATCTTCGTTTACGAGTAGAAGTAAGCTTATATCAAACTTGGTTTATTTAACTCAAAAGCCCAATGTTTGGGGGAACCCAATGTTTGGGGGTTGGGGCTTGGTACGTTTAAACATCCAAATGCACCGTTAACAATGTAAGCCGAAAAAACCCTAAATGTGAATAGATATAGTTTCATTGCTATTACAGCCTTGTTGATTTGAGATCAAGGCTTCCATTTGGTAGCATTTTGTTGTCCCTAAAAAATGTAATCTTGAAGATCAAAATTGTACTATAACCATATATTGGACTACTTTTTTTTGTACTCACTCTACTTGCCGAAAGCGATAGTTCTATTTTATACATTCATGGATTTAACTTCTTAACTTAATTTTAATGATAATATCCATATTTAAATAAAAGCTAAGTTTAGGCACTAGTCATTGGGGGTAGATTTGGAACATTATGACACTTTTTCGTCTATTATTAAAATGCTTACTCTCTTTTTGGACGCACAAGATAGATGGACTATCTTTAAGAGGCTGATGAAATACTTTTTTATTTGTATTTCTTGTCAATGTTAGTAGTTCATAAAATCAATTACTTTGGTTTTAGTGAAAATGGTTTTTAGAATGCTATTAAACTTAATCTAAATAAGTAAAAGGGACACTGACAATATTTATGGGGAAAGCAAAGCGCTAGTTTATTACTCCCCCATTTCCAAAAAAATAGTACCATTTGCAAAATCTGTAAATCTTATGTCATCCCTAAATTCATTGGATGTTCAGATTAATAGTGATGGTATCATAACGAAATTATGAACAGTATCATCTACCAAAAATTCTCAAATTGTGAATCGTATTTTACGATATGGAAAAACTAGCAAAAGCATAATCATTACATATTTAAACATATAGAGAACTCAATTTTATTGGAAAATAAAGTATGTTAGCTTAAGTGCAAGTTAAAATGTTAGTAAATAGGCATATACACAAACATCATATTTTCAAATTATAGTTTGAAGAGGTTAAACTAGAGGCTTATTTAATAATGAGATAAGGTTTTCATTAGTCTCCAAACTCTAATTGTTTTTCACGTTTAGTTCCCTAACTATTTTTTTGCATATTTCGTCCTCAAATTATGTTTCTTTCATGTTAGTCCCCAAAATATAGTATATTTTTCATGTTTATTCCCCAAACTCTGGATGTTGTTCACGTGTTGTCCTCAATGTATAGTTGTTTTTCCTATTTAGTACCCTTCAATTGCCTTAATTTTATATGGTTAAACAAATATTGTAGAAATAATAAAGTCAAAGGACGAATACGCGAAAAATATAGTTTGGGGACTAAACGTGAAAAACAACTATAGTTTGGGGACTAACGAAGAGGTTACCCCTTTAATAATCAATATTATTTAAGTAATATTTATGGATAACCTCTTTGTTAGTCCCTAAACTATAGTTGTTTTTCACATTTAGTCCCCAAACTATTTTTTGTGCATATTTCGTCCTCAGACTTTATTATTTATGTAATCTTTGTCCATCCTTACAAAAAATATAGTAATTGAAGTGTACTAAATATGAAAAATATATAGTTTGAGGACTAATCGTGAAATACTATAGTTTGGAGACTAACATGAAAGAAACATATAGACAAATATGCAGAAAAATAGTTAGGGGACTAAAAGTAAAAAACAACTATAGTTTGGAAACTAACGAAGAGGTCATCCCTAATATTTATTAAGAAACAAGTGAAAAATACTTACCTTTTAACTTATAAGTATAAACCCAACGTGAAAAGTCCAAATTGCAAAGTTTAAACCAAAAGACAACTCCAAAACTATTTATTTATGTCTCCTTTTGAGATTGAGACATGAGGAACAGAAAGTGGAGAAAAAGTCCTTTGAAAAAAGATGAGAAATTCTATAAACTATTTTAAAACTTATTATTATATAGATCAAGTTGACACATATTCTGCTTATAAAAAGTCTTTAATGTATTATGTAACTCTTGTCATGTTCGTCTCTAACTTAAAAATGTATCGATCATATCGTACGATACGGCTCGCTTTCTGATATACTAGCGATAATGTATTGGATTGGATTGCTTTTGTATCGTATCATAACCTAAGATACGTATGTGTATCATACCTGTATGATACCAACAATTCTGGCATTGAGCTTCTAATTGCTCTTAAAATGTTGAAGCCTAGTGTGAGTAGCATTGTTGATTAATCTGAAGAAAACTTAATGAGTTGGAAACTAATCAATATAACTATTTTATATATTTATGTGTTTTTATCCAAATGTGGTTTTAGAAAAGAGGAAATGGCAGTGATTTAGAACAATCAAATGTTGTCATTTTGCTATTGTCTTAAAGAATTTAGAATACTTTTTATAACTTGCTATATTTTGTGATACTTAGTGATGCTTTTTGTTTAATTTGGTTATGTAGTATCATGCAGGCATTTTGTAAACAGGAATGATTTAGTGAAAGGTGTAATATGTCTGAAACTTTGTCTGAAGCATTCAAAGATCTTCAAGTCGGGGTCTATTTACAAGATCTTCAAGTCAGGGTCTATTTACATTTGTACTTTATTCCTGTTGGCTAGTATTTTTTTTTTCTTTTTATTTATATATCCTATGCGTTTTTGCTTGTAGCAAGTAGAACTTTATTCTCCGCAGCAAAATACATTTCATATGTTGCTGTTTCTTGAATGGAACATTTAGACCTCTTAGCTCCAACGGAAATGTGCTCCAAGAACTCGTAGGTTGTCACTTGTCAGACTACTTTAGTTTGAATTTTAGTATGCAATTTTTTATTTTCTTTAGTACGTAAGATATATTTAAACAAAGCTATAACTAAAGGGGGTACCGTCCAAGTACACACGGAGTATACAAAGAGCAGGCGATTAAAAAAACACAACTTGCAAATGAAAAGCCCTATGCAACCATGAACACTCACCCCTCTTTGGGCTTAAAGAAACCTCTCTTAGGAAATCAATAAAAAGCACCACAAAACTGGGGTAATATTAGTATGCAATCTTTAATCAACTAATATTATGTTTGGGGGGAGACTACGGTGTTTGATGATAATTATCATTCTCCCCCTTTGATTTTGAGAGAGATTCTTTTCCGGATTTTCTTTGGGCTACATCTTTGGTAGCTTTTAGAGTGGTGGCATGTCCATAGTGATTGGCGGGCTGCTCTTCGTTAGCCTTCTAGTTTTGTTCCACTTTGTGTTTCTTGGAGAACTCCATGTCCTCCCTTGTTGTAATTCTGCCTCTTTCTAATCAAAATTCTTCTTTTATCAAGAATAAGAGATAAAACATTATGCTTGGGACCTTGGGTGCTTTATTTATTGAGGCCCCTTTAGTACCTCTTTCTTGGTATCATGAAAGTTTCTAACTGGTGAACTGGAACTTCATTCACATTCATGATTATCAATGATGTGCATCACCCACCATGGGTGATATGCAATACAAAATTGATATCAAGATTATCAATGTTGTGCTTTGTTTCGTTTGTTTATTTATGTGTGTATTATCTGTTTTATTGTTTCGAGTTTGACACTGGATGCATTAAATAGTGTTATGTTGTCTTCTAAAGTTTTAATTTCCAAGGCGACAAAATTATCATATATTGGTAACATGCAGATTATGTATTGCTACGCTGTAAATGGTAGATGTAGTTCCCCTGCCCACCTTTGGTTGACTGGCTGCCAGGGTGAAATGGAAAGACAACTGCAAAGGCTGCCAGGGTTTGATAAGTGGATTATTGATAAGGATACTCAACCGTATATTGAAACATTTGAAGATCAGAAGGAACATCTGGTATACCTCACAGCAGATTCAGAAACTATGCTAGATGAGCTTGATCCAAAGAAAATATATATTGTTGGTGGATTAGTGGATCGGAACCGATGGAAGGGGATAACCATGAAGAAAGCAGAAGAGCAGAACATTCAAACAGCAAGACTCCCAATAGGAAACTTCTTGAAGATGTCTAGTTCCCAGGTATTATTTATTATAGTATTTGTGAAATTCAAATAAGGCACACTTAGAAGGGGGTTGAATAAGTGTGGGAACAAACTATGACCGATTTTTAAACTTGAAACCAAATTACTGAATCCAGCCTACTATATTGATGAATGCAGCTTGCTAAATTAATATGGCCTACCGAATTAAATCTTTGATTTTGTGAAAATGACTTGTTGAATTTATAACTTTGTGAAACCACTTGGTGTTAATGAATTTTCTTAAGATAATGAAAATATTTAGGTTTTAATTATCAAAATAATTAATTAACTTTTGTGAGCAAATAAAGCAAAACAAGCAATAAAATGAACACCAAGCTTTTTTACGTGGTTCAACTATTACCCTCTATAATAATAGCCTAGTCCACATCCAATACCAACTAGTATTGGAGACTCATTTTATTTCTTTAAATTGACTCTTTTTACAAAACATATTCTATCATATCCTGAACAGAATCTGCAATTTACGCTCTTGTAGTATTACCCTCTATAATAAAAATGTTTGAAATGTTCTCCCACTTGAGCAGAATCTGCAATTTACGCTCTTGTAGTATTACAACTAACATATCCTCATAAATTGTGTCTCACAAATGTGTTGCGACACAAATTTATCATAGTAGTTGTGATTCACAATAGCTCATGGTAAATAGAATTAAGGTGAACTTTTTTGCTCTTCTTGTAATGTGCAACTGGAAAATAGTTACATTCATATTCATAAAATACACTCTCTGCGTCTGGTTTTAGCTGCCCCCCTATTTATTTGTGGGGCAAAGGTCCAAAAATGTCTTTGACATTTACCCCGATATCCCACTTACACCCTGAACTTTTTTTTTATTTTCAAAAGTTCCCTTAACGTTACAAATTTAAGGTCAATTGTGTCCCTCCCGTTAACCGACATGCCACCTTGACAAACGGAGTTGACACCTCATCTAATTTTACTGACGAGGCTGAAAAGAGAAATTTAACTTCTAATTAAAACACACAGTAAACAATTATACTAACACTACTATAAATTAATTATTTTTAGTATAATTTATATTAATAAAATTAAAATACAAAAATACTAAATAAATTAATTAATTAAAGCTTGAATATAGAACATTTTCTAATAAAACAAAATATATCATTTAATCAAACCAAAAAGAAAAATTCTAAAATTCAAATAATGTAATGGCTGTGTTTGGAAACACTGTTATCCTTTTTCTATCTCTCTCTCTCTCTCTCTCCTCCTTGCCGGATGAACAAATCACAAGGATCACCTGAAAAATCTTTCGTAAATCCAATAGTCATTCTACGATCACGTCCGGCGAAAGCACTTTCTTTGGTGATTGATTTGCCGTTCCCTCGCTCTCCATTACACTTGCCTAGTTCTTCTCCTGAAGAGGTACTAACAAGTATCTGTATGTGTGTGCTTGCCGAGAAAATCTGGAACCTGCATATTACATACATATATGAATCGTTGTTTCTGTAGATGTGGACTCCGGTTGTAGTAAAATTGTTTGAATTTTCAGTTTTCAAAAGGAAGTGTGTAAATTTTTTTTTGTTACTTTTTCTAAGCAACCAAAACAGAGTATACCGTTGCTCTTTTTATGAGTTTGTTTAATATGCAGTGTAATTGTTTGAATTTTAGTTAGATAATGTGAAAACATATATAAAAGAAAACGTTATTTGTTATCATTAAAAAAGTTTTGGCTTTCGGAGTAAAAAAAAAAGTAGCGGCATTAGATGAGAGCAGAGATGAGTTTGTGAGATGGGTTTTTGTTGCCGGTTTGAAGGAGCATCAAATATATACATCAGATCTGAAAAAGGATCTTCAAGCATCAAATTAATTAATACTTCCGTATGCCTCACGAACAAATACATCAGATCTGAAAAAGGAGTTGTGTGTGTATACATACAAAATCAGATCTAAAGCTTTCTCTCTCATAATTTGTTATGTGGATCTCTTTGAAAAAGGAGTTGTGTATACATACATAATACATACATCAGATCTAAAGCTTTCTCTCGTGATGTGTTATCTGGATCTAAAGCTTTCTCTCTCATAATATATTTAGAACATTTAAAATAACAATTTTTTGAGAACTCAGGTGAAAATACATGCCTAGTCAGCAAAAAATACCCAAGTGTCAACTCCGTTTGTCAAGGTGGCATGTCTGTTAACGGGAGGGGTATAATTGACCTTAAATTTGTAACGTTAAGGACATTTTGGAAAAAAAAGTTCAGGATGCAAGTGGGATATCGGGGTAAATGTCAGGGGTATTTTTGGACCTTTGCCCATTTATTTGTGTTAGAAAACATGTTTCCTTTTATTCGGGAAAACGTGTTTCCTTGTTTTACTCCTAGAATTAGGCTACATGTTTCCTTGTTTTACTCCTAGAATTAGGTTACATGTTTCATTATTTTACTCTTAGAATTAGGCTAACCTTTGTGTATAAATTCTGTAACTTACAATCTGAAAAATCAACAAAGAGAGTTCATTTCTTACATAGTATCAGAGCTAAGGATATTCTAACGGGATATTCTAAATAGATTTTTCCATTCCTTTATTCATTTTTCTGCAGTTTTCCAATTTTGTTATTCTGTAGTATTTTATTATGTGAATCAAAGCAGCTTTTCATAAACAACCTCGACGGAGACGACCGCTACAACACAGTCAGAGGAGGTAGTTTGATCCCAACAGCATGGAGAATTGCAAAATATCCAGACTGCCTATAGATTGAATAAAAAAAACTATCTCAAATGGTCCCAGTTCGTTCGTACCATAAGGAAAGGGAAAGTTAAGTCATCTTATGGGTACGGTGCCAAAATCGGGAGATCCTGAGTTTGAAGCATGGGATGAAGAAGATTCGATGATTATGGCGTGGCTGTGGAACTCAATGATCGTGAGATTAGTGATACTTGTATGTTCTTGGCTACTGCTAAGGATATTTGGGATGCAATACAACAGACATATTCGAAGGCAAGAGGTGCGGCTCAAGTATACGAGGTGAAGGTGAAAACAATGGCTGCTAAACAAGACAATAAAATAGTTACAGAATATGCTAATCAATTGAAAGCCTTGTGGCAAGAACTTGAAAGCTCCATCACTTAGAGCTTAGACCAATGAAAAATGGAGACAAACCATGAATGTAAAAATGGAAGCAATAGAGAAGAATAAAACGTGGGAGTTAGTGAAGTTGCCTGACGGAAAGAAACCCGTAGGGTGTAAATGGGTCTATACAATAGAATATTGAGCAGATGGGTCAATAGAGAGATATTAGGCAAGGTTGGTACTCAAACCTATGAGATTGACTACCTGGAGACTTTTGCTCCGGTTGTAAAGATGAATACTGTTAGAATCCTACTGCCATTGGCAGTTAATTATGGTTGGGAGTTACAATAATTTGATGTCAAGAATGCATTTTTGCACGGAGAACTAGAAGAAAAAAATTATATGGAGGTCCCACCTGGTTATGGGAATAACTTGGGTGTTCATACTGTGTAAATTGAAGAAAGCCTTGTATGGACTTGAGTAATCACCACAGACATGGTTTGGCAGATTTGTGAGAGTTATGATTGCCATGGGGTATAAACAAAGGGGTATAAACAAAGCAAAGGGGATCATACGTTGTTCATTAAACTCTCATCTTCGGGGGAGTCACAACATTATTAGTGTATGTTGATGACATAATAGTAACGAGGAATGATGATAATGAGAGACAACTTCTAAGTCAATGTTTGGCAAAAGAATTTGAGATCAAAGCATTCGGAAAGCTTAAATATTTTCTTGGGATCGAAGTGCCTCACTCTTGTCAGGGCATTTTTATCTCCCAATAGAAGTATGTTACTGATCTCCTTAAAGAAATATACAAGACATCATGCAAACCAGTAGGTACTCCAAAAAACCAAAATCTTAGACTTGGAATGGTAGAGGAAGACGTTGCAATAAATAAATAAATATATCAGTGCCTGGTAGGAAAACTCATTTATCTATCGCATACACAACCGGACATAGCATACGCAGTGAGTGTGATTAGACAGTTCATGCATAGCCCAAAGGAAGTTCATCTGCAAGCAGCACACCGAATGTTACAATATCTCAAAGGGACATCGGAAAAGGGTGTTATGTTCAAAAGAAACGGAGGTTTGGTGCTTAAGGCATATACGAATGCTGATTATGCTGGGTCAATAGTTGACAGGAGGTCAACTACAGGATATTGTACATTTCTTGGTGGCAATCTCGTGACATGGAGGAGCAAGAAACATGTGGTAGCACGGTCTAGTGCAGAGGCAGAATTTCGAGCAATGGCCTAAGGTGTGTGTAAACTACTTTAGTTGAAGATCATCTTAGAAGACTTGAAAATCAAGTGGGATGGCCCAATGAGACTTTATTGTGACAATAAGTATAGCTCACAACCCGGAACAACATGATTGCACGAAGCACATCGAAATTGACAGACACTTCATCAAGGGAAAACTGGAGAGTGGGCTGATTTGTACCCCTTATGTGTCTACACATGGCCAACTTGCGGATGTTCTTACTAAGGGGTTAAGTAACTCAGTATTTCAGAGTTTTGTATCCAAGTTGGGAATGAAAAACATTCATTCACCAGCTTGAGGGGGAGTGTTGGAAAACATGTTTCCTTTTATTCGGGAAAACATGTTTCCTTGTTTTACTCCTAGAACTAGAATTAGGCCAACCTTTGTGTATAAATTATATACTTTGCAATCTGAAAAATCAACAAAGAGAGTTCATTTCTTCCAATTTGTCTTCTTTTTTTCTACATTAACAACTGTGCAATTTCTTCTCTCTTGCTAGTCACTGGTGGATCGAAGATGTTTATAGTAATGGCAATGTGTTGTTATATTGTTCAAAAACTGTCATATCAATTTCTTTTAGTTTTATTACGATCTGATGTTATATTGTTTGGAAACAGCCCTTGGATGTGTATTTTTTTTGAAGAACAGTTTAAATGCCCATTCTTTTGAATATGTACTCTAATTATGGAAGCTTGTCAACATTCATTCAGTAAGATTTTTGTTCTTTTTTT
Source organism: Panax notoginseng (assembly GCA_016801055.1). Lineage (NCBI taxonomy): Eukaryota > Viridiplantae > Streptophyta > Magnoliopsida > Apiales > Araliaceae > Panax > Panax notoginseng. Next base: position 144,260,675 of record CM029014.1, on the reverse strand, counting down.
ATTTCTTTCCTATTAGTTAAAATGTTGTTATTTTGTTCTTCTGAGAACATCAAATTTACTTTTGACCACTTCTAAGGCTTATTTGCTAACTAATGGATTGAATCCTGATCAACCATCAAGCAGTTTTTTTTTTCTCCTCTGAAATATGGTCAATGTGATTGCAGGTTCTCACAGTGAATCAAGTGATAGAGATACTCCTCATGTTCTTGGAAACTAGAGACTGGAAGGATTCATTCTTTCAAGTGATTCCTCAAAGGAAAAGATTTGAAGCTGATTCAGAAGAAAATAAAGAAGAAATAGCAGGGCAAGAAAATGAAGAAAAGTGTGATCAAGAGCGAAAAAGGTCCTGTATTGGAAGTTGAAGAAAATATGGGTAATTTGTTGCAGGTCTGCAGCATTGTTACGGTATGTTTTAAAGCAAGCAGATCCATAAATCAAAATGAAAACGTCCTAGCACAAAGAATGTTTCTTTTCTATTTATCCATTAACAATGTATTAAACTAGATCTAGAATTGAGGATACAGTTAATGTCCAATCCAGTCAGTTTTATGCTTGGTAAACTATTTACAACAATTGTTGGCGACAAACACTGTGCAGCATTACCCTACCTTGCTTCTGAAATAGGTAAGGTTGGAGAAAAAAAAATGCTATTGATCTTTGTATATGATGACATTGAGCTGAAGACACTTGCGAGTAATTTGTACGAATACTCTTGAGTCTCAAGTGTGCAATTTTTTATACCAGTTTTGATTAATTCAAGGATTTCAATAGCTGATGGTTTAATAATTACATCATTCCAGATTCAGCTTCCTCTGGTGTGGTTAATTAGTTCAATTATATTCTTATGTTCTAAATTATAAGATATTTGACTTTTGAAAGTTAATTTGAGAAATTTTCAAACTCAAAATTGAGATAATTTATTAGAAATTATGACAAATAGAACTTATAGTAGTATTTTTAAGCAAGTTTACAATATTAATCGTTATATTGACTAAAATTAAAGAATTATATTAATTTTGAGTTTGAAATTGTCTTTAGAACAGAGGATGTATTTGTTTTAGTTACAATAGTTCAGTGCTCCAATTTAATAGTAGTGAAGATTGGAAATTTTATTTTGGTAATGGAACTCTTTTTGTGAATTGAGTCTTGCTATATATTGCGATAAATTTATGTTGTTCTTAGTTATTACACATCTCTATTAATACTTATGGATGTAATTGACTAATGGACGTAATTGATAATCAAATAGTCTGACAAAAAAACATTCGAATTAGATTAGTTGCCAAGTAGCTGTGCTCTATCATCAAACAGCTATGGTCAATTTTAAGGGGACAGAGAATGGAAAACAAACACGAGTACTTAAAAACAAATTGCATTTTGGAGAAACCTTAGCCGACAGTTCTGCACCAATCGCCGAGAGAACCATGTTCCTTACAATACTAGTACTACTGGAAACACCTCATTTTTCTCATTTTACAGTTTCATAATTCTACTCTTTGCATTTGGCATATGGCTCAAGGCCAGCAACTGCTGCCCCCGAGGGGCCAGCATTGTGGGCATCCTTCAGAAAACCTCCCATTGCCGCAGCCCCAAAGAACCCGTTGCGAAACACTGGTGCAAATGCTGCAAACCCCAACGAACTGGGGTCCACTGACCTCTTCACCAAAGGCTCGCCCCTCAAGGAGCCACGCTCGCCACCATCAATCTCACGAAAGCGGTTCAGATAGATTGTGAGGGGCTCAATGTAGTCGTCGAAGCCAAGGTTACTCATAGCCCAGAGCACGTCCTCAGCAGTGATGGTCTTGCGCTGCTCCTGTTGGCACCTAGCATTGGCTTCACCTGTGACGAAGCTGATGAACTCAGACACACACTCCTGGATTGTTTCCTTGGCGTCGTCAGAGATTTTGGCATGGGTTGGGATAATCTTGCGCATTAGTCTTATCACATTAGCAATTGGCATGAAACGATCTTGCTCCCTCACGGTGCATTCGTTGTCATCTGCGGTTGAGTTGTTGATCTTCTGCTCTGGCAGCCCTATGTTGATTTCTGGCAGTTTCATCCCCAGTTAAAAAAGGTTAACAAAAGTGAAGCAGCTACAATTTTTTCTCAAGAAGTTACATTATCATGTCAACACTACTACGCTAAAAACTCTATCAAATTAGGAGTAAACAATAAAACCTTAAATTACAAATCGGACTTTTGTGGGATGGAAGTCATAAAAAGTTGTTCATTTCTTCATAAAATATTCAAATTGAACTCCATAAATTAAAATGTAATATAGCAACTCTTACTGAAAAAGATGAATCACATTTTTAAATAACTGCAGGGTCCAGGGGACAAACATACTGCAAGTCTAGGGAGTATTAGTGAATAGACTCAAGCAGGTGGATGATGGCATATAGACCTGGCAATTTAGGTTGAGAACCATCTAATTAACTAAAATTACTTGGGTCTTATTGAGTTGATTAACTAGTTTTTATGTTACGAGTTGGTTTCGTTTTGGAATCAATTACATATTCTATTATATTTTTTAAAATAATTACAACAATAGTACACTCATAAAATATTTATACAATTAATACACTTTCCATATTTATTTACAATATTAGTGCAATTAGAATTCCTTAATTTAGGGAATTAGTATGCAATTAGGATTCTTTATTTACATCAGTCATCTCCTTGCTCGCTACTAGAAAACTAAAAATTCCTCCCACACACGGCTCTGTCCCCAAAATCCACAACACATCTCACCCCATTTTCCTTCAAATACAATACACACCTAATCACATGTTCAATCTTTCTCTCTCCTCCAAATCCCACATATCTTTTCTTCTCATTTTGTATATATTATTCCATCTGCAATTTCTGCACCGAATTGCTGATCTATACTTATATTCAAGTTTTTCCACCGCCCAAACAATGAAAGCCCTTCTCTCTCTTCTTTATCTGTATGCCATCCAAACCCAGCTCTGCTTCTGTTTTGCTACTCTTCCAGATTCACAAATGTTGGTTTTGCCCCTTAAAATCCAACAAATCCCATCTAGGTCCTTTCCAGGATCTTCAAACAAGCTCCCCTTTCACCACAATGTTACCCTCACCGTTTCTCTCTCAGTCGGAACACCCCCACAGAACGTTACCATCGTTCTGTTTCTGTAATTTTTTTATTGTGCAGTTTGTAGCCAAACTTTCATACTAAGGTAACCAATTCTGTTTTTTTAAGTTACCAATTTATTTTGAATGTAATACAGTTGGTAGTCAAACCTTCATACAGTTAGTTGCCAAACTTTCAGATCAAGATAACTAATTCATACTGTAGGTGTGGAGGTAGATTGGTTACCTTGGTATAAAGGATTGGTTACCTTGGTATAAAAGTTTGGTTACCAATTTAGTTTTATTAAATTACCAATTTCGTTTGAATGTGATGCAGTTGGCAGCCAACCATTCATACAAAGGTAATCATTTTAGCATTTATGAGTAACAAAATAGTCATAAAAAAATTTCAGAACAGTAAAAGTTACGTCTATTTTTTTAAAAACTTTTTGTAGGGCGAATCTTCTTATTCTTCTCATTGGCGTTTTGTACAACGGAGATTCGCGACGGTGTAGCAGCGGAGTAGCGGAAGAGAAGCCGACTGGAAGAGAGAACTAAAAAAGTAAAAACTGAAAGAGTAAATGATCTTTTATGTGGGTATATAGTTTGGTTTTTAGGAATTTGATGATATGATTTGATCGAAAGTGATGATGAGTGAGGTATCCAATTAAGAGGGAGAAAAAGAATATTACGTACGTCATGTGGTGGTTGCTGCATTTTCATGATCAGTTATGGAATGATCGATCGAGTAATTTTAGGAGCCCAAATATTTGTTTTTATTGTTAGATCTCAAATATTTGAATTTGAATTGTAGGTTTCCTTGATTTTAGGTTTTCTTATTAATGTGAATTGTACTATTTTTGTAATATGGGTCCTAATTACATTCTTTTTATAATTATTTTGTTGATGCACTAATGATGTAATTACTTTTTAATTGTTGTATATTTCTGTAAAGAACTCTATCCATCCTAATATTCAAATGTTTGACCCCATAACATGTTTGTGTTACCTGACAATTTTGTAATGAGGTCTCTGAAAATATATAGAATTATTTCTCAATTATCCATCCTTATATTCAAATCTTTGAATAGCTATTAGTACTATTTTATTTTTCTTTTTAAAATTTGAAAGAAATATAAAATGACTGAAGATAATGGTTTATTATATTATTAAATAGATAAATATTAATTAGGATTTTGAAAAGATAATTGTAATTATTAGATTATTAAATATATATTTAAATAATAAATACTAAATTATATTTTATAGGTTACTTCGATCAATTATTAAGTTAAACATTTGAATATAGTGCATTTTTATTTAGTTATGTTTTTTGTGAAAACTAATTATTTTAATTTTATTTAAGTTTAATAGAATTTTATTTAATTCATATTTCAAATTTCGAGCTTACCATTATTATGGTCCAATTAAATAAATTATTTATGATATTTGTTGGGATGTGATTATTTGGGTCTAGCCATGGTGCAACCCAATCTATTTAATGGTCTAGATCTGGTGATGACCCATATGTATTTTATTGTGACAATGGAAGAGTCCTTATTAAAATAGGATTGTGTTTCTTTATTTGGAGGGATAATGAGTCCTTTCTCCTAGTTGGATTCGGGTGGAGGTGACTTCTATATATACGGCTAGCAAGCTAGGGTTGAAGGAGAAGACAATATCATAAGGCACAAGTCATACTCACAATATTATTATAGTGGATTACTCTCTCTCTCTTCCCGTGATTTTTTTCCAATTGATTTTCCACGTAAATCTTGTGTTCATACTTTATATTCTTTTATTTATGTTTATGTGAGTGTATTTCGTGAGTTTGATTTCACAACAATTACTCCATCAACCGTTGGCGCTATTTTGGCCTGTTGTTTTGGTGATTTGGTCAGGCGTACAAAATCAGGCGTTAACATTGGCGCCGTCTGTGGAAAACAAGACACTTGTTCTAGTGTCGATTTAAAATAACTGATTCACTTAAGGAGATAAGTGATTCTTTTTTTATTAAATTAAATATATACTTATACGTGTGTATATATGTATTATGTCAATAGCAATTGAAGCATGATCGTAATTGATTATTGATATAATTTTACATATTTTCTCTCTTATATTATGCATGTAGTGGTGGTATTCACATGATGCATGTGTAAAATCTAAACATTAACACTTTGGTCCAGGTGATGATAAATTGGTGCTGAGTCACCGCACTAGTAACGAATTCAGCCAGCGCAGAGATAAAAGTTTAAGTTTTTATATCATTGAAGTGCTTTAAAGGCGGATTCAGCTTCATCATCAACAACAGATTGAAGGAAATTAAAGGATTCAATTCTTATACATGTGTCAACGTGCTCATCTCCGAGGATAAAAATTCGGAGGATAAAATTCGGAGGATAAAATCCCGAGGATAAAATTCCAAGAATAAAAATTTCGAGGATAAAAATCACGAGAATATAAATCTCGAGGATAAAAATTTCACGGAGACTTTTTAAATACTCTCTTATTTATAAGGAATATTTATAAGTTCCTTATAAATAAGAGACTGGGGGCAATATTGGGATGTGATTATTTGGGTTTAGCCATGGTGTAGTCCAATTTATTTAATTTAATGGTCTAGATCTGGTGATGACCCATATGTATTTATTGTGACAGTGGAAGAATCCTTATTAAAATATGATTGTATTTCCTTATTTGGAGGGATAAGGAGTCCTTCTCCTAGTTGGATTCGGGTAGAGGTGACTTCTATATATACAGCTAGCAAGCTAGGGTTGAAGGAGAAGACTATCATAGGGCACAAGTTGTACTCCCAATATTATTATAGTGGATTACTCTCTCTCTTTCTTTCCGTGGTTTTTTTTCAATTGGGTTTTCACGTAAATCTTATGTTCATACTTTATATTCTTTTATTTATGTTTATGTGAGTGTATTTCGTGAGTTTAATTTCACAACAATTACTCCATCAACCGTTAACGCTATTTTAGCCTGCTGTTTTGGTGATTTTGTCTGGCGTACAAAATCAGGCGTTAACAATATTTAATTTTTATATTCATTCACCTTCTATCTCTAATTATTTATAATATTTAATTTCTAATTTCGAGGTTACCATTATATTTATGATGGTTCCCAAATTAATGAATCATATCTATACTAAAAGTGGTGTTCCTACTGTAGTCTCCTCCTGCTGCTGCTGCTTTTGCTGCTTTTAGGTTTCAGTTATTTTTTATTATTTGAAAAACAAAATTCTTAAAAAAACATTAAGAATTTATTATAATTTTCTTAATACTACACAATATGTTTGGATACCACGACTGCTACTATTACAACTTTTCTTTCTACTAACGCATTTCTAATATTTTACTTCTTCTGATTTATAAAAAGAGTCTAATTTCAGCACAAAGTAATCCACGAATGTTAATTATTTAATTTAGTGATATTTAAATTCAAATGTTAACAAGTTAATATTAATTTATATTTTAAAACAAAGAGAGTGTAATAAGGTTTTGGAAGCTTGACATTACTCCTAATTAGATTCTTTATAACAATAACTATCAAATTACTATTTTTTGGGTTCTATCAAAACAACCTCACTTGATTTTGTTTCCACTAATTTGTGAAATTTAAATGTTAGAATTAAGAAAAATTTATTTGATTGTAACAACGTAATTTTTAGTATTATAAATATTATTAAATATAAAATTATTATTTTAAAAATTAAAATAATTTTTATTTCAATTTAAATTTTAGAAATTAATTAAAATGAAACTCAAATAGAATTTTATTCGTAGAATGGATGAGAAATCAAATTACTACCGAATCAACATAGTAGTAGACTTTTTTTATCATAACTAGTAATCAAATTTTAATTTTGTGAAAATATTACAAATACACGTAGAAATATCAATTTTTATAAAAAAAAAATTATAGAAGAGTGGGTCTATATGTTAATAGTTAAAACAGCTAACATGAGATGACATTAATATGTCCACCCAAAACATGCCACTTTCATCAAACCTCTCTCTGTTACTACAGTAGTAACAGGAGAAAGAGTTCGTCCGATTCACCGTTCAAATGGATACATGAAAAATAGTTAATTAATTTTAACTCATAATTATATGGATTCAAACTATTTTAACTATATTTTAAATGGGCTATATGTCATAATCATTTTTGTATAACCCAAAATTAGTTATAACTATTTTTTATCAGGTCTAATGACATGTGGAAGGAGAATTCATGCAATAAAGGAAAAAAGAACAAGTTTACTATTCCAATGTTCACTTAATCTGTATTCCAAGATGAAAAAAAATTAATCAAATTCATAGAGTACTAATTATATTTTGTCGGTATATAAATTCAAAAGTGATATAAATCTATTTACATATACATTTATGATTATAAACTATCTAAACAACATTACTAATTATGAAACCTATTATTTTCAAAATTTAAATAAGCATGACGATTAATGAACATTTGAAATGTCAATATTCATCTTATTTTTAGAATTGAGGAAGTAGCTGAGTAGCTTTTTCGATTAAAAAACATGTCATATTAGTACTCCCTCCATACCAAACAAATTATAAAATTAATATTGATTTTCTAAAAGTCAAGTTGTGATATTTTTAAATTTAAAATTGACGTAATTTATATAAGTTTTGAAAATAATAAATCTTATTTATAATAGATATTTTTAGATAATTTATTATATTCAAAATTATATTGACATAAATTAAATAAATTTATATCAATTTTAAATTTAAATATATTTAAAATTGACTTTTAAAATTTCAATATTAGTATAATAATTTGAAACAGAGGGATTACTTTTTAAGCTTATAAAACTTTACCATTTTACCCTCGCCTTCGGAAAAAACAAACCTTATGACAAATGGGTTGTACATAAATTACTCCATAAAAGATACGGAGTATTTTTGAAACTTTGACCAACTTAATTGGAAAATGGACAAAAATCAAAGTGAGACTAAAGGGGCATGCATATACAAATAAGTAATGGAGCACATGGGCGTATCCAGATTTTTTTTTCAATAGAGATAAATTTTAATTAATTTTATTGTTGAATTTAAATAAATTTTTTTTGAATTAATTATAATATTAAGTAATCATAATAATATTTTCAAATTGTAATAAATATTTATAATCTAAACTAAAAAAGAAATTTTAAATAAAAAATATTTAGATATAATTTAGATAATTTATTTCGGTTACTTGTTAGTTCAATTTGAATGATTCTCCAAATGTTCAAATATTCAAACCAAATTTAGTTTATATATTCACATAAAACCATGAATTAATTTCAAAGTATAAACTAGTTTGATATTTTTTTTTAAGTTTCAAATAAATTTTACTTTGAAATAAGAACACCAAAAATTGTACAGGGTCCATTAGTCATTTTCCATTATAAAATAAAGCAAAATCATTATAAACTATCACATTAATAAAAGACATAGATTACTCAAACAAAATGGTCACATTTTCAATCAAAGATCAAACAACCCAAAAAATAAAATTCGAATCAGACTAAACAAACAGTAACCACAATCAACCAAATCAATAACAAAAAAAATAAATATCAAACTTGAAACAAACAATCTTTCACAGTTCACGCGTTGATGAACATTCAAAACAAAAAATTATACAAAAAATACTTGTAAGATTTCACCAAGTTTTAAAACTAAGAAGATATTTGTACTTGTATTTAGAATTGGTTTATGAAATTTTTTTTATCTCCTTTAAATTTAACTCTTTTATTAATCTGCTTCTTTAAATTTATTAATTTACTTATTTTTCATGTCTCTGTACCTATAAAAAAAATAAAATCAGCGCGAGTAGCTGACTATCCTGCCCATCCGCCACCGGGAGCACTTCTGTATTATAGATTTCGTCATCATGTACTGTCCTTTACTCGTCTGAAATGTTCAGCAGAACACATAAAGCAAATAAAATAACATCCATGTTCCCCTTTCAAGGCTTTAATTTAATTTCTGGCTTATATTTGTACAATTTGTACTCCATTTTTTAGTATCAAGATTTTTGTTACACGCATTGCTCATACTCAGTAATGCTACTTCTATCGAAGACAAAGATAGGAAACGACTCTGGGTGTTACCGTCGTTTAATCAAGTAATTTGGGCAAAATTAGAACGCAACTGGAAAACAAAATTTGCGCTCTCCTTTTTCCCTTCGACGGTAAGCAAAATACATTTGGTAAAGGGAAGAAAGAGAGATTGCAAATATCGCTTTCCCGCTAGCCCGTTTTAATTTGCCCAAATTAATGGGTTTAAGGGCAAGGTCCCTTGTTTCTGTATCCTTCCGTTCCTATCCTTTGGCGGGAGTAGCCTTACTCTTTAAGTATAGGTTAAAAGCAATGCCTATTACTAGGTAGTCCTTCTTTCCTTTTTATTTGTCTTTTTAGAGAATTTTTTTTATTTTTTAACCTGTCATTTGTAAATTTTTAAAAAGAATTAAATACTTAGTTTTTTTCAACGTAATAGTAATATTTGTATTTGAAACTTTTAAAAATCCAAACACACCTGAAAATTTTGTTACATTCAATTTATAAATGCAACATCTAGGAGTCAAACGCAACATAACAAAAATAATACAGTGCTTTTACATATCCAATAATCCAAACGTTATAAACCCTAAAGATTTATTCCATATTCCATGTAAAATGAAACTTATTTTTATAGCCAACGCAAATAAACAGCTCATTTAATTTGTGAACCCTCTGGAACCAGCATCCGTTTCAAAGTGGGGATAACAAAGTGGGTGGACTTTTAAGTGTAGATGATCAAATAAAGATCAAGGTAATTAATTTGGGGTGAGAGAGAGGGTGTAAGGCAAAATTGCCACGTGTAAAGATGATATCATGTGGGGCCGTATAGCATACAGTCTGCATGCACGCCACTTGTGTTCATATTGTCTTTGGCGATTCCATAAACCCCATTGTCATAACCTTTACTAGTCTTTTTTGTCCATGCCCAAAGAAATTGCTCAAGCAATTGAAGGCTATGAAGAACAAGAACAAGACCAGAAGGTAAAGTTGGACCTTAAAAGCCTATTTTATAAATAGAGATATAAAATAAACACAAAGAGAGAAAAGGAAAACTCTTAAATCAACCCGCAAGGACTTGACAAGATGGTCTCTGGCGTTTTTTCCCAAATATCTTAATAAAAATAAAAAAGATCTTCAAAATTATTTGATATGAATGTAACTATATTAATAAAATTAGTTCCATATAAGTAAAAATTAAGATACATTTGCATTTCTCATAGAAATTTATATATAAATGCACAAAAGAAAAACTGATCAAACAAATTAAACCTAGCTTGTATACATTTTTCAAATAAATACACAAAATAAAACGAAATAAAATGCATTTTTATAAATAATAAATTACCCGAGTTTGACTGCGGCTGAGGGGGCCTGCGGTAGCCATGGAAGCCGCCTCCATTTCCTCCGCGTTCCATCTATTTTCTTTCTCTAAAACTCTTTATCTCTCTAAAACAGTAGAGTGAAAATGAAATTAAGTTGATATTGACAAATGGATAAATTTATAATAGTGGGTATTTATCAAAAAAAAGGAAAAAGGGGGGGGGGGTTGTGCCACGTGGCAGGAGGCGTGATGAACAAGGAGACGTTATAGGGGAGTATAAGCAATCGGTCTTAATATACAGTTGGGCTGGGGAAGCATGCACTGAGCCACTGAGGAGAGGAGCATTGACCGGCAGTCATAAAACTCATAACTAGCTATAGAGTAATAGAGTATATGGCCATCTTTAATTAAGAAATTTATAGTTCCAATTCAAATGAATTATGGGTGTAATTACGAAACATATATACTTTATTGGGTTGCTATATCCTTTAGAGCATTCACAATAGATTCCCCAATAGACTCTCTATCCTCATATTTAAAGAATATATTAATAAATTAATATCCAACTGTTTCCTTATCCTTATATAATTCTCTATTTTAACCAATATATGATTTGACTGCTCAGGATGAGGGAATCAAAAAAGCGTTCCCTATTTATGTAAAATGACATTTCACACCCTATTTATTGCTATTTTATATTGGTTAAAGGATCTTATCTCACTTAATTGCTGATTTGGGTATGCCTATTAAATTCACTCATTTTTATTTTTTAAACAGAGGATTTAGAGAAGAGAAAGAACTATAAAAAAAAAATTAAAAATCAGTCAAATTTTGATTTTGATCATTTTTGTAAAAAATATTACTACTAATTATAAATTTTATTATTTTATAATTGAAATAATGTTGTTTTAATTCTCATAAACACATAATGATCGTTGCACATTTTGATTTCTAGCAATATTTATTTTTAAATTAAAATAATTGCAACTTTTAAATTCAAACAACAATTACTTTTAAATAAAAAATAGTTACAACGTTCAAAACATGATTTGACTGTTGGAACTTTCAAATTTTAACTTTTAAATTATAAATTTTAAATTTCAAAATTTAATATTTAAGGAATCAATATAAGAAACCTGTTGGGTACATAGTGAAAAAATTGAATCCCTATTCTACAGAATGACCCAATAGCACTGCAGAATAGGGATAAAGATAAGGATACTGTTGTGAATGCTCTTAGATTGTGATTTTGGTTTCCAAGTTGTAATAACTCATTTGTCCTATTTGAGTCAGTTATAAATAAAATTGTGAAAATTGATATTTATAATTTAAATAATTCCTCCCCTTATTTTTCATTTTATTTCTACACCATGTTTAAGAGTTTTTAACAAAAAAAAAGAAAAGAATAGAAAGTTTAAATTTAAATTTAAAAAAAAAAAAGAGAATTAGTAGAAGTTTATAAGTTATTTTTTCCTTTTTTTTTATTTACATCTTGTTACCGAGTATATAAAGGAAAAAATAAGTAAATTTAAGTTTTACATTTAAATCACTATTTTACTCTTATATTAATTTTGTTTTGTTTGTAATGTAGAGAGTATCATAAGGATTATAAAAAAGAATTTCATGTAATTTAGTTTTGCGTCTAAATTTGTAGATTTTTTTAACAAAAAAATAATCAAATTTTTCGTCCATTTTTTTTCTTTTTTCTTCTGTTCATTAAAAAAATTAATAAGAAGAAAATTGGATAAAAAAAAGGTAAGTTTAATTTTTTTTCCATTTTTTTTCCATTTTAAAACTTAAAAGCATAGTGTGAATGCTCATTGTATCTAAAATCTAATGCTAAGCCTATTTGTTGATATTGTAAATCAAATTTCAAATTTATTTCCTGTATTCTCATAAACCTAGTGGGTTACTGGCATAGAGGAATTTTTTACCGTACAAAGTCATATGTTTGAATTTTCATACTTCCCATCATAATATAAGTTATTAAAAACAAAGTTCATTATACAAAAAGAGTATTAATTTACAATGTAAATTACAAATAATGGAAAAAAGTATTATTGAGACATGATTATTTGGGTCCGGATGATTCGGTGACATGGAGGAAGTTTCCCCACGTATGAATCTGTATTTAATTTCTAACTCCTAAGGAAAGTTTCATGATATAATCCGATTTTCTTTCTTTAAAGAGATTCAGTTCTATCCCGTTATGATATTCGCCTAATGAGGAATTATATTTCCATAAGGGGACGGGTTTGGAGGAAGAGGTGATCACTATAAATACAAGGCTATACCCTAGTTCACATGTACACACAATATTATTTTCCAGCACTAAAGTTTTAAACGTCCATGGTTAATCTTATTCAAACTGTACTTATTCTCACACCGGACTATCCTCCGGCGGCCCAAGTCGTCAAGTTTCTCCGTGTGATCTCGTTTTTGTGCAGGATTGGACGCTGTGACGCCCCCAAATTCGGGTATCTTTCAACCCGACAGATGGTGCTATACGGTGCTACAGTTCACACATACATTCTATTGAAATACCTCAAAAGAGTGAACATGTCTTCTATATATTACAAAATAATATTTTCCTTCCCAAGTTTTTTGTAACCATTACATATATTCTTTGTCATAGTATCAAATAAATACGTGAATTTCCATAAAATCTTTGAGAAAATGACAGACAAATAGTCTATATAACCCCTCAGCTTAATTTCAAAATTTTAACTCTAGTGAGGAATGTATAGGGTAGCATGTGATGATGAGAATGAATGAAGAATGGAGTATGGTGTACGGTGTAAGGTAAATTTCAGGGACGAAATTTTTAGAAGAAGGGGTGAATGTGACAACCTGAGAATTCAGATATTTTTTAAAAAAATCTTAAAAATATTGAATTAAAGTTCAATAATAAACCTAGACAGAAAATAAGTGTATGCGTTTGATATTTTTGGGAAGGAATTTTGAGGATTTCAAAATTCTGTGAAGGATTTAGGTAAATTATTCAAGATTAAGTGTATATACTTGAATATATTCTGTATATATGGTCATTTATGTGTTCGGAATGTAGTTAATGGTCAAGAGTTGATCAGATAAATTTTATCAGTGTCAAACCTTAATCATATATTAAGAACGTCAACGTTCAGTTAGAAAACCCTAGCAATGGATAAGAAACCCTAAAAATCGGTTCTGGAAACCTTAATTTTGATTCTGGAAATTTGAAACCCTAATTTGGATTTCGAAAACCCTAACTTGGGATCTCAGAGACTTAAGTGTATTGATTATATTATTAATTAGGGTAAAGCTTAATTAATTAGTTAGAAAACCCTAATTACAAAATTTGAAACCCTAATTTATAATTAGGAAAAAACCTAAGTGTTAATTTAATACTTTTAATGTTAATTATGAAATATTAATCATAATTTTTAAGTTATAAGTAATTAGAAAATCCTAATCTAATTACGAAATCTAATTTCTAAATTAGAAAATTATTTTTCTATTAGAAACCCTAATTTTTGGGTTGTATACCCTAATGACCAATTTTGACTTTAATTGCTAAATTAACAATTTTAATGAGGAAATATTAATCCTAATTAGCAAGATTTAAATTATGATTAAGAAATTTTAATATAATTAGAAAATTCTAATTATAATTTAGAAATATAAATTTTCGATTTTGAAAACCTAATTTGAAAATTCTAGGATTTATTTTTTTTAAAACCTAAGGGTTCAAACCCTAAACCCTAAGGATTCCAAACCTTAAACCCTAAGGGTTAGAGAAATTAACAAAAATGCCATTAAAATAAAAAGGACAATGACCATTTTGCCCTTTTTCATTCTTTATTTAGCTAACTTGTATAGTTTGTCCTAGTTGTGGGTTGGTGACCAAACCCTAGCCTAGCCTTGTGACTTGTAATTCACATTATCAGCCACCTTGCATTAGCCATATACAATGAATCAAATTATCTTATATAGATTAAAGAAAGAGAAAATGCTAACTTTACTTTTCATTTTTCACCAAGCCACTCTCTCTCTATATTTCGGGTTTAAGAGTGAGAGGGGGGTGATAAACAAAGTTAGAGTCAGTTCATAGCAACCAAGAATAGATCCAAGAGTCAGAATCAAGAATCAAAGTTAGAAAGAGGTATGAACCCTAATTTTGAAAATCATATGATTTGTTGTTAAATGTTGTTAATGATTGGTTGGATGTGTGTATTAGGGTGTCTTTTAGTGATCTGGGTTGATAGATCATGGATTTATAACATCTAGAGGCACGAAAAATCAAATTTTCAAAACTGACTTAGAACCCTAAATTTTTGTCTGACAAGCGAATGTCAGAGGCCTTAGATTCTTTTCTACTTTTGATTTTTGTTGTTTTATGTTACAAATATGTTCTATGACATGTAGGCTATGATATGAAACTGGAAACACGACCAGATCATGAATATGTTGAGATATACGGGCGGTCAAACCTCGTTGACCGTTCACGACAAAACGAATTCTGGGCAGCCCACAATTCCAGAAGCGCCTGACAACGTTTTCTGAACCTTTGATCTTACAGTCTGTTAGTGTTTTGGTAATGTTGTTGTTTAATCCCTGTAGTCTGGTATAATGAGTACATAATTAAGCCTTTAGTTCACCCAGAATGCACATAGAATCAAAGATATTGTTGGTCAAAGTACCGTTGACCATTTATTTGGTTGCATTTCTGGAAAACCCAGAAACCTTCAAGACCTGTATTTCTGACAAGGTTTGACTGGTTTGAATATTGTGAATTAGTTGTTGTTATGATGATCGGTTGCTATAAAATTGTAACCTGACATGTGGTCTACAGTATTGAACCAACAGTTCACCCAATCAAGTTACATGATACAAGTTATGAGGATCAAAAACTAGTACCCTCGACTGTTCTTCATTTTCTAAAAAACCCAAAAATGAAGAACAGTGTTGTCAGAATTTTTGGAGACTTAGATCTCTTTGATTTGATGTTGTATGGCTATAAAGTTAGTTTGTGGTTATAGTTTTACATCAGTACTACAATCCTAACACCATAATCTGCTCAGAAATCAACAATAACAGTGATTTAAATGTGGTCAAACTAAGCCCCTTGCAACTGACTTTGAGTTTCTAGGAATAGGCTCAAGAACATAAAGAACACTTTCAGCGACGGATTCGTCGCCTAAAGTCTCTATAGCGACAGTTTATAGAGCGTATTATCGAGCGACAGTTTTCTCTCTCTCTCTCTCTCTCTCTCTATATATATATATATATATATATATATATATATATATATATATATTATCGAGCGTATTTTTGTGAGTATTTAGATACTTTGAGAGTTGCTATTCAGTACAAGTTTCCTTCAACCTTATACCTGATATTTCAGCCTAAAGTACTGTTCTTTTGAGGTAAGGGATGTTATTTTCTTCGTAAATGATATTATTTCCTTCAATATCTTTATGCCGAAATATTGATATGAATTTTATTGTGGAATTTCTACCTTTTTGTGTCGGAATTACTATTCACGTATACGGCACTATTCACATATACGGTACTATTCACGAATACGGTACTATTCACAGAAAAATAAAATTTTCTGTTTGTCCAAAATGTCTAGTATGGTTACTATCTTTGATTGTATCCATGTTTTGATCTTTATTTTTGAATTCTACTCCACAATTGATTATTTTTATATTTTTGAAGTTGGATAAACTGTAGTACGAATCCCTAATAATTGTCCTTTTATTTCACTGGATTCATTTTCTTCAAGATATTTTTCATCATCTTCAGTCCTAAATGATGATATTACTGAATTTCTTTGGCCTGTAGTGTAAAGATGAATGATTAACTGATGAATATCTTTGGCCCGTAGTGCAAAGATGAACATGTGTTTAGATGAACATGACCAACTGGTGATACAAATGAATATCTTTGGTCTGTAGTGCAAAGATGAATATTTGATTCAAGATGTATATTGATTGATGTTACAGGGATAAAATATTGATGATGAACTTTTAAATCTTAGAAGATAGTAGAATTCATTCTCTACTTGACTTTTCTAATGTATTGCTGTTTTCGCTGCAGTTGTTGATCTAAAACTTGTTGTTTGTTATATTTTATCAGATTTTTCCCAATTGAAGACTAATGATAATTTGTTGTATATTATCTTAGTCATAATATTCTTTACTGGGCTAGTTGAGCTCACCCTTTTCCTTTTTGTTCCATTTTTCTCAGGAGGCGAGAATATAGCAGGAACTAGTCGGGGTGTGGAGTGATGTTTCAAGTCAGTTGTGTTAGCAGTCCTCACTATTTTGTAAAATAGTGTTTCAATAATTGTAATGAGTACTTATTTGAGTGTGGATATTGTCTAGAAGATAATATTTATATTTAAACTCACAGTTTATGTGTTGTCGTATTTTGCACAACAATTGTAGTAATGATGTTGTAGTTGTTTCTGTACCATATTTTTTGGCGACTCAGAATAGGTGATGTATACCTATTTTGGGGGTGTCACAGTTGGTATCAGAGCTTAGGGATATAGTCTCTGGTGGAGATCGGGGAATAAAACTAGGAGGGGAGAGACGAGTAAATCCTTCTCTAGTGTGTTCTACATAAGCTTATTTGTTGGTCGGTCATAATATAGGGGTATTATGTGGTATGTCAATTTCTTTAATTAACCCTTATTTTATGTCAGTATTTGAGAATGACAGCTGAGAATGTTAACAATGGAGTGAATGAGAGCGTGGAGACACCTTTAATCACCAACCAGGAAACGTGCAACAGGAAGGCAATATTCCTCATGTAAACAACACTACCGAACAAATGATGAATGATGGAATGTTTAGAAGCTTTTTGCAGTTCATGCAAAATCAGACAAGAAAACTTGTGTACAAAATATGGGTGGAAATGATAGCAACACACAGCTTGTCATAGCCAAGCAGTTCAAAGAGTTGGGACTACCAGGGAGAAAACCGGATCCAATCAAGGCAGAGATGTAGGTTATACAAATTATCAAGATATTTGATGTCTTGGAATGCACGGAGGAACAGAAGGTTCCATTCGCCACATTTATGTTCCGTGGTGAGGCAGATTACTGGTGGGAATCTGTGAAGCGTACCCAGCCTGCAGCACTCAACATGTCTTAGGAAACGTTTCAGAAACTGTTCAATGATAAATACTTTCCTGAAAGTATTCGTCATATGAAAGAGGTAGAGTTTATCAGACTAGAACAAAATAACATGACTGTGTCTCAGTACGAGACGAAGTTCACAGAGTTATCCAGGTTTTCACCTCATTTGGTAGAGAATGAAGAACGTATGATGAGGATATTTCTAAGAAGTCTGAAACCCGAGATTCGGCAATATCTTATCTCTCATAAATTTTCTTTATATTCAGATGTTGTAAGCAGGGCTCAATTATTATAGCGAGATAATGAGTATGTTCAACTAAGGGACCACAACCAGGGTCATACCGGTGGCAGCAGTCATCGGAGCAATGAAAACTAGCGGGGAGGAAAACATTCGGACAAAAGCGGTAACCACTCTGGTGGTAATCGTGGCCATGATAATAGACGAAGCGAGTCGGGAGGAGATTTTAAGGAGAGAAGGTACAACAATGTCAACATAAAAACGTTAGCACCAACATTAACTGTTTCTAGGGAAGGAGAACGACCACCAGTCGTATGTTACAAATGCGGGAAAGAGGGACATATCAACCCAAACTGTCCACAACAGTTCAAGGTATGTTATAACTGTGGAAAGGAAGGTCATATAGCTAGAGATTGTCTTGTAGCGAAACCAAGTCCAGCGGGAATGGTGACTCCAAAGGCTGACCCGGACAAGTCAAAGTCAGTGGTTCTTGGAAGGGCGTTTGTCGTGACTGCCTAAAACGCGAGGAACCCAAACGAGGCGATCACGGGTAAGCTAATTATAAACTCTTGCGAAGTTTATACCTTATTAGATATCGGTTCTACCCATTCTTTTATCTCTCCTGCTTGTGCTCAACGTTAAAACTTGACTCTGAATAAATTAGACTTTGGCTTTTCTGTTGAGACTCCGTTAGGAGAAACTTTCATTACATCTACTGTTTATAAATCTTGCTTGATCCAAGTTGGTACCATCACATTACCTGTCGATCTTATTTCTTTAAAAATACTTATATTTGATGTATTTTTAGGGATTGATTGGTTAACTATTCATCATGCCAAAATTGATTATTTTCGTAAGATTGTTAGTTTTCATATTCCTAACCAACCTGTTATGCGAATTCAAGCTACCAAACCACTAAAGTCAATCACTGTCATATCAAGCCATAAAGCTATTCGTTTATTGAAAAACGAACGTCAAGCTTTCTTAGCCCATGTCACGGACATGAACAAAAACACATCAAATTTGAATAATATTTCTATTGTTTATAAATTTCCTGGCGTATTTCTTGAAGAACTTCCCGGTCTACCCCCAAAACGTGAAGTTGAATTCTTTATTGACCTTGAACCCGGTACAAAACCCATTTTTAAAATCCCATATCGAATGGCTCCTATTGAACTTTAGGAGTTAAATGTCCAACTACAGGAGTTGTTAGACATCGGTTTTATTCGTCCTAGTACATCTCCTTGGGGTGCTCTTATTTTATTCGTAAAGAAGAAAGACAGAAGTATGCGACTTTGTATCGACTATCGAAAATTGAACAATGTCACCATCAAGAATAGGTATCCGCTACCTCGTATTGATGACATGTTCGACCAATTGCAAGGAGCACAATTCTTTTCAAAGATCGATCTTCATTCTAGATATCATCAGCTAAAGATTAAAACTGAGGATATTCCGAAGACTGCCTTCAGAACTCAGTACGGGCATTATGAATTCTTAGTCATGTCTTTTAGATTTACTAATGCTCCTGCTGCTTTCATGGATATGATGAACTGTGTGTTCAAGAAATATTTAGATCAGTTCGTTGTTGTTTTTATTGATGACATCCTTATCTATTCCAAAAGTCGTGAAGATTATGAGCACCATTTGAAGCAAGTACTTCAAAGGCTTCGAGATAACAAGTTATATGCCAAGCTGAAAAAATGCGAGTTCTGGCTTGAGGAAGTAGCATTCCTTGGGCACGTGGTGTCAAAACATGGAGTATCTGTTGACCCGATGAAGATTGAAGCCATACAAAGTTGGGACCAACCGAAGTCCATGACCGAAGTACGTAGTTTTCTCGGCTTAGCCGGTTATTATCAGAGATTCGTGAAAGGATTTTCTCGAATCGCTAATCCGTTAACTCATCTGACTCGGAAAGATACAAAATTTGGTTGGAGCAAGGAATGCGAGAAGAGTTTTCAAGAGCTTAAGAGGAAACTCATTTTGGCAACTGTTCTGACAATACCATCTGGCTCGGATGAATTTATTATCTACAGCAATGCTTCATGCAAAGGGTTAGGATGTATTCTCATGCAACATGGGAAAGTCATAGCCTATGCTTCGCGACAACTCAAAGAATATGAGAGGAATTATCCTACTCATTATCTGGAGTTGGCAGCAGTTATTTTCGCATTAAAGATCTGGAAACACTACCTGTATGGGAAAAAAGTGGAGATTTATATGGATCATAAGAGCCTTAAATATTTCTTCACCCAAAAGGAAATCAACATGCGACAACGACGTTGGCTTGAGTTGTTGAAAGATTACGATCATACCATCCAATACCATCCTGGAAAAGCAAACGTAGTAGCTGACGCATTGAGTAGAAGATCATATACAGATACGAGTGCGATATTGTCAACGCAAAGGCCTATTTTGTATGACTTACGAAGGATGGAGATAGAGTTAAAGGCTCCAAGTACCCACATGATAATATTAAACATACGAGTAGAACTGACTTTAATCGATAAAGTTAAAGCTGCTCAAGCTACGGACCTGGAGCTGATGCGTATGAAGAAGAAAGTGCAAGAATGTGTTATTCTAGGAGCAAGAATCGGTGAAGAAGGAATACTTTGAGTCAACTCCAGACTTTATGTTCCTAACTATTCTAACTTGAAGCATACAATCATGATGGAGGCACACAACACACCGTTTGCAATAACCAAAATGCATCATGATATTAGACATACATTTTAGTGGAGCAATATGAAGAGAGAGATCCTGGAGTTTATCTCGAGGTGTTTAACTTGTCAACGTGTAAAGCCGGAGCATCAAGTTCCAAAGGGTCCATTGCAACCACTTGAGATTCCAAAATTGAAGTGGGAACACATTACTATGGATTTCGTTACGGGTCTTCCTAAGGTTTCTCAAGGCATAGATACGATTTGGGTTATTGTTGATAGATTAACCAAGTCTGTTCATTTCTTGCCGATACAAGAGACTTATTCCCTTGAACGACTTGCTCGTATGTACATGAATGAGATTATGAGATTGCATAGCATGCCAGTATCCATAGCTTCGGTTCGTGACCCAAGATTCACTTCACGATTTTGGGTTCGCTTGCAGAAAGCTATGGGCACGAATTTACGATTCAGTTCGCCATACCATCCTCAAACGGACGGGCAATCATAAACGACTATTCAAACTCTTGAAAATCTATTAAGACTCTGTGTCCTAGATTTCAAATGGAGGTGGGATAAGTACCTACCATTGGTGGAATTCTCCTACAACAACAATTAGTAAGCAAGTATAGGTATGGCTCCATTTGAGGCGTTGTATGGAAGAAAATGTTATTCTCCAGTATGCTGGGATGAGGTGGGTGAAGCAATGTCGTTGGGACCAGAATTGGTACGTATGACTATAGAGAAAATCCAAATGATCCGACAACGCATACAAACGGTACAGGATCGACAAAAGAGTTATGCGGATCTTCATCGAAAGGACGTGAAATTTAATGTTGGGGATCATGTATTATTACGTATTACTCCATGGAAGGGAGTAACAAGATTTGGGAAGAGAGGAAAGCTCAATCCAAGATTTGTTGGTCCATTTGAGATTCTTGACCGAATAGGAAATGTGACCTATAGACTCGCAATTCCTCCAAGCATATCTCGTGTTTATAATGTTTTTCACATATCTATGCTTCATGAATATGTGAAAGACCCGAACCACATAATTGAGTTAGAACTAGACGAGATAGCCAAAGATTTAACGTACGAGCAGGTATTTGTTAAGATCTTGGATAGGAAATAGCATATCCTACGCACCAAGGTTATACCACAAGTTAAGATTTTGTGGAGGAACCATGCTATTGAAGAAATAACCTGGGAGTTAGAATCGGAAATGAAAATGAGGTATCCTCACCTTTTCAAAATACCAGGTACGTACGTCAATTTCGAGGACGAAATTTCATAAGGAGGGGAGGTTGTAAGACCCCAACTTTTAATAAATAAAATCAAATTTTCTCTAATTATTATTGTGAATAATAAGGTGTTAATTTGATATAATACTTTAGTTATAGGTGAAATGTGCAAATTTTGCAAAATAAGCAAGTGGTTATAAAATATTCATTGTTATCGGGGAATATTCATTTGGTCGTAGAATATTCTTGTTGTCGGGAAATATTTGTACAATGGCGCAACCATTTGTGGGCCCCATAATAGAAAAAGATAGAATGAAAAAAATGACAAGTTTGAGTTTTTATAAATAACGGCGTAATGGTTACCGTTAACACTGTTAGAATACTCGGTGGTTAAAATACAGTAATACGCGTGGTTGCACAGTAGCACACGGTATTGTATAGTATTGTTGAATTATTGATCCTTACGTAAGAAGGCATTACTCAATAATTGTTACAGTAATTACTGTTCAATATTTTATTTTATTGATTCAATAATTGCTACGTTGATATTTTATATTATTTTTCCATTATCAGATCAATAATTCATATTATTTGAATAATATTATTAGATAGCATTATTGAAAATATCTAATGAAGTTCTGTTTAATGAGAGGTTTGGCCACCTAATTGCGCGCCAATAAGGAGAAATCCTTATCAGAAAGCCCCCTCTTTCCTGGGAACGACCTGGTTGTCATAAATGTAATTCTGTAATATTATTTGTGAATAATTAATTATTGATTTATATGATAAGAAAATATTTATTCTATGTGGATGGATAGAAAAATATTTATTTTGTGTGGATATAAATGAAGGAGTTAATGCTGAGGTGTTTTATCAATATTTTGTCAGAATGGAGGTATTAAAAATAGTCCGTATGTGAATTTCGGGCATTTTCTGTTTGGAATTTGGAAAAATATTTTTCTACAAAGTTGTAAAGAATTAAATTTCCTATGAAAAGGACATGAGATTTGAATTTTTCTGATAAAGGAGTTATTTATTATGAATTGTTGAAGTTTCAGAAAATAAATGTTTTTTTAAATTATGGGTGGGACTAACTTTTGTTTTTTTTGAAAACATGTGGGCTGCAAATTTTTTTCCAAGATGGCATGCTCTAATTCAAAAGGTGTGGGCGTGGAAGGAAGAAAAAAACTAATAATATTATTATTTTATTAATTTAGTCTGCTTTGGCGTTCTAGCAGTTTTCTATAAATAGGGTGCTTAGTTAGAATTAAAAATTACACCAGAAACAAGTTCTCTCTCTTTTTCTCTCAATATTATCAAGCGTATTTTTGTATGTATTTAGATACTTTGAGAGTTGTTATTCAGTACAAGTTTTCTTCAGCCTTATACCTGATATTTCAGCCGGAAGTACTGTTCTTTTGAGGTAAGAGATGTTATTTTCTTCGTAAATGATATTATTTCCTTCAATATCATTATGCCGAAATATTGATATGAATTTTATTATGAAATTTCTACCTTTTTTGTCGGGATTGCTATTCACGTATACGACACTATTCACGTATACGGTACTATTCACGAATACGACACTATTCACAAAAAAAATAAAATTTTCTCTTCTTTGTCCAAAATATCTAGTATGGTTACTATCTTTGATTGTATCCATGTTTTGATCTTTATTTTTGAATTTTGCTCCACAATTGATTATTATGGAGTATTTTTTAAGTTGGATAAACTGTAGTACGAATTCCTAATAATTGTCTTTTTGTTGCACTAGATTTGTTTTCTTTAAGATATTTTTCATCATCCTCAGTCCTAAATGATAATATTACTGAATATCATTGGCTTGTAGTGCAAAGATGAATGATTAACTGATGAATATCTTTGGCCCGTAGTGCAAAGATGAACAGGTGTTTAGATGAACATGACCAACTGGTGATACAAATGAATATCTTTGGCCTGTAGTGCAAAGATGAATATTTGATTCAAGATGTATATTGATTGATGTTACAGGGATAAAATATTTATGGTGGACTTTTAAATCTTAGAAGATAGTAGAATTCATTCTCCTCTTGACTTTTCTAATGGATTGCTGTTTCCGCTGCAGTTGTTGATCTAAAACTTGTTGTCTATTATATTTTATTAGATTTTTTCCTGTTGAAGACTAATAATAATTTGTTGTATATTATCTTAGTCATAATATTCTTTACTGGGCTAGTTGAGCTCACCCTTTCCCTTTTTGTTCTATTTTTCTTAGGAGGCGAGAATATAGCCGGAACTAGTCAGGGTGTGGGGTAACGTTTCAAGTCAGCTGTGTTAGCAGTCCCCACTATTTTGTAAAATAATGTTTCAATAATTATAATGAGGAATTATTTGAGTGTGGATATTGTCTAGAAGATAATATTTGTATTTAAACTCACAGTTTATGTGTTGTCATATTTTGCACGACAATTGTATTGATGATGTTGTAGTTGTTTCTGTACCATATTTTTTGGTGACTCAAAATAGGTGATGTATACCTATTTTGGGGGTGTCACAAATTTGGCGATATGTGCCTCTCTTGGCCGCAATTATAACACGTGTTCTTTCCTTTCTAGCACTGCCCTGGATGACTCCTCCCACACTTGTTATAAGCTTCAGTCTTTTTCTTAATGTTTCCCTGGTGACTCCCACCTTGATTATTGTTTCTGTTGTTGTTTTCCCATTTTCTCTTTTCTGAGTTACTCTCATCACTGCTGCTTCCTCCACGATACTCACTCCCAGTGTTCTTGTTTTTCTTTTCCTTATAATATAGACTTAAGGCCTCGCTGCCACCTTCCGCAATGATTGCCTTCTCCAACAATGTTGCAAAGGAATCAATATGGAGAACTGATACCTTATTATACAGCCATGACTTCATCCCTTGTTCGAGGAGTCTCGCCTTCCTTTCCTTATCCCCAGCTTGGTGTTCTGCAAATCGCGCTAGTTTGTTAAACTTAGTTGAGTATTGCGCCACCGTCATATCCCCTTGTTTTAACTCTAGAAACTTCACTTCCATCTTATTCTTCATACTCTTTGGGAAATAGTTCTCAAAGAACAAAGTCTTAAATATCTCCCAAGGTACAACTCCTTCTCATGCTCTCTGTCGATTCGCCTCCCACTAGTAGTTCGCTTCACCTCTCATCATGTAGGTTACAAAAGTTGTCTTCTGGTCTTCACCCACACGTGCGATGGTGAATGCCTTCTCCATCTCCTTGATCCATGTTTGAGCCACGATCAGATCGGTAGTTCCTATGAATTTCGGAGGTCCTGAAAGTGGTATGCACACAAGCCAATCATGTTTGATGATAAAGCATATACTTTGTAACAATCTTATTCATTTATTAATAAAAAGTTTTAATTAATTAAAGGCTTTTAATTATCTACATGATGCTATTTTATAATATGTGATAAACATATAGTTTTAAGCAATGATTTTAGAATAATGATGATGATCATTTTATTGAGATCTAAATGCTTAGAAAGCTTAAAACTAAAATAGTTCCCAATCGTTGGATTACTAAATTGGGGATTAGTGAATCTGGATAGATTGGTACATACGTTGCTTGCTCATTGGATGCGAATGATTGATCTCATGATCATTTGTGTGGAGACACTATAGCAAGTATGTAGGTGTTTATTGGAGAATAAGTTCACTGAACGTGGCTCGCTAAGGAATACCTAATGGAGTTTTACTTGCCTGTCAATAGGAATTCCTGTAGTGATAGTAGTACAAGTGATCCTTGGACTTAAGATCATCATAGTATCTTGTGTATGATGAGTTATACTTTGACTTATTCCTTAAGATCCTTAGGGTATATCAAAGGGTATGCTTCGGTATAATAAGTTGTACATGGAGATAATGTATGATCAATAAAGAATCTACCACTTCTAGTAAAAGAAGAGAAATGTCCTATGCGATTCGATAAATAACAACCCAGAAGTCCTTGGCCAAGGCAGAATGAAATTAGAAAGGAGTTTGTAATTTGAATTATTTAGAGTTGTGCATTTAAGGATCGAAATACATATAATTAAATAAAATAAGACTTGACAGTAATCCATGTCTTATATTTAATTGGGACATTGTATGGTGGAATGATTGAATTGTACGGTAACTATTTACTCAAAGGTTCTTTTATGATTAATGTTGAAATCTATATTATCTGAAAAGTCGTTAATCGTTAGGGAGGCTTATCCCTATTGTAGAATAAATATTATTTATTTAAATAAATTAATATTTTAATTTATTTATTTAAATAAGATTAGAATTGTTCTAATTAATTTATTCACAACCGGTTTAATATGGAGAACCTAAAGGGTCACACCATAAAAGGAAGAATAATTATTTAAGAAGTTAATGACATAATCGTAATAATAAGTTAAGTATATTTAATTTAATCTATGGTGATAGAATAAATTAAATAGCTTAATATTTATTATTTAATATTTTAGAAATATTAAATATAAATTAATAAGAGGAGTCTTATTATTATTATTACTACTATTATTATTTAATTCCTAAAGGAGTTTAGGAGTTAATTAATAAAAGTACTCTCATATATTCCTAATAATATTAGGAGGCTAATTAATTAAAAGAGTTTAATTAATTATTCTTAATAAGATTAGGAGCCTAATTAATTAAAGGAATTTAATTAATTAAAATAAAACACAATTCCTTAATTGTTAAGGAGGGTTGCCCACATCTATAAATAAGAGGAGTCTTATTATGGGTGAGAGTGGTTGTTGACTTTTTCACAACAGACGTAATTCCAAGAGTTGGGAGAGTATACCTTTTCTATGAGAGAGAAAAATTAGGGTTTTACCAAACACCCATCTTCTTGAATCTTTCTTCTTCCTTGGTGGATCACCTCTAGAGGCCAAACACTTGGGTGGCTAACTTTGATCAAAGGAAGGAACCAAACCCGGTGGATTCAAGTTGAACACGGAAAGATTTGGAGGTGAACTTGTACCTGAGGAAGCTCGAATATTCAAGGGTACGATTCTTGTTCTTTATCTTTTCGTTTAATTAATAATTGTGCATAAAGGATGATCCGGGTTTATGGTTTGTAAAGTTTTAAAACTCTATTTTATCACGCTTCCGCTTATTTTGTGCAAATTTATTGCGTTCATGAATATTACAAACTTAACAGGTCCTACACTCCTAAAATCCTTAAAGTTTGTGACTGGAGCTGCTAGGGGAATGGGTGGTACCGGTTCATTTATTCCCTTAAGAGGTTCTCCAAACAAATCTACAAGCCTCTGTATCGGATCTACTGGTTATCTCTCACCATTAACCGATTCTTCCGGTACTGTTATTCTACGTCTGACAACATGTTTTTGCATCATAAGATTTTAATTTTATTATCTAATTATATTACGTAGACATTTCTCAAATAAAAGAAATAAGATTTTATAACACATTTCTGAAATAAGATCATTTATATTCATATGCCAAATCGTTACAATTACTTGATTCTCTCTAGCATACTGCTATAAATGATAACACATATCCCCTATTATCACAAAAGACGGGGACAACACTAGCTTACTACCCCTCTAACATTTTTCAATAGTTGGGGTTTACTACTATCTCACATCTTACACAAAAGACTGAGATTTCAACAACAGATTAAACAACACATAAAAAAATATCATACAACTATTAAGATTCTTCTTATAGACTCAATCTAACATTCCACGCTCTACGGCGCTTGGCATTCCTTCTAGGTAATGTGCACTACCATATCTCGGCTTATGGTATGTCGGGTCTGTCCTTGTTCAGCAGTGTAGTGATTTACCCCATCAATCAATCTCTCAATGGCCATGCGCAGAGCATAGCCCATCTTGTTAATCTTCCTTCTCTTAGATCTCACTTCATGCTCTAGATCATTAGCTCGATCATTAGCTCCTTCCTACTTCTCCTCAAAGTGAATCCTATCCATCACCTCCATCTTTAACTCAGTGCAAAGTGCTTTTTTCTGTAACGACCCCAAAATTCATACAGTTTAATTATCTACTTCGGTCGTTAACAATACGTCTAACTTTTGATTTTACATCATAATTCGATGTTAAGCTTAATAAAATGCGGAATAATTTAAAATTTTCTGTCATCTTACTTTAATTTCTGAATCAAAACCTTTATCATTTACATATCTTTTAATCAATCTTTTTTTATGATTCGCTTAATCAAAGTTATTT
Organism: Panax notoginseng; assembly: GCA_016801055.1. NCBI lineage: Eukaryota > Viridiplantae > Streptophyta > Magnoliopsida > Apiales > Araliaceae > Panax > Panax notoginseng. Next base: position 144,232,698 of record CM029014.1, on the reverse strand, counting down.
TATGTACTTACATATCAAATCGATATCTTTTATACATCGGTCGGTTCAAACTTTAACTTTACAACTCAACATAAAATATACATACATAAAACATTGAGTAAATCTAATGAACCTTAATCATGATTTAAAGAAATAACAACTTTAGCTAAAATAGTAATCTTTGTGTATTACATCTGATTCATGTCTTTCAAGTACCACATAGTGTTACCTTCAATCCTTTACCTGCAAAAATAGTTATTTTCAAGGTTGAGCTCGACAGCCCAGCAAAATCTAACAGTTTTAATGCATCACGTAGCATATAATAACATGCTCAACATATATCTCATAAACATTGGACTAACATAACATACATGCTACAGTTCATATAACAAGTATAAAGATTGAGTTCCTTACTCAATCAGTATGCTTTACTCAATTAACGTAGTTATAAGTTGACTTTAACATTTCATACTTTCAACATATATATAACACATCATGTTTTTTACAATAAAGATTTAAAACAGTTAATCATCAAGTTCACATAGCAAAAAACTTGCCTTGATTGTTGTTTACCAATAACAGTTTAACAGCTTAAAGTTATCTTCACTTCACGTGCCCTACACAATTATGTAACCATACATATCAACTATTAGTCACATAGCAACGCATAATAATTGTAATGTAAACTTTACTCTACCTCCCATAACCCTTCTTATTAATCAATACACAATGTTCAATTTGATTTTGTTAACTTTCGACTTATATCTCACTATATTTTATACTCGAAGTTCATTCAAGTGCTTAAGTCTTTCTAGGAATCATTATTGGTTTTATATTAACCCCATTTCATATCTTATAATATTCATTTGATTTGACTTAAAACACTTTTTACATTCATTAACACTTATCATGGCATTTCGACGTTTATTCGTCACACGCCCGATTTGTCTCTCTTGTGTATGCTTAGTATGCTTATACAACTTATCTAATACATCATTTATCAATGTTAAGTATCATTATATTTACTAACATTCCTGTTTTATAACTTAGAACAACATCTTTTATTGTCAGAAGCACTACACTTGCATACGTGCATGCCCGACGCCCTCCGATTGCCTCTGAAAACACAATAGTCGCAAAACTGACCATTTTCACCCTTTTTAATGACCTCAAATTGAAAAACTTAAAGAACAAAGGTTGTAGGTCTACTCGTCCACGTTCCGGATCATCTTGAATCGCCTCAATCAGAGTTCGTATGAAAAAGTTATGACTGTTTTACCAAAATAGGTCAAAGTAGTCACACCTGACATACTTTGGGCGCGCCCGCGCCACTCCCAGCGCGCCCAGCCGCGCGCCCGCGCTCCTGGGCGGCGCGCCCGCGCTCGGCCTTGCCCAGTTTACAATTTTTGCCATAACTTTCTCGTTTTAAGTCCGAATTAGTTGGTTTTCGATTCTATGAACTCGTTAAACTCTTAGCTACTCATCTAGAGAATAATTATAACACTTCAAACATATTAACAAATCATTTTAAGGGTTCCAATTCAGTGTTCATGCTATATTTTCATGTTTTAAACACATTTAGCGAATTCAATCGTCACGACTTCGTTTCTTAACTAATTGACATGATTCAAACTACGTCGTTTTCGTTTCTTCACATACTAACATAATCCAATACCAATTTACAGGTTATAACATATATTAGACATAAAATTTTGTACTTTCATAAGCCATATCATATGAACATAAACACTTTTATTTATATCTTCTTCTTACAAACCAATTTCATGAATTTGACAACTGATACAACACTCATATATGATGATAACAGATTCTATAATATAACCAACATCACATAATCACGTTTGAAACAACAAATCAACAAAACCCAACTTCAGAGAATAGAAAAATTACTAGACTGAGAATTAGAATTAGGGGTAAATTATACCTAAATCCTTTGATTGTTGAGAAGAAGAATAATAAGAACCTTGATACTCCAACTCCTTAGCAAGATATACAGAGAATCACTCTCTTCCTCACAAACTCTCTTTCTCTGCTCGTAGGCTTTAGAAGAATACGTGAAATAAAATAAGCCAACTGATAATCGTGGATATCAGTTAACAAAACCAATAGACGTTAGTTACAATAAACCAAAAGCCATAAGGCTGCGTTTGGTTACACACAATTTCTCCCATACTAGATTATTTTAATAATATTATATTATATAGTTTTTATTTGTTACACCTGTAACCAATTTACATAACTTACAATGATAATTAAAATAATTATAATTATTCTGATGATTAATAAATAATCATGTATCTAATTTAATTAATAAATTAGACTTAAACATCACTTTATTTAATTACTTATTTTCTTTAATATTAAACAACTCATTTAATTTAATTAATTCATTAAATTAAATCTTCAAAGAATAAAATTTACCTTTGCTTTAATTTAATTATCATACACACGTAACTAAATTATTATACCACAATTTCACAAATTATTTATTTTTCTCAATAAATAAATTATTTAACATATATATTTAATTCAATAAATATTTAAAATAATTACCAAATTCATTTAATTTCTTCAATAGTTAACTTAAATATTAAACCTAACTTTCCTAATATATGAATATATATATATATATATATATATATATATATATATATATATATATATATATATATTTATCTTCACACCAGATCACATATTTCAAAATATATAGCACGTATATATACATATTCAAACTCAAAACATCTCATAATAAGAATTTTAATTATTAAATTCCTATTTTAATAACTTATAAAAATTCGGGTTGTCACATCCTTCCCTCCTTACAAGGATTCTGTCCCCAGAATCACAACTCAAACAATTCATTCATCACATTCTTCCCTCCTTATAAGGATTCCGTCCTCGGAATCACCGAAACCCTACCTTACTCAAGTTTTCACCAAATCTCTTTTCAAAATTTATTATCAAATATCTTCAATACATTACCTTAATATAAGGATTATATTTCCTACTACATTCATTTCTTCAACAAATTCTAGGTTTTATTTCATAACCTTTACTTAGACTCAATTATATTTAAGTATTATATATTCATTAACCCATTCATTTCTTTTTCTAAGGATCGTTATCATAAACACTCGGGATATTACATTCACCCATTCTTCTAAGAATTTCATCCTCGAAATTTTATTTATTAATCCTCATTCATTCAATCTATCAAAATAGATTTTACGTTAATACTTTGTTCATTCATTGGGTTCTATAACCACTTTCTTTCCACAAAGATCTTTCTACAATTATTAACTTTTCTATTAAAAGTTTTACATTATTCTTTGATAACTCATCTCCTTCTCATTTCAAAATTTATTTTCTCACTTATTCAATATATTCATCATTCAATGTTGCATTCTACGACTTACTTCTTTCTAAGGAATACTCTCCTTTTCACTTCCATCTTGTAGAATAACAAGAATCTTCCACAATTGCTCAATAATTGGGGAGTAATATGAATAACAGGAATTTACAAGGTTATCCAATCATGCTGAGGGTCATAAGACCATGAACTCATCTCTAGGTTTAACAGTGCTTCACCCCCAGCACACATTAAACCTTATTAACATAATGTTTATCAATCACAAAGACTGAAAACACCCTCTGCAAGTACTCTAGGTGATTAGCCTATCGTACCACTACATCGTGCATAACGTATTACATCTTAGCATCGTAATGATTATATGCGTTACTTTCGGAACCATTGTCTCTGATAATATGTCCCCTTTTACAGGGTTGTTCACCTCAGCTTCTTAACATTTGAATCCACACCAAAACAATTTGGTTTGGCATAACTTCTCAAGAAACGCTTGAATTTAATGAACATTTTTCAATATTCGTCTAGCTGAATCAAATAACATTTTACAATAATTCGGACATCAATCGAAATATACATATCCATATATATATATATATATATATATATATATATATATTCTCATATCTTAAAGAAATCTAAAAAAAATCTTTTTATGACGTCATGATACCACACCATATTTACAGTCCGTTTGAGGATTCCGTCATTTGGTGATTTTATCATACTACATCATGCCATAGTGGGTTGACGATCCTTAGATCACATCCAACACTAAGTAATACTACATTGATGATTCCATCGCTTTTTTTATTATCTTTGCACCAGGTTCCATGATGCATTGATGATATACAAATACATTTTGATATATTTCAAATCATTTTTGTCTAGCCGAAACAATTAGCATAGATATACGAATAACAGTATTATTTTTAAAACTCATTGGTTCCATCATTTGATCCAATGTTTTTCAAGAAAATAGAAGTACAAACATCAGCACGAAGTCAATAAATTTTGAAAGTCTAGCATAGCTAGTAGATTTAGAAAACCTATGTCTCCACCATCAACTCCACTTTCTATAATGATCCATTGCTTAATCAGTCTTTCTATTCCTATCATCCTCAATACTCCATTCATACATATCTATACCCCAGTTCATCAAACTTACCACACTTCGAAAGTTCAGGAACTTGCCACAATAATATGAGTTTAAGAACTTATTCTAGTCAGACCATAGGCGTCCATTCGCTGAGGGGTTTAAAAACATACCATATTATTATGAGTCACAAACTTACCATATGCATTAGTTTTAAGAACTGCACCTAACGCTAATAATATCTGACTAATCTTAATAGTTTCTAACTATCAAATATACACATGAGAAAAGAATCACCTTTTCGCCACATATACATTGATAGCGCGACACCAACATTCCAATGATTATCAGTGTGATAAACTGAGCACAAACACAAAACCCTCACCCATACAAAGGTTTGTACAACTCAGCCATCACATGAGTCCTCAATTGAAATCCCATCTAACTCTATCTTACCTATAACTTGCTCTTTTACTCGATACGAATTCCTCGTATCACATCATTTATAACTCCTCGCGAGTTTATCTCGTACTATATCATAGTATATTATCTTCGTAGCATCAAGCTATCACTATTCAAACATTACAGACCATCTTGCTTTTATAACTTAAACGGATTACGTCGTGATCTTATTCTATAATCATCTCCCTTTAAATTCTTTTCTTAACTCGTGATCGTTTTGTTTTACGATCTTCTTTCTTTCCTTTTCCATCATTTACGACATTATTCGTTATCTTGGCTATTGGAGTTAGGGTAACTCCCATTTCTTATCTTTATATCTCTTCAAAATTCTTCTTTGATTTTTCTTGTTTCTATAACAATTCTTCCTTTAAGAATTTCTAACTTCATTTACATTGCTCAACATTTCATTCAAGTTCTACATTTTCATCATACGTATCCATTTTCTATACTTGTACACATCGAGCCTCTAATAGTTTCAATATGGTACGCTGAGTGGTTTCCCATAAACAACCAACAAACTAGGTTTTGAGTTGCTAGTTCTTATATACCTCCGCTCTATGAAGGAATCGTTTAGCCCATATACCATACATCAACTATTAAAGAGTACAATTATACCATACTTAAATACAACTTTCTATTCTTAACTTCTTTACCATTCTCTTTTTATAGACATTGTCTATTTATCATCACCTTACATTTTTATTATTGGAGTTGGGTAACCTCACATTCATATTCCTTATAACTCTGCTAGATTCTTCTTTGAATCCTCTCACACATGCTTTAATCCCTTCTTTATAAATTTCTTAAATTACTTCTTATTGTTCAAAATCTATTTGAGCTTATTATTTCATTATCTTCACCTTCCTTTCTCTAAGGTTATAACCTACAGTACTCCTACCTAAGGTTTATAACCTATAGCTTTGATACCAACTGTAACGACCCCAAAATTTATACAATTTAATTATCGACTTCGGTCGTTAACAATACGTCTAACTTTTGATTTTACATCATAATTCGATGTTAAGCTTAATAAAATGCGGAATAATTTAAACTTTTCTGTCATCTTACTTTAATTCCCTGAATCAAAATCTTTATCATTTACATATCTTTGAATCAATCTTATTTTATGATTCGCTTAATCAAAGTTATTATGTGTACTTACATATCAAATCGATATCCTTTATACATCAGACGGTTCAAATTTTAACTTTACAACTCAACATAAAATATACATACATAAAATATTAAGTACATCTCATGAACCTTAATCATGGTTAAAAGAAATAACAACTTTAGCTAAATTAGTAATCTTTGTGTATTACATCTGATTCATGTCTTTCAAGTAACACATAGTGTTACCTTCAATCCTTTACCTGTAAAAATGGTTATTTGCAAGGTTGAGCTCGACAGCGCAGCAAAATCTAACAGTTTTCATGCATCACGTAGCATATAATAACATGCTCAACATATATCTCATAAACATTAGATTAACAAAACATACATGCTACAGTTCATATAACAAGTATAAAGATTGAGTTCCTTACTCAATCAACATGCTTTACTCAATTAACGTAGTCATAAGTTGACTTTAACATTTCATACTTTTAACATATATATAACACATCATGTTCTTTACAATAAAGACTTAAAACAGTTAATCATCAAGTTCACATAGCAAATAGGAACCGAAAGACTTGCCTTGATTGTTGTTTACCAATAACAGTTTAACAGCTTAAAGTTATCTGCACTTTACGTGCCCTACACAATTATATAACCATACACATCAACTATTAGTCACATAGCAACGCATAATAATTGTAATGTAAACTTTACCCTGCCTCCCATAACCCTTCTTATTAATCAATACACAATGTTCAATTTGATTGTGTTAACTTTCGACTTATATCTCACTATATTTTATACTCGAAGTTCATTCAAGTGCTTAAGTCTTTCTAGGAATCATTATTGGTTTTATATTAACCCCATTTCATATCTTATAATATTCATTTGATTTGACTTAAAACACTTTTACGTTCATTAACACTTGTCACGGCGTTTCGACGTTCATTCGTCACACGCCCGATTTGTCTCTCTTGTGTATGCTTAGTATGCTTATACAACTTATCTAATACATCATTTATCAATGCTAATTATCATTATATTTACTAACATTCATGTTTTATAACTTTGAACAACATCTTTTATTGCAAGAAGAACTACACTTGCATACGTGCATGCCCGATTGCCTCCGAAAACACAATAGTCCCAAAAATGACCATTTTGGCCCTTTCTAATGACCTCAAATTGAAAAACGTAAAGAACAAAAGTTATAGGTCTATGCGTCCTCGTTCCAGATCATCTTGAGTCGCCTAAATCGGAGTTCGTATGAAAAGGTTACGACCGTTTTACCAAAATAGGTCAAAGCAAGCACACCTGACATACTTTGGGCTCACCCGCGCCACTTCCAGTGAGCCTGCGCCACTTCCTGCGCACTCGCACCACTCCCAGCACGCCCGAGCTCTTGGGCGGCACGCCTGTGCTCGGCCTCGCCTAGTTTACACTTTTTGCCATAACTTTCTCGTTTTAAGTCCGAATTAGTTGGTTTTCGATTCTATGGACTCGTTAAACTCTTAGCTACTCATCTAGAGAATAATTATAACACTTCAAACATAGTAACAAATCATTTTAAGGGTTTCAATTCAGTGTTCATGCTATATTTTTATGTTTTAAACACATTTAGCGAATTCAATCGCCACGACTTCGTTTCTTAACCAATTGATATGATTCAAACTACGCCATTTTCGTTTCTTCACATACTAACATAATCCAATACCAAATTACAGATTAGAACACATATTAGACATAAAATTTTGTACTTTCATAAGCCATATCATATGAATATAAACACTGTTATTTATTTCTTCTTCTTACAAACCAATTTCATGAATTTGACAACTGATACAACACTCATATATGATGACAATATATTCTACAACATAACCCACATCACATAATCACGTTTGAAATAACAAATCAACAAAACCCAACTTCAGAGAATAGAAAAATTACAAGACTGAGAATTAGAATGAGGGGTAAATTATACCTAAATCATTTGATTGTTGAGAAGAAGAATAATAAGAACCTTGATACTCCAACTCCTTAGCAAGATATACAGAGAATCACTCTCTTCCTCACAAACTCTCTTTCTCTGCTGTTAGGCTTTAGAAGAATACGTGAAATAAAATAAGCCAACTGATAATCGTGGATATCAGTTAACAAAACTAATAGGCATCAGTTACAGTAAACCAAAAGCCATAAGGCTGCGTTTGGTTATACATAATTTCTCCCATACTAGATTATTTTAATAATATTATATTATATAATTTTTATTTGTTATACCTGTAACCAATTTACATAACTTACAATGATAATTAAAATAATTATAATTATTCTGATGATTAATAAATAATCATGTATCTAATTTAATTAATAAATTAGACTTAAACATCACTATATTTAATTACTTATTTTCTTTAATATTAAACAACTCATTTAATTTAATTAATTCATTAAATTAAATCTTCAAAGAATAAAATTTACCTTTGCTTTAATTTAATTATCATACACACGTAACTAAATTATTATACCACAATTTCACAAATTATTTATTTTTCTCAATAAATAAATTATTTAAAATATTTATTTAATTCAATAAATATTTAAAATAATTACCAAATTCATTTAATTTCTTCAATAGTTAACTTAACTATTAAACCTCAATTTCCTAATATATATATATATATATATATATATATATATATATATATATATATATATATGTATATCTTCACACCAGATCACATATTTCAAAATATATAGCACGTATATATACATATTCAAACTCAAAACATCTCATAATAAGAATTTTAATTATTAAATTCCTATTTTAATAACTTATAAAAATTCGGGTTGTCACACCTTCTCAGCCTTTTCACTAAGCTTCCTCTGCTCAGACTCTTATAGCTTCCCTGCTAGCTCCACATTCCTAGCCGCCGATCGGTGAAACAAAGTTCCCATCTAGATCCCTGCCTCCTTACGGTGAACAATCTCCACCTCCATCTCCTACATCACTAATTATCTCTGATAGTCCTCGTCCCTCAGTTTCTGAAACTCAAATTCCCTTTCCCTAGCTTCAGCCTCTAATTCCTCCACTATACATCCCAACTCCAAAATTTTTTCCTCATATTCCCCAACATCCAATCCTCAAAAGTAGCCTCGTCGGAGTCCTCCATAGGCTCAGGTTCCTCCTCCATAGGCTCCTCCTCCGGATCAGACTCCTTAGGTAAAGGCTCCATCTCTTCCTCCTCATCATCCTCATCAACAGGGGCCACTACTGATATAGGATCCGCTATAAATGGTGCCTCATATACCATGTGGATATCACGCGGCTCCTCCTTTACTACTCAGCTAGGTCCTCCCATGTCAGTCATCCTACAATTACCAATATAAGACAACACAAACAACAACTCCATTAGAATGTTAAATAACATAAGTTCATTGTATAGAATAAAGTTATATTCTATAACACACTAAGTTACTCTCTAGGAAAACTCTACATGAGTCTCATCCCTCTCTATCTTCTAAGTTCTTCTAAGTTATAATCTAAGGACTCTCGTTCTTAAGGTTTATAACTATAGCTTTGATACCAACCTGTGACGCCCCCAAATTCGGACTGCCACTTGGTCACTTGAATACGGTTCGTCACATGCTCATGGTAATATAATAATAACTAAAATCACACATTCACAATGGAAGATCTAACCTAGAATAATATACAATGATTTATTATAATTATTCCCCCAAGTCTCGCAACCTACAGTACTTAATAGATTACATAATAATATCGAATAAAGACTTATTACATAATCTTACTTAAGCTTAAACGTAGTCTGAAGACAGTCTTAATACATCATAACACTTTTTAAACATAAAGGAACAAGCTAGTCGGTAGCCTTGCCCTTGCCCTTGACTTTCCCAAAGACACCTCCATGTTCCGTCTTAACTGAAAGGCTTTAAATAAGCAAGAATGAGCACAAATTTCCCAATAAGTAATAGACAATAAGGGTAATGAGTATTATATCACGAGTTTGAAATATCAAAGTATCATCTCCAAGATAGTTCAGAGTTTTAGAATAATATCATGAACAATTAGTATCAACAATTCTCGAATCAAATCTTTGGAATATGAAATGATAGTTCAATATAGATCAACAGATATATATATGAATTCAAAGGCTAACAACGTATCCAACTGGATAAAAAAATTTATACTGAGCAGTCACTAAGGACTATTGAACATCTACTAGAATTACCAATATTAAACTAATAACCCAAAAGAATTTAAGTACGATAGATGATCAATTTACAATACTCTATTTACGCGTGTGTTGTGGCTTCCAACAATATACACTCTCCTTACCATAAGGGTTGTTCAATTCAGTTTTCAAAATTTTTGCACCAGTCAATTAGTTTTGGATAATTTTATAAACATGCATATAGTCTAGCCGAATCAAATGGCATAGACACTTTCACAATATTCAAGAATAATACCAAGTTCAACATGAATAATAGTTTTCACAAGAGTTTAAACATACTAACTCAATTGAACGAGTAAGTAAGATAACTTGTATTCAAAGAAATAAGGTTTAGATACTTGCTTACGATATTTGTCGAATAAAGTAATGTAAGGGTTTAGGATACTTGCCTCAAGCGTATTTTTGCAAAGTAAAGCTTAATACCCTTTTTCGGATCCTAACATAATATATTTACATGTATAGGATATTTATTAGTTTCATAAACTCATATATGTAAGTCCAAACTTACACATAGACGTCTAACTTAGTTGTAAGCTTTATACATGCTATATCACATATTCGACATCCTTAATGCACAAAATTAGATTGTATGACACCATAAAGTCAAACAACGCACTTTTCAAATCATTGCCTTATAGTTTGCAAATACCTTTCCGAACTTCATTCTTGAAATTTATAATTATTCGTTAAGTATTTAACTCTATCATCTAACATGTTTCTTAACACATTGGATAGCACACTGATCACATAATGTAAATTAACTTATCCTTACAAGCATGCTTTGAACATCATATTAGAAACAGAACCTAAACTTGATTGCAGGATGGCGCAGCTGCGCCCTGTTTAGGCTTAGGGACGGCGCAGCTGCGCTGTCCCCCGGCAAGACCAGGGTTGAGCTACTACTCTCCTGGTTTCAGTCCCACTCTTAACATACCACTACACTTATACTTTAACATACATGCACATTAGAAGTTCTCACATAGCACATGACCATTTTTGTGTTCATTCTTACAAGCTTTAACTTACAATTTTAATGGTATTAAGGAATAAAAATGTCATGTGGTTACCATGCTTTATAACTTGGCTATATGTCTACATAGAGGTCACATAATCTGTTCATACACATGTTCATAGGGTTTGTTCTACTAATTCATAACTAGCATTGGTATTGCTTAAAAAACATACCTATACTCATGCTTAGTTACTACCGTTATATCGAACATATAAGAGTCATGCTTAGAGACATAATGAATGTTAATAGGTCATTTTAGATTCTAAGAACTTAACTACCCATACTTAATGCACTTGGCTATAAAACATATCCAAGTTTGCTTTTGAAACTACTTTAAACTTGAACAATGCAATTTAACAAATACAAGGAAACTTTAAAGCTCTTATCATATGTAGTCAAGTCATGATAACACGTTCGCAAGATCAGAATGTATATCATGTAGTAGTCATGTATGTTAGCTTACTATACTAAGCTTTTTCTTGAAGACTTCTCTAACACAAGTTCTAGCAAGTTTTTGGTCATGAGTAAAGACACTATAAACATTATATCATGCTCCTTTATATATGAAATTTATCATGCGTATGAATCACTAAGTTCAGAATTTGTAGAACAAATATTACATCTAAGTATGTTTTCAAAACTTTAATTTTTTATTACAAATCTCTCATTAAATCATGTTGATCACCTCATACTACGTAAGAAAACTTTAAACCTCATGCTATACCCCTTTTTAGGTATATATATACATATATATATATATATATATATATATATATATATATATATAAGTCATGATATCAAATTCTCAACACCTAGCATGAACAAAACCAACAACTGGTTCTGAGGTACGGCGTAGATGCGCTACACCCTAGTATAAATAGGGCACAGCTGCGCCACGTCAAAATCAGAAGCACTAAGCAGACTCTATTTTGTAGAGTATCAACTAACTTGATTTCTAACGATTTAAGCTTGTTCCAAAGCATCATTAAAGAGTTCATACATGTAAGTAAACTTCTTAAACACATTATAACATGTTAATTAATATCAATTGACATTGAAATTCAGGAAATTTCAAGAACTACACAAGACCCATTTCAAGAACATAACTAGAGTTTATACCTTCTCAAGCTTGAATTGGACTCCTTACACTCTGAGTATGCTTCTATAATAGCTCAGCAACTTAGAACTCTTAACTTAGACTTATCAAACAACTTCTAGCAACATAAAAACTAAAATTGGAGCTTGTATTTATAGAAGAAACTTGGACTAGACATTGGCATTACACTAAGGTTGGAGTTCATGGTGTAATGGAAGAAAACATTGCTTAATTGAGAGTAGTTTAACAACCCACCACCAGCCATTGGCTTTGCAATCATCACCTATGCCTAACCATTTGGAGGTTATGTAACATAGCTTTTATATCACTGTTCATGTACCTTTGTGTCACTCAATTTGGGACAAGAGTAAAAATCTCAGCATTTGATCATATAAGGCTTGGTTTGGTTCTTTAATTCCCATAATGTAATATTAATGTACAATTGTTACCATGTTAGGAAATTAAGGATTAGTTATATACTCACAGCATATAATCCATGTACATTGAATACACGTAATAAAATAATGCAGTTAGGTATTATTATCCAAGTAACCCCCCATAATTATTTTTACTACTCACATAACCACATTATAACATTATTTAATATTAACGTTTAATTAAACATCAAATTTCTTTTCTAGTTTCTAGAGTACACATATATTTTAATTATTTCTGTATTACAAGCCCATGGGATTTCATTGTACTACTAGGTACCTCAAGTCATTAACATATACTCCTATCATATGGTTTTATTAATGTCACACATATTACATAAGTGTTCCATTTCATTTCTATAGAAGAAAACTAAATTTTCTTAAACTGACTAGCGCAACTGCACGAGTTTGTACTGCTGGGAGGGCACATCTGCGCCGAACCCTGGCAGTGCGAAACTGGTTTAGCTTCAAGCCTGTTTCAACTTCCATCGCCACACTAGTTTTACATGACATGAATTAACTTCCACATAAGTGATACTACTAATCTACGAGTGTATTCATTCCTTATATGGAATCACATAATCATACATAAATAACCTTCCTAGTTCTCTTTTAACACGCTTAGTGAGTTTTCTCAGTTCACATTATGCCACACAAGGTACTTCACAAATGCTCATCACATTTTCACACTTCTTAATTTGTATTAATCCAATGCGAATCAATTTAATTACTCAACTTACAAAACATTAACATTTATATTCAAATAAATATTTATTTCCATTTATATATTCATTTAATTAGATATGAAAATTCTCGGGTATTACATCATCCCCCCCTTATAAAATTTTTATCCCAGAATTGCTACAAGGTTACACAAATAGATGGGGATAATCCCTCATCATCCTAACTTCTAACTCCCACGTAACCTCCTCGACATCGTGGTTACGCCGAAGTACTTTACAGAAGAAATGACTTTATTCTTTAAAGTTTACTCTTTCCTATCTAGAATTTGGACATAAATTTCTTCATATGCTAAGTTCTTCTCCACTTGAATGGGTTCATAAGAAATCACGTGCTTGTAGTCAGGCTTGTACAAATGCAACACGACTATGTGAAATTTGTTATGGATGTAATTTTGTATGCTACTTTACCAACTCGCTTCAGTATCTCAAACGGTCCTATTAATCTTGAACTCAGTTTTCCTTTCTTACCGGAATGGATCTTTCCCTTCCATGAAGATACCTTCAAGAATACGAAACTGCCAACTTTAAAGTCTCGGTCCTGTCGATGCAAATCTGTGTATTTCTTCTGGCGATCTTGAGCTGCTACTAGTCTGGCTCTTATTACTGTCACCACGTCTGTAGTTTTTTGTACTAACTCTGGTCCGAGTATCCATCGCTCTCCGACTTCGTCCCAACATAATGGCGTTCTACACTTTCTTCCGTAAAGAGCTTCGTATGGTGGCATGTCGATACTCACATGGTAACTATTATTATACGCAAATTCGACCAAGGGTAGGTAGTCGTCCCAATTTCCCTTGAAGTCCATCACGCAAGTCCTAAGCATATCTCCTAGCATTTGTATAGTCCCATTCTCTTTTGCAAACTCTTCCAAAAATTAGATGTGAAGTGCGGGTCTCGATCAGAGATAATTGACACCGGCACTCCATGTCGTGAAACAATCTCCTTTACGTAAAGACTCGCTAACTGATTTAAACTGTAACGGATTTTGATCGGTAGAAAATGTGCGGTCTTTGTAAGTCAATCCATGATAACCCAAATGACATCATAACCTTTTTACGTAACTGGAAGTCCTACCACAAAATCCATCGTAATGTGCTCCCTTTTCCACTCTAGTATTTCCAATAATTGTAGTAAACCACTAGGCCACTGGTGCTCTGATTTTACGCGTTGCCAAATCAAACATCTACTAATGCACTCTGCGACTTCTCGTTTCAAATTGGGCCACCAAAAATGTTGCCTCAAGTCTCGGTACATCTTAGTGCCTCCTAGATTTATGGAGTACGTCGTATTATGTGCCTCATATAAAATCTCTTCTCTTAACTCGATTACCGTTGGTACCCACACTCTTCCTTCGAATCTCAAGATACCGTCTCTATCCATTCGAAATTTCTCTTCTTATTTTCTGTAATCATTTTCCTGATCTTCTCACATTCTTTATTTTTCTCATGTGCTTCTTTTACTCTATCCAACAATGTCGGACAAGCTTCCATTATAAATAACTTCTCTTAAGACCTTTCTAGTCCCTTTACCTCTATTTCCAATTTCTCCATTTCTCTTATTAACTCTTCCGAAGTCGTCAAATGAAACAATTTCTCCTTTCCTTTCCTGCTCAGAGCGTTGGCAACCACGTTTGCTTTCCTTGGGTGATAAAGAATATCACAGTCATAATCTTTGATCAATTCCAACCACCTTCTTTGACGCATATTCAACTTTTTTTGTGTGAAGATATATTTCAGATTTTTTTGATCAGTGTATATCTCACATTTCTCTCCGTACAAATAATGCCTCCATATCTTTAACGCAAAAACTACTGCCGCTAACTCTAAGTCGTGAGTAGGGTATCATTTTTTGTAATCCTTTAGTTGTCATGAAGCATACGCAATGACTTTGCCATGTTGCATAAGCACATAACCAAGTCCCTTGTGCGATGCGTCACTATACACCATAAAATTTCCTGCATCATCTAGTAGTGATAATACCGGCTCTTCGCTCAATCTCTTCTTCAACTCTTAAAAACTCTCTTCACATTTGTCGGTCCATACAAATTTCACCTTCTTCCTCGTCAGGGTAGTCAACGGGGTCGCTATCTTAGAAAAATCTTGAATGAATCTTTGATAGTACCCAGTTAACCCTAAGAAACTTCTCACCTCTGTCGGTGTTTTCGGTTGTTCCCAATTACTTACTGCTTCGACCTTTGCGGGGTCTACAGAGATTCCATTCTTATCCACCACGTGGCCTAAGAATTGAACCTTATTCATCCAAAATTCACACTTTAAAATTTTTGCATGCATCTTCTCCTTTCGTAGTGTCTCCAAAACAATCTTCAGATGTTTTGTAAGACCCCGAATTTTATGAAATAAAAGTATTCAGTTTTTCTTATAATTACTATTCAGTAAATGGTTAAATTGATAAAAATTTAAAGTTATGAGTGAAATATGATTTTTTTTCAAAATAAGCAAGTGGTTATAAAATAATCATTGTTGTCGGGGAATATTCGTTTGGTCGTGGAATATTCTTTCTGTCGGGGAATATTCGTACGACGGCGCAGCTATTTGTGGGTCCCATAACGAATAACTGTCGGGTGAAGGAAAACGACAAATTTGAGTTTTTACAAATAACGGCGTAGTTGTTACCGTTAACACTGTTGGAATACCCGGGTTAAAATACAGTAATACGCGTTATTGCACAGTAGCACACGATATTGCACAGTATTTTTGAAATTATTGATTCTTACGTAAGAAGGCACTACTCAATAATTATTACAGTAGTTACTGTTCAATATTTTATTTTATTGATTCAATAATTGTTGCGTTGATATTTTATATTATTGTTGTTTCAATAATTGTTGCTGCACAGTATTTTTCTTTATCAGATCAATAATTCATATTATTTGAATAATATTATTAGATAACATTATTGTCAATGTCTAGAAAGTTCTGTCTAAGGAGAGGTTTGGTCATCTAATTACGCGCCAGTAAGGAGAAATTCTTATTGGAAAGCCCCCTCTTTCCTGGGAACGGCCTGGTTGTCATAAATGTGATTCTATAATATTATTTATGAATAATTAATTATTGATTCATATGATAAGGAAATATTTATTTTATGTGGATATAAATGAGGGATATATTTTTGTGGTTAAAAATGAAGGAGTTAATGTTGAGATTTTTATCCGTATTTTTGTCGGAATGGAGGTATTAAAAATCAGGGTTTTTGAGATATTTTGCGGGGGTTATAATTTTTAATCCGACCGTTGGATCGTGATAATTTTTGGATATGTTATACATATATAAGTTGAGTATATGTCCACAAATTTTGAACCGTTAAAAATGAACGTATGATTTATTATGAATTTTACAAGATGACTGGTTCAGAAATTGTTGAATTTTTGGAGTTTATCATTTTGGTGGAAAATTCTAGAATTGGTGGGCCCCACTTGTGGTTGGTGAAGAAATATGCTGAATTATATTTCAAATGTGGTGGGTGGGAATAGTAGCAGGTAAAGCCATCAGGTTACAGGTCAAACCTACCAAAATTTTCCTATAAATAGAGGGCTAAGTTAGAATTGAAAATCACACCAGAAACATAAGCTTTCTCTCTTTCTCTCTCTATATTATGAAGCATATTTTGTGAGTATTTAGATACTTTGAGAGTTGCTATTCAGTGCAAGTTTCCTTCGGCTTTGCATTCCAGTCAGAAGTGCTGCTCTTTTGAGGTAAGGGATAGTAAGGGATAGTAAGGGATTTTAAGGGTTGTTATGATTTTCAGTTTCGTAATTTTTCTGAACTTCAAAAATTCTGGAAAAATTTGAAATGATATTTTGATGAGTTTTATGATTGTGTCCAAAAATGGTGATTTTTGGATGTATAGATTGAGAGTTATGAATTTTATGAGAAAAGACTATTTTAAAAGTAATCGCTTATAATTCCTTGTGGTTAACTCCAAAATTGATGAAATTTTTATTGGGAGTACATGTATATGATAGAAGTATACTCTGTAAATTTCAGAATTTTTAGACAAAAGTACAATTTTTGATAAATGTCTAAATATTCGGCTGTTTTGGCCATATGAAAAATAGTAAATGACTTTTAAAAATTCTGAGAAAAATATATGTTCACTATGGGACTATATTAAGCTAAATTCCAGAAAAGAAATATTTTTGGAACTGATTTGGTATTTTTCATAAAAATAGTCTAGTTATGAGTAAATGAATTAAATATGTTTTGTGAAGAAAGAAAATTGAAAAATAGGATTTTATGGCTTGAAAATCCTATATGAGGTATATGCAGATTTTTGATGAGGGTTTTGGTTATTGATGATGAAATTGTAAGAGTTGGCATTTTATGATGATTAAATGCATTAATTAGTAAAGTGTAAATAATTAAAATAAATTGTTTATAAATTTAAGTAATGTTATTCTTTCAATATCATTATACCGAAATATTGGTATGAATTTTATTGTAGAATTTCTATCTTTTGTGTCGGGGTTACTATTCATGAGTTACGAATATTACTCTTGAGATTAAAACTATATGTTGATCATATTATTTTTATCATCATATATAACATTTTTATAACCCTGATGTTGAAATTCTCTTTCACTGGAGTGTAAAGATGGATAGATTATTGGTATGATCATGACTAGGGTTCTCTTTGGCCTGTAGTGCAAAGTTGAATTGTGACTGGTATGATCATTACCATTGAATTTATAATTGAATATCTTAAGCTTAAGTGCAAAGGTGAATTGATCAACATGGTTATAATTATTGTTTATATAAATTCTGAAATGATTATATATTTCTTTGAGATATGAATATATTTGGCCTGTAGTGCAAATATGAATTGTTGATGAATATCTTTGGCATGTAGTGCAAAGATGGCCTGTTGTTGAATATCTTTGGCCTGTAGTGCAAAGATGAACTGTTGTTGAATATCTTTGGCCCGTAGTGCAAAGATGGTTTGTTGATGAATATCTTTGGCCCGTAGTGTAAAGATGGATTTGTTAGTATGATTATAAACAGGAATTGTGATTTGGTATAACCATAATCTTTGATGTTTCAGGTAAACAGGTGATGAAAATATTCTTCGTCCTGGGTGCGAAGAAAAATTTATAGTCACAATTATGATTATGAGTTATTCATATGATTGTGGAAAGGAACTGTTGAGTGATGTTACATGGATAAAATATTGTTGGTGGATTTTTAACATGGAGAAGATAATAGACTTTATAGTCTATTTGACTCTTCTAATGGATTACTCGTTCCGCTGTAACTATGGTTGAAATTTTTATCATTTACCATATGTTCTAAATCTCTGATTTATTGTTGATGAAGGCTATTGATAATTTAATTATCTTTAGTCATGATATTCTTTACTGAGCTAGTTGTGCTCACCCTTTTGCTTCACAATTCCTTTTCAGGTAATAAGAGTGTAGCTGGGTCGAGCGGGGGTAACAAGAGAATAGAACGGTGGTCATCATTTAGTAGTTATATTTGGTGAAGAAAATAGGGTGAGGCGAACCCAACGTTGAAAGGGTGTTTTGTCACTATCATACAAGATGTCTAACGACATACAACCTCGTGTCATCATAAGACAGGGATGTGCTCATCCACTTGTTGAGTATATATATACGAGCACTACCTATATAATCTTGGTATTTGTTTGAAGTATAATTCTCAATTAGAGACAGTGGAGATAATGATAAGTCAAGAGAAGACTCACCATTGGGAAGAATATGACAGTAATCTTCTCGTTTTTCTTTGGGGTCTATTGGGTAAACCAAGGATAATTCTGTGGCCATATGATATCTATCACAACCTAGAAGCATGACCTCCCATGTACGAAGGTTTCCTTAAGCACTTCCCAAAGATTCTAATTTCCAAAACAGTTTTTGACTATACCTTTATGTAAGGTGTCATTGTGAGGTGATGTCTACGATTGGAACATGAGTCACATTTGGTATATATTTGTATCCAAACTCACAGCATATGTGTTGTTGTATTTTGCACGATAATTGTTGTAATAAAGTTGTAGTTATTTTCTGTACCATGTATTTGGCGACTCAGAATAGGTTGGATTGAATGGACCTATTTTGGGGTTGTCACAGGTGGTATCAGAGCTTAGGGATATGATCTCTGGCGGAGATCGGGAAATATAACTAGGAGGGGAGAGATGAGTAAATCCTTCGCTAGTGTGTCCTACCTAAGCTTATTTGTTGGTCAGTCATAATATCGAGATATTATGTGATATGTTAATTTGTTAAATTAACCCTTGTTTTGAAGCTGTATTCTAGAAAGATATCTGAAATACAGAAGATGAGCAATGGAGAAATCATGATGATAAGGAAGATGGAATCTGAAATGAAAGCAAGGTATTCTCAACTCTTTGAAATACCAGGTACGTAAATTTCGGGGACGAAATTTCATAAGGAGGGGAGATTGTAAGACCCCGAATTTTATGAAATAAAAGTATTCAATTTTTCTTATAATTACTATTCAGTAAATGGTTAAATTGATAAAAATTTAAAGTTATGAGTGAAATATGATTTTTTTTCAAAATAAGCAAGTGGTTATAAAATAATCATTGTTGTCGGGGAATATTCGTTTGGTCGTGGAATATTCTTTCTGTCGGGGAATATTCGTACGACGGCGCAGCTATTTGTGGGTCCCATAACGAATAACTGTCGGGTGAAGGAAAACGACAAATTTGAGTTTTTACAAATAACGGCGTAGTTGTTACCGTTAACACTGTTGGAATACCCGGTGGTTAAAATACAGTAATACGCGTTATTGCACAGTAGCACACGGTATTGCACAGTATTTTTGAAATTATTGATTCTTACGTAAGAAGGCACTACTCAATAATTATTACAGTAGTTACTGTTCAATATTTTATTTTATTGATTCAATAATTGTTGCGTTGATATTTTATATTATTGTTGTTTCAATAATTGTTGCTGCACAGTATTTTTCTTTATCAGATCAATAATTCATATTATTTGAATAATATTATTAGATAACATTATTGTCAATGTCTAGAAAGTTCTGTCTAAGGAGAGGTTTGGTCATCTAATTACGCGCCAGTAAGGAGAAATTCTTATTGGAAAGCCCCCTCTTTCCTGGGAACGGCCTGGTTGTCATAAATGTGATTCTATAATATTATTTATGAATAATTAATTATTGATTCATATGATAAGGAAATATTTATTTTATGTGGATATAAATGAGGGATATATTTTTGTGGTTAAAAAATGAAGGAGTTAATGTTGAGATTTTTATCCGTATTTTTGTCGGAATGGAGGTATTAAAAATCAGGGTTTTTGAGATATTTTGCGGGGGTTATAATTTTTAATCCGACCGTTGGATCGTGATAATTTTTGGATATGTTATACATATATAAGTTGAGTATATGTCCACAAATTTTGAACCGTTAAAAATGAACGTATGATTTATTATGAATTTTACAAGATGACTGGTTCAGAAATTGTTGAATTTTTGGAGTTTATCATTTTGGTGGAAAATTCTAGAATTGGTGGGCCCCACTTGTGTTGGTGAAGAAATATGCTGAATTATATTTCAAATGTGGTGGGTGGGAATAGTAGCAGGTAAAGCCATCAGGTTACAGGTCAAACCTACCAAAATTTTCCTATAAATAGAGGGCTAAGTTAGAATTGAAAATCACACCAGAAACATAAGCTTTCTCTCTTTCTCTCTCTATATTATGAAGCATATTTTGTGAGTATTTAGATACTTTGAGAGTTGCTATTCAGTGCAAGTTTCCTTCGGCTTTGCATTCCTGTCAGAAGTGCTGCTCTTTTGAGGTAAGGGATAGTAAGGGATAGTAAGGGATTTTAAGGGTTGTTATGATTTTCAGTTTCGTAATTTTTCTGAACTTCAAAAATTCTGGAAAAATTTGAAATGATATTTTGATGAGTTTTATTGATTGTGTCCAAAAATGGTGATTTTTGGATGTATAGATTGAGAGTTATGAATTTTATGAGAAAAGACTATTTTAAAAGTAATCGCTTATAATTCCTTGTGGTTAACTCCAAAATTGATGAAATTTTTATTGGGAGTACATGTATATGATAGAAGTATACTCTGTAAATTTCAGAATTTTTAGACAAAAGTACAATTTTTGATAAATGTCTAAATATTCGGCTGTTTTGGCCATATGAAAAATAGTAAATGACTTTTAAAAATTCTGAGAAAAATATATGTTCACTATGGGACTATATTAAGCTAAATTCCAGAAAAGAAATATTTTTGGAACTGATTTGGTATTTTTCATAAAAATAGTCTAGTTATGAGTAAATGAATTAAATATGTTTTGTGAAGAAAGAAAATTGAAAAATAGGATTTTATGGCTTGAAAATCCTATATGAGGTATATGCAGATTTTTGATGAGGGTTTTGGTTATTGATGATGAAATTGTAAGAGTTGGCATTTTATGATGATTAAATGCATTAATTAGTAAAGTGTAAATAATTAAAATAAATTGTTTATAAATTTAAGTAATGTTATTCTTTCAATATCATTATACCGAAATATTGGTATGAATTTTATTGTAGAATTTCTATCTTTTGTGTCGGGGTTACTATTCATGAGTTACGAATATTACTCTTGAGATTAAAACTATATGTTGATCATATTATTTTTATCATCATATATAACATTTTTATAACCCTGATGTTGAAATTCTCTTTCACTGGAGTGTAAAGATGGATAGATTATTGGTATGATCATGACTAGGGTTCTCTTTGGCCTGTAGTGCAAAGTTGAATTGTGACTGGTATGATCATTACCATTGAATTTATAATTGAATATCTTAAGCTTAAGTGCAAAGGTGAATTGATCAACATGGTTATAATTATTGTTTATATAAATTCTGAAATGATTATATATTTCTTTGAGATATGAATATATTTGGCCTGTAGTGCAAATATGAATTGTTGATGAATATCTTTGGCATGTAGTGCAAAGATGGCCTGTTGTTGAATATCTTTGGCCTGTAGTGCAAAGATGAACTGTTGTTGAATATCTTTGGCCCGTAGTGCAAAGATGGTTTGTTGATGAATATCTTTGGCCCGTAGTGTAAAGATGGATTTGTTAGTATGATTATAAACAGGAATTGTGATTTGGTATAACCATAATCTTTGATGTTTCAGGTAAAGACAGGTGATGAAAATATTCTTCGTCCTGGGTGCGAAGAAAAATTTATAGTCACAATTATGATTATGAGTTATTCATATGATTGTGGAAAGGAACTGTTGAGTGATGTTACATGGATAAAATATTGTTGGTGGATTTTTAACATGGAGAAGATAATAGACTTTATAGTCTATTTGACTCTTCTAATGGATTACTCGTTCCGCTGTAACTATGGTTGAAATTTTTATCATTTACCATATGTTCTAAATCTCTGATTTATTGTTGATGAAGGCTATTGATAATTTAATTATCTTTAGTCATGATATTCTTTACTGAGCTAGTTGTGCTCACCCTTTTGCTTCACAATTCCTTTTCAGGTAATAAGAGTGTAGCTGGGTCGAGCGGGGGTAACAAGAGAATAGAACGGTGGTCATCATTTAGTAGTTATATTTGGTGAAGAAAATAGGGTGAGGCGAACCCAACGTTGAAAGGGTGTTTTGTCACTATCATACAAGATGTCTAACGACATACAACCTCGTGTCATCATAAGACAGGGATGTGCTCATCCACTTGTTGAGTATATATATACGAGCACTACCTATATAATCTTGGTATTTGTTTGAAGTATAATTCTCAATTAGAGACAGTGGAGATAATGATAAGTCAAGAGAAGACTCACCATTGGGAAGAATATGACAGTAATCTTCTCGTTTTTCTTTGGGGTCTATTGGGTAAACCAAGGATAATTCTGTGGCCATATGATATCTATCACAACCTAGAAGCATGACCTCCCATGTACGAAGGTTTCCTTAAGCACTTCCCAAAGATTCTAATTTCCAAAACAGTTTTTGACTATACCTTTATGTAAGGTGTCATTGTGAGGTGATGTCTACGATTGGAACATGAGTCACATTTGGTATATATTTGTATCCAAACTCACAGCATATGTGTTGTTGTATTTTGCACGATAATTGTTGTAATAAAGTTGTAGTTATTTTCTGTACCATGTATTTGGCGACTCAGAATAGGTTGGATTGAATGGACCTATTTTGGGGTTGTCACAGGTGGTATCAGAGCTTAGGGATATGATCTCTGGCGGAGATCGGGAAATATAACTAGGAGGGGAGAGATGAGTAAATCCTTCGCTAGTGTGTCCTACCTAAGCTTATTTGTTGGTCAGTCATAATATCGAGATATTATGTGATATGTTAATTTGTTAAATTAACCCTTGTTTTGAAGCTGTATTCTAGAAAGATATCTGAAATACAGAAGATGAGCAATGGAGAAATCATGATGATAAGGAAGATGGAATCTGAAATGAAAGCAAGGTATTCTCAACTCTTTGAAATACCAGGTACGTAAATTTCGGGGACGAAATTTCATAAGGAGGGGAGATTGTAAGACCCCGAATTTTATGAAATAAAAGTATTCAATTTTTCTTATAATTACTATTCAGTAAATGGTTAAATTGATAAAAATTTAAAGTTATGAGTGAAATATGATTTTTTTTCAAAATAAGCAAGTGGTTATAAAATAATCATTGTTGTCGGGGAATATTCGTTTGGTCGTGGAATATTCTTTCTGTCGGGGAATATTCGTACGACGGCGCAGCTATTTGTGGGTCCCATAACGAATAACTGTCGGGTGAAGGAAAACGACAAATTTGAGTTTTTACAAATAACGGCGTAGTTGTTACCGTTAACACTGTTGGAATACCCGGTGGTTAAAATACAGTAATACGCGTTATTGCACAGTAGCACACGGTATTGCACAGTATTTTTGAAATTATTGATTCTTACGTAAGAAGGCACTACTCAATAATTATTACAGTAGTTACTGTTCAATATTTTATTTTATTGATTCAATAATTGTTGCGTTGATATTTTATATTATTGTTGTTTCAATAATTGTTGCTGCACAGTATTTTTCTTTATCAGATCAATAATTCATATTATTTGAATAATATTATTAGATAACATTATTGTCAATGTCTAGAAAGTTCTGTCTAAGGAGAGGTTTGGTCATCTAATTACGCGCCAGTAAGGAGAAATTCTTATTGGAAAGCCCCCTCTTTCCTGGGAACGGCCTGGTTGTCATAAATGTGATTCTATAATATTATTTATGAATAATTAATTATTGATTCATATGATAAGGAAATATTTATTTTATGTGGATATAAATGAGGGATATATTTTTGTGGTTAAAAAATGAAGGAGTTAATGTTGAGATTTTTATCCGTATTTTTGTCGGAATGGAGGTATTAAAAATCAGGGTTTTTGAGATATTTTGCGGGGGTTATAATTTTTAATCCGACCGTTGGATCGTGATAATTTTTGGATATGTTATACATATATAAGTTGAGTATATGTCCACAAATTTTGAACCGTTAAAAATGAACGTATGATTTATTATGAATTTTACAAGATGACTGGTTCAGAAATTGTTGAATTTTTGGAGTTTATCATTTTGGTGGAAAATTCTAGAATTGGTGGGCCCCACTTGTGGTTGGTGAAGAAATATGCTGAATTATATTTCAAATGTGGTGGGTGGGAATAGTAGCAGGTAAAGCCATCAGGTTACAGGTCAAACCTACCAAAATTTTCCTATAAATAGAGGGCTAAGTTAGAATTGAAAATCACACCAGAAACATAAGCTTTCTCTCTTTCTCTCTCTATATTATGAAGCATATTTTGTGAGTATTTAGATACTTTGAGAGTTGCTATTCAGTGCAAGTTTCCTTCGGCTTTGCATTCCAGTCAGAAGTGCTGCTCTTTTGAGGTAAGGGATAGTAAGGGATAGTAAGGGATTTTAAGGGTTGTTATGATTTTCAGTTTCGTAATTTTTCTGAACTTCAAAAATTCTGGAAAAATTTGAAATGATATTTTGATGAGTTTTATTGATTGTGTCCAAAAATGGTGATTTTTGGATGTATAGATTGAGAGTTATGAATTTTATGAGAAAAGACTATTTTAAAAGTAATCGCTTATAATTCCTTGTGGTTAACTCCAAAATTGATGAAATTTTTATTGGGAGTACATGTATATGATAGAAGTATACTCTGTAAATTTCAGAATTTTTAGACAAAAGTACAATTTTTGATAAATGTCTAAATATTCGGCTGTTTTGGCCATATGAAAAATAGTAAATGACTTTTAAAAATTCTGAGAAAAATATATGTTCACTATGGGACTATATTAAGCTAAATTCCAGAAAAGAAATATTTTTGGAACTGATTTGGTATTTTTCATAAAAATAGTCTAGTTATGAGTAAATGAATTAAATATGTTTTGTGAAGAAAGAAAATTGAAAAATAGGATTTTATGGCTTGAAAATCCTATATGAGGTATATGCAGATTTTTGATGAGGGTTTTGGTTATTGATGATGAAATTGTAAGAGTTGGCATTTTATGATGATTAAATGCATTAATTAGTAAAGTGTAAACAATTAAAATAAATTGTTTATAAATTTAAGTAATGTTATTCTTTCAATATCATTATACCGAAATATTGGTATGAATTTTATTGTAGAATTTCTATCTTTTGTGTCGGGGTTACTATTCATGAGTTACGAATATTACTCTTGAGATTAAAACTATATGTTGATCATATTATTTTTATCATCATATATAACATTTTTATAACCCTGATGTTGAAATTCTCTTTCACTGGAGTGTAAAGATGGATAGATTATTGGTATGATCATGACTAGGGTTCTCTTTGGCCTGTAGTGCAAAGTTGAATTGTGACTGGTATGATCATTACCATTGAATTTATAATTGAATATCTTAAGCTTAAGTGCAAAGGTGAATTGATCAACATGGTTATAATTATTGTTTATATAAATTCTGAAATGATTATATATTTCTTTGAGATATGAATATATTTGGCCTGTAGTGCAAATATGAATTGTTGATGAATATCTTTGGCATGTAGTGCAAAGATGGCCTGTTGTTGAATATCTTTGGCCTGTAGTGCAAAGATGAACTGTTGTTGAATATCTTTGGCCCGTAGTGCAAAGATGGTTTGTTGATGAATATCTTTGGCCCGTAGTGTAAAGATGGATTTGTTAGTATGATTATAAACAGGAATTGTGATTTGGTATAACCATAATCTTTGATGTTTCAGGTAAAGACAGGTGATGAAAATATTCTTCGTCCTGGGTGCGAAGAAAAATTTATAGTCACAATTATGATTATGAGTTATTCATATGATTGTGGAAAGGAACTGTTGAGTGATGTTACATGGATAAAATATTGTTGGTGGATTTTTAACATGGAGAAGATAATAGACTTTATAGTCTATTTGACTCTTCTAATGGATTACTCGTTCCGCTGTAACTATGGTTGAAATTTTTATCATTTACCATATGTTCTAAATCTCTGATTTATTGTTGATGAAGGCTATTGATAATTTAATTATCTTTAGTCATGATATTCTTTACTGAGCTAGTTGTGCTCACCCTTTTGCTTCACAATTCCTTTTCAGGTAATAAGAGTGTAGCTGGGTCGAGCGGGGGTAACAAGAGAATAGAACGGTGGTCATCATTTAGTAGTTATATTTGGTGAAGAAAATAGGGTGAGGCGAACCCAACGTTGAAAGGGTGTTTTGTCACTATCATACAAGATGTCTAACGACATACAACCTCGTGTCATCATAAGACAGGGATGTGCTCATCCACTTGTTGAGTATATATATACGAGCACTACCTATATAATCTTGGTATTTGTTTGAAGTATAATTCTCAATTAGAGACAGTGGAGATAATGATAAGTCAAGAGAAGACTCACCATTGGGAAGAATATGACAGTAATCTTCTCGTTTTTCTTTGGGGTCTATTGGGTAAACCAAGGATAATTCTGTGGCCATATGATATCTATCACAACCTAGAAGCATGACCTCCCATGTACGAAGGTTTCCTTAAGCACTTCCCAAAGATTCTAATTTCCAAAACAGTTCTTGACTATACCTTTATGTAAGGTGTCATTGTGAGGTGATGTCTACGATTGGAACATGAGTCACATTTGGTATATATTTGTATCCAAACTCACAGCATATGTGTTGTTGTATTTTGCACGATAATTGTTGTAATAAAGTTGTAGTTATTTTCTGTACCATGTATTTGGAGACTCAGAATAGGTTGGATTGAATGGACCTATTTTGGGGTTGTCACATGTTTGGCGTGTTCTTTCTCGGTCTTCGAGTAGATCAAAATATCGTCAATGAAAACTACTACAAATTTATCTAATAATGGCTTGAAGACTCGGTTTATCAATTCCATAAATGCTACCGGAGCATTAGTCAAACCTAATGACATTACCAAAAACTCGTAATGTCCATAACGGGTTCGAAACGTAGTCTCTGATATGTCCTCATCCCGCACTTTTAGTTGGTGATATCTTGTCCGTAGGTCGATCTTCTAGAAGCATTTCGCTCCCTTCAGTTGATTAAATAAGTCGTCTATCCTCGATAGTGGATACCTGTTCTTGATCGTTACTATGTTCAATTCTCGATAATCGATAAAGAGCCTCATCGATCCATCCTTTTTCTTAACGAATAACACTGGTGCTCCCCAAGGAGACACACTCGGTCGAATGTAACCCTTATCCAATAACTCTTGAAGTTGTACCATTAATTTCTTCATTTCTACTGGCGTCATACGATATGGAGCTTTCGAAATCGGTGTCGTTCCTGGTGTTAAGTCTATTACGAATTCGATTTCTCTATTTGGTGGAAGACCAGGCAGATCGTCTGGAAACACATCTTGAAATCCATTCATTACGGATATATCTTTAATTTCTACTCCCTTCTTCCGAGTATCTACGATGTAAGCTAAATAACCTGCACATCCTTTCCTTAACAATTTATTGGCCTACATCATCGTAACGCTTCACGATTGCTTAAGCGATGGGCTACCATAAAACACTACCTTAGACTTACTCGGAGTTTAAAGGTTCACACACTTGTTGTGACAGTCAATCACCGCCGCATGCTTATATAACCAATCCATTCCCAGTATTACATCAAATTCTCTTAGTCTAATAGGAATCAAGTCTACGCCCAGTTAATGTTCTCTAATGTTTACGTGACAATTACGATAAACGTATTCTACAGGGATTATTTTCTTATTCGCAACTTCTATGTTCAAAGGATCTTCTAAACATTCTCGGGGTGTACTAAGTTTACTAGCAAATTCTTCAGATATAAAAGAATATGTGGCACCCAAATCAAATAATACATAAGCATTTATATTATTGATTGGGATTATACCTGACACCACGACCTATGCAGCTACTGCGTCTTGAACAATCATGTTAAAGGTTCAGCCGATCGATCGGTTGGGTTGCGCGGATCCAATAATCATTAACTTGCTTCCTCCTCTCTGACCTCCACTAGTTCCACCACTTTCTTTCTTTGGGCAATCCTTTATCTGGTGCTCTGTTGATCCACAAGCAAAACATCTCCTGATCTTCTTTTGTTTTGGGCAATTTGGCGATATGTGCCCCTCTTGGCCGCAATTATAACACATGCTCTTTCCTTTCCAGCACTCCCCCTGATGACTCCTCCCACACTTGTTATAAGCTTCAGTCCTTTTCTTAAAGTTTCCTTGGTGATTCCCACCTTGATTATTGTAAGACCCCAACTTTTATGAATAAAGATGAATTTTCTATAAACATGATTTTTGAATATTATGGAGTGAATTTGATATAATGTTATAAATGTGGGTAATATTTATAAATTTTGCAAAGTACGCAAGTTGTTATATAATATTCATGTTATCGGGGAATATTCGTTTGATCGTGAAATATTCTTTCTATCGGGGAATATTCGTACGACGGCGCAGCTGTTTGTGGGCCCCATAACAAAATAATTGTCGGATGAAGAAAACGACAACTTTGAGTTTTTATAAATAACGGCGTAATCGTTACCGTTAGCACTGTTAGAATACCTGGTGGTTAAAATACAGTAATGCGCGTTGTTGCACAGTAGCACACGGTATTGCATAGTATTTTTGAATTATTGATTCTTACGTAAGAAGGCACTACTCAATAATTGTTACAGTAATTACTGTTTAATATTTTATTTTATTGGTTCAATAATTACTGCATTGATATTTTATATTATTGTTGTTTCAATAATTATCACTGCACAGTATCTCTATTATGAGATCAATAATTCATATTATTTGAATAATATTATAAGATAGCATTATTGACAATGTCTAAGGAAGTTCTGCTTAAGGAGATGTTTGGTCACCTAATTGCGCGCCAGTTAGGAGAAATCCTTATCGAAAAGCCTCCTCTTTCCTGGGAACGACCTGGTTGTCATAATTGTGATTCTGCAATATTATTTGTGAATAATTAATTATTAATTTATATGATAAAGAAATATTTGTTTTTATGTGTATATAAATGAAGGATTTAATTTTTAGGTGTTTTATCAGTATTTTGCCGGAATGGATGTTTTAAAAAATTAAAACAGTGTTCTTAAAGCTCTATTGCATGAGTTATAATTTTAATCCGACCGTTGAATCGTTGTGATATTTTGATATGTTATACATATATAAGTTGACTATATGTTCATAAATTTTGAACCGTTAAAAATTAACGTATGATTTGTTATGAATTTTAAAAGGTGTTAAAAAACGTCCGTATGTGGATTTCAGACATTTTCTGTTTGGAATTTAGAAAAACTTTCTTCTACAAAGTTGTAGAGAATTAAATTTCCTATAAAAAGGACATGAGATTTGAATTTTTCTGATAAAAAGGCTATTTATTATGAATTACTGAAGTTTCGAAAAATAAAATAATTTTTATTAAAATTGGGTGGGACCCACTTTTGTTTTTTATAAAAGCACGTGCTGAATTTTTTTTCAATGGTCGCTGCTCATCTTGTTCAACAAATTTGGGCGTAGACAAGAAGGAAAAAATAAATATTATTTTATTAATTTAGTCTCCTATAGCGTTCTAGCATTTTCCTATAAATAGGCACTTAAGTTAGAATTGAAAATCACTCCAGAATCAGAAAATTCTTCTTCTATAATCTTAAACGTATTTCTTTCGAGTTTTAGAAAGCTTTGAGCGTAGAAAATAGTGAAAGTTTTTTCAAAGAATATCCCAGCTATACCAGTTGGAATACTCTTCTTTTCAAGGTAAGGGATGTTATTTTGTTCAATATTCGCTTGAAATAATATTTTCTTCCATACTCTGTAGTATGTAAGTAATATTATTTCATTTTAGATTTCGAATTCTATACTCGTTTTGTTAAAGTTTTGGCTTCTAAACTCCATGAAATTAGTTGAATATCCTTGATATTTATGCTTCATCCAGTATCTTTTCATGGAAATATTATTCTGAACATTCTTGATAAGTTTTAACCTTTTCATGTTGGAGTACTATTCACGAGATTACTATTCCCAAAGTACTATTCACGGGGTACTATTTACTCGAGTACTATTCACCCGGGGTACTATTCATAATAAAAATTGATTCATTTTCGGTCCAAATTATTTTTGGTACAATATTATTATTGAATTTTACTCCACAAAGCAGTATCATGTTGACAATTAGGACGTTATTAATTTTTGGATAAATTAAATTATAAATCTTTAAAAATTTATCCTGTAACTTGTTTTATTGAATTTTTATATCATTGCCATCATCCTAATGTTTATATTCTGTTGAAAGTCATCTGTGGCCTGTAGTGCATAGATGGACTTGGTATGATTATAACTAGGGATTGTTCGGTATAATCATGACCGTAATGTTACAAATGATGTGGTAAAAGTCCTCATTGGCCCGTAGTGCATTGGTGAACAGTTATTGGCATAATCATGACTATTGATGAATACACGAATATACTTGGCCCGTAGTGCATGGATAATTTGTGGCCGTGATACTAATCAATATCCTTGGCCGTAGTGCAGGGATGATGTGGATTATTTATTAAGCTGAGACTCAGCGATAAAAGTGATGAAAATCCTTTTAAATCATAAAAGATAGTAGATTTTATTCTCTACTTGACTCTTCTAATGGATTGCTTGTTCCGCTGCAGTTAAACTTGATGTTTGTTATATTTTATCAGTTTAACACTGTTGAAGGCTAACAATACATTATTCTGCATTATCTTAGTCATAATATTTCTTACTGGGCTAGTTGAGCTAAACCTTTTGCTTTCATTGTCCTCTTCAGGAAATGAGAACGTAGTCGGGACTAGTCGGGGAACGAAGTAACAGTTCAGATGATAGCATTAGTAGTCCTCACTATTCTTTGAAATAGTGTGATAATAATTGTATTGAGGACACCATTTGAGTTGAATACTGTCTAGAAGAAAATATTCGTTTTAAAACTCTCAGTTTATGTTTTGTCGTATTTTACACGACAGTTGTATTATTAAGTTGTATTTAAATTTTGTACCACGTAATTGGCGACTCAAGATGGGTGATGTATACCTATTATGGGGGCGTCACAGTTGGTATCAAAGCTTAAGGATATGATCCCTGGTTGAGATGTGAGACAAGAACTAGGAGGAGAGAGACAGGGAATTCCTTGGCTAGTATGACCTACCTATGTTTATTTGTTATTTAATTGGTTGATTAGAATATAGGGATAATATGTGGCCTTGCTGCTGCTGGTTCCTCCACGATACTCACTCCCAGTGTTCTTGTTTTTCTTCTCCTTATGATATAGACTTAAGGCCTCACTGCCACCTTCCGCAATGATTTCCTTCTCCAACAATGTTGCAAAGGAATCAATATGGAGAACTGATACATTATTATACAGCCATGGCTTCAGCCCTTGTTCGAAGAGTCTTGCCTTCCTTTCCTCATCCCCAACTTGGTGCTCTGTAAATCGCGCTAGTTTGTTAAACTTAGCTACGTATTGAGCCACCGTCATATCCCATTGTTTTAACTCTAGGAACTTCACTTCCATTCTATTCTTCATACTTTTTGGGAAATAGTTCTCGAAGAACAAAGTCTTAAATCTCTCCCAAGGTACAACTCCTTCTCCTACACTCTACCGATTCGCCTCCCACTAGTAGTTCGCTTCTCCTCTCATCATGTAGGTTGCAAAAGCTGTCTTCTGGTCTTCACCCACACGTTCGATGGTGAATGCCTTCTCCATCTCCTTGATCCATGTTTGAGCCATGATCAGATCGGTAGTTCCTACGAATTTCAGAGGTCTTACACTCTTAAAATCCTTAAAGTTTGTGACTGGAGCTGCTTGGGGAATGGGTGGTACCGGTTCATTTCTTCCCCTAAGAGCTTCTCCTAACAAATCTACAAGCTTCTGTATCAGATCTACAGGTCCTCTCTCATCATTAACCGACTCTTCCGATACAGTTATTCTACGTCTGGACAACATGTTTTTGCATCATAAGATTTTCATTTTATTATCTAATTATATTACTTAGACATTTCTCAAATAAAAGAAATAAGATTTTATAACACGTTTCTGAAATAAGATCATTTACATTCATATGCCAAATCGTTACAATTACTTGATTCTCTCTAGCATACTGCTATAAATGATAACACATATCCCCTATTATCACAAAAGACGGGGACAACACTAGCTTACTACCCCTCAAACATTTTTCAATAGTTGGGGTTTACTACTATCTCACATCTTACACAAAAGACTGAGATTTCAACAACAGAATAAACAACACATAAATAAATATTATACAACTACTAAAATTCTTCCTCTAGACTCAATCTAACATTCCATGCTCCACGGCGCTCTGGTATTCCTTCTGAGTAATGTGCACTACCATATCTCAGTATGCGGTATGTCGGGTCTGTCCTTGTTGAGCAGGGTAGTGATTTACCCCATCAATCAATCTCTCCATGGCCGTGCGCAGAGCATAGCCCATCTTATTAATCTTCCTTCTGTTACATCTCACTTCATCCTCTAGATCATTAGCCCGATCATTAGCTCCTTCCTACTTCTCCTCGAAGTGAATCCTATCCATCACCTCCATCTTTATCTGAGTGCAAATTGCTTCCTTCTCAGCCTATTCACTAAGCTCCCTCTGCTTAGACTCTTCTAGCTTCCCTGCCAGCTCTACATTCCTAGCCACCGATCCGTAAAACAAAGTTCCCATCCGGATCCCTGCCTCCTTACGGTGAGCAATCTCCACCTCCATCTCCTACATCACTAATTGTCTCTGATGGTCCTCGTCCCTCAGTTTCTGGAACTCAGATTCCCTTTCCCTAGCTTCAGCCTCTAATTCCTCCACTATACATCCCAACTCCAAAATTTGTTCCTCATATTCCCCCAACATCCGATTCTCAAAAGTAGCCTCGTCGGAGTCCTCCATAGGCTCAGGTTCCTCCTCCATAGGCTCCTCCTCCATATCAGACTCCTCAGGTAAAGGCTCCATCTCCTCATCCTCATCATCCTCATCAATAGGGGCCACTACTGATATGGGCTCTGCTATCAATGGTGCCTCATATACCACATGGATATCACGCGACTCCTCCTCTACTACTCGGCTAGGTCCTCCTATGTCATTCATCCTACAATCACCAACATAAGACAACACAAACAACAACTCCATTAGAATGTTGAATAACATAAGTTCATTGTATAGAATGAAGTTATATTCGATAACACACTAAGTTACTCTCAAGGAAAACTCTACATGAGTCTCATCCCTCTCTATCTTCTAAGTTCTTCTAAGTTATAATCTAAGGACTCTCATTCCTAAGGTTTATAACTATAGCTTTGATACCAACCTGTGACGCCCCCAAATTCGGACTGCAACTTGGTCACTCAAATTCCGTTCGTCACATGCTCATGGTAATACAATAATAACTAAACTCACACATTCACAATATCTAATCTAGAATAATATACAATGATTTATTATAATTATTCCCCCAAGTCTCGGAACCTGCAGTACTTAATAGATTACATAATAATATCGAATAAAGACTTATTACATAATCCTACTTAAGCTTAAACGTAGTCTGAAGACAGTCTTAATACAACATAACACTTTTTAAACATAAAGGAACAAACTAGTCGGTAGCCTTGCCCTTGCCTTTGTCTATCTCAGAGACACCTCCATGTTCCGTCTTACATGAAAGGTTTTAAATAAACAATAAAGAGCACAAATTGCCCATTAAGTGATATATAATAAGGGTAATTAGTATTATATCACGAGTTTGAAATATCAAAGTATAGTCTCCAAGATAGTTCAGAGTCTTAGAATAATATCATGAAAATGAGTATCAACAATTCTCGAATCAAATTTTTGGAATATGAAATGATAGTTCAATATAGATCAACAGATATATATGAATTCAAAGGCTAACAACGTATCCAACTGGATAAAATAATTTATACTGAGCAGTCACTAAGGACTATTGAATATCTACTAGAATTATCAATATTAAACTGATAACCCAAAAGAATTTAAGTACGATAGATGATCAGTTTACAATACTCTATGTTATGCATAACTACACAGTAATATTCATGCATGTGTTGGGGCTTCCAACAATATACACTCCACTTACCATAAGGGTTGTTCAATTCAGTTTTCAAGATTTTCGCACCAGTCAATTGGTTTTGGACAATTTTATAAACATGCATATAGTCTAGCCGAATCAAATGGCATATACACTTTCACAATATTCAAGAACAATACCAAGTTCAACATGAATAATAGTTTTCACACGAGTTTAAACATACTAACTCAATTGAACGAGTAAGTAAGATAACTTGTATTCAAAGAAATAAGGTTTAGATACTTGCTTACGATATTTGTCGAATAAAGTAATGAAAGGGTTTAGGATACTTGCCTCAAGCGTAATTTTCCAAAGTAAAGCTTAATACCCTCTTTCGGATCCTAACATAATATATTTACACGTATAGGATATTCATTAGTTTCATAAACTCATATATGTAAGTCCAAACGTACACATAGACGTCTAACTTAGTTGTAAGCTTTATACATGCTATATCACATGTTCGACATCCTTAATGCACAAAATCAGATTGTATGACAGCATAAAGTTAAACAACGCACTTTTAAAATTATTGCCTTATAGTTTGCAAATACCTTTCCGAACTTCATTCTTGAAATTTATAATTATTCGTTAAGTATTTAACTCTATCATCTAACATGTTTCTTAACACATTGGATAGCACACTGATCACATAATGTAAATTAACTTATCCATACAAGCATGCTTTGAACATCATATTAGAAACAGAACCTAAACTTGATTGCAGGATGGCGCAGCTGTGCCTTGTCTAGGCTTAGGGACAGCACAGCTGCGCTGTTCCCTGGCAAGACCAGGGTTGAGCTACTGCTCTCCTGATTTCAATCCCACTCTTAACATACCACTACACTTATACTTTAATATACATGCACATTAGAAGTTCTCACATAGCACATGACCATTTCTGAGTTCATTCTAACAAGCTTTAACTTACAATTTTTTTGTATTAAGGAATAGAAACGTCATGTGGTTACCATGCTTTATAACATAATCTATTAATACACATGCTCATAGGGTTTGTTCTACTAATTCATAACTAGCATTGGTATTGCTTAAAAAAACATACCTATTGTGACACCCCACAATCCTGGTACTTCATTTCCTCAAGATTTGGTGTTCACGTAATCAAAACATTCATTATTAACTACCCAATTGATAAAATTGAATAAATAAAACCTGCCCATACAGGATTAAACTTAAATAAAAATCTCCCAGGTTATCTAACCTTTACAAACAATCATTCAAATGCAAAAAATTAAGTAACTTCATTACAATCTTTAAACAAATCTGAAAATAAACTATTCAATCTATTACAGGTCTTCAGCATTGTTTCATCTTTCCCTTCCCTTTACTGGTGCTAGGTACATCACCAGTTTCAACCTTAGCTGTAAGAAATTTTACAGGCAAGAGTGAGCAAACAAGGCCCACTTGAAATAACAATAAGTAAATCAGTTAACTTTACATCATGTACCAACATTAGGTTTAATAGAACTGAACAATAAATTCTATTACTTCTTAAAAACTTTAATCAATTACTGAGGGTCTAATGACCACGAATCATGTCCACAGTTGTAAGTAATTTTTTAACTTAAACTTTAACAGTCATAAGACTATAAGGACTTCACGTACTTAGGGGGATCAACCCTTCGTACAATGTATTGTGCACAATCATTTCAACGCTAAGCGTAACCTCTTATAAAAGAGTTGTTCTTCTCAGTATTTAGAATACAAGTCCGTACCAAAGTGAGTTTGGTTTGGATACATCATGGGATAATTTAGAATTCAACGGTAATCAACTAAGGGTTAGTTGATTACAAACAACATAACTGTATACTATG
Organism: Panax notoginseng; assembly: GCA_016801055.1. Lineage (NCBI taxonomy): Eukaryota > Viridiplantae > Streptophyta > Magnoliopsida > Apiales > Araliaceae > Panax > Panax notoginseng. The sequence continues at coordinate 144,195,624 of CM029014.1, read as the reverse complement.
GAATAATCATAGTTGAATTGATATTTATAAACTAACATCATGCTTTAGGAATAATTTAATAGCATAATCATGGAATAATCATAACATGCATCCTCATAAACCAATAGATACACGAGCTTAATCAACAATAAATAATCTAACTCTACGAAAGTGTAAAGTTAGCAATTTGTACAATTGAAATGGAATTAAAGCGATAATGTGTTTACCGAATTCAAACTTGCACAATGAAGTTTTGAGTTAGAGAACTTGCATAAGTATAACATAACAGTGAAAAGTAACCTTGCTGAATAATAAAGTAGAAAAGGTTAGGGAACTTGCCTCGCGTGTAGGTTAAATAATTACTATTCACGTTCACCCCAAGTCCTACACATAACATATGCATTGATAATACACATTAGCTACACTAACATTACCTTTATGAGTTCCTTTATTACTCTTAGTATAGCTACTAACTAAGTTTAAGTTTAAACAACAACACATCTTTCATGAACATTATTTTTTTAGCTTTATTACAACTACCTAAATGATCATGCCATTGCACCACATGTACATTCACAACTTGATACAACATCCTAATACATGTCCAACATGTTATCATTAAGTTATACTAATACCCAAAGGGTTGCACTTGCATTCGTGCATCCCGACGCCCTCCGATTGGCTCCAAATACACAACAGTCCTAAAGATGGCCATTTTTACTACTGTTAAAGACCTCAAATTAAAAAACTTAAAGAATGAAAGTTGTAGGTCTACTCGTCCTCTTTCCGAATCATCTTGAATTACCTAAATCGGAGTTCGTATGAAAAAGTTATGGCCATTTTACTACAGGAGGTCAAAACTGCCCAACTAGGCCACTTTTCCGGCGCCGAGGCGCAGAACAGTGGCGCTGGGGCGCGAGCATCAGCGCTGGGGCGTGAGCATCAGCGCTGGGGCGCGAGCTACGACCCATTTTGGCGCTGGGGCGCGAAAATTGGCGCCAGGGCGCGAAAATTGGCGCTGGGGCGTGAATTTTGACGCTGGGGCGCCGAAACTCAGAGAAACCAACCACGAAGAACAGAGCCAAAACTACTGTCTTAATTTCTCAACAACAATTCACCCCAACAACATGTATAAATAATATAACTTACACATAAATGCTATCAATCATCCATATATCCATCACCAATCATTAATTATCAATACCAAAAACTAATTCTTTGAAACACTGTGTTTTAAAGTAAAAATCCATTGATGAAATATAAATTACAGTGAACGAAAATTTCCACTGTTATCAACAAATTTTGATTCCTTTGAAATACAACTATACCAACATAACAAATTAACATGTATAGTTCAATTCCTCAGTTAGCATACAATTTATAGAATCACATACAAATACTAAATTAACACAACTTAAACCATAATTTTAGAAAATTAAATACTAGAATAACATATTTTAAAACCCAAAAACTCCATTTTTGATATTTTTCATAAAAATCAACACTGTGATTTTGTTATTCAACCAAAACAGAAATTTCAAAGCATCATAATTATGTTTTTACATCCTCTAACAATTCTAACAATCAATTTATCTATTTAACAACAATTAAAACCTTAACTTCTATTTTAAAATAGCCATATTCATACATATTGTCATATGAACACTCTGTAATATATTTTCTTCCACAAAACACATATATGCATGAACTAATTTCTCTATAATCATATATAAGTTCATAGAACAACCATATAATCAATAATCATGCCAAACCATATACATAACAACAATTTATCTTTTATAAAATTTTCACAGAGACTTTTTGGGAAGAAAAAAAAAACTTTTAGAGCTTACAAAAGAAAAAATGACCTACCTTGGATTATGAAGAAGATGATACTCTACTCTTTGATTATCAAACCTTTTCTCCAAAACCTGAAAAACAACTCTCAATTCTCTCAAAATCCTCTCAAACTTTTTTCTGTGTTCTTCTTCTTCTCTATTTTCCTTCTTCTGAACTCTTTTCTCTCTCTAACATACGTACTAAAATATAACGTATATAATTATAATTATAATAATTGTATATTATAAATATAAGATATATAACTGACATCAGTTAAATGTTTTGAAAATCAAAAGCCATAAGGCTTGTTTGGTTAGTCTAAATAAAATAACTCATTAATCTTTATGCCTTGTTTGGTAAAACTCAATTAGATAAAGAGTTATTATGCCATAAGACATGTTTGGTAAAACCACATTAAACTCTTTTAATTTATTTTGGTAACTCCTATATAGCAAGGTTATTAGTCACACCTTTATTAAATTAATAAATCAATTAAACGTTAATCTATTAAATTACTTTAACACATAAACAATTATAATTCTTTTTACAATTATAATTTCATTTAATCAACTAACATTTCAAACTACAATTTCTCATTTAAATATTATTATTTATTTAAAATCATTATAAGCTCTCTAGCTTATTAAATTAAACTCCATTATTATAAAATCTCATAATAATTAATTTATTTAGCTCATTAATTATTTACTCAACAAATAATTAATTAAATCACATCAACTCAAATTGCCATATAATTCAATAAATATTTAATATTGCCAATAAATATTTAATATTTAATATTTAATTATTTATTCAACAAATAATTAAATAAACCACATCACTCAAATTGAACAATTATTTATTCAACAATAACATATCCAATAAATATTTATATAAATCAATAAATATTTATAACTTACATTTAAAAAAAATATGGAATGTTACATCATTCCCCTCTTAAAAGGATTCTGTCCTCAGAATCACAACTCAAACAACACATTCGCTACATTCTTCCATACTTACAAAGATTCTGTCCTCAGAATCGAAGACACAGATTAAACAAATAACTCAGGGTATTCTTTCAACATTTTCTCTTCGAGTTCCCACGTTGCTTCTTCAGCGTTGTGGTTCCTCCAAATCACCTTCATAGAAGGTATCACTTTATTCCTGAGCACTTGTTCTTTCCTGTCGACTATCTGTATAGGAACCTCTTCATAAGATAAATCTTTCTCGAACTGCAACGGTTCGTACTCGATTACGTGCTTGTAATCGGGCTTATATGGTCGTAACACCGAAATGTGAAAAACATTATGAATATTTTCCAACCCTGGAGGTAGAGCTACCTCGTAAGCCACTTCTCCCACTCTTCGCAGCACTTCAAAGGGTCCAATAAACCTCGGGCTTAGCTTTCCCTTTTTACCGAAACGAATTTTCCCCTTCCAAGGAGAAACTTTTAGAAATACATAGCTTCCTACGTCAAATGCACGATCTTGCCTGTGTTGATCAGCATACTTCTTCTGTCGGTCTTGAGCTGCTACCAATCTTATCCTGATGAGTTTGATAATCTGGTCCTAACAGTTGACGTTCACCAACTTCATCCCAGTACAGTGGAGTTCTGCACTTTCTGCCGTATAACGCTTCGTAAGGCGGCATGCCGATACTCGCATGATAACTATTATTGTAGGCAAATTCCACCAACGGTAATTGTTCATCCCAGCTTCCTTTGAAATCCATGACGCATGCTCTCAACATATCTTCTAATGTCTGGATCGTTCGTTCGCTTTGGCCATCTGTTTGCGGATGATATGCCGTACTCATTCGCAACTGTGTTCCCGTACATTCTTGTAGTCTCTTCCAGAAGTTTGATGTGAACCTCGGATCTCTGTCTGACACAATTGACACTGGAACTCCATGTCTTGCAACGATCTCTTTAATATATAGTTTTGCCAGCTGATCAAGATTGAATCTAATCTTTATTGGCAAAAAGTGTGCAGATTTTGTCAGTCTGTCTACTATTACCCAAATCGCATCGTATCCTTTCTGAGTGGTTGGAAGACCCACCACAAAATCCATCGTGATATGCTCCCACTTCCATTCCGGTATTTCCAACGGTTGAAGCAATCCGCTGGGTCTTTGATGTTCGGCTTTTACTCTCTGACATGTTAAGCACTTCGCTACACATTCTGCGACGTCCCTTTTCATATTTGGCCACCAAAAATGTCGGCGCAAATCTTGATACATTTTCGTGCTCCCTGGATGAATTGAATATTTTGAGCTATGAGCTTCGATCAAAATTTCTTCTTTCAGTTCTGGTGCTGCTGGAACCCAGATTCTTCCCTCGTACCGTAGTAATCCTTCGGTATCGACCTTGTATTTCGTATTGTTACCATCAACCATATTCTCTTTTATCTTTCCACATTCTTCATCTTGTAACTGAGCATTTTTCACCTTGTCCAGTAAAGTTGGACCTGCTTCTAGATGAAATAGTCGTTCATCGGTTTCCTGTGGAAATTTGATTTCCAGTTCTAACTTTGTCATTGCTGAAATGAGCTCCTCCTGAGTTGTTATCAGCATTAATTTTTCCCGACCTTTCCTGCTTAAAGCATCTGCAACCACATTCGCTTTGCCCGGATGATAAAAGATCTCACAATCGTAATCCTTTATCAATTCCATCCATCTCCTCTGACGCATGTTCAGGTCCTTCTGATTGAAAATATACTTCAGACTTTTGTGGTCTGTGTAGATCTCACATTTCTCTCCATACAAATAATGTCTCCATATCTTGAGAGCAAATACCACTGCAGCCAATTCTAAATCATGAGTCGGGTAACCTTTCTCGTAATCCTTCAGTTGTCTTGATGCATAGGCAATAACTTTGCTGTTCTGCATAAGAACACAACCTAACCCTTTGTGTGAGGCATCACTATACACCACAAAATTTCCTGTATTATCTGGCAGGGTTAACACAGGTGCCATACTTAGCTTCTTCTTCAAATCTTGGAAGCTCTCTTCACATTTCTCCGTCCACACGAATTTCACAGCTTTTCGTGTCAAATTTGTTAACGGAGTGGCTATCTTAGAAAAATCTTGTATAAATCTTCTATAATAACCGGCCAGCCCCAAGAAACTCCTCACCTCCGAAGGTGTTCTTGGTTGTTCCCAATTGATTACGGCTTCCACTTTTGATGGATCTACTGAAATCCCATTTTTGTCAATCACATGACCCAAAAATTGTACACGGTCGAGCCAAAATTCACACTTAGTGAATTTCGCGTACAACTTTTCCTTTCTTAGTGTCTCCAATGTCAGACGTAAATGTTCCACGTGTTCTTCTTGAGTTTTGGAATACACCAGAATGTCGTCGATAAACACCACTACGAACTTGTCTAAATAAAATAACTCATTAATCTTTATGCCTTGTTTGGTAAAACTCAATTAGATAAAGAGTTATTATGCCATAAGACATGTTTGGTAAAACCACATTAAACTCTTTTAATTTATTTTGGTAACTCCTATATAGCAAGGTTATTAGTTACACATTTATTAAATTAATAAATTAATTAAACGTTAATCTATTAAATTACTTTAACACATAAATAATTATAATTCTTTTTACAATTATAATTTCATTTAATCAACTAACATTTCAAACTACAATTTCTCATTTAAATATTATTATTTATTTAAAATCATTATAAGCTCTCTAGCTTATTAAATTAAACTCCATTATTATAAAATCTCATAATAATTAATTTATTTAGCTCCTTAATTATTTACTCAACAAATAATTAATTAAATCACATCAACTCAAATTGCCATATAATTCAATAAATATTTAATATTGCCAATAAATATTTAATATTTAATATTTAATTATTTATTCAACAAATAATTAAATAAACCACATCACTCAAATTGAACAATTATTTATTCAACAATAACATATCCAATAAATATTTATATAAATCAATAAATATTTATAACTTACATTTAAAAAAAATATGGAATGTTACACCTATACTCATGCTTGGTTTACTACTGTTATATCAATCATATAAGAGTCATGCTCAGAGACATAGTGAATGTAAACATGTCAGTTTAGATTCTAAGAACTTAACTACCCATACTTAATGCACTTGACTTGAAAACATATCCAAGTTTGCTTTTGAAACCATTTTAAACTTGAACAACGCAATTTAACACATACAAGGCAACTTTAAAGCTCTTATCATATGTTGTCAAGTCATGTTAACACGTTCGCAAGATTAGAATGTATATTATGTAGTAGTCATGCATGTTAGCTTACTATACTAAGCTTTTTCTTGAAGACTTCTCTAACACAAGGTCTAGCAAGTTTGGTCATGAGTAAAGACACTATAAATATTATATCATGCTCCTTTATATATGAAATTAATCATGCGTATGAATCACTAAGTTCAGAATTTGTAGAACAAGTATTACATCTAAGTTTGTTTTCAAAACTTTAAGTTTTTATTACAAATCTCTCATTAAATCATGTTGATCACCTCATACTACGTAAGAAAACTTTAAACCTCATGTTATACCTCTTTTTAGGTGTATATATATAAGTCATGATATCAAGTTCTCAACACCTAGCATGAACAAAACCAGTAACTGGTTCTGAGGTACGGCGCAGCTGCGCTGCACCCTAGTATAAACAGGGTGCAGCTGCGCCACGTCAAAATCTGAAGCAGTAAGCAGACTCTGTTTTGCAGAGTATCAACCAACTTGATTTCTAACGATTTAAGCTTGTTCCAAACCATCATTAAAGAGTTCATACATGTAAGTAAACTTCTTAAACACATTATAACATGTTAATTCATATCAATTGACATTGAAATTCAGGAAATTTCAAGAACTACACAAGACCCATTTCAAGAACATAACTAGAGTTTATACCTTCTCAAGCTTGAATTGGACTCCTTACACTCTGAGTATGCTTCTATAATAGCTCAGCAACTTAGAACTCTTCAACTTAGACATATCAAACAAGTTCTTGCAACACAAAAACTAAAATTGGAGCTTATATTATAGAAGAAACTTGGACTAGACATTGGCATTACACTAAGGTTGGAGTTCATGGTGTAATGGAAGAAAACATTGGTTAATTGAGAGTGGTTTAACAACCTACCACCAGCCATTGGCTTTGCAATCATCACCTATGCCTAGCCATTTGGAAGTTACGTAACTTAGCTTTTAGATCACTGTTCATGTACCTTTGTGTCACTCAATTTGGGACAAGAGCAAAAATCTCAACATTTGATCATCTAAGGCTTGGTTTGGTTCTTTAATTCCCATAATGTAATATTAATGTACAATTGTTACCATGTTAGGAAATTAAGGATTAGTTATATACTCACAGCATATAATCCATGTACATTAAATACACGCAATAAAAAAACACAGTTAGGTATTATTATATAGGTATCCCCCATAATTATTTTTACTACTCACATAACCACAATATAACATTATTTAATATTAACGTTTATTTAAACATCAAATTTCTTTCCCAGTTTATAGAGTACACATATATTTTAATTATTTCTGTATTACAATCCCATGGGATTTCATTGTACTACTTGGTACCTCAAGTCATTAACATATACTCCTATCATATGATTTTATTAATGTCACACATATTACATAAGTGTTCCATTTCATTTCTATAGAATAAAACTAAATTTTCTCAAACTGACCACTGGTGCAGCTGCACCAGTTTGTACTGCTGGGAGGGCGCAGTTGCACCGGACCCTGGCAGTGCCAAACTGGTTTAGCTTCAAGCCTGTTTCAACTTCCATCGCCACACTAGTTTTACACGACATGAATTAAGTTCCACATGAGTGATATTACTAATCTAAGAGTGTATTCATTCCTTATATGGAATCACATAATAATACACAAATAACCTTCCTCCTTCTCTTTTAACTCGCTTAGTGAATTTTCTCAGTTCACATTATGCCACACAAGGCACTTCACAAATGCTCATCACATTTCCACACTTCTTAATTTGTATTATTCCAATGCGAATCAATTTAATTACTCAACTTACAAAATATTAACATTTATATTCAAATAAATATTTATTTCCATTTATATATTCATTTAATAAGATGTGAAAATTCTTGGGTATTACATCCTCCCCCCTTATAAAAATTCCGTCCCAGAATTGCTACAAGGTTACACAAATAGATGTGGATAATCCCTCATTACCCTAACTTCTAACTCCCACGTAACCTCCTCAACATCGTGGTTACGCCAAAGTACTTTACAGAAGAAATAACTTTATTCCTTAAAGTTTACTCTTTCCATCTAGAATTTGGACCGAAATTTCTTCATATGCTAAGTTCTTCTCCATTTGAATGGGTTCATAAGAAATCATGTGCTTGTAGTTAGGATTGTACGGGTGGTAATACAATTTTGTATGCCACTCCGCCCACTCGCTTCAGTATCTCAAACGGTCCTATGAATCTTGGACTCAATTTTCCTTTCTTGCTGAAATGGATCTTTCCCTTCCATGGAGATATCTTCAAGAATACGAAACTGCCAACTTTAAAGTCTCGCTCCTGTCGATGCAAATCTGTGTATTTCTTCTGGCGATCTTAAGCTGCTACTAGTCTGGCTCTTATTACTGTCACCACATCTGTGGTTTATTGTACTAACTCTGGTCCGAGTATTCATCGCTCTCCGACGTCGTCCCAACATAATGGCATTCTGCACTTTCTTCCGTAAAGAGCTTCGTACGATGGCATGTCGATACTCACATGGTAACTATTATTATATGCAAATTCGACTAAGGGTAGGTGGTCGTCCCAATTTCCGTTGAAGTCCATCACGCAAGTCCTAAGCATGTCTTCTAGCATTTGTATAGTACGCTCACTTTGTCCATCTGTTTGAGGGTGATAAGCGGTACTCAACCTCAACTGCATTCCCATTCTCTCTTGTAAACTCTTCCAAAAATTGGACATGAAGTGCGGGTCTCGATCAGAGACAATTGACACCGGCACTCCATGTCGTCAAACAATCTCCTTTACGTACAAACTCGCTAACTGATTTAAACTATAGCAGATTTTGATCAGTAGAAAATGTGCTGTCTTTGTAAGTTAATCCATGATAACCCAAATGGCATCATAACCTTTCTGCGTAACTAGAAGTCTTACCACGAAATCCATCGTAATGTGGTCCCATTTTCACTCTAGTATTTCTAACGATTGTAGTAAACCACTCGGCCACTGGTGCTCTGCTTTTATGCGTTGGCAAGTAAAACATCTATTAACGTACTCTACGACTTCTCGTTTCAAATCGGGCCACCAAAAATGTTGCCTCAAGTCTCGGTACATTTTAGTGCCTCCTAGATGAACGGAATACGTCGTATTGTGTGCCTCGTGCAAAATCTCTTCTCTTAACTCGATTACCGTTGGTACCCACACTTTTCCTTTGAATCTTAAGATACCGTCTCTATCCATTCAAAATTTCTCTTCCTTATTTTCTGTAATCCTTTTCCTGATCTTCTCACATTCTTCATTTTTCTCATGTGCTTCTTTTACTCTATCCAACAATGTCGGACAAGCTTCCATTATAAATAACTTCTCTTCAGACCTTTCTGGTCCCTTTACCTCTATTTCTAATTTCTCCATTTCTCTTATTAACTCTTCCTGAGTCGTCAATTGAAACAATTTCTCCCTTCCTTTCTTGCTCAGAGCGTCGACAACCACGTTTACTTTTCCCGGGTGATAAAGAATATCATAGTCATAATCTTTGATCAATTCCAACCACCTTCTCTAACACATATTCAACTCCTTTTGTGTGAAGATATATTTCAGACATTTGTGATCCGAGTATATCTCACATTTCTCTTCGTACAAATAATGCCTCCATATCTTTAACACAAAAACTACTCCCGCTAACTCTAAGTCGTGAGTAGGGTATCATTTTTCATAATCCTTTAGTTGTCATGAAGCATACGCAATAACTTTACCGTATTGCATAAGCACACAACCAAGTCCCTTGTGTGATGCGTCACTATACACCATAAAATTTCCCGCATCATCTGGTAGTGATAATACTGGCGATTCGCTAAATCTCTTCTTCAACACTTGAAAACTCTCTTCGCATTTGTCGGTCCATACAAATTTAACTGTCTTCCTCGTCAGATTAGTCAACGGGGTTGCTATCTTAGAAAAATCTTGGATGAATCTTCGATAGTGCACAGCTAACCCTAAGAAACTTCTCACCTTCGTCGGTGTTATCGGTTGTTCCCAATTACTTACTGCTTCGACCTTTGCGGGGTCCACAGAGATTCCATTCTTATCCACCACATGGCCTAAGAATTGAACCTTCTTCATCCAAAATTCACATTTTAAAAATTTTGCATACATCTTCTCCTTCTGTAGTGTCTCCAAAACAATCTTCAGATGTTCGGCGTGTTCTTCCTCTGTCTTCGAGTAGATCAAAATATCTTCGATAAAAACTACTACAAATTTATCTAAGAATGGCTTGAAGACTCGGTTTATCAAGTTCATAAATGCTGAGGAGCATTAGTCAAACCTAATGACATTACCAAAAACTCGTAATGTCCATAACGGGTTCGAAACACAGTCTTTAATATGTCCTCATCCCGCACTTTTAGTTGGTGATATCATGTCCGTAGGTCAATCTTCAAAAAATATTTCGCTCCCTTCAGTTGATCAAATAAGTCGCCTATCCTCGATAGTAGATATCTGTTCTTGATCGTTACTATGTTCAATTCTAGATAATCGATACAGAGCCTCATCGATCTGTCCTTTTTCTTAACGAATAACACTGGTGCTCCCCAAGGAGACACACTCAGTTGAATGTAACCCTTATCCAATAACTCTTAAAATTCTACCATTAATTCCTTCATTTCTACTGGTGCCATATGATATGGAGCATTCGAAATCGGTGTCATTCCCGGTGCCAAGTCTATTATGAATTCGATTTCACTGTCTGGCAAAAGGCCAGATAGATCGTCTGGAAACACATCTTGAAATTCATTCACTTCGAATATATCTTTAATTTCTACTCATTTCTTCCGAGTATCTACGATGTAAGCTAAATAACCTACACATCCTTTTCTTAACAATTTATTGGCCTGCATCATCGTAACGCTACACAATTGCTTAAGCGATGAGCTGCCATAAAACACTACCTTAGACTTACTTAGAGTCTAAAGGTTCACACACTTGTTCTGACAGTCAATCACCGCCGCATGGTTATATAACCAATCCATTTCCAGTATTACATCAAATTCTCCTAGTCTAATAGGAATCAAGTCTACGCCCAGTTCATGTTCTCTAATGTTTACGTGACAATTTTGATAAACGCATTCTACAGGGATTATTTCCTTATTCGCAACTTCTATGTTCAAAGGATCTTCTAAACGTTCTCGGGGTGTACCAAGTTTACTAGCAAATTCTTCAGATATAAAAGAATAGGTGGCACCCGAATCAAATAATACATAAGCATTTATATTATTGATTGGCATTATACTTGACACCACGTCCTTTGCAGCTACTGCGTCCTAGACGGTCATGTTAAAGGTTTGAGCGGTCGATCAGTTGGGTTGCACGGGTCCACTAATCATTAACTTGCTTCCTCCTCCCTGGCCTCCGCCAGTTCCACCACTTCTTTTCTTTGGGCAATCCTTTATCTAGTGCTCTATTGATACACAAGCAAAATATCCCCTGATCTTCTTTGGTTTTAGACAATTTGGAGATATGTGCCCCTCTTGGCCGTAATTATAACACGTGCTCTTTCCTTTCCAACACTCCCCCTGATGACTCCTCCCACACTTGTTACAAGCTTTAGTCCTTTTCTTAAAGTTTCCCTGGTGAATCCCACCTTGATTATTATTTTTGTTGTTATTTTCCCATTTTCTCTTTCTGGAGTTACTCCCTCCGCTGCTGCTTCCTCCACGATACTCACTCCCAGTGTTCTTATTTTTCTTATCCTTATGATATAGACTTAAGGCCTCGCTTCCACCTTTCGCAATGATTTCCTTCTCCATTAATGTTGCAAAGGAATCAATCCGGAGTACTGATACCTTATTATACAGCCACGACTTCAGCCCTTATTCGAAGAGTCTCGCCTTCCTTTCCTCATCCCCAACTTGGTGCTCTGCAAATTGCGCTAGTTCGTTAAACTTAGCTGCGTATTGCACCACCGTCATATCCTCTTGTTTTAACTCTAGGAACTTCACTTCCATCCTATTCTTCATACTCTTTGGGAAATAGTTCTCGAAGAACAAAGTCTTAAATCTCTCCCAAGGTACAACTCCTTCTCATGCTCTTTGCCGATTCGCCTCCCACTAGTAGTTTGCTTTGCCTCTCATTATGTAGGTTGCAAAAGCTATCTTCTGGTCTTCACCCACACGTGCGATGGTGAATGCCCTCTCCATCTCCTTGATCCATGTTTGAGCCACGATCAGATCGGTAGTTCCTACGAATTTTAGATGTCCTACACTCCTAAAATCCTTAAAGTTTGTGACTGGAGCTGCTTGGGGAACGGGTGGTACTGGTTCATTTCTTCCCCTAAGAGCTTCTCCTAAAAAATCTACAAGCCTCTGTATCGGATCTACTGGTCCTCTCTCATTATTAACCGACTCTTCCGGTATGGTTATTTTATATCTGGGCGGTATATTTCTGCAACATAAAATTTTCATTTTATTATCTAATTATATTACATAGACATTTCTCAAATAAAAAAAATAAGATTTTATAACACGTTTCTAAAATAAGATCATTTATATTCATATACCAAATCGTTACAATTACATGATTCTCTCTAGCATACTGCTATAAATGATAACACATATCCCCTATTATCACAAAAGACGGGGACAACACTAGCCTACTACCCCTCTAACATTTTTCAAAAGTTGGGGTTTATTACTATCTCACATCTTACACAAAAGACTGAGATTTCAACAACAGATTAAACATCACATAAATAAATATCATACAACTACTAAGATTCTTCCTCTAGACTAAATCTAACATTCCATACTCCATGGCGCTCTGGTATTCCTTCTGAGTAATGTTCACCACCATATCTCAGGTTATGGTATGCCGGGTCTATCCTTGTTCAGCAGGGTAGTGATTTACCCCATCAATCAATCTCTCCATGGCCGTGCGCAGAGCATAGCCCATCTTTTTCATCTTCCTTCCCTCACATCTCATTCATCCTCTAGATTATTAGCCCGATCATTAGATCCTTCCCACTTCTCCTCGAAGTGAATCCTATCCATCACTTCCATCTCTAGCTGAGTGCGAAGTGCTTCCTTCTCTGCCTTTTCACTAAGCTCCCTCTGCTCAGACTCTTCTAGCTTCTCTGCCAGCTCCACATTCCTAGCCACCGATCGGTGAAACAAAGTTCCCATCCGGATCCATGCCTCCTTACGGTGAGAAATCTCCACCCCCACCTCCTACATCACTAATTGTCTCCGGTGGTCCTTGTCCCTCAATTTCTGGAACTCAGACTCCCTTTCCCTAGCTTCAGCCTCTAATTCCTCCATTATACATCCCAACTACAAATTTTGTTCATCATATTCCCCCAACATCCGATCCTCAAAAGTAGCCATGTCGAAGTTCTCCATAGGCTCAGGTTCCTTCTCCATAGGCTCCTCCTTCGGATCAGACTCCTCAGGTAAAGGCTACATCTCCTCCTCATCATCATCCTTATCAATAAGGGCCACTACTGATATGGGTTCCGCTAACAATGGTGCCTCACATACCATATGGATATCACGCGGCTCTTACTCTACTACTCGGCTAGGTCCTCCCATGTCAATCATCCTACAATCACCAACATAAGACAACACAAACAACAACTCCATTAGAATGATAAATAACATAAGTTCATTGTATAGAATGAAGTTATATTCTATAACACACTAAGTTACTCTATAGGAAATGTAACGATCGAGAAATTTGTAATTTAATTTAAATATTTATGGAATTAAATAAATATTTTAAGTAATTTATTGAGGAAAATAAATAATTGACAAATTGTGGTGAATTAATTTAGTAACTAAATGGATTAATGATAATTAAATTGAGTATTGATAATTTTATATGAAGGATTCAATTTAAGGAAAATAATTAAATTAAATCAATTGCTTAATATTTAAGAAAATAATTCAATTAAATGAATTGTTTAATTTAAAGAAAATAAATAAAATAAATAAAGTGATGTTTCTAATTTATTAATTAAATTAGATATATAATTATTTAATTATCCATTATAAGCATAATTATAATAAGAATATAATTATTATAATTATAAATTATAAGCTATTAAAATGGGCTACATGTGTGACAAGTGTAACTATATGATATAAATATTATTTAAATAATCTAGTATGGGGAATTAGTGTGTAACCAAACGTAGCCTTATGGCTTTTGGGTTATTTTAACTGACGCAAACCTTTGGCTTATTTTACCTGACGTTAGTGGGGGAAGTAGTTTATAATTCCTACGCGTCTATTGTTCTGAGGCTAAGTTTAGAGAGAATGAAACACAGAGTGTTGAGAGTGAGCTTGGAAGAGAGAATCACAGAGAATTTAGAGAAGAAAGGAGTTGTTCTGAGATTGTCAAGAGAAAGAGAAGGGTAGCTAATTGTTCTTTCTAATCAATGTATAACCTACTTTAATTTTAACTATTAAGTTTTGATATTGTTGTTGAAAATGGATTTATATGTATTATTTTTGTAGAATCTGTTATTATCAATATATATATGTAATTGTTGATTTTAAGATATGGGTTATGGGTGTGTGATTGCACTGTAGAGTCTGTTATTGGCATGTATATAAAAGGGGTAGCAATCAAACACGTGAGATTGAATTGAAAGAAGGGAATATAACTAACAGTGTTCATATTTAAAAAAATAGCTTTAGTAAGTACCCAATTTCATGCCTTATATGAGTTGTAATCTGCGAATTGAAGTTGGATTGTGATAATATATTAAGAAACAAAAGCGGCGTTCGAATCGTGTCAAATGATTAAGAAACGAAAGCGTGGTGATCGATCAAATTCGTTAAAAGTATAAAAATGAGAAAATTTGGGGAAAAAATATAGTTTTGATTCTTCAAAATGATGTTTATATAATGTTTTGCATATAGAATGGTGTTTAGCATGCTTAACTATAATATGATAAAGTGTTAGATGTTGAAGTTGGGAGATTTTCTGTAGAATTGGGATTTTTGGCCAAAGTAGAGTCTGATTTCGAGCTTCTGCAAAAAACTGGAACTGAGGCATCGCGTGGGCGCGCTGTCTGGCACGCGGTTGTCGTGCGGGCGGACTGCATATGGGCGCGGGCGCGCTGCGTCGCGCGGGCGCGTACTTACCAGTATATTACTGGCGCGGCCGCTCCAGTAGCCAGTCCCAGGCAGTGAAGTCTGCTACTTCTGCAGACTTTGGTCATTCGTTATAACATGTCTTAATGATTATGTTAACGTGTTAAATGTGTAAAAACAAGGTTAAAGCAGAAGCATATCTTGTGGTTAGTAATTCTAAAATGCAAAGTTAGTAAGAGGTGAAAATGATATGTATGATTTAAGGAACTTAGTGAGCAATGAATAAGTGTTGAGAAATGTACACCTGTGGTTCTGAAATATGTATGGTAATAAAAGACTTATGCTAAAATGATAAGATTAGCTATAATTGTATATGTTATGGTATGTAAGCATATCTAATAGATATTGTGATTTCACTAAAATGTGTAGAGTAATTGGCGAACATTATACTTGTGTAGCTTACGCTTAAGGCAAGTTTCTTACGCTAAACTTTTATTAAGCAAGTTTATTTACCCTATCTCAATTATAATTATGCCTGTTTCATAACTATGCTGTAAAGACCCCAAACTCGGGTACTTGAAACCCGAACTCAATGCTTTACGATACCATTTCTATGAGCAAAAAAATACTAATAATAATAACAATAATATGAATATCAAACTTAATTTATAATTATCAGAGTCTAATCCAAAGTACGCAACCTTTACTACATTCTTTACATGATATATAATACATATCATTATATTAATACATCCTAACTATTACAAAAGATACCATTAAACGTAATCTATTTGCTTTCCTTTTCACTTGTTTCTGTCTGAACCTTCAGGTTGATCATGCCTAGCTGAAAACATTTAATTTAAAGCAAGAATGAGTATTTGAGTGCCCAGCAAGTAATAACAATTAGAAATATAAGTAGCTAAAAGAAATAAATGTTTTCTTTGTACATCACTTCTACAACGAATTTATAGTTGTGAAGTAAACTGAACCGATAATAACAACATAACAATTCTATCTCAAATTTTTGAAACTACGTATAAACTATATATATAGGGTAGTCGACATACTATGAACATTATTTTAAATTTTCGATAAGGTTTAGCAGAACTTTATCTGCAAACCGTCATAGCTTACGAGCACGAGGGTGTACATCCCATGGACCCTGTATTGATCAATACTACATTACAAGAACGATAGGATCGTTCACTCTATCCGCTTTGGGCGCATAAAAGTTTTTCCTTGATCGGGATGTTCATACTAGTCTGGAATTAGAACCAAAACAATTTGATTGGATACAAAGAAGTTTTATCAAATTCAACGATATTTATAAATCTGTGTCTAGCTGGTCAAATAGCTTGGACGGCTATATATATATATATATATATATATATATATATATATATATATATATATATATATATATATATATATATATATCAACATGTGATTAAATACAATGATTATCCAAGTGGGGATACTTGTGTAACCATTTATAGAAATTAACGAACAGAATATATATATGAATTACCATATACTAACATGTTGATAAACAATGATCGGATATAGAATATATCACAATAGGGTTAATAATATAGCATAATAATAATAAAATTCTGAAACTTCTTACTCATCTCCATTGCATAAAGGAAATGCAAATGTAAGATACTTGCCTGATGCGCTGCTTACAGTTCACAACTTAGTTTTATCGTTTATCTCACGACCTATCATTAATAAGATCGTTTGATCGATTAGAATAACATACTATAACACATAGCACTGCTTATTGCAGTCAGCACATAACTAATCACATTGTCACATATGTTTAACAACCATTGAATCACAAATAAGCACATATCTACTTAAATTATCTAAGTCCAGATCAATTTCAGAAATAGGTCGGCGTACCGATAGCCTTATCGGGTATTTATCGAGTCTAAGACTCTATCCCGTAACTTAATATCTATAAGTATCAGTCATATTATTTTTAAATGACTTAAGATAATTTTAAAACATTTACTATAATTTGTCAAGAATTTTTTAACATCAGAATCATTATTAAATGATTTAAATATTAAATAATTCTATTATCATTAATATTTAATTAATATTAAACTATTAATGAAATTATTTCCAAAATATTAAAATTATTTATAATAAATCAAAATATTTTTAAAGTATTAATATTACCCTTAAATGATTTTTAAAAGAATTAAAATCATTTTTAAATAATTATCATTAATTTTAAAGTATTAATGTATTATTTATCAAAATATTAAAAGTCATTAATTATAACTTAAAATATTTTTAAATTAATAAAACCATTTTTAAACTATTTATTTAATATAATTATTAAATAAACTTAATATCATTAACAATAAATTAATAATTATTAATATTAAATTATTAATGAAATTATTTTTTAAATATTAAAAGTTATGTTTTATAACTTAAAATATCTTTAAACACTTTATTTTTATTTAAAATGATTATTATAATATTAAAATTATTTTTAAACTAAATTATTTAATATAATTATTAAATAACTTTAATATCATTAACAATAATTAATTAATAAAATTTATCTTTAAATATAAAAAGTTATATTTTATAACTTAAAATATTTTTAAATACCTTATTATCAATTAAAATAATTTTTAATATAATAAAATTATTTTTAATTAATTTATATAATTCATTTAGTACATAAATTAATTATCATTAATATTAATTTATTAATGAAATTTATCACTAAATATTAAAATTCATTAAAAATAACTTAAAATATTTTCTTATATCATAATATAATTTTAAATGATTTTTCAAATATTAAAATTATTTTTAACTGATTTATTTAATATTATAATTAAATAAATTAAATACTTTTAATATTTCAAAAATATTAAATATTTATGAAATATATTTAAAATAATTAAAAACTAATTTTCAGAATTTAAAATAATTTTTAATAATTTATTTGGTATTTTTAATCATTAAAAACTATTTTTTTCTATTTATTTATTAATTTCTGGAAAATAATATATTATCTATCGCTAAAGACCACCTATAGAGACAGAACTGTCGCTATAGGTGTTCTTCATGTTCTTGGCCAAAACCTAGAACACCATAGACAGTTTCGAGGGGCTTGGTTTGACCAAACGTAAACCTTAGCTCGTAACGTTTCTGGGATTTCTGCTCGTCATACCTTGTAGTACTAGTAACATACTACAAGATCCAACCATCAACATGATCACAAAGCAACTAACAAAGGAGATCTAATCGTCCAAAGTGGCTGTCAGAGCTGTTCTTCATTTTCTGGGTTATCCAGAAATGAAGAACAGTTTGACTGCTCATATTTGGGCTTCCACAACTTGTGCTCTAGGTGATGTTTTAGCGATTTAAGAGGTCTAGGTTGTAGAACACATGTAGTACCACAGATCTATCACCAAACATTATCATAACAACAACACAATCATAAAGATACATGCCGGTCAAAGGTTGTCAGTCGTCATGTTCATAAAAAATCATTAATAAATTATGGTTTTAATTCATAAAAAATCATGAAAAATTATATTATGGTATAAGAAAATATTTTAAGTTATTTTTAATAACTTTTGATATTTTGTGATGAAATTCATTAATAAATTATTATTAATGATAATTAGTTTATTTAATAAATATATTAAATAAATTATGGAAAAATAGAATTAATGATTTATAAATCATATAAAAAATGATTTAAGTGTTATAAAAATATTTTAAGTTATAAAATATAACTTTTGATACTTTGTCATGAAAATATTAATATTTTAATAATAATAGCAATTATCGGATAATAGATTTAATTATTTAAAAATTATATAAATGTGATTTTAAAGTATTAAAAATACTTTGTGACATTATAAATATATTATAATATTATGACATGAATTTTATTAATATTTGATAATAAATAAATATTAATGATAATAGATTATTGGGGTATTTAATTCATTTAAATACGAGTTAATGAATTAAAAATCATGATAAATAGTAATAATTACATGAAAAATTATTACGAGCTTAAGAAAATTATTTTGGCTGATATTCAATTTATCTGAGATAATTGTTAAGGGTTAAATAAATTTTAATTGAACTTAAACTCGACAATTGTCCGACTAGACTGTCGGGATGTCAGAATTATACCGAACTCGACTATACTGTAATAGTTTGACTTGAGGTTAAGTTTTCTATGTTTTATAGACTGATAGGATTATGTGATACTGTGTTTAGGTTATTTTAAATATTGTGATGATATTATTCTAATTTGTATATCGATATTATGTATTTATTAGGTTCAGACAAAGCTTATTAAATTACGTAACGGTAATCAACGGTTCAGACAAGTTTTACTTAACTCTACTAAGAGTTGTTTAATTCAGATATGCTTATGGTTAATCATTGCTGATTGCCATTATAGAATTGTACTATGTACATATTGCATGTATAAGTCAGCTATGAAAGGCTGATCACCATCATTACCAGTTGGTCCAGATATATTTGTTCATATTTAATACTTGTTCAGTCAAATTTTTTTTCCTGCTAGTTCACAATTATATTGTTAAATTATAGCCCGCTTATTATTTAGACTCTTTCAATCATTATATATCTTAATAAATTTAAACTTGCTGGGCAACTTTCATGCTCACCCTTGCTATATCATGATAAATATTGCAGATAAGGCGAATGCGTTTGGATATAGGAAAAGGGTTAAAGCCAAGTTCAGCTTGGGATAAAATGTGCAACTAATTTGTAATAGAATAGTTTGATAAATGTGCTATATGTCTGATAGTTTATGAATTGTGTATAAGTTAAGGTTACTCGATTTTGGGGAAATAATGTGTACGTTTATTATATATACAATTTATGTTTATATCTTCCGCAAATAGTGATAGAATGATTGTACCGAATTCGCGGTGATTTGGGACCCAGATTCGGGGCTTTCACAGACTAGGTTACTCCTCTGGGTGAAGTCACAAGAACCCGCACAAGCATACAACGGTTCGTTAATCTACAATGCTATTGCCTAAACCTATATATACAAATTCTGTACGGCCTTTAAATAAAATTCTTATCTCTATGGCGGGTATGTTGTTTCCTAAGCCGAGACCGGCTAACGGGAAAGAAGTCCTAATTCCAGACCTAGATATTGAGGAAAGGAATCAAAGGCGCAAACAAGACAAAAAGAGATAGTTGTCAAAGATGCGCGTCCTGATACATACAGAGGGTATGTACTGGGACATCCTAGATGATGACTGTCGAGACATCATGGTCATCATTTAAGAGGAGGAGGACGATAAATGCCCCTTCATCATTGCTATCCTCCAGGACTTGACCCTTAGTAATTGGAGCAGCACTCTTTGCATTTTTCAAAAAAGGGTAAAAAGGTTAGAAAATCCCTCTGCCCTGTAGATAGCAATAACTGCTTACTTTTGTTGCGTAATATTAGCAGTTATTTTTGTAATGCCATGTTAACACTCTGTATGATTAAACAGTTTCATATATTAAGTGAAATCATTTTGTTTTAGGACTCCAGAGTTAGATTTGTCAGAACTTGCTGATGGAGTTCCAATTCTTCACAAGGACTGCAACTTTAATGTAAAGTTGGACTCTGACTTAATGGAAATTGTGCAAGAGGACTTTTAGGCGCCTAAGGAGATCAAAGAATGGGCCAAAGACAAAAATAAGCCAGACCTTGATCAACCCACCTCTTTCAACCTTGGAACCTCAGAAAACCCCAAACAAATCCAGATTGGTATGGACCTTACCCCAAGCCAAAGGAATAACATGATTTCGTTATTAACCCAATTCTAGGATGTGTTTGCATGGTCTCCTGAAGACATGATCAGTTTGTCCACTGACGTCGTCATTCATTGCTTTCCCAATAAAGAGGGATTCAAAAGCTAGTCAAACAGAAACTCAGGCGATTAAAACCTGAGTGGAGTTTGAAAGTCAAGGAAGAAATTGTGAAACAATTTTAAGTCGGCATCATCATGGTATCAACATTCCCTGAGTGGCTATCAAACATAGTTCCCGTACCTAAACCCAGAGGGAAGGTGCGAGTATGCGTGGATTACAGGGATTTGAACAAAGCTTATCTCAAAGATAACTTCCTTGTGCCATTTATCCATGTACTCCTTTGTTGATTGTTTTGCTGGGTATCACCAAATTATGGTTGTTCAAGAGGACCGAGAGAAGACAACATTCATCACTCCTTGGGGAACCTTTTGCTATAGATAGTTATCATTCGGCGTCATCAATGCCGGAGCTACCTATCAATGAGCTATGATGTCCCTTTTCCATGATCTAATGCACAAAGAGATAGAAGTCTACGTGGATGACATCATTTTCAAGTACCAAAGGGAAGAAGACCATGTAGACCATCTCAAAAAGCTCTTAAACCTGAAGCTAAATCCAGTCAAGTGTGCCTTCGGTGTCAAGTTACTGGGATTTCTAGTGAATCATAAAGGCATTGAGCTGGACCCTACAAAAATTCAAGTCATTACTGAGATGCCCGTGCCTTAGACAGAGAGGGAAATACGAGAATTTTTGAGAAGAATCAACTTCATCAGCCGATTCATCTCCCAACTCACAGCAACTTGTGAGCCCATCTTCAAGTTATTAAGGAAAAATATCTCCAATAAATGGAATGAAGAGTGTCAAAAGGCCTTCCTTTCCATTAAAGAGCAACTAATCAAACTCATGTCTTGGTACCTCCCAGAGATGACATTCCCCTGTTTATGTACCTATCAATCAATGACAATGCCATGGGCTGCATGCTGGGACAAAAAAATGATAGAGGCCAAGAAAGAGCTATTTAGTACCTCAGTAAAAGATTCAGCATCAATGAGCAAAAGTATACTTTGATTGAGAAGACTTGATGTGCAGTAGCATAGGCCTCCATGAGATTACAACACTATCTCCATGGTCACACAACCCATCTCATATCCCGCATGGATCCTATCAAGTACGTATTCAGCAAACCTATGTTGAATTGTCGACTGTCCAAATGGCAAATAATCCTCCAACAATTTGACATCATCTACGTGACCCAAAAGTCTATCAAAGGTCAAGGAATTGCGAATCAACTAGTCGTAACACCATCCTGGGATTTCAAACCCTTGCAAACATATATTTCCCTGATGAAGGGATAATGACAATTTAGCAACACCATTAGGATAATATACCCCAGTCATGAAAGATGTATTTTGATGGAGCTGTGAACATGGAAGGTACCGGAGATGGAGCCGTTTTGGTATCTATTTCGAGAGAGCAGTATCTCGTTGCCATCAAATTACAGTTTGTTAACACCAACAACACAGCCGGGTATGAAGGTTGTATAATGGGGTTGAAGCTAGCCCAATCCATTGGCATCAAATAATTAACTGTCTTCGGAGATTCTGAACTGGTAATCAAACAAACCACTGGGATCTATCACACCAAGGAATTACATTTACTGCTTTACAATCGGCAAGTTATCCAGATGGCTTTGTAGTTTGAAGAAATATCATTCCTCCGCATTCCTCATAATAGGAATGACTTTGCTGATGCACTAGCAACTTTAGCCTTCTTCATCAATATACCTAAAAGGGAAACATTCAAAATATCATATTTACCCGCAAAAAGGCTGCTTACAAGAATTACATCAAAGAAGTATTGGATGAGCTGCCTCTTATACAAAACCCTTGGTACCAGTCTATGAGGGAATATCTGCGAGATGGATTTATGCCCACTGGGATGAGTCAAGCTGAAAGAAAGATGATCCATAGAATGGCCATGAAATTCTATCTGAGCGGAGACACACTCTACAAAAGAGATGCAGGACTAGGCCTTCTAAGATGCCTAGACAAAGACCAAGCTCAAAGACTCATTGGTAAAATCCATGGTGGAGTATGCGGCCCACACATGAATGGCCCTCTACTTGTCAATAAGATCCTAAGAACAAGGCATTACTGTCTCTCTCTCAAAGATGACTGTAATGATCATGTCAAGAAATGTTATCAATGCCAAATTCATGGGAATGTTATCCACGCCCCCTCCAAGGGAACTCCATAATATGAGTTCACCCTGGCCCTTCTCAATGTGGGGAATGGACGTGATTGGGCCAATTGAGTCCAAAGCCAGCAATGGTCATTGGTTTATCTTCACCATGATTGACTACTTTACTAAGTGGGTAGAAGCAGCCTCTTCCCCCAAGGTTACTAAAGAGGTGATCATTAGTTTCATCAGAAACAATGTCATTTATCGATATGGACAACCAGAGGTGATTGTATCAGAAAATGCTAAAAACCTCAACCACCACATGATGGAGGAATTATGTAGTAAATTCCAAGCATCTCAACTTCGTCATCTATCGTCCAAAGATGAATGGTGCTGTTAAAGGGGCTAATTAACATATGGCATGGAAGAAGTGCTCCCGATAGTGGTGGAAATGGAATTTCTTGATAGTGTTGATAGATGCTCATATGGATGAAGACCAATGGTTACGAGATCGGTACCACCAATTGTCTTTGATAGATGAAAGAAGGGCCACAACCATCTTTCATGGTCAATTATACCAACAGAGGATCACTCGATCCTACAATAAGAAAGTCTGGCTATGGCAGTTTAAGGAAAATGACTTAGTCTTGAAAAAGGTTCTTGACAACCAAGATCAATCTAAAGGAAAATTTACTCCAAACTGGAAAGGTCTGTTTGTTTTCAAGGAGGTATTAACAAGAGGAGCCCTCAGAGTGCAAGAAATGGATGGCGAGGAATTTCCCCGACTCATCAACTCGGACACTGTGAAACGGTATTATGTCTGAAGTTACCTGCAAACTAGCATCCATGCTCTGGATCATCAAATCCATCATTAAATTCACGTTTTCAAAACCTTTCTCACATACAACTTTCAAGTTTATCCTACCAGGGACGAACTATGCAGACCCGATATCCCCAATACACGGGAGTACGTCGGTAACCATTTATGGTCCGGTCTAACCTTTACAAAAAAATCTACACCATTTTCATTACGTACAACTTTCAACCTTTACACGATAGGTTGGAACTACGCAGACCTTATCAACCCCATACACGGGAGTATGTAGGCAACCTTCTACGGTGCGGTTTAACTAAGAAAAAACAAACAAAATCTACACCCTTCAACTTTATCAACTTTCAACCTTTTCATGCTAGGTTAGAACTACGCAGACTTGATTTCCCCGTCATTAATGGGAGTACATAGACAGCCATTCACGATGCAGTCTAACCCCTACAAAAATATAAAACCTTGTCAACGGTACTGGGATCATCTATGGGGTGGTTAAATCACACCTCATCGGCTTAGACCACATGGATGGAACTACCTGGTCTGCCTATATAAATGGGTGAAAAAAATTGGCGACATCTAAGCTGTGGTTGAACCCTTATAGAGAAACACCAATTCATAAGAGATGGAACTACATGGTCTCATTCACACAAGGGAGTACCAGCGACCATCTGTGGGGCAGTCAACCTCAAGGAGGAAAGCCAAAATCCTCTCCATAACCACTTTTAGAAACTAGTCCCAAGACACCAAAGGGTAGGGGAATACAAAGATCAATGATCCATTCTGAATGATCTTGAGACATCTCAATGTCCATCCATCAAAGAAGAGTTAAGAATACATCAAGATCACAAGTCCTTGAGAATAAGCAACTATCAAGTAAGTAATAAGGAATATCTAAAAGGGAAGTGAATCAAAACATATTTTCTTGCCATATAATACTGTTTGATATATACAATGTATCTTGTACATGACAAAAATGGCTAACCTAGTCTATATAGGAAAATCAAAGCTAATCTACAAACTAGTGGATAAGTGAGCCATCAAGTCTAACATGTAATACATCTCAGTAAATAGAGGTAAATCTATGAGCTCCTGCCCTAGGGTATCCATTCAAGCCAGGAGATCTACAGCCATCTTCACGATTCTAGCATTCTCATCAATGAATGCACTCATCTCTACCACAATGTCAGTATTATGAGATTTCAATGCAGTACTATCTGTAGTGGAAACATCTCGGGTAGCTAGAGCCTCATCTCGCTCAACAACAGCTGTATCCCTAGATGATCGAGCCTCATCCCGCTCAACAACAACAGTATCCCTCTGAGCTAGAGAATTATCTCTCTCAACTAGAGCAGCATCTCTATCAAAAAGAGTTGTCAACATAAAGGTCCTAGCCTGATCTCTCACAAATGTCATAAGATGTAAACTCTGCTCTAAATACTCTATAGAATGTGGAGTCACAGTAGCAGGAATACTAGGGGAATCAACCAGAGCTACTAACAAACTAGTAAACAATTCATCCTTGATGGGAGAATCAGGGTACTCCATAGGCTCCCCATCATCAAAATCAATTCTCAATTCTTGAGGATACAATCCTAGCCAATGCGACCTCTGCCTCCAACCATGCAGAATACTCTAGAGAACGACCTAGATGGCTAGTCTGTAACAACCCGATATTTTTTATATAAATAAATAAGAAATTTTGTGAATAATTTTTTTTTATTAAGGATGAGGATTTGTACAAGATTATGTGTATATGTATTTATGTGGTAAGTAAAAATATATTTATTACATAATTATTTACAAATGAATTTATTTTAAAATTATTGATTATTAAAAAGTATATACTTATAATAATCAATTTATGGTAGAAATATTTTAATAATTATTTTTCATGAAAATATATAATCATATATTATTTAAATAATATATGAACAGATTTTTAGAATAATTATAATAATTATTTTATTATATGAATTTTAGTACATGTTATTAAGTTAATTATTTTACCTTAATTATTAAGGTTAAATAGGAAGAATAAATCAAATATGGTATCCAAACCCTAATTTTGGATTATTGCCAATGTATGAGAATAATAATATAATATTAATTATATTTTAATTTTTCAGTGCTATGAATATGTACTGCATGTACGTATTGATGATAATTGGTCAATTATGGTGTTTAATTTCAAAACCCTAGTATTAATTGGTTAAACCCTAATTTTACTTAGGGAAACTCTAAATTGAAAATCAATTGTGAGCTTAAGACTGTTATATAACTATGTTATATGTTTTATGTTGTGTATTAAGTGATTAATTAGGTTAAACCCTAATTATAATCTAGAAACCCTAATTATAAATTAGAAACCCTAATTTCTAATTTGAAAGCCTAATTGCTAAAATCATAACTCTAATTATTATTTTAGTAAATAATTATGTTAATTAGAAACCTAATACATAAATTGGGGAAACTTAATAATATCAAGAAAACCCTAAATATATTTTTTAAAACCCTAATTATAATTATTTAGTTATAATATAATTTTTATTGAACTCTATACATAATTGTTCAAACCCTATAAATTATTTAGGAAACCTTAATGTTTAAAATCTAGTGATTAGAATCTAGATTCAAGTGTCATGGACAAGAATACCCTTTAATTATTTTATTAGTTTACTAAAATACCCCTCATTGGATATTTTCTTGAGATAACTTGCAAATCTTTCCATATTTTGAGTTGTTGAACAACCTTACCAACTCCACATGCTCTAAATGACAGCAACCAGCCTCTTTCATCAGCCATTCATGCATCTAACAAGTGTATAAATAGATTTAAGGAGAGAGAAAATCATTTGATACACTAATTTTTGTCCAACTCTCATCCTTGACCCTCTCTCACTAGAACTAACGAATTTATCTAGCATATCAGTTCCCAAGACCAGCCCCACGATCAACCATAACAAACAGAAGCCAGAGAATCAGAAATTTTTCTCAAGAAGGTATAAACGAACCCTAGAATTTCTGTCCAACGATTCTGTGTTAGATGTTATGTTTGATTGTTAAAATATGTTGTATAAGGTGTCTAAGGATGATCTGGGTTGCTAGATGTTAGATTCATAACATCTAGAGGCTCGGATTTGAAGATTTGCAAAATCTGGAAAAATAAAATTTTGTCTTCTGACAGTGAATGTCAGTCCTTATATCTCTGTGATCTGTATAGATTTTGGTGTTTTGAAAGCTTTTAGTTGTAGTCGAGTATGTGTTCTTTAGTCTGAAAGTTGAATCAAAGTCATAGCTTCAACATATTGCAAGTTATTCGTGGTCAAAGGTCGTTGACCGACCATGACCAGACCAATTCTGGGTAACCCAGAAACTAGTTTGCAGTGTCTGACAACATTTTTGTCAAGCTCATATCTGTAATGTTATAGATGTTCTGATGTTGGTATTTAGTAGATCTTGTAGCCTGTTAGTTGTACTATAGATCCATGCTTTTAAATCCCTTAAACATCAAATGGATTTAACATAGTGGCCGGTCAAAGTAGGTACATTGTTCACGGATTCGGTTTTCTGGGTAACCCAGAAAACCTATGAACACAGTTTCTGACGAGGTTTGACCGGTCTGGATCTGACGATTTTGTTATGTTTTTTGTTGATATTATGTGATAGATCTACTCTCCTACATGTTAGCTACACACTACCGGTTTTAAATCACAAAAATATTACAAGATTAACAAGTTGTGGAAGCCCAAAACGAGCCAGTCAAACTGTTCTTCATTTCTGGGTAACCCAGAAAATGAAGAACAGCTCTGACAGTTTGTTCAACGCTTCAGATCTCGTTAGTTATGCATGGTTTGATGATGTTGTTTGTTGGATCGTGTAGTCTTGTACTTGTACTACATTATCTTATCAACAACATGTTCAGAAACACATCACACACGCTTTTAATCTTGGTCAAACATGGTCCCTCGAAACTGTCTATGGTGTTCTGGGTTTTTGCCAAGAACATGAAGAACACCTATAGCGACAGTTCTGTCGCTAGGTGGTCTTTAGCGACAGATTATTTAATATTTTTTGGAAATTAATTATTAAATAGAAAAAAATTAGTTTTTAATTATTAAAAATACAAAATAAATTATTAAAAATTATTAAAAATTCAAAAAATTAGTTTTTAATTATTTTTAATATATTTCATAAATATTTAATATTTTTGAAATATTAAAAGTATTTAATTTATTTAATTATAATATTAAATAAATTATTTAAAAATGATTTTAATATTAGAAAAATCATTAAAAATTATATTATGATATAAGAAAATATTTTAAGTTATTTTTAATGACTTTTAATATTTTATGATAAATTTCATTAATAAATTGATATTAATGGTAATTAATTTATTTACTAAATGAATTAAATAAATTAATTAAAAATGATTTTATTATATTAAAAATCATATTAAATGAAAATAAAGTGTTTAAAAATATTTTAAGTTATAAAATATAACTTTTAATATTTAAAGGATAATTTCATTAATAATTAAATATTAATGATTATTAAGTTATTAGTTATGATATTAAATTTATTTAATAATTATATTAAATAAATAGTTTATAAATGGTTTTATTACTTTAAAAATCATTTAAAAAAGATATAAATGAATTAAAAATATTTTAAGTTATGAATAATGACTTTTAATATTTTGATAAATAGAACATTAATACTTTAATATTAATGATAATTATTTAAAAATGATTTTAAATGTTTTAAAAATCATTTAAGGGCAATATTAATACTTTAAAAGTATTTTGAGTTATTATGCATAACTTTAATATTTTGGAAATGATTTCATTAATAGTTTAATACTAATTAAATATTTATTATAATAGAATTGATTGGTATTTAAATCATTTAAATATGATTCCAATGTTTGAAAATTTATGATAAATTATAATAAATATTCTAAAATTTTATTGAGTCATTTAAAAATAATATGACTGATACGTACTGATGTTAAGTTATAGTATAGAGTCTTAGACTCGATAATTACCCGATAAAATTGTCGGTAGACCGACATGTTTCAGAAATTGATCTGGACTTAGATATTTTGATTGTATAAGTGATTATTTGTGATTCAATGGTTATTAAACATAGGTGCTAATGTAATTAGGTTATGTGTTGACTGCAATAAGCAGTGTTATGTGTTATAGTATGTTGTTCTAATCGAACGAACTATCTTATTAATGATAGGTCGTGAGATAAGCGATAGATCTTAATTACAAGTTGTAAGCAGCGCTTCAGGCAAGTATCTAACCTTTACATTTTCTTTATGCAATGGATGTGAGTAAGAATGTTTCTAAACTATATTATTATTGTACAGATTATGAACTTTATATTATATAAGCTCATTGAATATCGACATGTTAGTATATGATAATTCGGATATATATATTCTGTTCGTTAATTTCTAGAAGTGGTTAAACAAGTGTCCCCACTTGGATAATCATTGTATTTAATCACATGTTGATATACCTTTGTCAATTACCCGTATACAGATATATTGAATTATAGATTATTGTTGAACAAGATAAAACCTTTGATTTAGAACCCAGACATGTATGAACATCCCTACACGGGAAAATTTTTATGCGCTCCGGCGGACAAAGGATGAACGATAATATCGTTCTAGCAATGTAGTATTGATCAATGCAGGGCATAACGGGCTGATCACCCCCGTGCCCGTAAGTTATAACGGTTTACAGATGAATTTCTGTTTAACCTTTTTGAAAATGAAAACAATGTTCATGGCATGTCACCATAACCCCAGATATAGTCATTATGTAGTTTCAAAAATTTGAAAGAGAGTTGTTATGTTATTATTATCGGTTCAGAATACTTCACAACTATTGACTTGTTGTAGAAGAATAGTACAAAGAAAACATTTAAATCCTTTCAGCTTATATATATATATATATATATATATATATATATATATATATATATATAATTGCTATTGCTTGCTGGGCACTCAAATGCTCATCCTTGCTTAAATTTAAATATTTTCAGCTAAGTGCGAACGACCAGAGAACTCTGCTAAGAACAAAGGAAAAGGGAAGGTTGCTGAATGAACGAATTACTATGTTATGTAATAGTTTAAAGTTATTAAGACAATTATGATATATATTATGTATCATGGGTTGTAATGAATGTTTAAAGGTTTCGTACTTGGGAGTTAGACTATGATAATTATGTAAATTAATTTGATCTTTTATATTATTGTTATTATTATTAGTATTATTCCGCTCATAGAAATGGTATCGTGAAGAACCGAGTTCGGGTTTCAAGTATCCGAGTTTGGGGTCCTCACATAGTCAAAAAGTCATCCCTCTTACGTCAAGTCTAACAGGCATAAATTCTAGATAAATCCTCTGCTGACAGAAGTCGAGATGACAATCGCTGACCCACTACCCCGTCAAAGGGATAAATATCCTGAAACTGGTCAAACTGTACCATAACAACCAGTGGATGATATGTGGTCACACCCTTCAAACTGGCCAGAGCAAGATAGTTCATGCCAGCTGTATGAGTGATTATCGACGTCGGGATTTTTAGGATTTTTATTTGTCTCTTTCTGTTCTTGTCTTTTGGTGTTCTCATGTTAGGTAAGATTTGCTTGAAAAAATAAGTTTGAAAAGATCTGACATGTATATGTGGACGATTTGATTGTAAAAGTTGCCAGTTGATATTTTTAAATGGTTGCACCAACTCAACCGAGAAAAGGTTTGCACCACGACCTTGTGATGTGACACTATTTATCTGGTCTGCAAAATCGAAATTTGTTATGGTTCGGGGGCTTAATTAAGCCGGGGGAAGGTGTTAGTAAACCCCAACTTCCGTGATAACACGATTACCGTCACTTTTCATTTTAAATTTTTATCTATTTGTGTATGTGTGTGTATGTTTATGTGCAATTGTTTGGAAGTAGTGCTATGCCTCATTCGTAACTATAAAAAAAGGGATTGATTTTTGTATAAAAGTTCAATTTTAACGAGATATGACAGTGATATTTTGTAAAACAGGTTTTTCAAATCATGTGCTCAATAGTAATTGAGGCCTTTGATACATCCATTTTATTATGTGTTCGGCTTGATTGCATTTATTTTTGAAATACGAAGCATCTTCGAGAAAATAAGATACATAGCAGTGACGAACTCTTTGTGGGCATATGAGCCATCTTAAGGAAATTTAGACACCGTGAATAGTTTACAAGCTGGCTGCAGCTGAAAATGTCCATCACGGGAACCGAATATAGATTTAGAAACTAAATACGTGATCACATGATTCCTAGGCTCACATGACAAATCAATATGTACAAAAGCTAGAAAACGGACTAGATTTGAGTAAATCTGAGCTTTTCAGCTTCAACGGTTCCAGTTTAGTCACCATGAACTAGTTAAAGTGAGAAATAGCCAGATTTGGGCAAATCTAGCCTGCAGGCTAAAAAAAGTTACAAAAAAGAACTATATTTGAGTAAATCTAAACTATTCCAGCTTCGACGGTTCCAGTTTAGTCACTATGAATCAGTCAAAGTGAGAAATAGCCCGATTTAGGTAAATCTAGCCCGCAGGCTGAATAACAATTATATATATATAAAAGCAGTAAAAGGCCACGAAGTGAACTCCAGGCCAAACATGAATTTACATATATATATATATATATATATATATATATATATATATATATATATATATATATATATATAAGCAATAAACACACTGGATGTGTATTTAGGCTCTATCAAAAAGAGTTTGATGACAATAAGTATATACATAAGTATTTATATATATATTCAAAAGCTTAGTTCAATAAATATATATATATATATATATATATATATAAACAATAAAAAGACATGGATTGACTATCCGTGCATACCCACACGACGCGACTCTCAACGCGAGTATATATATATATATATATATATATATATATATATATATATATATATACAGAAGTGATAAAAAGCTTAAAATCTGAAATATCTTACAGTGGGCTGCTAAGAAGACTTTAGATATCTTTTGCCTCCTGAATACTCGGTTTCCACCAGTAAAATTTTAGTATACAGCAAAACACGAGCTCACAAGTGTTTAGAAAGAAAAATCACTCAATTTAGAGCACTGTAGAAGTGTTTACAAACTGAAATAGACAGAGTTTTCTCGCTTTT
Organism: Panax notoginseng; assembly: GCA_016801055.1. Classification (NCBI taxonomy): domain Eukaryota; kingdom Viridiplantae; phylum Streptophyta; class Magnoliopsida; order Apiales; family Araliaceae; genus Panax; species Panax notoginseng. The sequence goes on along the minus strand of CM029014.1, from coordinate 144,163,407 downwards.
TTCTATTTCTTTTTTTTTCAAAAAAGTAACCAAAGGCTCTTATTTATAGACCAGATGGTTGCAGGTCTACCCGCGGTAGCCGTGAGTCTACCTGCGGCTGCCCGAGTTACCACGGCCCATGTGGGTCATGTCGTCTCAATGTACGTGCACTCGTGCAATGCGTTGTCCACTCGAACCTTCATAACTATCAATACGGGCATCCAACAGAGGCGTGATGTACCTTTCCAGAATGCTGTTGTCGAGAGCTACATAATAACATGGGATAAGAGGTTGTACAAAGCCGGGAAGATAAGTCCATGATCAGATCTTCAAGTCTTCAAATTCTATCCGGTGTAATGTCTTGTGTAGTAGTCACTCAGGATTTTGAGCTATGGTTCTTGTGGGACACTTCTATACAAAATATGGAATGAAATGATGTTGAGATGACGTGAATGTAGTATTAAGGTGGCAAAATGATAATTTTGCCCTTCACCGGGGTTATCTCCGGCTTTGTGTTGTTGTAGCAGTCGTTGCTCAGGGTTATCTCTGAGATTGGGCTGCTATGAGTGCTGAATGTCCTCAGTGTTATCTCTGAGGTTCCTTGACCTCTCGGGGTTATCTCTAGGGTTGGAACTGAGTGTCCCACAGTTGTCTCCGAGGTTAAAACTCCAGAACTGGAACTGCATCCCTCAGGGTTATCTCCGAGGTTTGGAATAGAGCATCCCGGGGTTGTCTCCAAAATTGAAAATTTATTATCCTGGGGTTGTATCCGAGATTGAGCTAATTGGACTTCCAGGGTTATCTCTGGAAGATAATTTTGCCCTCCTATACGGTAAGTAATAGGAATGCAAAATTTCGAGTGTCTATAGATGCTCCTCTTTATCATATTCATGCGATGTAATGGCATGGATAGGATAAAGATTTCTAGACACTTGAAATGTGACAAGATAATCATGATACAAATGTAATGCTGGATTATGCGAATGTTATGCTGCGTGCATGATGGAATGGAGGTTGCTCCATGAATGAGACAAGAGGATGTTGACATTGGGGTTATCACCAAAAGTCCTTAACCCTCAGTGCAGACTTTCCACCACAGATGTTCTTCTCACGTGCAAGAGACTCTTGGGGAATTGTGTTTTGTCTGATGAAGATTTGTTTAACAGATTCCATCATCGGTCCTCCCCGATGAGGATGGTTTTTATTGGTTTGTATCGCTAGGTCTTTCCAGCGCTCTGCTAGAGTTACTGCCAATAGTTTGTGTTGGTAGGGCTGCCTGACATTCGTTGAAATGTCCTTCAATGGCTACTATCATCAAACCATCTCCGATGCTTCGCTAGATTTACTTGCCAACGGCTGAAAACGTCAAGGGTGCTTCACTTTTGTTTAAATGTGCTTCAATGGCTAACCATCATTAGACTATCTCTGATGCTTCGTTGGATTTACTTGCAAACGGTTGAAAACGTCAAAGCTGCTTGACCTTTATTGAAATGTGATTCAACGGCTGAACATCATTGGGCCATCTCCGATGCTTCGTTGTGTTTACTTGTCAATGGCTAAAAACGTCAAGGCTGCTTGACCTTCTTTGAAATGTGCTTCAACAGCTAAACATCATCGGACCATCTTCGATGCTTTGCTGGGTTGACTTACAAATGGCTAAAAATGTCAAGGTTGCTTGACTTTCATTGAAATGTGCTTCAATGGCTGGACATCAGCCGACCATCTCTAATGCTTCGTTGGGTTTACTTACCAATGGCTAAAAACGTCAAGGTTGCTTGACCTTCGTTGAAATGTGCTTCAATGGATGAGAATGTATGAAATCCCGCTGGGAGAAAGATTTTTGACAAAACGTATGGTTGCGATTGGAATTACAACCCCAAGTTGATGGTATTGGACCTTTGTGGGGTATTGCCAAAGGTAGCTTGAAACATCTATAATCATCAGCTTTGTGAACCCTGTGTTTGGGTGAATACCAATGATTGATATGTAAACCCGCAGTTTGGTCTCTGAAAATCAGGATTTCAGGCTTTTCCGCTAAATCGCGTAGCGTCTTTTTTCCTTATTTGACTTTTCAACGTGTGGGACCTCCTTTGCAACTTAAATTGGATCGAGCTAGAGGGGGTAGGGACCACCAAGGACAGCCACAGGTAGACCCGCGACCATCCATGGGTTCTATTTCAGGTGTCTTTCCCTTTCACAAGTTATTTTCACTTGACGCCACACAGAGAATCCGAGAGTACTCTTCTTCAGATCTACTGAGTTCAGGCTGTTTTCTACAAAATCTGTCGCCGTAAAGGTGTTCTATAATATCCTTGTAACGTATGCATGCCTTTTTTTCCAATTTTGATCGTTGGAAAGTAAGTTATCACATGAAATGCTTCTAAACACATAGTAGTGAATATGCATGCTCATATGACTTGATAAAAAATAGTCAACATATTAAATGTTAGTATTTAACCATGCTGAACATATTGATGTGAAAAAATTTGACTTTTGAAATTATTAATTTAATACATTTTTTTGCTATTTCTTATCCTATTTAAGGACAAATGAGCGAAGGGAGTGAAGCAAAGTAATCTTGGTAATTAAGCTACCCTTATGGTTTATGACTTTAAAATTTTTATGCATATAGGATGTTTATGACTGTGAAAATGGTGTGCTACTGAATGTCCACATAGTCATGCCTACGTGCATGTGGATAGTCCTTTTTACAAAGGAGACTCTAGCAAAATTTTTCCAAAAGTCTAGGCATTGAATGAACATAAATTTTTACCACACCCTTTCTGAGGTGATTTGGAGACTTGTGTCCAGATATATAGATCCTGACCAGTCGAGTAGTTCCTGCAGGACCTCTTCAAGTGTGAGGAGGAGAGCTTTTGATGTGCCTCGGCCTCGCCCAGCCCGACAGCCTCATCGGTTGACGGAGTCAATGATTCGTCCTATCAGGGATGAGGTACCGAATGTTGAGGACGAGGAAGACGATGAACTGGTTGCTACTTCTGCTCCTGCTACTTCTATTCCCCACAGGGATCTTCCAGCCATTAATGTGACGATTCTAGAGCTTCTGGATGATTTGAGTCGTCACCCCTCGATCTATTTGCATGTGAACGAGGTAAAAGCTGTGTGTGATCTTCATTTTTCCTATTGATGAGGAACAAGTTATTGATGTTGATTTGCATTGTGATGCTGGTTCCCGGCTTTACGTAGCCTCGAGGGAACTGGTTCAAAATATATTCTCTGTACCAGACTCTTCATCACGAGTACGGAGAGAGTGTATATACTTGGGGTTTTGAGGCGTTCTTTCCCATCCTCCCGCACCATTGTCCCTGGGATTTCTTCAGGGCATTGCTGAGCGCTGGTTTCATCAGACTTAGTCTCTCCATTTGTTGGACTGCGAGGTGATGATGACGCCGAATGATTACAGGTTATCACCGGTATGGAGTTTTCTGAGGTGCCAATGCCTTGTGTGGTTAACATTTCCCCGATTATCGTCAGATCTATGCTAGGAGTCTAGGCTGTGGTGCTCAAAGGCAAGATAGTCCAAACTGGTCCTTTGAGTGTAGACGCTATGAGTTGGGCGTTGAGTGATCCTTTACCCGATGATAGGAGAGTTAGGCATCGCATTCTTCGGTGATTGTTCCTGATCATCCTCTGGGGTAGTTTCCTAGTGGATAACTCTTCTACGGTGTCGTTCTCTTTAGTCAGCGCCACATAGGAGGTAGACCGTATTGGAGAGTTTGACTGGGCTCCTATACCTCTGTATATTTCCTCAGGGGAATGCGTATGCGCTCGCACAGCATGACGGAGGCTTGGCTAGGATTTTACACATTCCTGCTGGTGAGTATTTTCTCTTTTGTTTTCCATTGTTCAGGTTAAGAGTGTTGACTGACCGCAAATGTTTGATCTTGTAATGGTTGTTTTGGGCCTATGAGTGTTGGGTTTTGGCACATAAAACGCAGTGGAATATAAATAATTTAAAGTGTAATTTCGAAACCCTTAAACAGGATCCATGCGAAAACCAAATTAATTCAGTGGTTAGATATTTATACCGATTATTGAAGCTAGAATCGATGTGGTCGAATCTTCAACATAATCCAAACGAACTGCATCTCTACGGTATCCACACGAACGCTCCGCGAATCGTCCTATGATATGCAGAAGAAGGAACCGTGGTATTAGCCACCAAGGATGAGGATTTTCAAAATTATTTTCTCTAGTCTCTCTCTAAGAGCGGCTAGGGTTTTTTTTATTTTCATGTAATCCCTAAAATGACTGATATATATCATATATATAGCAGTTAGGAGGAATTAATTAAAACCTAATATTATTAAAATTTGAATTTATATATATATATATATATATATATATCTTAATTAAGTCTTACTTAATTAATATACCTATATATATATAAATTATCCTATTAATTTAAATTCGTAAGTTAAATACTATCAATCATATTGACATATTTAAATCTTTACAATTTAAATTAACTCCCTTTCAATTACGTTCTATGTGTGTGACCCTATAGGTTATTATTACATTGACAATAATTTTAAAATCATATTATAAAATTATAAATAGTGAGCGGCATCTAGTAATGCATCACTGCTACCCAAGTAATAATAAGATCGATGATTCGATGCAACCTTTTCGTGACCAATATTTCAATGTAATTTAATCCTTTTAACCTTAATATCCTAGATTAAACTCGAGTCATGGAATGTGTCATACTCTTCATAATTTAATCTGAGTTTTTCTTGATCAATGAGTAGACTATATGAAACAAATCACTATTTAAGTATGGACATGCATTTCATAGTCCTACTCAATCAAGAGGCCTATGGATATCACCCCTAATACATAGAAGAGTAAAATTCCATCTAGATCACTCATATTCCTCACACGATTCATGATGTACCAAATAATCACCTTTATAGTCCACCCTATTAAAGGTGACCTTTGATGATATAAAAGTACATAAATTCTCATGTAGTAATATAGTGATTTCATATCGGAGGACCATTACATCATTGTCACTATGAGAATCGCTAATGACACTTCGCATAATGCTCCACATAGAATTCTCATGGTGGGTCTGTCCAATACTTCGTTCTCTAACAAGTACCTATGCATTGACTTAATATCTCATATATTTATGACCAATGAGATTTGGTCATCAGTCAATCTACATACTAGTCTCAATGCATCATTATTGTCCTATCAACAATGATACTCGACTAGGGACATTTAAGAACAATGATACTAATTATAATTATATAATCTCATGTTCAAGTCACATACTTGAAACTATATAATTTGTATCACTATTCTAAGAAATTTTATTATGTTAACATTTATATAACGCAGTAAATAAAACCATAATAAAATCATTCATTTATTCAATCAAATATAATATCAAAATGTTAAGCAATTATATCAAATAATTGGCCTCAAGGGCATAAACTCTAATAATAAGAGGGTTCCATGTCTGCGTCCCGTTAGCGTGTTAGGTTTAGAAACCTATCCATGGGGATGGCGATGGCATCATTCCACGTTGGTGGAGATTCATGTAGCTGAGGGTTTCACCCATTCATGCTTATAGTTGGAGCTGTTAACAACTGATGTCATTACATGGGTTCCTTACTCTGAGGACCATTTAACAGTTAGCTTTGAGGGTGGTTTCCCAACTGGTGTCGAGTATGTGATATCCACCCGTTGGATTCTTCTCATCACAGATGGAGGATGGGAGCTCTATTTAGGAGAGCATGCTATCAGGAGAACCACATGAGAGATTCGTATATCGATTTATCCTCTTGCCAGGCGTTATTGGCCTATGTCACAGCTGCCGATCAGTGATATCCCGTTTATGGGAGTTGATGGCTTTTCTTTGTCAGAGAGACCATTCATTCAAGCGGCATTCTACCGCTGGTAGGTCCCTCGTACCATCGGAGCTCTGACCCGCACCACACAGTTTATGGGGGATATGGTTCCTGGCTCCGTCATGATGGCAGATTGGATTGCCTGCGTCCGAGAGCCTACTTATAATGGCAGATTGGATTGCCTGACCCAGCAATTGGATCGGGCACATTTCTTCATCCGACATTTGGGCAGAGATCCTTTCGTGGTGGATTCTTTTGATCCTTCCAGCTCAGGGGCAAGCCCTTCACGTGGCTCATATTCAGATGGTTTTGTCGATGCAGATCCTCCGTTGTATCGGCCTGGTATCCCTACGGGTGGAAATACAGTGACTCAAGAGGAGTTACATCAGGTGTATATATAAGATGATGTAGATATCAACACTATCGACTTCTTCTGATGTATTTCTCCTTATATCTTTTGATAGGCCTCTACTAAATATTTAGTAGACGTGCCTCATTCTCGTTATATCTTTTGATAGGCCTCTGTTAGTTGTTGGGAGGTTGTGTCCCATTTCTTTGTATTTTCCAGCTGTATACAAAGATGATGTACTAGATGATGATGTACTTAAGAATGTATGTATATTATTTTCCATTCCCTACATCATATTGTAATCTATTATTTATCATGCATGTATTATGTTATGCATATGTATTTCCAGAGATGAGTTCAGCATTGACCCCTAGATGGTCTTATGACACGACCCTATAGATGTCTTCATCGATAGTTAGCCAGATAGATCATACCCCACCAGTATTGGTGGCCTCCTATTTGAGATCGTGGTATGACAGCTTGTCCTCCCTAGATCGGGTGACAATTAATCAACTGATGCGTCACTCTATGACCCTCCTGATGTTCTAATTTCCATTGGGTTTTGTAGAGGGCATGCTAGAGCACTGGGTACCAGAGAGGCAGGTGTTCTGGTTTGAGACCCATGAGTTGACTCCTTCCTTGGAGGAGTATGAGCATCTGACAGATTTTTTGCTGGACAGACCTTGCGCTCGAATGACTATAGGAGATATGAGCTAGTAGTTTATAACCCTCATATGCTTGAGTCATAAGGTTGCCTTGGATGAGATCTCCGCAGGGTATGTAGTGTCCATGCGATTTCTGATTGACAGATTTGGCTCCTTGGACAGTTATGTGCAGTACTCCATGGATTTCACCACTTCGGAGGATGATTGGCGTGTTGCTAGAGTAGATGTACTCTTGATGTGCTTGGTGGCTTATCTGTATATGCCATTATACATGGACCATTCAGACATCGACGTGATTATGGCTGTGCGGGCTCTCTGGGAGGGACATAACATTTTACTGATGATTATGGCAAAGACCTTGAGGTCGGCCACATATTACCATTCCCATTCTGTGAGGGTATTTACTGGTAGTTTAGTCTTACTGTACGTGTGGTTTATGGCACACTTGAGACCGATTAGCATATTTTGAGGCCATGGGTAATGTTTTTCCCATGAGATAGCCATGTCTTACTCCTTTCAACCGATGGAGTGTATAGACGTTGCTTCTTGGTCGATTTTCTTATCAGGGATCGAGGATCCATTTGATATTCTGCCGTGTTCAGGGCTTAGTTCTCCCTACAGCTTCATCACTCATGCATCTGGCATAGATTATCTTCCTCTGGCTAGTTTGAGGGGCGTGACCACATATCACCCACTGGCTATGATGGCACAGTTTGACCAGTTTCAGGATGTTCATCTCCCTTTGATGGGGCATTGGGTCAGCGTTTGTCATCTCAGTTTTTGTTAGTAGAGAACTTGTCTAGGGTTTATGCCTGCTGGGCCTAAAGTATTCTGCATAGTTGTAGATAAAGATTGCATCAGCTAGGGTTGTATCCTCCGAACCTAGTACTGATTTCGACAGTGGGGAGCCTATGGAGGATCCTTATTCTCCCACTGAGGATGAGCTATTTCAGGATTGACAGCAGCTCTAGTTGATTCCCCCAGTACTACTACTATTGTGACTCCACATTCGGCAGAGTATTTAGAGCAGAGTCTGTAACATTCCATATTTTTAAATGTAAGTTATAAATATTTATTGATTTATATAAATATTTATTGGATGTGTTTATTATTGAATAAGTAATTGTTCAATTTGATTGAGTTGTTTTAGTTAATTATTTATTTGTTAAATAATTAATGTGTTATGTAGATTGAGTTATGTGATTAAGTGATTTATTTAATAAATTGTTATTTCATAAAGTGTGACAAATAACTATGTTATAAATAGTTATTAAAATAAATTAAAGTAATTTAAGTTGGTTTTGTCCAAACAATACTTAAGGTTATTAAGTGTTTAATTATAAATTAGTTAAGCCAAACAAAGCCTATGGCTTTTGGATTTTGAAATTTAAATGATTAATAAATTAATAATATAATATATACGTTAGTTTTGTAACTGATATGTTATTAAATTAGATGTATTAAGGTTAGCAGTTTTATTTTACGCGTTATAGCTATCCGTTGTTTTCTTTTACACATTCTAGATTTCTAGTTGCTGAGAAAAGAGAGAAGAACATTAAGAGAGAATTTCAGAGAAAGTTTAAGAGAGAAAAGGCTGTGTTTTTCAAATAAGTTCTGAGTTTGTCAAAGCTATTCTCAGTGATTATCAAGTGTTATCGGAACAAATTAAAGGTAGGTTGTATAAATCTTATCATATATGTTTACATTATATAGTTTTTGAGAAATTTTATGTCTCTATTTTTCTTGAAATAACCGTGTATGAGTTTTTACCAAATTTGTCTGTAAACCTTGTTTTAGAATTTGTTTTGGTATTACATGTTTTGTTGTTATAATTGTTATAACTAGCATGTATATATATATATATATATATATATATATATATATATATATATATATATATATATATATATGTATGTATGTATGTATGTATGAGTGGTATTTTAATCATGTGTTAAAGAAAAAGAAATAGTTTTACTGTGAACATAAACATGTATGGATGTATGTTTTTCAGAGTACCAAAATTTATACTTGTATTGTATGATAATCATGGAATTTAAATGTGAATTGGGTAAGAATTAAGTAGAATATAGTTAAAATAAATCAAATTGTTTCTTAACTATGATTACAGTGCTTACTATATCAACAATGGAGTTTTGATTTTTAAAAGTTTGGTTTTTAAAGGAAAACAGTGTTTTCAAATAATTAGTTCTCTGATATTGTTGTTTAGTTGTGTAAAATTCGTACACAAATACTTCATAACTTTTATGTGTAATTTTCATGAAGTTATACATGTTGTTGGATGTCATTGGCTGTTAAAAATAAATTAGACAGTAGCTTTGGTCTGTCTTTCTAGTTTGGTTCTGTGAGTTTCGGCGCCCCATCGTCAAAATTCACGCCCCAACGCCAAATTTCGCGCCCTAGCGCCAAGGTTCGCGCCCCAACGCCAAAAAAATGGGCCAAGGCTCGCGCCCCATCGCTGTAACTCGCTCCCCGGTGCTGGTACTCGCCCCCCGGCTCCACTGATCCGCCCCCCGGCGCCGGAAAAGTTGTCTGAGTTGGGTAGTTTTGACCTCCTGTAGTAAAATGACCATAACTTTCTCATACGAACTCCGATTGAGTGATTAAAGATGATCCGGAATGAGGACGAATAGACCTACAACTTTCATGCTTTAAGTTTTTTAATTTGAGGTCTGTAACAATACTCAAAATGACCATCTTTAGGACTATTGTGTATTTGGAGCCAATCGGAGGGCGTCGGGATGCACGAATGCAAGTGCAACCCTTTGTGTATTAGTATAACTTAATGATAACATGTTGGACATGTAATAGGATGTTGTATCAACTTGTTAATGTGCATGTGGTGCAATGACATGATCACTTAAGCAGTTGTAATAAAGCTAAAAAGTAATGTTCATGAAAAGATGTGATGTTGTTTAAACTTAAACTTAGTTAGTAGCTATACTAAGAGTAATAAAGTAACTCGTAAAGGTAATGTTAGTGTAGCTAATGTGTATTGTCAATACATATGGTATGTGTAGGACTTGAGGTGAACGTGAATAGTAATTGTTTAACCTACGCACGAGGCAAGTTCCCTAACCTTTGCTACTTTATTATTCAGCAAGGTTACTTTTCATTGTTATGTTATACTTAAGCAAGTTTTCTAATTCTAAAGCTTCGTTATGCAAAATTCATATACTATACTTTATTGAGTAAAGTATTTCCATTAAGAAACTTCATTGTATCCAGTTATTCATGGTGATACAAGTTTCTCATCTCTGCACTTTCGTTGAGATAGTTATTATGATTGTGCAAGTTTTCTTAACTCTAAACTTGTTATATTAGCATGCAAGAACCTTTAGTTTATCGTTCAAGTTATTATTTGTTGTGCATGCTTGATATTAAATTCTAAGATGTAACCTTAGCTTAATGTTATTCAAAGCAAGGTATGATGTGTTATTCAATAGTTATGCTATTAGATTATCCCTAAAGCATGAACTTAGAACAAAATACTTATTCAGTTATGATTATTCAATAACATAGTGTTATAATCTTTTATTTAACTAATCCTTAGTTGATGTCCGTTGAATTCCAAATTACCTTGAAGTGTATCCAAACCAAACTATCTTTGGGGCGGACTTGTACTCAAAATACTGAGATGAACATCCCTATTTATAGGGGTTACGCTTAGTTTTGTACTTTGCGCTGAAATGTTTGTATACAATACATGTACGAAGGGTTGATCCCCCATAAGTACCTTAAAGTCATTATGGTTGTATGACCGTAAAAGTTTAAGTTGAATGATTACTTATAACTGTGGACAAGGTTCGTGGTCATTAGACCCTCAGTGAATGTTTAAAATGTTAATAGAACTCATTGTTTAGTTCTATTGAGCCCCTGAATGGGCAATGAATGTTTAAGATGTTAATAGAATGTATTGTTCAGTTCTATTGAGCCCCTGAATGGGCAGAGAATGTAAAAGTTATTCATTGTTATTTCAAGTGAGCCTTGTTTGCTCACTCTTGCCTGTAAAATCCTTACAGCTAAAGATGAAAAGGGTGACGTACCTAGTACCAGTAAAGGAAAGGGAAAGATGAACAACTACTGAAGACTTGTAATAGTTTTGATAGTTTTATTATCAGACTTTGGTTTATGAAATATAATGAAGTTTATTTAAATTTTCTGCATGAATGATTGTATGTAAAGGTTAGATAACCTGGGAGATATTATTTTATGTAATTCTTGTATGGGAAAGTTTATTATTCAATTTTATTTATGATTGGGTAGTTATAAATGAATGTTTTGATTACGTGAACCAAATCTTGAGGTAATGAAGTACCGAGATTTGAGGGTGTCACAGAGTCTACATCTGATGACATATGAGAGGGATCAGGCTAGGGCCTTGATGTTGACAGCTCTTTCTGGTAGAGATGTCGCTCTAGTTGAGAGAGATGATGCTCTAGCTCATAGAGATACCACTGTTACTGAGCGGGATGAGGCTAGATCATCTAGGGATGCAGTTGTTATTGAGCGGGATGGTGCTATATCTACTCTAGATGCCGCTATTATAGATATTATTGCATTGAAGTCCCATACTGCTGATATCATTGTAGAGATAAGCATGTTCATTGATGAGCATAGTGTCACCGTGAAGATGGTTGTGGATCTCTTGGCTCGCATTGATACCCTAGGGCAGGAGCTCACAGAGTTACCCACTTCTTCTGACAGGGATGATATGTTAGATTTAATGGCGTGCTTATCCACTAGTTTCTAGATTAGCTTGAATTTTCCTGCACGGACTAGCTTAGCCATTTTTTTCATGTACAGGACACATTTAGAGCGGCAAGGAAATATATTTTGATTCACTTCCCTTTTTAGTTATGCCTTGTTACTTGTTTGATAGTTACCTCTTCTCTAGGGCTTGTGATCTTAATGTATTCTGAGCTCCTCCTTGATGGATGGACATTGAGATGTCTCAAGATCTTTCAGAATGGATCATTGATCTTTGTACCCCCCTACCCTTTGGTGTCTTGGGAGTGGTTTTTATATGTGGTTATGGAGAGGATTGTGGCTTTCCTCTTTGAGGTTGACCGCACCATAGATGGTCACCGGTACTCCTTTGTATTGGGGGGCCTTGGTAGTTCCATCTCTTATGGAATGGTGTTTCTCTTTTTGGACTCAACCGCAGCTTAGATGGTCGCCGATTCTCCCATTTATGTGGGGAGACCAGGTTGTTCCATCCCTTTGGTTTAAGTCGATGAGGTGTGGTTTGATTGTTTGAAGGATGATCCCAGTACCATTGACACGTTTTTCCATTTTGGAAGGTGGTGAGACCGAACCGTCCGCCTACATACTCCCATTGACGAGGGGAGATCAAGTCTGCGTAGTTCCAACCTAGCGTGAAAAGGTTGAAAGTAGTAGGTGGTAAAAAGGGTGTAGAGAAATTTTTTTTATTTTTTTTTCTGTAGTTAGACCAGACCATAAAAATGGTTGCCTATGTACTTCCGTGTATTAGGGAGATCAGGTCTGTGTAGTTCTCCTTTGTTGGGACAAACTGAAATTGTGAAAAGTTTTATCCCTGATGGGACAAACTGATGCTGTGAGGAAGTGTTATCCCTGGTGGGACAAACTAAAGTTGTGAAAAGTTTTATCCCTGGTGGGACAAACTGAGGGTGTGAACTGTTTGATCCCTAATGAGACAAATTGAAGTGGTGAAAGGTTTTGTATGTAGTGAGAAAGGTTTTGTATTTAGTGAGAAAGGTTTTGAAAACCTGAATTGACATAGTACCGCTTCACGGTGTCTGAGTTGATGAGTTGGGGAAATTCCTCGCCATCCATCTCTTGTAATCTGAGGGCTCCTCCTGTCAATACCTCCTTGACAACAAACGGGTCTTCCCAATTTGGGGTGAATTTTCCTTTGGATTGATTTTGGTTGTCAAGAACCTTCTTCAAGACCAAGTCATGTTCTTTAAATTGTTGTAGCCGAACTTTCTTGTTATAGGATCGAGCGATTCTCTGTTGGTATAACTGACCATGGAAGATGGTTGTGGCCCGTCTTTCATCTATTAGAGACAATTGGTGGTACCGATCTTATAACCATTGGTCTTCATCTAGCTGAGCTTCTATGAACACTCTGAAGGATTCCATTTCCACCTCTATGGGGAGCACTGCTTCCATTCCATAGGTTAATGAGTAGGGGGTTGCCCCAGTGGAAGTGTGCATTGACATTTGGTAGGCTAATAGAGTCAGAGGAAACAAGTCAGACCATCCTTTGTGTTTGGCGGACATCTTTTGCATGATCTTTTTGATATTCTTATTATCCGCTTCAATAGCACCATTCATCTTTGGACGGTAGATGACGGAGTTGAGATGTTTGATGTGGAATTTACTCCATAACTCCTCCATCATTTGGTTATTGAGGTGTTTTGCCTTGTGTGATACAATAACCTCTGGTTGTCTATATCGACAAATATCATTATTTCTGATGAAACCAATGATCACCTCTTTAGTAACCCTAGGGGAAGAGGATGCTTCTACCCACTTGGTAAAGTAGTCGATCATGGTGAAAATGAACCGATGACCATTGATGGCTTTAGGCTCGATGGGCCCGATCACGTCCATTCCCCACATTGAGAAGGGCCAGAGTGAACTCATATTGTGGAGCTCCCTTGGAGGGGCGTGGATACCATTCCCATGAATTTGGCATTGATAACAACTCTTGAAGTGATCATCACAGTCAGCCTTGAGAGAGAGCCAGTAATGCCCTGTTCTTAGGATTTTCAAGACAAGTAGAGGGCCGCTCATATGTGGGCCGCATACTCCACCATGGATTTCATCCATGAGCCTTTGAGCTTGATCTTTGTCTAGGCATCTGAAAAGGCCTAGTCCTGCATCTCTTTTGTAGAGTACGTCTTCGATTAGGTAGAATTGCATAGCCATTCGATGGATCCGATTTCTCTCAACTTAATTCGCCTCAGCGGGTGTAGATCCATCTCGCAGATACTCCCTATATGATGATACCAAAGGTGTTGGATGGGAGGCCGTTCATCCGATACTTCTCCAATGTAGTTCCCATAGGCTGGAGCCTTGTGCAGGGTAAATGTGATATTTGGCATGTCTTCCTTATCAAGTATGTTGATCAAGGAGGCCAAAGTTGCTAGTGCATTTGCAAATTCATTCCTATTCCGAGGAATGTGGAGGACGGATATTGCTTCAAACTCCAAAGCCATCTGGATAACCTACCGATAGTAAGGCAGCAAAAGTAGTTCTTTGGTATGATAGATCCCAATGGTTTGTCTAATTACCATCTCAGAATCTCCAAAGATAGTTATCCGTCTGACGCCCATGGATTGGGCTAGTTTCAACCCCATGATACAGCCTTCGTACTCAGCTGTGTTATTAGTCCTGGAAAACAACAATTTCATGTCAACGGGATACTGCTCCCCCTAAATGGATACAAGAACTGCTCCAGCTCCATAACCTTCCATGTTTACAGCTCCATCAAAATACATCTTCCATGGTTGGTGTGCATTGTCCTGATGGTGTTACTGAACTGTCATTACCCCTTCATCGGGGAAGTATGTTTCCAAGGGTTTGAAATCCCCTGAAGGTGTGGAGGCCAGTTGATCCGTAATTCCTTGACCTTGGATAGACTTTTGAGTCACGTAAATGATGTCAAATTATTGTAGGATCAACTTGTTGACTTATGTCATACTCCATGTTTTGATGATGACCATATTATTCCTCTAACCATGCTCTATAAAATTTCAGGGAAAGATATGACATTATAGGAATATCAAGGAGGAAATTACAAAGACAAGAAATCTTTGAAGAAGGAAAGGCAAATTGAGTCCAAGGAAAAATATGTAAGATCTTAGCATTTATTACTTTCCAATACAAGGCTCTAGGGCATGTGCATTACATATATATTTGTTCTCACATATCCGGTGCTAAATACTGATACACTAAGCTCATGATATGAATGGCTTTAACTCGTTCACCATAACTTAAGGAATCTAATTTTGTTAAACCATATATGGTAGCTTGGGGTAAATGGTTGATTGAATAAAATATCGTAAATTATGCATTACCACCAACCCAATTCCCGGTAAAAACAAATATGGTATATCAAGAATCATGCGTCGTAATATTACTCCATGATCTAAGGAATCTGTTGGTTATTCCCACCGGCCCAATCTATGGTAAGTTATATGGAAATTAGTCAGTGGATAACTTATGGTAACAAGTATATTGACTTCTAGCATTTAAGTGAAGGATATATAGTGGAAAGCTGTAAGAGATATGATCTTCCACGTGGTGAATAATTCAAACTAGCCTAAAATCACACTGATAGCGTGATATCTCAAATCACGAACAAATAGGATTTCTTGTTGAGTATATGTCAAATAAAAGAATTGAGCATATCATGATTGACGTGTTAATTGCAAGACTTATGTACTGTGTTTCAAACACTCATATCATAGTAGTGCATTTTAGCAATGGTAATATCTTTTGGTTGCCTATAAAAGAACTGAGTTCATTAATAAGAAAAGTAAGAAAAACACATACTAATATTACAAAGCATATAAGCTACGAAACTGCTTTTCTTCTTATTACTATTGATTGCACTAAGAAAAAGCTAGGGCTAAGGTGGTCTTGTAGAAAATATTCTGGTAATACTTTTCTTGCATATCATTACATACTAGAGCCTTGCATTGGTAAGTGATATATTGCTTGATCATTAGACCTCTATTGTATATCTTATATTTTCTCATACAAATCAATATTCTCTAAATTGTGATCCAGTTTGGGTTACTGTATTGTTACAATCAAGTTTGAAGAAAGCATAGGTGCTTGAGGGTGCATAGGTACACAAGGAGCAAAGGTGCTCAAGTGGTTGGAACTGGTATTGTAATTGGAAAAGTTTAATAAAAGTGAGTCTCCAATACTAGTTGGTATTGGACGTGGATAAGGCTACTATTATAGAGGGTAGTAGTTGAACCACGTAAAAATTCCGGTGTTTATGTGATTGCAACTTGTGCTTTATTATTCTGCTAACTATCCAGCAGCCTGCATTCTATATCCATTCATATCACTAAACTACTTTTGCAAATTGTTTTATCATAATCACCTTTTGGAAAAAGTTAAGTCTCGGAATTATACTTTTTGGAAAGTGATACATTAAATCAATATCTTATCTTAATATTTTAATTTACAAAGATATAGAAACTAGTTTGCTGCATTGAATATCCAAAGGAATTTTTAGCTAATCAAAAGTTGGACATAGTTTGGCCCTACACTTATTCAACCCCCCTCCCCCCCTTTTCTAAGTGTGCCTACTTAAATTTCATTTGGTATCAAAGCTTGGCTCTAATTATCTTGGTCTTAAAGGTGACTTGTAGGAAAAGTTTCTGACATGACACAATTTGGAAACGCTCATCAAGAAGGTCAATCAACAAACCGACCTCCATTACTCTTTGGAACAGAGAACTACAATTTCTAGAATTTCCGAATGAGGATCTATCTTAACCGAGACCCATGGGAATGGTGGGTGGTAGAGAATGGACCAGTAATCCCAAGGAAAGATGATAACACTCCAAAAACTCTACTTGAGATGGACTCAACCGAAACATACATGGTTTCATACTATTCAAAGGCAATGAACACTCTTCTTAGCGGCATGGTGCAATCCAAAATTGATAAAGTCTCTTCATGCAACACATCAAAGGAGAGATGGGATACCCTAGTGGTAAGTCACGAAGGAACTTCCAAAGTACGAGAAGTTAAGCTAAGCATGCTCATGCATGACTACGAAATGTTCAAACTGGAAAAAGATGAAACAATCAAAATGGCTCAAGCACGATTCTTAGTACTTATAAATTCCTTGAAGTTGGTCGACAAGTCAATTCCACAAAGTGAAATCAATCGTAAGCTACTTCGGGTTATGCCCAAAAGGTTTGCATCTAAATTACTGCTCTTCAAGATTCTGTCAATATTTCTTCTATGGATACGTTAAATCTCTTTAGTTAACTAGAAGAATATGAACACCAATTAAAAAGATATGATGACGAGGAAGAAGTTTCTCAGAAGAAAGTGTAAGCCCTAAATGCAAGAATTGAAGAAGAACTTGAAAATAACTCGGGTGATGAAATAGCTATGATCTAAAGGAGACTCAAGTCACTACTTCAGAGAAAGAATAAAAGGAGGAATACATTCAATTCAAACAATTTAAAAGCTAAGCAATCCGAAGAAACTTGTTTTGAACGCGGACGACTAAGCCACTTCAAGAAAGACTGCTTCCAGCTCAAAAACAAAGGGATGCAAGGCAACAAAGAGTTCAAAAAGAATAAAGGCTTCTTAACATGGAGTGACGATGAAGAATCTGATGTGGAGATAAATGCAAATGATGAACTGGCTTAAATATGCTTCATGGGACTTGAAGGTGAATCTAGTGAGGTATCTTCTTCTGATATTAGTATTTTGAAACAAGAAAATGAAAAGCTAAAAGAAAAAATATGTAATTAAAAGATCTAGTAAACACACTAATGAGCGAAGTTGAGTCACTAATAGATGAAAAGAAGGAATTAGAAAAAGTAACACATACAAATGAAGAAAAAGTATTAGCTGCAAAAAATGATTACTTAGATAATTACAATAAATACTTTTCAACAAAGTAAAATAGCTAAATAATGAAGTTGAAAAATTGACAAACGAAATAAAAATGAGAGATGTATGCATTGATGACTTTAGTGATGAATCCAGTAATAAGACACCTCCAACTAATGAACATCAAAAGGAAATAGAATCACTAAAACTCTCTCTAGCTAAATTTGTTCATGGTGAAGAAAATTTAAATGTCATGTTAGGGAAACAAAGACCAAGTTATGATAAATAAGGAATTGGTTATAATCCAGTATATAGAAAAGAAGTTGAAATGCTTAAATCTAAATCATCATTTAATTTAAATTATTGTACACCTTTCACTAGCAAAAATTATTGCACTAAAGGTCATCTAGAGATAAACTGTTCAAAGAAGAAAAATAACAATCGAAGTAAAGTAATATGGATAAAGAAAAGGGATTTGATTTCAACTAACACAAGTGAACCCAAAAAGATATGGGTACCAAAAAGATAAATTGCATTTTTCTTAAACAGGTATGTTTTAAGGCAAAAGTGTCACCTCAAAAGTGGATCCTTGACTGTGGATGCTTACGTCACATGACAAGTGACAAATCTAAGTTCGTGGAACTAAATATCAAAAAGAAACATGGAACTGTCACGTTCGGTGATAACCGATCTTGTGAAATAATCGGGAAAGGTAAAATCAGTAATGGTAAGGTTAACATTAATAATGTTCATCTTGTTAACGGTCTAGAATTCAATCTTATCAGTGTCAGTCAATTAATGGATAATGGACATCAAGTAAATTTTGAAAAAGATAAATGTACAATTTCACATGGTACTAACAATGCTACTTTAGTTACCCAAAGAGAAGGAAATATATATAGTCTTGATTTTGAGCAACAGGTGTGATGACCCGGGTATGGGTATGGTTTGAAGAAATTCCGAGAACAGAATTTTTATAAGGGGGAAGGATGTGACAACCCGGAAATCCGGATTGTCCAGAAATTAAGATTTAAAGAATTAGTTATTAATAAAATAAATTTTTATTAATACTATTCTGTGCTATGTGCTTATTAATCGTTCTATAACCTAGAATAATTATAAGTCGGGAGGATTCTGGCTACGAGCTAGATTGAACGAGTAAGAATTTTGAAGACGAAAATAAAAATTTATCGGGAACAAAATATTTTTCGGGGAAAAAGACGAAATAGGCAATATTCATCAATTTCTGCTCGGAGTTATATTTTAAAATTCTGAGAAGTTAACGATTACGTAAAATGTTGAGACGTGATGAAATATTCAATAATATTTCAGTTATGGCAAAAACAAAGTTTTCGCCTGCGGACGTAAAACCTAAGGGTTAGGGAAAGTAATTTCCGAGAATTTTAATGAGTACGTGTAATAACTAGGGTTATTATGCGTGAGAGATACGAGTATAATACTAGTTATTATACGAGTATAGTACGAAGATTAGTACGACGTATAATACGAATATCGTACGAGTGATATACGAAGAGAATACGAGAATACGAGAATGGAATGCGTAGAATACGATTAGTCTTAATGGACTTTGAGTTCATGGACTTTGTAAAATCCAATTGGACTTGGATTATGTCAAGCCCAATGATTTGTGAAATCAAGCCCAAGTTAAGCCCAATAAGAATTAGTGTTAAGGCCCAAACCAAGAAAAGAAACCGCGGATAGAACCGATGGGTAAACGGATGGGTAAAAACCATTGGGGCAACCCATGGGATGACCCATGGTCATGTGGGCTGGCCACTTGGCCACCAAGTAAGGGTGGTGGCCAAGTAAACTTGGTGGCTAAGGGATGGAAGAGGTGTGAATAGTAAGGAGGTGGGGGGCGAAATGACTAAATTGCCCTAAGCCTTAGTTTTCTATAAATAGAAAGCTAGATTTTCATTTTCTAGGATTTTGAAAATCCTACACTTGAGAGAGAGAGAGAGAGAGCTCGGTTGGGAGAGGAGAAGGAAGAGAATGAGCATGAATGCTCTGATCAAAAGTGATCAAGAAATAGAAAAGCTCGCAAATCGCCGGCTTTGTATAACGGAAGAGAAATAAAGAAGAACGGTAATCCGAACCCTAGTTCTTCTATTTTGTTTTTTTATATTTTTATGTTCAAAAACATAACTTAATGAGAATAAGGAGTAAAAGATATTGAGAATGATTTCATATGGTTGAAATTATGAGAAAATAAGAAATAAGAAATTTAGTTTATAAATTTCTTAAAGAAGTATAAGATTCGTAAGGATTTGGAGCGATCTGAATGAATTTTATGAATAAGTAGGTAAAATTAGTAAGGAATGATGTTCTATAACATCAAATTCCAAGAAAAAGTGAAATCGTAATCCACAATATCGATTAAAAATGAAGAACACGAAGAACACAAAGAATGTTGTTGATGGACAAATTTAAAACCATCGTAGTGTAAATGTTGTTGATGGAGAAGTTTAAAACCATCGCGTATAAGTTAGTTGCTTATTTTTTTGGTTACGAACGGTAGAAATGTTCATGAAGAACGGATTAAAACGGAGCTATAACGAAGTTATGATGAAATTTTTGTAAAAGGCGAACCAGAATTAGAAAGTTATTAAATGAACCCGAACGTGTAGGGTTTCATAAGAATGTAAGAGAACGTATAAAATGTGTGTCGTGGACTCAAGAATGAACGAATTCCGAGTTCGGATGACCTAATTACGGACGAACGAACGAAGAACGTTAAAAGCGTTAAAATGAACGAAGAGTGAAGATTAAGCCAATTGAATAGTATGTTAACGGATTCAGAATGAATTTCTGCATATGGCTAATCGAAGTATATAAGATAAGGAAGAGAATGGCTTTGGAACGACTTCGTTCCCAGTTATGATGAAGAAGTTATGAGATCGGAAAATAAGCCTCTCAAAATGAAGTTAACACTTAGAAAAAATTTCAGGAAGAAGGACTTGGCGCCGCAGCGCCAGTCGTGCCTGGAGAGGTGGCGCCGCAGCGCGAGCTCGGCCATAAACTTCTGGAGAGTGGTGCCGCAACGTGAGAGATAACAAAGGGTTCGGCGCCGCAGCGCCAGACCAAGGGAAGAGAGAGACATAGGTCGCGCCGCAGCGCGAGAGGAAAGAAAGGGCACGGCGTCGCAACACCAGTGCAGGGCAATACCCAGAAATGAGATTTTAACTGCTCAATTTCTCTGGGGATGTGAAAGAAAGAAGTATGAACATATAGTTCACGTAATGTAACACTTAATCAAGTGTCTTAAACTTAATCAAGTGTCTTAAACCTTTAATAAAGGTTGAACGAAAAGATTAAACGGGATTAAAAGACAAATAATGTAGATGCGGGTTACGGAACCGATATCCAAGGACCGTAGTCGTAATGAACGAACATGAGGGATTGCTATGATTACGAATCCTTAGACGTTTAGTGATGAAGGTAATGAATAACATTCCGATGTTATGTCATGGTAAGGGGAGATAAGTGTAAAGTGTTTAGACGCTATGAACGCAACGTTATTGCGATGAACGCTTGGTCTTAGCATACAATGAACGGTATGACTTCGACATTAAGAAAGAATAATGAACATGGGGTTCATGGGATGGATAACGATCAAAAGTGATTAAAAACCTTGAATAAAGGTTGAATGAGAGATTAAGAGACGAGCAACGTGATTGAATGCCTAAACGATCTTCGTAAATCGTATTCGCGTTTGATGATCGTTCTAAGTATACCCTAGTTGTATGACTTAGACATTGATGAAAGTAGTAAGTAAGATACGAATGTTATCAAGAAAGCCGTAAGGTAATGAAGAATGTTGATTAACCGTGAACGGTTAAGAAACTAAACTGAAGATAATAACGTATAACGTTAAGAAGCCGAGTTAATAAGTATAACATGGATAAACGTTCCGAGTGGAAGGAACTGGACATTTTAAGGTATGAATAAATTCATATGAAATGGTTAACGCTATGACCTCATAGTATTGACATTGAATGATTGTTTCGAGTGTACAAAAGACTGTATGACTTAGACGATAAAGAATGAATCCTGAGGTATGGCATTTAGTTGCCAGAAAGCCGTAAGGAATATGAATTTGACTTAACGAACATTATAATTTAATAGTTCGGATAAGTTAGATGAATTTAAGTTGTGGTACAATCGTAACCTTTGATGGTTGTCATATGGACCACTAGCAAAGACACGATGTGTGCTGAGTCCTAGGAGAGATATAAGAAGAAGATAAGAATGTAAATCATCAAAAATGATAAATGTAAGAATAAGACATCTTAGTATGTCATAAAACCGTAATTTGGTAATAAAAGTTAGTCGCATAAGCTTAAATTACAAGAACGCGAACCTTAAGAAGTAAAGTTAAGTAAACCAATTCATAAGTCAAGTATATGACTAATTGGTGTACGTGTTACTTTCTTATGTGCTATATAGGAATGGGAATGAACAGTTCAGCGTAAGCTGTAGCTGTGCGTAAGGCAAGTTTCCTAACTTCATTCATATTTTAAATGAATGCTAGTTTCTTAAACTTCTCAGATGTTGAACTTGAAAAGTTCTGTCTATGTGCGAATGTGCGATATTTGTACAAGGTGGTAGAATATTAAGGCCTTAGGCCATAATGTGAGCACTTCGGTGTTTCTATGAAATGAACTGTTTTGTGATCGAACTGTTCAATACAAGTATGCTCGGTTTATTCATGAACTGTTATGTTTAAGTCTGTGCTAATGATTCTAGCCAGACAGAATATGTATGAAAAAGGTAGAAGAATGAAAGTATTTCAAAGTGAAAGTGAGTATGGTTTTAAGATGATATGAATAGAGATTATTCCTATTATTCAAGCTGCTTCATAACCTTTGTTCGATTATTGATGTTCTAAAGAAATGTTTGAATTCTGAACTTGTTTGTTCAAACTGTGATGACTTGTTGGGCAATTGAATGCTCACACTTGCTTTAAATGAAAAATATTTTCAGCGAATGATGTTAGAAAGAACTTAAGGATCCCGTAAAGATCAAGCTAAGCGGTATCCAGACGAAGTGCTATTCAGTATATGAATGTGTGTAAAGATCAAGTGAAGACTTGTAATGTAGAAAGATGAATTAAACTATAGACTAGTTTAATGAACTGTATGTATCCTTAGTGGCGGGTAAAAGTCACTCTTGTAAGCTGAAAGGAATAATGTAATTATCATTATTTGTAATGAGAGAGGTTATAAGGTTTCGAGAACCTGGGAATTGAGAATGTATGTTGTTATATTTCAATATATAATGATGTATGTTGGATGAATAATGTACTCGTGACTTACGGAATCCAGGTGTGAAGATAGACAGGATTTTGGGGCGTTACAGGTTGGTATCAGAGTTGATAGGTTATAAACCTTAGGTATGAGTACCTAAGACTATAATCATAAAGAGAAGGATAAGAAGATCACCACGTGATCATAGTAAATCGTAGTAACAGATGAGCTGTTAAACGATGAATGATTTATAGCTAATGCTATGAATGAATGATACTACAAATTAGTATGGGAAGAATAACTCAGATTGAGTTGAGAAGGATAACATACGAATTAAAGAAAATTCGTATTAAGTAAAGAGAAATTTAGAAGTTATAAGATTTCAATTGAGGACTCAGGGTATGGCTGAGTTGTATGAACCTTTGTATGGGAAGAGGTTTGTGCTTGGTGTAACAACTACTCAGTTTATTAACGTGATAATCATTGGAATTGGTTGCGCTATCAAAATATATATGACGAGAAGGTGAATCTTTTCTCATGTATATACTTGGTAGGTAGAGAACGATAAGATTAGGTACGAGTTCTTGAAACTCATACTTATGGTAAGTTCGTGACTCATAATAATATGGTATGTTTTTGAATGTTTCAGCGAATGGACGCCTAAGGTTTGTCTGGATGTTCTTAAACTCATATTATTGTGGAAAGTTCCTAAACTCATAATGTGTGGTAAGTTGATGGGCTGTACTATGGTATAGGAATGTTTAGACTGAAAGTAAGTATTTTCAGTAGACTTAGCATTGAAGTTCCTGAACTCATGTCCCAACCGTGGACAGCACCTCACAATGACACCTTACATAAAGGTATAGTCAAAAACTGTTTTAGAAATTAGAATATTTGGGAAGTGCTCAAGGAAACCTTCGTACATGGGAGGCCATGCTTCTAGGTTATGATAGATATCATATGGCCACAGAATTATCCTTGGTTGACCCAATAGACCCCAAAGAAAAACGAGAATATTACTATCATATTCTTCCCAATGGGGAGCCTTCTCTTGACATATCATTATCTCCACTGTCTCTAGTTGAGAATTATATTTCAAACAAACACCAAGATTATATAGGTAGTGCTCGTAAATATACTCAGCAAGTGGATGAGCACATCCCTGTCTTATGATGACACGAGATTGTATATCATTAGACATTTTGTATGTTAGTGACAAAACACCCTTCCAACGTTGGGTTCACCTCACCCTATTTGATTCACCAAATATAACCACTAAATGACGACCACCGTTCTATTCCCCTATTACCCCCGCTCGACCCAGTTACACTCTTATTACCTGAAAGGAATTGTGAAACAGAAGGGTGAGCACAACTAGCCCAGTAAAGAATATCATGACTAAAGATAAACAAATTATCAATAGCCTTCAACAGTAATAAATCAGAGATTTAGAACATATGGTAGATGATAAAAAATTTCAACCATAGTTGCAGCAGAACGAGAAATCCATTAGAAGAGTTAAATAGACTATAAAGTCTATTATCTTCTCCATGTTAAAAATCCACCAACAATGTTTTATCCCTGTAACATCAATCAACAATTCTGGTCCACAATCATATGAATAACTCATAATCATAATTGTAGTTCTAAATTCCTGTTCTCATCCAGGACGAAGATAATTTTTATCACCTATCTTTACCTGAAACATCAAAGATCATGGTTACACCAAATCACATTTTCTGTTCATAATCATACTAATAACTTCATCTTTGCACTACGGCCAAAGATATTCATTTGTATCACCAGTTGGTCATGTTCATCTCAACACATGTTCATCTTTGCACTACTGACCAAAGATATTCAACAACATGTCATTTTTGCACTACGGGCCAAAGATATTCATCAACAGTTCATCTTTGCACTACAGGCCAAAGATAATCAACAAAAGTTCATATTTGCACTACAGGCCAAATATATTCATTAACAGTTCATATTTGCACTACAGGCCAAATATATTAATATCTCAAAGAAATATATAATCATTTCAGAATTTATATAAACAATAATTATAACCATGTTGATATATTCACCTTTGCACTTAAGCTAAAGATATTCAATCATAAATTCAATGGTCATGATCATACCAGTCAACAATTCAACTTTGCACTACTGTCCAAAGGGAACTCATAGTCATGATCATACCAAAATTTTACCCATCTTTACACTCAAGTCAAAGAGAAATATCATCATTAAGGTTATAAAAATGTTATATATGATAATAAAATCAATATAATCAACATATAGATTTAATCTCAACAGTAATATTCATAAATCAACTATAATTTGGTCAGAAAAAGAAACCAATTTTCTCGTGAATAGTAACTCGTGAATAGTAATTCATGAATAGTAACTTGACATGAAAAAGATAGAAATTTCACAATAAAATCCATACCAATATTTCGGTATAATGATATTAAAAGGATAATATTTCTTAAGCTTATAAACAATTTGTTTAAATTGTTTACACTTTACTAATTAATGTATTTAATCATTATAAAATGTCAACTCTTAAGATTTTATCACCAATAACCAAAACCCTCATCAAAAATCTACATATAACTCATATATGATTCATAAGCCATAAAATCATATTTTCTAATTTTCTTACTTCACATAACATATTTAATTCATTTACTCATAACTAGACTATTTTCATAAAAAATACCAAATCAGTCCTAAAAATATTTCTTTTCTGGGATTTAGCAGAATATTGTCCCATATTGAACATATATTTTTTCCCGGAATTTTTAAAATTCATTTACTATTTTTCATATGGCCAAAACCACCGAATATTTAGACATTTATCATAAATTATACTTTTATCCAAAAATTCCGAAATTTACAGAGTATACTGATATTATATAGATATACTTTCAATAAAAATTTCATCAATTTTGGAGTTAACCATAAGGAGTTATAAGCGGTTACTTTTAAAATAGTATTTTCCCGTAAAATTCATAACTCTTAATCTATACATCCAAAAATCACCATTTTTGGACACAATCAATAAAACTCATCAAAATATCATTTCAAAATTTTCCAGAATTTTCTGAAGGTCAGAAGAATTACGAGCTGAAAAAAAAATATAATAACCCTTAAAATCCCTTACTATCTCTTACCTCAAAAGAGCAGCACTTCTGACTGGATATCGGATATAACGCTGAAGGAAACTTACACTGATGAATATCAACTCATCAAGTATCCAAATACTCACAAAATACACTCAATAATCTAGAGAGAAAAAGAGAGAAAACTTATGAATTCTGGTGTGATTTTTAATTCTAACTTAGCCCTCTATTTATAGGAAAATGTTAGCACGCCGAAGCAGACTTGACCTGTAACCTGATGGCTTTACCTGCTACTATTTCACCCACCAAAAATCAGCCATCTTCCCCAACAACCAAAAGTGGGGCCCACCCATTTCTAGAATTTTCCACCAAAATTATTTATAAACCTAATTTTCGAATTAGTTACCTCTTAAAATTCATAACAAATCATTCGTTCATTTTTAACGGTTCAAAATTTGTGAACATATACTGAACTTATATATGTATAACATATCCAAAAATTACCACGATCCAACGGTTGGATTAAAAATTATAAGCCCCGCAAAATATCTCAAAAATCCTAATTTAATTTTTAATACCTCAATTCCGACAAAAATACTGATAAAATACCCCCTCAACATTAATTCCTTCATTTATAACCACATAAATAAATCCATCATTTATATCCACATCAAATAAATATTTCATTATCATATAAATAAATAATTAATTATTCACAAATAATATTACAAAATCACAATAATGACAACCAGACAGTTCCCAGGAAAGAGGGGGCTTTCCGATAAGGATTTCTCCTTACTGGCGCGCAATTAGGTGACCAAACCTCTCCTTGACAGAACATTCTAGACATTGCCAATAATGTTATCTAATAATATTATTCAAATAATATGAATTATTGATTTGATAATGAGAAATACTGTGCAGTGACAATTATTGAACAACAATAATATAAAATATCAACGTAGCAATTATTGAATCAATAAAATAAAATACCGAACAGTAATTATTGTAACAATTATTGAGTAGTGCCTTCTTACGTAAGAATCAATAATTGGTACAATACCGTGTGCTACTGTGCAACAATGCGTATTACTGTGTTTTAACCACCGGGTATTCCAACAGTATTAATGGTAACAACTACGCTGTTATTTATAAACAACTTATACTTGTCATTTTCTTCATCCAATCTCTTTCCGTTATGGGGGCCCATAAAAGACAAAAGGCTGCGCCGTCGTACGAATATTCCCCGACATGAAGAATATTCCACAACCAAACAAATATTTCTCGACTACAATGAGTATTTTATAACTACTTGCGTATTTTAAAAAAAAAATTCATATATCACCCTTAACTTTAACTTTTATCAATTTAACCATTTACTGAATAGTAATTATAAGAAAAAATTGAATACTTTTATTTCATAAAATTTAAGGTCTTTCATGTTATGCCTCGTTTGCACCTATATACAAAGTTTTGGAATAGCAATGAAGTTTTGGAAGACAGGTTTTCAAACCCTTATGCTCAATAGTATTTGAGGCATTTGATACTTCCGTTTTATTATATGTTCGGCTCGATTGCTTTTATTTTTGAGATGCGAGGCATATTCGAGAAAATAAGATACATAACAGTGCCAAACTCCTTGTGGGCATGAGAGCCATCTAAGGATATCAGACACCGTAGATAATTTACAAGCTGGTTGTAGCTGCAAAATGTTAATCATGGGAACCGAATCTAGATTCAGAAGCTGAATTTGTGATCACATGATTTCTAGGCTCACATTAAAGAGTAATATGTACATAAGCTAGAAGAAGAACTAGATTTGAATAAATCTAAACTATTCTAGCTTCAACTGTTCCAATTTAGCATCTTTTGAACCGGTCAAAGTTAGATATAGCCTGATTTAGGCAAATCTAGCCCGCAGACTGAAAGATTAAATATCTACAATAAGAAAGCAGTTAAAGTAGATATTTATATTAAAGTGACATATATATATATATATATATATATATATATATATATATATATATATATATATATATATATATATCAACGATCCAGGCATACCCACTCGACGCAACTCTCAACGTTAGTAGATATAAATATATATATATAAGTAGTAGAAACCTTAAAAATCTTAAAAAATTTACAGTTGGCTGCCAAGAAGACGTCTGATAGCTTTTAATGCCTAAAAACTCGATTTCCACCAGTTAAACTTTAGTATGATACAAAACACGAGCTTACAAGTGTTTAGAAAGAAGAATCACTTAGTTTAGAGAACTCTAGCAGGAGTTACAGGCTGAAATGGACAGAGTTTTCTCTCCTTTTTTCCTTTTGTTTCAAATGAGCTACCAAGAGCTCATATTTAAAGACCAGACAGCCGCGGGTCTAATTGTGGTTGCCCGAGCTACCCCGGGCCATGCGGGTCATGTCGTCTCAAAGTACGTACACTTGGGCTACACGATGTCCGCTCGAACCTTCATAACTTTTAATATGGGCATCCGATAAAGGAGTGTTGTACCTTTTTAAAAAGATATTGTCGAGAGCTACACAATGACCTGGGATTAGAGGTTGTATGAAGCCAGGAAGACGAGTCTAGGACCAGATCTCCAAGTGTTCAAATTCTATCCGGTGTACTGTCTTGTGCAGTTGTCACTCGGGATTTTGAGCTATGGTTCTTGTGCGACGCCTTTATATGCAGTGTGGATTGAATTGTGTTGAGACGACATGAATGTGACGTTGACGCTGCAAAATGATGATTTTTCCCCCACCGGGGTTATCTCTGGCTTTAACGCAGTTGTAGCAGTCATTTGTCAAGGTTATCTTTGAGATTGGGCTGCTGTCGATGCTAAATGTCCCCAGGGTTATCTCTAAGGTTGGCTTGACCTCCCGTGGCTATCTTTGGGGTTGAAACTTAGTATCTCGGGCTTGTCTCTAGGGTTGAAACTGACTTTTTCGGGGTTATCTCCAAAACTGACTAATGGATTGATGATCCAAAAATAGGATGCTGGTTTGCAGGTAACTGCAGACATAATACCAGTTGACGGTGTTTGAGTTGATGAGTTAGGGAAATTCCACGCCATCCATTTTTGCAATCTAAGGGCTCCTCCTGTTAATACCTCCTTGACAATAAACGGGTCTTCCCAGTTTGGGGCGAATTTTCCTTTACATTGATCTTGGTTGTCAAGGAATCTCCTATAGACCAAGTTGCTCTCTTTGAACTGTCGTAGCTGGACATTCTTGTTGTAGGATCGAGCGATCTTTTGTTGGTATAATTTACCATGGAAGATGGTTGTGGCCTGCCTTTTATATATCAAAGACAATTGGTTGTACCGATCTTGTAACCATTTGTCTTCTTCTATCCGAGCATCTATCCTTAGGGATTCCATTTCAACCTCTATGGGGAGCACTACGTCCATGTCATAGGTTAATGAGTAGGGGATTACCCTAGTGGAAGTGTGCATGACGTTCTGTAGGCTAATAGAGTCAGAGGCAACAAGTCAGACCATCCTTTGTGATTGGCAGACATCTTTTATATAATCTTTTTGATATTCTTATTAGCCACTTCAACAAAACCATTCATCTTTGGATGATAGATGACGGAGTTGAGATGCTTGATGTATAATTTGTTGCATAATTCCTCCATCATTTGGTGGTTGAGGTTCTTGGCATTGTCTGATACAATCACATATGATTGTCCGTATCGATAAATGACATTGTTTCTGATGAAACCAATGATCACCTCTTTGGTAACTCTGGGGAAAGAGGTTGCCTCTACCCATTTGGTGAAGTAGTCGATCATGGTGAAGATAAATCGATGATCATTGCTGGATTTGGGCTCAATTGGCCTGATCACATCCATTCCACACATTGAGAAGGGCCAGGGTGAACTCATATTGTGGAGCTCCCTTGGAGGGGCGTGATAGTGTTTCTCTGAATTCGGTATTGATAACATCTCTTGACGTGATCATCACAGTCAGCTTTGAGAGAGATCCAGTAATGCCCTGTTCTTAAGATATTCTTGACAAGTAGAGGACCGCTCATGTGTGGGCCGCATACTCCACTATGGATTTTATCGATGAGTCTCTGAGCTTGGTCTTTGTCTAGGCATCTTAGAGGGCCTAGTCTAGCATCCCTTTTGTAGAGTGCGTCTCCGCTCAAATATAATTTCATGGCCATTCTATGAATTCGCTTTCTTTCAGCTTGACTCGCCCTAGTGGGCGTAGATCAATCTAACAGATACTCCTTGATGGAATGGTACCAAGGGTGTTGGATGGGAATCAGTTCATCCGATACATCTTCGATGTAATTCCCATAGGTTGGGGCCATTTGGCTGGCAAAGGTGATATTTAAAATGTCTCCTTTTCCAGGTATGTTGATCAAGGATGCTAAGGTTTCTAATGCGTCAACAAAGTCATTCATGTTCCGAGGAATGTGGAGGAAGGATATTTCTTCAAACTCCGAAGCCATCTGGATAACTTGCCGATGGTAAGATAAAAAATGTAACTCTTTGGTGTGATAGATCCCAGTGGTCTATTTGATTACTAGTTCAGAATCTCCAAAGACAGTTAACCGTTTGACGCCCATAGATTGGGCTAGCTTCAACCCCATAATACAGCCTTCATACTCAGCTGTGTTATTGGTGCTGACAAACTGCAATTTAATGGCAACGGGATACTGCTCTCTGAGATGGACACTAAAACTGCTCCTATTCTGGCACCTTCCATGTTTATAGCTCCATCAAAATATATCCTCCATGACTGGATTGTATCCCCATGATGGTGTTGTTGAATTTTCATTAACCCTTCATCAGGGAAATATATTTCCAAGGGTTTGAAATCCCCTGATGGTGTTGCGGCTAGTTGATTAGCAATTCCCTGACCTCTGATAGACTTTTGGGTCACGTAGATGATGTTAAATTACTGGAGGATCAACTGCCATTTGGACAGTCGATATATCAACATGGGTTTGCTGAATACATATTTGAGAGGATCCATGCGGGATATAAGATGGGTTGTGTGACCATGGAGATAATGTTTTAATCTCATGGAAGCCCATGCTAATGTATAGCAAGTCTTTTCAATCAAGGTATAATTGTGTTCACTGATGCTGAATCTTTTACTAAGGTAATAGATAGCCCTTTATTAGCCTCTATCATCTTTTTGTCCTAGCATGCAACCCATGGCATTGTCATTTATTGGCATGTAAATAAACAGGGGAATGCCATCCCCGGGAGGTACCAAGACACGAGCTTTGATTAATTGCTCTTTGATGGAAAGGAATGCTCACAGGTTGCTGCGAGTTGGGAGATGAATCGACTGATGAAGTTGATTCTTTCAGGAATTCCCGTATTTCCCTCTCTATCTATGGTATGGGCATCTCAGTAATGGCTTAAATTTTGGTAGAATATAACTCAATGCCTTTGTGGCTCACTAGAAATCCCAACAACTTGCCTGAATTAACACCGAAGGCACACTTGGCTGGATTTAGCTTCAAGTTATACTTACGCAGCCAGTTAAAGAGATTTTTGAGATGGTCTATGTGGTCTTCTTCCCTTCGGTATTTGACAATGATGTCATCCATATAGACTTCTATCTCTTTGTGCATTAAATCATGGAAAAGAGCCATCATGGCTCGCTGATAGGTAGCTACAGCATTGATGAGGCCGAATGATAACCGTCTGTAGTAAAAGGTTTCCCAAGGAGTAATGAATGTTATCTTCTCCCCGTCCTCTTCAGCAACCATGATTTGGTGATACCTAGCAAAGCTGTCAATAAAGGAGTACATGTCATACTGAGCTGTATTGTCAATGAGTGTGTGGATAAATGGTACTAGAAAGTTGTCTTTGAGACAAGCTTTGTTTAAATCCCTGTAATCCACACATACTTACACCTTCCCTCCGGGTTTAGGTACGGGAACTATGTTTGATAGCCACTCATGGTATGTTGATACAATGATGATGCAGGCTTGAAATTATTTCACAATATCTTCTTTGACTTTCAAACTCCACTTAGCTTTTAATCGCCTAAGCTTCTGTTTGACTGGCTTGAATCCCTCTTTAATGGGTAGGCGATGAATGATAATGTCAGTTGACAAACCGATCATGTCTTTATGAGACCATGCAAACACATCCTGGAATTGGGTTAATAAAGTAATCATATCATTCCTTTGGCTTGGGGTAAGGTCCATACCAATCTGGATTTGTTAGGGGTTTTTTGAGGTTCCAAGGTTAAAAGTGGTGGTTTGATCAAGGTTTGGCTTAGGTTTGTCTTTGAGCCATTCTTTGATCTCCTCAGGCACCTTATAGTCCTCTTGCTCAATCTCCATCAAGTCAGAGTTCAACTTGACATCAAAGTTGCAGCCATTGTGAAGAATTGGCACTCCATTAGCAAGTTTAGACAAATCTAACTCTAGAGTCCTGAAACAAAATGCTTTCACTTAATATATGAAACTGTTTGATCATACGAAGTGTAAGCATGACATGACAAAAATAACTGCTAATACCACTATAAAAAATGGCGATTCGGCAACAATCAGTTTTTGTTGCTAAAGATATGAAATTTCGTTGCTAAAGGTCATTTGCAACAATTTTTTGGTTGTTGGACCATACGTTGCATAATGAGCGTTGCTAATTGTCTAGCAACAATTTGTTTTTATCGTTACAGAAAGTGAGATATTTCGCAACGAAAGTTGGTTTTCATGTAAAAGCACAGATCAGTTAGCAACGAAATGTATTGTTGCAAATTTATTAAGAAATCGTTACTGAAAAATAACTTTCGTTGCTGTAACAATCCAGAATTTTAAATTATAATTCCAAATATTTATTGAATTATATAAATATTTTAATTGATGTATTTATTGTTGAGTAAATATTTGTTTAATGTGATTTGATTTTATTATATATTTGTTAAATAAATAATTTATGAGTTAAGGAAATTAATTATTACGAGATAATATTCTAATTTAATTTAATAATTAAGTTAGAGAGTTGATAGGGATTAAATGGATTATTATAATGTCTTTAATTTAATTTGGTAATAAAAGTGTGACAATAAACTATACTATAAATGAGTTATTAAATAAGTTAAAGGAGTTTAAGTTAGTTTTGCCAAACAAGGCTTAAAGACATTAAGTATTTATTTTTAAAAGTGTTTTGCCAAACATAGTCGTATGACTTTTGAATTTTGAATTTGAATTATAATAAAAAATATAAATCAAATAAATCAAAATAATAAATAAAATATATTTTAACTGATATACTTTTAAATTATTTTGTAACTGTTAATTAGTAACTAGGCTTATAATGTCCATCAATTTTTTTTCTTTATGCGTAGTGATAGTTATTCTATACTGAGCCTAAGAAGAGAGTCTGTATAGAGAATAGAGAGAATTTGAGAGAGAGTTCTGTGATTCCAAGCAATTCTCTGTGTTTTAGCAAGGATTATCCAAGTAATTGAAGGTATATTTTCAAACCCGTTAATATTTCATATATGAAAGTTCTGTGTTCATGAATTTCAAAGTCTCTGTAATTCAAATTAGATGAATTGTTGATATACCAACTGATTAATTGTATTTATATGTATTTGTAATGTTAGAACTAGCATCTAGACAAGATTTTGTGTACTAATCACGTTTAAAAGAAAGAAAAGTTATTTACAATGCATGTTTATATTTATGGCTTGTGAAAGTACCAAATTTAGTAGTTAATTTGTAAACTAAAAGATAAATTTAGCCTTGAATATATTAATTCAGTAAGTAACAAAGAGAGCGTAGTTTGAATGAGTTTATTTGGTGTACAATAGTGATCACAGTGTTAATTTTGTCAAGGATGTCAAAAAATGGAGTTTTGGCAAAAATATGGAATTTAAAATACATAATTTGATTGTAGTTGTTGTTTAAATATTCTAAATCAGTATATATATGATGGGTAATGTTTATGTAAAATCTATGTAAGTTATACGGGTTAAATTGGTTGCTAGTTGGTCAAATTTTTCTTTGCATATGCTCGCGTTGCCTGGAACTGAGCTTCGGCGCCGCAGCGCCAAGTCTTGCGTCGTAGCGCCTATCACAGACATATGCCTCGCGCCGCAGCACCAGCAGTGTGGTCAGGAAGTTTGTTTTATTATACAAAAGTTTGTAATTGTTGATAAGATGCAATGTTGGGACTGTTAAAATGTGATTTTATATTATGGTGTTATAGGACCAAGAGTAAGACCCCCCGCCCCGACGAGGGTAGGCTCATGTCTTCTGACTTTGTTTTAACCTCAGAACTTGCTCAATTCTTGCCACAATGCACCTTAAATCCATCCTTTGTGATCAATTGCAACACCACCATACATACACAATAAAATAACACTAAACAAATAAAAACAAACATGAAAACAAGGAATTAACATCGATTAAGCTTGAATTAGGAACCGATTTGGCCGGTATAAAGCCCATTTATCAAAATCCCCCAAACTTAAAACGTGCTAGTCCTCGAGCACAAAATAAACTAACATAATATGCAATGAAATACAATGATATATGATGTATCTAATCTATACGTCTACGAATCCAACAGTATCATAGAATCAAAATTATTTCTTCGGCCTCAGAGAAATCAAGCAAATACTACAACACTTTATATAGAAACCAATCAATAACTCCTTATCAATCCTCGAATCTTAAACCGTCATCACTAGTATAGTGTGTGTGTGATCAACATCCATGCTAACTGATACTAATTCAAATTCAAATTCAATACATAACCAAACTCTTATCAGGACTTATACAGAGTAAACTTAAAAGTTTCAAAAACAAACGAGTTCCAACTGAAATCAAACATTCACCAAGATTATGGGTCCGAATAGGGTACTCATGCTTTCTTTTTCATTCACGGGGGCACTTTGCTCTTATTTCCCATCTTTTTCAAGTTTTTTTTATACACATAACCATACAATGTCTTATTCCCTTAGGCTTTTCAGTGCTACCTTAACGAGCTTTCGACTAACGACTCCTAGACCATTAAGACCTTAGGGCGCTAGGTGTAAAGACAATCTCCTCGGGCTTACTTACTCAAGTAACAAAGGCCACAAAACTAGACAAGCATGCCATGGTGTTTATTCATATTTTTAAAACTGAAGCTTATATACCCCACTTTTTCTCCCAAACTTAGGTTCTTGCCTAATTCTTTGTCTTCACCGCCTATTCTTGTCACTCTCTTATTTAGACTAGCATTATCATTTAGAAACTATTTATGTATCAATTTGAACTATTTAGTTGATATAGGTGTTATTAACGTGCTATCATTTGTATACCAGTTTCAAACATGCTAAAGATTCAATTCATAACTCAAAATTACATCATAGTTCTAATATTGAGTACTGTATTTATCTACTCAATCCCAATCTCATCATTCGTCAAAATCAAAATGAACTACAATGATTGTTGGACATATGAAAAACAACACAATTCTAACTAATTATATATATATATATATATATATATATATATATATATATATATATATGTCAAACATAACATAATATAATGCAAAAATAACAAAAACAACTAAGAACTATTTATGCTCCTAAGCTATTATGCAACTACGTGACAATATGAATGTAAACATGTAAAAATCCTAAAACTAAACATGCAATAACAAATGTAAACCTACTAATGACATTAAACATGCAAACATGAAATTAAACTAAATCCAACATGAAATTAAACTAAATCCCCCAAACTTGAAAACTACAATGTCCTCATTGTATTGATAAAGTAATAAATGTGGGAGGACTTTCATGTAATTGCCTAAGTCTGGGGTGTTGGTGGTTGTTTATCTTCATCGGAGTCACTTACTGGAAACCTTGGCATTGGAGGTGGCTACTGGTACAGGAATTGTGCATTGGGATTGAAGCTCTGTAGTGTCGTATTCAATGAAGCGAAGGATAGATTCATGGCTTCAAACATGTGGTCCTGCCTCGCTGCGAGTCACCGCATCTCTCGCCGTGCTTCCTTGTTGTGCTCATCCACTTGGCGTTGAAATGTAAGAAACTAAGGGCTAGATATGGCGTCGGGATTTGGTGCTGCCTCTGTACCTTGCTCTCCCATCGTCGAATCCTCATCATCCGAGGTGTCTTCAGCGCCTACTTCATCCTCCGAAGCTGATGGAAATATAAAGCCTAATCCTCTAGGATGTGAATCACCCCCGTCCCACACTGCATACCGCGCAATCATTCTGGAATCTAGTAGCTGAAATGGCATCTGAGTGGGTTCATCATCGGACCATCTAACACCCGCTTGGCGACACAACCCACAAATGAGTGATGGGTGTGGCAAGCCGCCCGAGAAATTTCCTCGTAAGCATCGTCGAATTAAAAAACCAATTATAGCCCGACGTCAATGATGAAATCTTGCACAATTACATATAACAGTAATGCCTTTTCTTTGGTCACATCTGATGTGTATGTGGACAGAAATAGCTTGGCACATAAGAATGCATACCATATCTTTCCATACCTGCTGAGATCCTTGCTGTGAAAAACCGTCCCTCCTTTCCGACCCTTGATCCATATTGTTCCTGACTTAGTCATTTCTCTCTGAGTAGCCTCAAAGTCAAGATTGAAATCACATAAGTGAGCATACTGCCAATTTCTAGGCACTCATAACTAGTAATATGTGTTGATGGCATCGGCACTGAATGGAACTAATCTACCCCGCACAAAAGTGTTGAAAGGGGCCTTATCTTCGGCATTCGCGTAGAATTCTTTGACCACACTGACAACTGCGGCCTCGGGCTCTTCTGTGAACTTATTCAAACCCTTCTGATATATTTGTTACATTATCTCACCGTCAACATGGTCCGGTGCCAACCCCTGCTCTGGTGTAAGTGCTTTTGTCACCATATAATCGTAACGGTCGGCGGCGAGGGCACTTTTGAATTTTCACCGATCAAAGGCCTGTGTTGGTTTTGCAGACCCTGAACTCTCTCCCCTTTATCGTTTTAATGCCATTGAATTGAAAATCAGTAATCTTTATCAACAATATTTTACCCAAACTTCACTCACATAATCTGTCAAACACTTGGTGTGCACACTATTTTATCCCCCCAAGTTGATGGATTTGTGGTAACTATAGTGATAGAAGATGAAGAATTGGAAGATAAGTTACTCACTCTCAAGTACAATATAAATTCCCTCAATAAGAACCCTAATTCGTGGCTTTCTGAGTTTGAGTTGAATGTATGTGGTGAATTTGGGTTGTGAGGGTATGAATTTATAGAGATGAGGGGATCGTGCAAGGTTGTGGTGTGAAGTAATGGGTTAGTGGGTAATTGTGTTAATGAAGTGGGATGATGGAGTGTAAGTTGCCAAAATGTGGGTAGAGAGTGGGTGGTGTGGTGTCTCAATTGAGGAATAAGTGCGAGTGGACTGAACTGGTGTAGGTGTTATGTTGCAATCGGAAAGTATGTAGGAGTGGGTATATGAAGATGTAACTGCCTAAAACTACCGGTTCAAATTCGGGACCCCGCCCTGGCGGGGGTAGTACACCTAAAAGGCCCGCCCCGGCGGGCATGCTTCATATGAGTGGACTTGAGAGACCGCCGCCCCGGCGGGGGGTATTGTGTTTTAGGGGCCCGCCCTGGCGGGGGTGGCTTTGCTGAAGCACTTTTGAATTTACTCATTCCTTCCTTTTAGCTCCAAACCATGATCATTATTAAGTTCCTGCAATACCATGAAACATAAATGTGAGTAGATTTTGAGCATTCTAAGCATGATAGAGGGATTATCAAGAACATGCAACTTAACTAATTAGTAAATGAACTTATTCTATATTACTAATTATTCTAAACTATAATTTGACAGTTATGAATAAAAATATGAATAAAAGTACGATTGGGTTGCCTCCCAATTAGCGCTTGATTTTATGTCATTCAGCCTGACTACTCCCTATTTATGGTTTGTCGGTCAGTGTGATTACGATGACATCCCAATTGGACTCGCCACCCCAATAATGTTTCAAACGTTGACCTTTGACCTTGAAAGTCTCCAATGGGTTTCTATTATAGAGTTCAACGACACCATGTGGAAAAACTCTTTTGATGGTGAATGGACCCGACCACCTTGATTTTAGCTTGCATGGGAACAACTTCAACCGTTAGTTGAATAATAGGACTGATTGCCCCAGCTCAAACATTCTTTTTATTATTTTCTTGTCGTGCCATTTCTTGACTTTTTCTTTGTATAACTTAGAGTTCTCGTAAGCTTGAAGTCAGAATTCATCGAGTTCATTTAGCGGAAGTAGACTCTTTTCACCCGCAGCTGCTTGATCAAAATTAAGTTTCTGAATAGCCCAGTAGGCCTTATGTTTTAACTCGATAGGTAGGTGACAAGCTTTCCTGTATAGTAATTGATATGGTGACATCCTAATTGGTATTTTGTACACAGTCCGGTAGGCCCATAGTGCATTATCCAAGCTTAGAGACCAATCCTTTCTATTCGGGTTTACCACCTTTTCCAAGATTCTCTTCACCTCCCTGTTTGAGACTTCAGCTTGCCCACTTTATTTGGGGATGAATGTCGTTGCCACCTTATGGTTGACCCCATACTTCGCCAAGAGAGCTATAAACGATCTGTTGCAGAAGTGACTACCTTCATCATTTATAATAGCTATTGGCGTGCCAAATCTCGTAAAAATATTCTTCTGCAAGAATTTAAGAACCACTTTGGCATCGTTAGTTGGGAGTGCTACGGCTTCAACCCATTTTGATACATAGTCCACCGCAAGCAATATATACTGATTACTGAACGATGATGGAAATGGCCCCATAAAATCGGTGCCCCAAACATCAAAAATTTCAACTTCCAATACTGTTTGTAGTGGCATCTCATTCCTTTTCGATATGTTGCCCACCCTTTGACATCTATCACAACTTTTAATAAACTGGTGTGCGTCCTTAAATAATGTAGGCCAATAAAACCCGGCTTGAAGCACTTTTGTCGCTGTTCTCTTACTGCTATAATGTCCCCCATACGCAGATGAGTGGCATTCATGCAATATGTTCTTCACTTCACTGTAGGGCACACACCTTCTAATCATCTTATCGGTGCCCTATTTGAATAAGTATAGCTCATCCCACATGTACCACTTAATGTCATGAAGGAATTTCTTTTTCTGCTGTCGTGTAAGATCAGGGGGAAGAATATTGCTCACTAGATAATTAGCGAAGTCCGCGTACCATGGAGATTTCGTATTGATCCCAAATAGCTGCTCATCCGGAAATGACTCATTAATTACTCATATGTACTCTTCCTTTTTACCCTAATTTTTCAGCCGTGACAAATGATCTGCAACTTGACTCTCCGTCCCCTTTCTATCCTTTATTTCCAAATTAAATTCTTGTAAAAGGAGAATCCATCTGATAAGGTGCAGCTTAGCATCTTATTTCAAAATTAAGTACCGAATAGCCGAGTGATCTGTATAAACTACTACCTTTGTCCGGATCAAGTATGCCTGAAATTTATCGAACGCGTATACCACTGCAAATAATTCTTTTTTCATAGTTGTGTAATTCATTTGAGTCTCCGTAAGTGTCTTACTTACATAATATATGGCATGAAATACCTACTCTCAGCGTTGACCCAAAACAACCCTAACCGCATAGTCGCTCGCATCACATATTAACTCGAAGGGCATATTCCAATTCGGTGCGACAATTACTGAAGATGTGGTCAATTTCTTCTTCCCTCTTACAATCCTCATCAAACTTAAAAACTGAATCCTTCTCTAAAAGACTGCACAATGGTTTTGCAATTTTAGAGAAGTCTTTTATAAATCTCCTGTAGAACCTAGCATGTCCCAGAAAACTTCGAATTCCCTTAACTGAACTTGGTGAAGGAAGCTTTTCAATCGTTTCAAGCTTTGCTTTATCAACCTCTAATCCATGAACCGAGACCTTGTGCCCTAAAATTATTCCTTCTTCAACAATGAAATGGCACTTTTCCCAGTTAAGGACCAAATTTGTGTCTGTGCATCTCTGTAAAACCATCACCAAATTCTCTAGACAAGCATCAAAATCATCCCCATAGACAGAAAAGTCATCCATGAAGACTTCCACATTTTTCTCCACCATGTCCGAGAGGATGGCCATCATACACCTTTGGAAGGTCACGGGTGCATTACACAAGCCGAACAACATTCTCCTGAATGTGAATGTGTCGTATAGGCACGTGAAAGTAGTCTTTTCTTGATCTTCAGGAGGAATGACGATCTGATTATATCTCGAATACCCATCCAATAAGCAGTAGTACTCATGTCCCGCTAATCTGTCCAATATCTGATTGATAAAAGGCAAAGGAAAATGATCTTTTTGTGTCGCCTTATCCAACTTCCTGTAGTCCATGCAAACCCTCCAACCAGTCACTGTCCTTGTCAAAATTAGCTCATTGTCATCATTTTGTACCACGATCATTCCTCCCTATTTCGGCACACATTAAACCGGACTGACCCACTTACTGTTGAAAATTGGGTAGATGATACCCGCATCCAACCATTTCAGGATTTCTTTCTTTACTACTTTTTTCATGATTGGGTTGAGCCGTCTCTATTGCTCCACTGTCAGTTTTGCATCGTCTTCCATAAGAATTTTGTGCATGCAAAAGGATGGGTTGATTCCCTTGATATCTGTAATTGTCCATCCTATGGCTGATTTGTGTTCTCTAAGCACTCTCAACAACTTTTCTTCCTGCAATTCGTTAAGTGCAGCAGAAATAATAACAGGTAAAGAATTTGAATTGCCTAAATATGAATACCTGAGGTGTTTAGGGAGTGGCTTAAGTTCAAGAGTCGGTCGCTCCTCCAATGACGGTTTCATCCTTGTTGTGGCTTTTTCCTCGATATGCAATGGTTCAAAAGGTGCTTTAAATCTGCTAACTCGTGGCAGGGAGTCTAGCATCTGCAAGTAATCCACAAATTTTGGATCATCTAAATCTTCATCTCCAAGTAATGTTGTTTCCAATGGATCATTAGCCAAACTTTTAACCATGTCTTCGCTGATTATCTGATCAATAGCATCCATCCTGAAACACTCCTCTTCATTCGTGGGGAATTTCATGGCCTTGAAAACATTGAATTTTACTTCCTGATCTTGGATCCTCATTGTTAGTTCTCCTTTTTATACGTCGATGAGTATCCTACCAGTAGCCAAGAAAGGTCTCCCTAGGATAATTGGGATGTTCTTATCTTCCTCAAAATCTAGAATTATGAAATCTGTGAGGAATATAAACTTGTCAACCTTGACCAATATGTCCTCTACAATGCCTCTCGGGTACGTGATTGACATATCCGTCAACTGCAATGAGATATTTGTAGGCTTTGGAGCTGACAAACCCAATGTTGTACATACTGATAACGGCATAAGGTTCACACTTGCCCCCAAATCACATAAACACTTGTTGAACTCCATGTTCCCAATCGTGCACGGAATGGTGAAACTCCCCAGATCTTTCAACTTTGGTGGCAACTTTTGCTGTAAAACCGCACTACACTCCTCTATTAATGCCACTGTTTCGAAATCTTCCAACTTCTTTTTCCTGGACAAAATTCCTTTCATGAATTTTGCATTACTGGGCATCTACTCTAGTGCTTCTGCGAAAAGGATGTTAATATGAAGTTTCTTTAAAACTTCCAAAAATTTCGCAAACTACGTATCTAATTTCTGCTTTTGGTCTCTCTGCTGAAATGGTGGGGGAGGATAAACTATCGGTTCATTAACTATCTTGCTCTTTTCCACTTGTTTTTCTTCCCCCTGTTTGTCCTCTACCACTTTATTGTCACTGCCTGTTTCATCTTCTTTTGTAGCCAAATTTTCTATTTTCTGACCCTCAAGCAATTTTCCACTTCTCAACATAATTGCCTGACATTGCTCGTGATTACCTTTTGGATTTTTCTCTGTATCGCTTGGTAATGTTCCTTGTCGACGTCGAGATTTTTTTTGTCCCTTTCCGTTTATTGTTCTTTGGTGTTCTCATGTTAGGTGAGATTTGTTTAAAAAAACAAGTGAAAAAGGTCCGACAAGTATAATGTCGACGATGGACTGTTAAGAGTCACCAGTTGGTTTTTAATATGGTTGTACCAACACAACCGAGAAAAGGTTTGCACATTGACCCAGTGATGTGACACAGCTAAACGAGTCTGTGAAATCGAGATTCATTAGGGTCCGGGGACTTGCTTATGCGGAGGGAAGTTGTTAGGCACCCCCCGACATCCGTGTTACCACGGTGACCGCCACTTTTCAAGAAACTGTTATATGAATGTGTATGTGTGTGTGTGTGGGTCAATGTACTGTTATTTGGAAGAAGTGTGAGGCCTCATTCGCACCTATATACACAGGATTTGAATTTGTGTAAAAATTCAGTTTTAAGCAAGATATGGCAGTGATGTTTTAGAAAAGAGGTTTTTCAAACCCTTGTGCTTAATAGTAATTGAGATCTTTTACACTTCCATTTTATTAAGTGTTCAGCTTGATTGCTTTTATTTTTCAAGATGCGACGCATCTTTGAGAAAATAATATACAAAATGGTGGCGAACTCCTCATGGGCATGAAAACAATCTAAGGAAATCCAGACACTGTGAATAAATTTACAAGCTACAAATAGCTAAAAATGTCCATCACGGGAACTGAATCTAGATTCAGTAAACTGAATCTGTGATCACATGATTCCTAGGCTCACATGATGTCGCAATTCATATAAAAGCAGTAAGCAGGTATATATATAAAAGCTGTAAATATATATATATATATACAGACATGATCAGCCACCACGAAGCACCTCCATGGGGGATCAAAAATATAAATACAGCTGTAAAAGCCATCAACCACCACGGAGTAAACTCCAGGCGGGACGAAATGTAAATAAAGCTGTAAAAGTGATCAACCGCCACGAAGTAAACTCCAGGCGAGACGAAAAATATATATATGTATATATAAAAGCGGTAAACGTACCGGATATAAAATTCAGGCTCATCGAACATAGTTCGACAACAGTTCATATATATATATATATATATATATATATATATATATATATATATATATATGAGTGTGTCGAACTATATTCGAACTCGAACTATGTTCGATGAGCCTAGACTTACGTCTAGAGCGTTTACTGCTATATATATATATATATATATATATATATATATATATATATATATATATATATATATATACAAACTGAAATGAAACCACGGACCGAAGTCTGGGCAAACACACGCAACACGACTCTCAACTTGAAGAATGGTGTGTGAAAAGATGAAGAGAAAGGCTTTCAAGTGTTTAAGAAGGCTTATAGTGGGCTGCCAAAGAAGACTTCTATAACTTGAAGTGGATGAACACTCGGCTCCCGTCGGTACAAAAGAGTAGCTATATGTGAGCTTACAAGTGTTTAAAATGAGAAAGCACTCAGTTTAGGGTGAGTACAGAGCAAATTGGACAGGGCATCCTCGCCTTTTTTCTCTTACAAATGGACACCCTAAGCCCTCTATTTATAGAGGGGGGAGCCATAGGTGTACCTGCGGCTAGTTACAGATGTACATGCGGCTACCCGGGGTGCCACAGGCTTCGTGGGTCCTGCTGTCTCGAAGTACGTGCACGCATGCACTTTGATATCTGCTCGAACTTTCAAAATTGCAATCCGAGCATCCGACTGAGGTATGTAAGACCTATTTTGGACTGCTGTTGTCGAAAGTTACGCAATGACATGGGATTAGAGGTTATACAAAGTCAGGAAGATGGGACCATTCCCTCTGGTCTTCAAGCTTCAAATTCTATCTATTGTCTTGCATAATAGTCACTCGGGATTGGTTTTCCTTGATTCTTGTGGGACATTGCTGTGTAAAAATGTATGTATGAAATGTTGAGATGGTGCGGTGTGGTGTCAAGGTGGCAAGATTATGACTTTGCCCCTCATCGGGGTTATCTTCGGTTTGGACTGATAAAGTAGACGTTGCTCAGGGTTATCTCTGAGATTGGACTACTGCAAGTGTTGAAGGTCCTCAGTTTCATGTCTGAGGTGTGCATGTCTTCCCGGT
Source organism: Panax notoginseng (assembly GCA_016801055.1). Taxonomy (NCBI): domain Eukaryota; kingdom Viridiplantae; phylum Streptophyta; class Magnoliopsida; order Apiales; family Araliaceae; genus Panax; species Panax notoginseng. The sequence continues at coordinate 144,119,466 of CM029014.1, read as the reverse complement.
GTTATCTCCGGGTCTTGTACTGAGTGTCTCGGTGTAAGCACCGAGATTGAAGCTGATTGTATGCATTTGAAACAACCATTTTTGAGGTTATCTCCGGAACTGCAACTGCCTTCCTTGGGGTTATCTCCAAGGTTGGTGACTACTACTCCCAGTGTTGGGACTGAGACTGAATATCTTGGGGTTATCTTTGAGGTTGGAACTGAAAATCTCGGTGTGTGTTTTGGGGTTGAGACAAAACTTCTGGTAGTATCCGGACGGGATATGAGTGGTCTTCTAGGATAATCTCTGAAAGATGAATTTGCCCTCCTACTATGTCAGTAACAGGTATGCAAAAAATTTCGAGTGTCTACAGATGCCCCTCTTTATCATATTCATGCAACACAAGGGCATGGATAGGATAAATAATCCTAGACACTTGAAATGCAACAAGATAAACATGATGCTATGTGCAGCAACATGATGTAGGTGTGTTGTGTGATTGTTTCCACACATGCTGGGGATGATTTTCGGCTCCCTGTTGTTTCGTACTGAGATTGGCAACGATGACAAGTTTGGACATGTGATCCAAATATTTTAGGATGTTAACGTTGGGGCTATCACCAAAGTCCTTAATCCTTGATACATACTTCATTCCAAAGATGTGCCTCTCGTGTACAAGAGATCTGTGGGGATAAAACTTAGTCTGTTTGAGGATGTGTAAAACATATTTCGTCATCGATCCTCCATGATGATGTTGACCTTTCCTGGTTTGTATCGCCAAGACATGTCAATGTTCTATTGGATTTACTACCGACAGTATGTGTTGTAAAGGCTGCCTGACCTTCGCTGTCGTGTGAATCAACAAAAAAACATTGTAATCCCCGCCGGGGATTGGCTTAATCTTCGATGATGTGTATGTCATCGGATGAAATCCCTGTTGGGCAAACAGTTAAGGCTGCTTGACCTTCGCTGACGTTTGAATCAACAGAAAATGCACATTGTAACTCTCTCTGGGGTTCTCCTGATCCTCGCTGATGTGTGTATCAACGGCTGCAATCATCGAATGGATTTCGACGCTTCATTGGATTTACTTGCCAACGGTTGAAGTGATGTCAAGGTTTCTTGACCTTCGTTGATATGTGTGTCAATAGATAAATATGCATTGTAACCCCCGCCGGGGATATGTTCTTCGACATATGAAATGCGTGATGCCCCCACCGGGGATATATTTTGTAGAATGTGTGATGCCCCCGCCGGGGTTTGAACCTTAGAATACGTGATGCCCCCTAATAAGTAAGTTTTATACCTACTTATCCGGTATTTGTTACTTGAATTAGTTGCTTAATCTCATGTTTCTTGGTTATTTTTCAGGCATTTTGTGTTCGTTTTGTAGATTATATGCTTGGGAGCTGAAATCGCAAAGAATTGGTCTGAAATCGCAAAGAAAAGTAATTCGAACATCATTTGGGCTTCCATATTCATTTCATGTTCTTGGCTTGGAACTAGGATTACATTGTAGATCTTCTTCTTAGCTTTCCGGAACATCTTGAATCATTCCAATCGGGGTTCGGATGCAAGAGTTACGATCTTTGTACCAACGGACGTTGAACTTCATTGTTTTGGGGGGCCATTTTCATAGTAGTCACTTCCAGCCCAATTTTGACCTTCATCCGTCCGTTATTTCTCAATTCTTAAAAAATGAAAGTTGTAGAGCTCGTCGATATCTTCAATTTGATAGGTGGAAGGCCTCGTAACTCTTCCCAGATCAAAAGTTATGGCCGTTTTCCCAAAGTACGTTAGAGCAGAAAAAGGACCCCCGTCAGGGCGGGCATACCAGCTACAAAATAGTAGGGACCCCCACAGGGGAGGGCCCTTTATGCCTTTACCCCCTGTCGGGGCGGGGGTACGCGCAAAAAACTCAGTTTTTGTCCAAATTTGAGTTCGAGAAGGATTGTTTCGATCTGATTGACTCAAGGACTTCCAAGAGGACTTAAAGACATATAAAGAGACTTGTAAAAGGAGGAGAATCAGAAGGATTAGAGGGGAGATTAGAAAGGAGAGAGGATTCCATTAGATTAGATTAGAGTAGAATAGGAGAAAACCTTAGTTCTTATGAGATTTGGAGATTGAAGCAACTTGGAGACCATTGAAGATTTAAAACAGGAGCAAGGAGGGAGCTTCAAATCTGCAGACAACAGATTCTATCTTCTTATCTTCTTCTATCTTTGTCTTTTTAATGATTATTCAATTTTGGATTCTTAGTTTTAATTCAATGAACTAATTCTTTGTTTGAAATTACAATGGATCTTATTGTGTAGTTTATTTTAATATGCATCGCTATCAATTATTATGTTCTATTGTGAGGATTGTCCATTGTGATTTGGACTTAATTGTTTAATTAGTTGGCCATCAATTACCGTGATAATCTATATGAACTCGAGAGATGAATTATAGATTTAGATATGATCATGATAGCATGTGTTTGTGATTTCTGCATAGATGGAATTCATGATTCGTGTTTAGGATAGAGATATGCCTTTACGCCATATGTAATCTTATAGAGAACTTATGCTTTAAATCTTTTTTAATTGTAATTCACATAGAGATATAGTAGATTAGTTAATTAAGGTGTCTTGCTTAATTCTATCATCTGTGGATTTAAGTGAGTATGGGTTTTATGCATCGAGAGGTGCTTTTATCTGCTTTAGTGTTCTTGATTAACAATTCATGATAGAAAATAATTGATGAGGAGTGTGTTAACTTAAATGAAGCAATAAGTGAAATTTTGATCTTAAATCTCCATAATCTGATTTTTAATTAGTGGTAATTAGATTAGATTAGTTAAATAATTTAATTTATATAATTTGAAATTCATTCGTTTAAATAAGATTGAGTTGGTTACGGGTTAGTACTTGGTGATTTTTATTAGACAATTCCTCGTGGGAACGATACTCTACTTTCACTTTATTATTTGTTGACCACGTATACTTGCGTGTTATGCGTAACTAGATTTTACCCAACAAGTTTTTGGCGTCGTTGCCGGGTAATTAGTTAATATATTTTTGCCAATATTAGCTTCAATCAAATTAGTCTTAATTTAAACATTTTTTTTCTTTTTATTTAATTCTCTTTCTATTTTTCTATCTTTTCAGGTACCATGAAGGAATTTAATTATCAATGGCCGTATACGAGAATGACTCAGCCAAGGGGAGCAGGGATTGATGGTCTCAATGCATTTTCTGCATTATCAGCGCAGCTTGAGACACTTTCGAGGATGTTGGACGTTGTTGCAGCCCAACGTAATCAAAGTGCTATTCTATTCCATGTTGTCTCTCTTCATTGCAGGTATTGGAGGTTCAATGGGCAGGCAAAAGATTATGAAAAGATTATTCAAGTCTAATTCAAGTGTGGTGCCCAATTTGTTCCATGTGCCTAACCTATTCTCCAAACTTAGCGAACAAGGAGGAGGATTGCTATATTTTCAGGGAAGTTCTCTGTTTACTTTTTTCTATTTCAGCCATTGAGGGCAATGTCTAGTTTAAGTTTGGGGGGCATTTTAGTGTCGTATTGCATATAGTTAGTTATTTGCATTGTAGTTTGTATAGTTACATTTAGTTTTTTGCACTCAGTTTTTTGCATTTAGTGTCGTATTGCATATAGTTAGTTATTTACACTGTAGTTCGTAAGTTACATTTAGTTTTTGAATTCAATTTCTTGAAATAAAATTTTTTTTTTGAAAAATTGAAAAATTAATAAGTAGTTTACTATGTTTATATAGCATTTAGTACATCTTGCATGAGTCCAGCTGTTTGATATTTATAGTTTATTTTTGTGACGCCCCCAAAATAGGTATACATCACCTATTCTGAGTCGCCAATACATGGTACAGAATACAAATACAATCTTTAATATATAATAAGAGAGCTGTGAGTTTTAATAAAAATATTATTTTTTAGACAAAATCCACTCTCAGAATAAGTCCTCATTACATTTATTGTCACACTAATTTATAGAATAGTGAGGACTACTAATACTATCATCTGGTCCATCACTACGTTCCCCGACTCATCCCAGCTATATTCTCATTTCCTGAAGAGAACAGTGAAAGAAAGGGTGAGCTCAACTAGCCCAGTAAGAAATATTATGACTAAGATAATGGAGAATAAATTATCATTAGCCTTAAACAGTGTTAAACTGATACAATATAACAAACATCAAGTTTAACTGCAGCGGAACAAGCAACCCATTAGAAGAGTCAAGTAGAGAACAAAATATACTATCTTCTATGATTTAAAAGGTTTTTAATAACTTTTATCGCTGGGACTCAGCTAAAAAAAATAATCCACATCATCGAATCACCCCTGCAGTACGGCCAAGGATATTCTTTAGTATCACGACCACAATTATCCATGCACTACAGGCCAAGAATATTTGTGTATTCATTAATGGTCATAATCATGCCAACCACTGTCCATCAATGCACTACGGGCCAATGAGAACTTTTACCACATCATTTGTAACATTACGGTCATGATTATACCGAATAATCCATGCTCATAATCATACCAAGTCCATCTATGCACTATAGGCCACAGATAACTTTCAACAGAATATAAACATGAGGATGATGACAATGATATAAGAATTCAATAAAACAAGTTCAATAATTAATTTATTCAGGAACCAATAACGTCCAAATTGTCAACATGATACTGCTTTGTGGAGTAAAATTCAAGAATGCTTGGAAGAATATTTTCATGAAAAGATACTGGATGAAGCGCAAATATCAAGGATATTCCACTAATTTCATGGAGTATAAAAGTCAAAACTTTAATCAACTGAATATAATAAAGAATGGAATAACAAAAAAAATCACCATGCATGCGATAGACCGCACATACAGGTTATTCCAACAAGAAAATAAATAATGGAACCAGGTTATGCGTAAACGTACCGATAGGATATTCTGACAGACTAATAAATAATAGAACCAGGTCCGGCGTAAACGCACAGACGGGATATTCCAACAGAATAATAAATAATGGAACCAAGTCCGGCGTAAAGCGCAGACATGATATTCCGACAGAATAATAAATAATGGAAACAGGTCCGGTGTAAAGCACAGACATGATATTCTGACAGAATAATAAATAATAGAACCAGGTCCGGCATAAAGCACAGACAAGATATTCTGACAGAATAATAAATAATTTAATAATAGAAGAATTTAACCAAGTATAGGGTAGCCTGCGTATACAGGTTATTCCAACAGAATAATAAAGAATGGAATAACAGAAGTTCTCTTCATGAATAAGAAAGAAAGAATACCCTTTACGAGTACAACAAATAATATCCCTTACCGTAAAAGAAACTTGATATCGGAGTAGTGAAGTAGCAGAATACTTTTCTTCTTTCTCTCTATAGTTTCTTTCTCTAGAGTTTCAGTGAATTCATAAGAAAATAATGAAGGAATGAGCTTCTATTTATAAAAAAATAGACTGCATAGTAACAAACCCATGAATGGTCTAGATTGATTTACTTTAATCTGACAGTCCATATTAAAAGCAAAATCTTTTAAATAAAATATAATATATTCTATTTATAATCTAATAAAACGAATAACTTTATAAAAGATTTTACTATGCAAACACTATGCAGGCACGATACAAACACTATGCATAATAAAATATAATATATTTTAATTATTGTCTAATAAAACAGATAACTTTATAAAAGTATTCTGTTTTATATAAAAAGATTTTACTATTAGCCTAATAAAACGAATAACTTTATAAAAGTATTCTATTTTATATAAAAAGCTTTTCTATTTTATTACATTAATAATACCAATAAAACAAAACTGAGTGACTTATCACGTAAACATCAATAATCAATATCGTGTGTTACTATGCAACTACACGTATTACTGTACTTTTACTACCGAGTAGTTCAACAGTTTTAATGATAAAACTTCCGTCATTATTTTCATAAAGTATTTTTTGTCGTTTTCTCAATCCGATAATAATTCTGTTGTGGGGTCCACCAATGATTGTGTCGTCGTACGAATATTTCCTGTTAAAACGAATATTCCCCGACCAATCGAATATTATATAGCAACTTGCGTACTTTGCAAAATTTATAAATATTACCCACAACTATAACATTATATCAATTTTACTCCATAATATTGAAAAATGATATTTATAGAAAATTCATCTTTATTTATAAAAGTTGGGGTCTTAGAATTTTGACCAATGATGAGATTTGAATTGGGTAGACAAGTATAGCACTGACTATTAGAGCTTTGATGTGATTTCTTGTTATGAATTGAGTATTTTTCTGTTTGAAACTGGTATAATAAGGATAGCACAGTAAAAATAACTTGTTGATTGATTGAGTTTAAATTGATACATAATGGGACTCTAAAGGATAATGCTAGTTTGAATGAAAAAATGACAATAATAAGTAGTGATGTCTAAAGTTAGACAAGAATCTAAGTTTGGAGGAATATTTGTGGTATCTAAGCTATAAATAAAAAAAGAAAAAAAGAAAGAAAAGAAAGTATGAATAAACACCGTGGCATGCTTGTCTAGTTTTGTGGCCTTTGTTATTTGAGTAAGTAAGCCCGAGGGGATTGTCTTTACATCTAGAGCCCTAAGGTCTTAATAGTTTGGGAGTCATTGGTCGAAAGCTTATTAAGGTAGCATTGAAAAGCCTAAGGGAATAAGACATTGCATAGCTATGTGTATATAAACCAAAAAAAATTAAATAAAACGGAAAATAAGAGCAAAAAGCCCTCGTAGATGAAAAATGAAGCATACGTATCCCATGTTGACCCTCGATATTAGTAATTGTTTGATTTTAGTTGGATCTAGCTTGTTTTTTATTTGATTTCTTGAGTTTCCACTGCATGATGCCTTCGCAGAGACTTAATATGTGTTAAATTTGATTTTACATCAATTAACATTGTTGTTGAGCACACACGCGCTATATTAATAATAATAGTCTCAAATTTGATGATTGATTGGGAAGTTACTGATTTGTTTTGATATGATGTATTATCATGTTTACTTGATTTTTCTAAGGCCGGTTGAATAGAATTGTTTCTGTCATTACTGCATGATTCGTAGGCACGTAGATTAGTTGTATTACATAGCATTGTTGTTTTGTGTTTTTGATTGAGGACAAGCAAAGGTTTAAGTTTGGGGGTATTTGATAAGTAGGCTTTATACCTACTTATCCAGTATCTGTTACTTGAATTAGTTGCTTAATCTCATGTTTCTTATTTACTTTTCATGCATTTTGTGTTCGTTTTGTAGATTATATGCTTGGGAGCTGAAATCACAAAGAATTGGTATGAAATCGCAAAGAAAAGCAATCTAGACATCATTTTGGCTTCCATGTTCATTTTATATTCTTGGCTTAGAACTTGGATTACATTACAGAGCTTCTTCTTAGCTTTCCATAACATCTTGAATCATTCCAATCGAAGTTTTGATGCAAGAATTATGATCTTTGTACCAACAGACGTTGAACTTCACTCTTTTGGGTGGCCATTTGCATAGCTATCACTTCCATCCCAATTTAGACCTTCATCCATCCATTATTTCTCAATTCTTAAATAATGAAAGTTGTAGAGCTCGTCGGTATCTTCGATTTGATAGGTGGCAAGCCTCGTAACTCTTCCCGGATCAAATGTTATGGCTATTTTTCCAAAGGACGTCAGGGTAGAAAAAGGACCCCAGTCGGGGCGGGCTTTCCCTTCGTAAAACCCCCACCGGGGCGGGAATACCTGCTTCAAAACAGTAGGGACCCCATCGGGGCGGGCCCTTTATGCCATATACCCCCCTCCGGAGCGGGGGTACGCACAAAAAACTCGATTTTTGTCCAAATTTGAGTTCGAGAAGGATTGTTTCGATCCGATTGACTCAAGGACTTCCAAGAGGACTTAAAGACATATAAAGAGACTTATAAAAGGAGGAGGATCATAAGGACTAGAGGGGAGATTAGAAAGGAGAAAGGATTCCATTAGATTAAATTAGAGTAGAATAGGAGAAAATCTTAGTTTTTATGTGATTTGGAGATTGAAGCAACTTGGAGACCATTGAAGATTCAAAGTAGGAGTAAGGAGGGAGCTTCAAATCTGCAGACAACAGATTCTATCTTCTTATCTTCTTCTATCTTTGTCTTTTAATGATTATTCAATTGTGGATTCTTAGTTTTAATTCAATGAACAAATTTTTTTTTTGAGATTACAATGGATCTTATTGTGTAGTTTATTTTAATATGTTTTGCTATCAATTATTATGCTCTATTGTGAGGATTGTAAATGTGATTTGGACTTAATTGTTTAATTGATTGGCCATCAATTACCGTGATAATTTATATGAACTCGACAGATAAATTATAGATTTAGATATGATCATGATAGCATGTGTTTATGATTTTTGCATAGATGGAATTCATGATTCGTGTTTAGGATAGAGATATGTCTTTACGTCATATGTAATCTTATAGAGAACTTGTGCTTTAAATCCTTTTTAATTGTAATTCACATAAAGATATAGTGGATTAGTTAATTAAGATGTCTTGCATAATTCTATCATCTGTGGATTTAAGTGAGTATGGGTAATATGCATCGAGAGGTGTTTTTATCTGCTTTAGTGTTCTTAATTAACAATTCAGGATAGAAAATAAGTGATGAGGAGTGTGTTAACTTAAATGAATCAATAAGTGAAGTTGTGATCTTAAATCTCCATAATCTGATTTTTAATTAGTGGTAATTAGAATTAGTTTAGTTAAATAATTTAATTTATATAATTTGAAATTCATTCGTTTAAATAAGATTGAGTTGGTTACGGTTAGTACTTGGTGATTTTTATTAGACAATTCCTAATGGGAACGAGACTCTACTTTCACTTTATTACTTGTTGACCACATATATTTGCGTGTTGTGCGTAACTAGATTTTACCCAACACCCCCGCCGGGGTTGTATTTGAAAATTAAGGTGACGACCCTGAATCGGCGGCATTGGACTTACGTAAGGTATTGCCAAGTGCGACTTATAACATCTGAGATCATCGGCATTGTGTACCCTGTGCTTGGGCGAACACCTATGAGTAATGTGCAGACCCACGGTTCAGTCTGAGAAAACTAGGATTGTAAGCCATTCTGCTCAATCGCGTAGCGTTTTTATTCCTAATTTGACCTTTTCAGCATGGGAGAACTCCTTTGCAACTCGAACTGGACCGAGTCGGAGGTATGGGATCCACGTAGGGGTGCCGCAGGTACACTTGCAGCAGCTGCAGATAGACCTACGGCCAGCCGTGGATGGCTATTAATGTTGCAGTTTGCTTTCTCAAGTCATTTCATATTGTGCCGCTAAGGAAATTCGAGAGCTCTTCTTATGATCTGCTGAGTTCGGGTGTTTTTCTGTAAATTCTGTCACCGTACAAGTGTTCTACACTGTCCTGATAATGTATGCATGCCTTCTTTTCCAGTTTTTATCCGTTGGAAAATGACTTATCATATGAAATGCATCTAAACACATAGTAGTGAATATGTATGCTCAAATGACTTGATAAAATAATATTCCACATAGTAGATGTTAGTATTAAACCATGCTGAACATAATGATGTGAAAAAAATTGACTTTTGCGACAGTCAAATTGGCACCTTTTTCTGCTATTTCTTATCATATTTGAGGATAAATGAGCAAAAGGTAAAAATGCAAAGTAATCTTGGTATTGAGGCTACCCTTATGGATTGATGACTTTGACTTTTTAATGCTTATAGTATGTATATGACTGTGTGCAGGTGTGCTACTGAATAGCCACCTAGTCATGCCTATGTGCATGTGGATAGTCCTATTTACAAAGGTGACTATGGCAAAAAATTTCAAAATGTAAGCATTGGATAGTCATGTATTTTTAACTCTACTGTAGACGTATGTTAAAGTAATGCATGCATGCATGTAGTCATAAAATGCATTTTGAAAAGCTGCAGGTTAGAAAATACCACACCCTTTCTGAGGTGATTTGGAGACTTACCATTCAGATATTATGGATCCAGATCAGCCGAGTAGTTCCCACAGGACCACTTCTGGTGTACGGAGGAGGGCTTCAGAAGTGCCTCAACCCCGTTCTGTTAGACAGCCTCGTCGGTTGGTGGAGGCGGTGATACGTCCAGTCCAGGTTGATGTGTCGGACGTCGAGGATGAGGGGGAGGATGTTCTGGTTATGAACCCTGCTCCTGCTATGCATGTTCCCCGTAGGGACCTCCCGAGTATTCAGGTGGCAAACCTAGAGCTTCTGGGTGATTTGAGTTGAAATCCCTCGATTTATTGGCATGCCAATGAGGTATGACGTTAGATCTTAATCTTCCTTCTTTCCTATTGATGAGGATTAAAGGGTTCTGATGTTGATCTGTATTTCATGTAGGTTCCTGGCTTCACACAGCCTAGAGGGAACTGGTTCAGTATTCACTCCATGTACCAGACTCTACATCCTGACTATAGAGCGATTGTGCATGATTGGGGCTTTAGGGCATTCTTTACCATCCTTCCCCGCCGTTGTCCCTAGGGTTACCTCAGGGCATTGTCTAAGTGCTAATTTCACCAGACTCAGTTACTCCATTTGTTGGACTGTGAGGTGATGATGACACCGATGGATTGGTGGTTTATCACAGGTATGGAGTTTGGAAGGGCACCAGTGCCTTGCACTGCAGACATTACCCCCACGACCGTCAGATCCTTGCTAGGAGTTCCAGACGGGGACCTCAAGGGCAGGACTGTGCGTATGGGTCCTTTGAGTGTGGATGCTATAAGTGGGCTATTGAGCGAGCCCATACCAGCTGATGTCAGAGTCAGGGATCGCATTCTTCAACGATTGTTCCTGATGATCATTAGGGGCTGCTTCATAGCAGATAACTCTTCTACGGTGTCATTCGCTTTGATCAGCTCCATGCGACATGTGGACCGTATAGGAGATTATGATTGGGGTTCCTACACCTTTGCCTATTTCCTCAAGGGAATGCGCATGCGTTCGTAGGGCTTGACCGGGGCTTGGTTAGGATTCTACCCATTTCTGTTGGTGAGTATTTCTCTTGTACTTTCCCATGTATAGGTTAAGAGTGTTTACTAACAGCAGATGTTTGCCTTTGTGTTGGCAGTTTTGGGCCTATGAGAGGCTCCCATACTTGCATCATGTGAGTGTGTTAGGATTGGATACCTACCCACGAGGACGGCGATGGCATCATTCCATATTGGTTGGGTCTCTGTAGCTGAGGGTTTTACTCATTATCGCCTACAGCTGGAGTTGTTGACAGTTGACATCATTACCTTGATTTTCTATTCTGGGGAGCACTTAGCCATCAGATTCGAGGATGGATACCTGACTGGTGTCGAGTACGTGATTTCCACCCGTAGAGTTCCTCTCTTTATAGATGGAGGATGGGAGCTCTATTTAGAAGATTGTACTATTAGGAGAACCACAGGAGAGATCTGTATGCCGATCTTGCCTCCTGCCAAGCGTTATTGGCATGTGTCGCAGTCACCTGTCGTTGATATCCCACTGTTGGGCATTGATGGTTTTGCACTGTCAGAGGGTCCCTGCACTCAGGAGATATTCCATCATTGGTGGTCCCCTCGTACTATTGGACCCAAGACCCGCGCCACTCAGTTCATGGGGGATATGATTCCAGGATCCGTGATGATGATGGATTAGCTAGCTTGTGTCCGAGATCTGACTCATGTGACACAGATTGACAGTTTGACCCAGCGACTGGACCGAGCACATTTCGTTATCTGGCATTTGGGCAGAGATCTGGCAGAGGCAGATTCATTTGATCCTTCCAGCTCAGGTGCTTGCCCCCTCAAATGACCCATTTGACTTTGTCGGTGCAGATCCTCCTCTATATAGGCCTGATATCCCTACTGATAGAGATCCAGTGACTCAGGAGGAGTTACATCAGGCGGACAGGATTGATGATGTAGATATTGACACCATTGTCTTCTTCTGATGTGTATTCTCTCTATCTCTTTTGATAGGCCTCTGAGAGCTATTAGGTGGCTATGCCCCATTCTCGCTATATCTTTTGTTAGGCATCTGTTAGTAGTAGGGCGTCTGTGCCCTATTGCCCTATATTTTTAGCTGTACGGAGATGATGTATATAGATAATGATATACTTATGAATGTATGTATAGTTTTTCATTCCTTATATCATATTGTCATCTATTATCTATAATACATGTATCACGTCATGCATATGTATGTATGTCCAGAGATATTCAGCCTTGACCCCTGGATGGTCTTATGATACGGCCTATATAGATGTCTTCTTCAATAGTCAGCCGCATAGACCATATCACACCATTATTGGTGTCATCACGTCTTAGATCGTGGTATGATAGTATGTCACCATCAGACAGGGTGACTGTAGATCAGCTGTTGCAGCATACTATGACCCTCTTGATATTTCAGGTTCCCGCAGGATTTATGGAGGGCATGTTGGATCACTGGGTACCAGAGAGGCAGGTTTTTCGGTTTGAAACCCAGAAGTTGACTCCGACTCTGGAGGAGTATGCACGTTTGACGATGCTGCCACTTAACAGACCTTGCATACACATGGCTTTAGGGGACATGAGTCGATGGTTCATGACCCTCACCAGACTAAGGCGTAGAGTTGTGCAGGATGAGATCACATTCGGCCACGTGATATCCCAGCGTTTTCTGATTAACAGATTTGGCTCTGAGGATAGCTATGCTCGGCATTATGGGGATTTCACCATATCAGAGAGCCAGTGGCATTTGGCCAGGGTGGATGCATTCTTGATGTGCATAATGGCGTATATATACATGCCATAATATGTGGATGAGCTGGATATCGGCGTTATCATGGCAGTGAGAGCTCTCAGGGAGTGTCGTACCATCATTTCGATGATTAAAACGGAGATGCTGAGGTCGGCTATGTTTTACATCACTTACCCTGCAGGGGTATTCATAGGTAGTTTGGTCATGCTATACGTGTGGTTTATGTCACACTTGAGACCGATTAGGACCTTCCACCGACACGGGTACTGCTTTACCCATGATATAGCCATGTCCTACTCCTTTCATACATCAGGGTGTATAGACGCTATGTCTTGGTCGGTATTTTTGGCGGCGATCAGTGATCCGTTTGGCATACTGCCGTGCTCAGGGCTCAGCTCACCTTATAGCTTTATTATTCATGCTCCGGGACATGGATTATCTCCCTCTCACTGGTTTAAGGGGCATGGCTACCTACCACCCGCTGGCCGTGCTGTCGCAGTTTGACCAGTTCCAGGACTTTCATCCTTTCGAGGGGGTGCTAGGTCAGCATTTAGCTTCTCGCTATCTTTCAGCAGAGGACCGATCCCGGGTGTATGCTTGTTGGGATCAGCGAGAGATAGTTACTTTTTCTGCTAGCTATCCAGGATGTTCGCCAGAGTATTCTGCGTGGATGGAGACAGAGACTTCATCGGCTGCGGTAGTATCCACAGTGCCGGATAGTGATTCAGATGATGTAGAGCCTATGGAAGACCTTGATTCCCACATCGAGGAGGAGCCATTTACTGGGTTTCCAGCATCTCCTTTAGATTCTCCCAGTACTAGCACTATTGTGATTCAACATTCAGCCCAGTACTTTGAGCAGAGACTTCATTTGATGACCTTAGAGAGAGCTCAGGCTAGATCCTTGATGTTGACTGCCCTTGATGGAATAGACGCAGCTCTATTAGAGAGAGATGAGGCATTAGCTCGTATAGATGTCATTGTTGTTGAGCGGGATGAGGCCAGATCAGCCAGAGATGCATTGATAGTCGAGAGGGATAGCGCTATATCTGCTCGAGATGTAGCCGTCATAGATAGTACTGCAGTGAGATCCCTTACCACTGGCATGATTGCAGAGATGAGCACATACATTGATGAGCATAGAGTCGCCATACAGATGGTTATAGATCTGTTGGCTCGCGTGGATACCCTTGTACAGGAGACCACAGCTTTACCTCCTTCTTCTGAGAGGGATGCCATGTTGGGCTTGATAGCTCGCATATACACCGATTTGTAGATGGGCTTGTATTTTCATGCATAGACTAGCTTAGCCATTTTGTCATGTACAGTTTATATTTGTGTATATCAAACAACATTATATATTGCAGGGAAATATATTTTTGATCACTTCCCTTTTAGATATGCCTTAATACTTGCTTGATATTTTGCCTGCTTCTTCAGGGCTTGTGATCTTGATGTATTCTGAATTCCTCCTGGATGGATGGACATTGAGTTGTCTCTGGATAGTTCAGAATGGATCATTGATCTGTGTGTATCCCTACCATCTTTGGTGTCTTGGGACTAGTTTCTACATGGAAATGTGGAGAGGAGTGTGGCTTTCCTCTCTGAGACTGACCGCACCACAGATGGTCGCCAGTACTACTTTTAGGAGGAGCCTAGTTAATTCCATCTCTTATGGATTGGTATTGCTCTTCAAGGTACAACCGCAGCTTAGATGGTCGCCGAATCTCCTATTTAAGAGGAGGTCAGGTAGTTCCATCCCTTTAGTCTGAAGCCAATGAAATGTAGTGGATTGAAGGATGATCCCAGTACCGTTAACAAGTGTTGGTGTTTTGGTAGGGGGGTGAGACAGAACCATGAACTACGTACTCCTATTAAAGAGGAGATCAGGTCTGCGTAGTTCAAACCTGGTGTAAGAGGTTCAACGCTGTTTGTGGCAGAAAGGGTGTATGAATGTTTTTTTGTTTTTGTTTTTGTAAGGAGAAGGGTGTAGAAATGTTTTTGTTTTATTGCAGAGAAGGGTGTAGAAATATTTTTGATGTTTTTGTTTTATTGCGACCGGGCCATATACAATGGTTTCCTACGTACTCCCGTGTATCAAGGAGATCAGGTCGACGTAATTTACCCCTTAGGATGAGTTGAAAAGCTTGATCCCATGTGCTGGTCAGACTGCGGGGACAAAGAAAGTTTGATCCTAAGTTCAGGATAAACTGCAGGTGTGAAAAAGTTTGATCCCATGTGTGGGGACAAACTGAAAGCGCGAAAGGTTCAATCCCTAGGGGGATAACCAAAGTTGAATGAACGGAATGAAGCCAGGCTGCTGGCTTGAAGAGTATGTTTCCCTGAGGGGCAAAGTGTGGAAAAGAATTGTATGTGGTAATGGATTAAAGAACCGGAATGACTGGTGATCTGATGATCCAACACTAGGATGTTTGCTTGATGGAAACATCAGACATAGTACCGTTTCACGGTATCCGAGTTGATGAGTTGCAGAAATTCATCGACGTCCATTTCATGCAATCTGAGAGCACCTCCCGTCAATACCTCCTTGACAATAAACGGGCGTTCCCAGTTAGGGGCGAATTTTCCCTTGGACGGATGGGAGCTGTCGTTGACACTCCTAAATTAACCTCACTTTCACTTCACAATTTATAATAATTAGCACAACAGCAAGTAAGGATCGATCCCACAGATAGTAAAGTTGTTTTAGAATTATTCTACTATTTTAACAGAAAATAAAGATGGGGGTTTTTTAAAATTACTTTTTAAACTAAGAGAACAAAAATTATTGATGAAATTAACCAAATATATAAAAAAACATCAGTTCTGCAGTTTAGTTTCACCAAGTACATCAATCAATTAATCAATTTATTATTATTTTTCCTTCAATGAAACTATTAGCCCTAGATAACAATAAGCTCTGCTATCCGAAATTCTCCTTAGATTATCACTGTATGAAACAAGTTCTCCACCAGATTCTAACTAGCATATAACCTAGAATAAGCTCTCTAGATTTAATATGATAGAAGCATTAAGAAATAGAGAATTAGGCTAACTCAAGCAACAAACACATAAGCTCGATTTGTTTAACTTGTTTTCTGATAATCTTAGCAATAAACAAAAGCTTGTCCACAATTATTATTACCAAGTTGCTACTTATGACGAAGACAGATATCAATTACACGTAATACCAATCTTAATCTAGCATGTGATAATGATCAAACTAATTCAATTGGCCATATCAAATTAATTAGATCAATTAGCATGCAATCAATGAAAACAGATTATCAGTAGAAATTCCACACAAGAAGGAATAAATAATAATACTCAATTAATTAATTACTTGTAACAAGGATTCACCTCCCTTTAGAACTAAATAAAAAAAACTAGCCTGACATGCTCTTGAGTCTGCACTCCAATAGATGATGGTTGATAATTGAATGAATAAAATCCTGACTCTCATTCTCTATTTATAGTGCTAGACAAAGTCCTAAATCCTATAGGAAGTAGAAATCCAAATCCTAAAAGGAATTATAAATCATAACTAGTTTTC
Organism: Panax notoginseng; assembly: GCA_016801055.1. Taxonomy (NCBI): domain Eukaryota; kingdom Viridiplantae; phylum Streptophyta; class Magnoliopsida; order Apiales; family Araliaceae; genus Panax; species Panax notoginseng. The sequence goes on along the minus strand of CM029014.1, from coordinate 144,103,124 downwards.
ATAAAGAAATAGAATCCAATTTGGAAATAAATGTTAGTCTAAAGACATCCTAATACTAATAGAAATGTAAATCCAATTCCATGTAGAAGTCTGCCAAAATCTGCATTTAGAAACTTTCCAAAAATCCCAAATTTCCCAATTTTCCCGCTCAAATTCGCTGGGGTGAATTTTCATTTTCTGATGCGACGTCCTTTGGTAAAATGACTATAATTTTTGATCCGTGAGGAGTTACGAGGCCTACTACCTATCAAAATGAAGATATCGACGAGATCTACAACTTTTATTCTTTGAGAATTAATAGAATATTTAAGCATCAAGGTCGAAATCGGGCTCCAAGTGACTGCTATGTAATTTACAATTTCCAAACTTTGAGGTTCAACGTCCGTTTGGTAAAAAGATCATAACTTTTTCATATGAACTCCGATTGGGACGATTCAAGATGATTCGAAAAACTAAGGAAGAGCTCTACAATAAAATCTAAGTCCCAAGCCATGACCATGCATCCAACTTAATGTTGAAAACCCTGCAATTTTCCCTTTATTCTCATTTCAACTCCAATTCTTTCTGAAATCATTAAACACATTAATAAGCTCATATACACATGAAACATGAAATAAAACTAAACACAAAGGAATAAAAATAAATAAATAATATGCATTCATCAAATTCCCCCACACTAAGCCTTTACATGTCCTCGTGTAAACCAAAAGTCTGTTTTCCAGAAAAATTCTATTCAACCATAGTGTCAAAAGATTTCAAGATACAAGTCATTACTATCAACACAAAATTTGCAGAAATCTAACAAACGCCTTATCAATCAACTCACAATTACCAACCTTACCATTTCACCAATGAATTTCATTAAATCAAACTGTAGCCACATAAGTAACTTTCCCAAAATCATCATACTTACTCAACTTAGTTACCATAGAGCAAATATCGTGCACACTGACTCACAACTAAGAACAAATTTTTCTCGCTTTTTAATTTTTTTTCATAGAACCTTCTTTTTAGCACAAATGAACGTATTTTCATGCTTTTCTCGTATATTTTTCTCTTTTCTTGACATGTGCAATGTCTCCCTTTCTTAGGCTTTTCAGAGTTACCCATTAGCGAACTTTCCACCAACGACTCCCAAACCAGATGATCTTAGGGCGCTAGGTGTAGAGACACCCCTAAGGCTTACTTATTCAAGTAACAAAGGCCACAAAAGTCGACTAGTCAAGCTGCTTTTATCCATCGCACTTTTCAGCGTGAATACCGATGCTTCCCGAGGCTTGGATACCCAGTTATTTTGCACAATGGACATTGAAGTAGATTTTCTATTTTCATTTTTTTCTTCTTTTTTTTTCATTCATCATTTTTTTCACATGGTTTTGCACAACATAAGCAAGTTAAACAGTTCTAAGTCTTGAAATCAGTGCACATAGACAACTCCACAAATAACTTATCTAAATAAACATGCTTCTCATTTTCAAGTACTCAAGCATCACAAATTCAATTCAAATCAATTACTATGGATCATGGCTTAGTTGTCATCATTCATTAACAAATTAAGCATCAAACAGATTCTGAATTTTAGCATCAATTTTCAATCTTTGACTTTAACCTTCGAACACATAGGCAAATAGAACCATGGAACCCAAGTTTTTTTAAAAATATTCAGAATTTTTTTTAACTTCCCATCAAAATTGGATTATTATTCCTAAATAAAATAAAATAAAACCTAAATCTCCCCCCACAATTAAACCTTACATTGTCCCCAATGTAAGGAAATCATGCAAAGAAGAAAATACTACTAGCTGACATGCAATAAAAAAATAAAAAGTAAAGGGATAGAAAAATCAAATCTGAGATCTTAGGTTGCCTCCCAAGCAGCTGCTCGTGTTTAACATCTTTGGCTCGACGTCATGTCTCTTTTCTCAACCGGCATCAAGAAATTCTATAGCATTCATCATCGGTAGATTCAACCTTCTTTGTGCATTCCTCGTGGGCTTTGTTCCGTCATCCAACAAAATTCGATACTTTTCTGAATATTTTGGTAACGAGTGTAAGGCAGCCTTAGTTTCCTTCAATTCCTGATGCCATTCTATCTCGTTTTCCATGTCCATGTCCAAACTGTTGGTGATAGAAACCTCCAAGTTGTCCTTATGCAGATGTTCAAAAGTTTCCTACACTAAGGAGTCAATCACATCAATCTCAAAAACATGATTCACATCACAAGGATATCTCATGGCATCATAGATGTTAAACTGAATCTTCTCGCCATCAAATTCCATAGTCAAGGTCCCATTATGCACATCGATCATGGTTCTTGCCATTTTCAGGAATGGTCTTCCTAACAAGATGTGGGAAGGGTTTGGTGATGTATCATCTTCTATATCCACAATGTAAAAATCAGCAGGAAAGATTAGTTCGTTCACCTGCACTAAGACATCTTCAATTACCCCTCGGGGGTAAGTGTTAGTACGATCATCCAATTGAATAATCACACCAGTATTTTTCAAATGACCTAGATTTAAGGAAGCATAAACAGATAAAGGCATAACGTTAATTGAAGCTCCTAAATCTAGCATGGCTTTTTCAAATCAGGTGTTTCCTATTTTGCATGGGATTATAAACATTCCTAGATCTTTACATTTAGGAGGCATTTTTCTTAGAAGAACAACAGATACATTTTCCCCGACTGTGACTTTTTTATTATTTTGCAATTTTCTTTTATTAGTGCATAATTCTTTCAAAAACTTTGCATACCGTGGAACTTGTTTAATTGCAGCAAGGAGAGGGATGTTCACTTCTACTTTCCTATAAGTCTCTAGAATTTCTTTTTCTTGTTCATCTTTCTTTATAGTTTTAGAGTTTCTGGGGGGAAAGGGTAGAGGAATGTTTTTAAGCTTACAAGGAGAGTGAGATTGTACCTTGGATTTTTTTTGTTTCCTCCTTAGCTGCTTCCTTTTCAAACTCAATGGTGGCCGATGGTTTATCCATTTGTTTTTCACTCCGCAAAGTTATGGCACTTGCATTCTCCCTTGGGTTGACTACTGTTTGAGATGGTAATTTTCCTGAGCCTCTAGATTCCAATATCCCCACAGTTGTAGCTAGTTGTCCTACTTGGTTCCTCAAATCTTGAACCGAAGTTTTTGTCTCTTACTGGAACTGTTGTGTCTGATTCATGAACTGTTGTGTTTGTCCCATAAATTGTTGTGTTTGTTCCATGAATGCTTTGAACATATCCTCCAATGATGTTCCAATAGGTACATGGACTGCTTGCTTCAGTTGATATTGAGGTTGGGCTAGTTGGAAGCCCTGCTGCATATGTGGAAATGCATGTGGTGCCGCTTGCTTGCTCCCATAACTCAGATTTGGATGATCCCTCCATACTAGGTTATACATGTTTGAGTACGGATTATACTTTCTCTAAGGTTGTGACTGATAATTTCCCATTGCATTAGCTTGTTGCATACCCTCATCATCTTGTAATGTTGGGCATTCATCTGTATTATGATTTGGTTGTAGACATATTCCATAAACCTTTGCAACTGGCAGTTGACCTGTAGCTAATTGTCTAACCATAGCAGTTAATTCAAAAATTTGTTGACCATAATCACAAGTGCTTACCTCGTTTACCCTTACCGGTGCATGATTTGTTCTAGTGCCATATTGTTGCGAGTTTGCTGCCATGCTTACAATTAAATTCCTTGCAGCCTCAGGGGTCTTGTCAACTAGTGCTCCTCCACTAGCTGCATCGATCATGCTTCTATCCATCGGTACCAATCCTTCGTAGAAATATTGGATAAGGTGTTCATCTATTGGATGCGGTGGACAGCTAGCACAAAGCTTTTTGAATCTTTCCCAATACTCGTATAGTGTCTCCCCACTGAATTGTCTAATCCCACAGATCTCCTTCCTTATGTTGGCTACTCTTGAGGCTGGAAAGTACCTGTCCAAGAACAACTGCTTCATGTCATTCCAAGACTCTATTGAACCTGAGGGTAGGTAGTACATCCAATCATTTGCCAAATCTTCTAGGGAGAATGGGAATGCTCTCAGCTTCATTTGCTCTTCGGTGATTCCGTGTGGTTTCATGGTGGAGCACACCACATGAAATTCCTTTAGATGTTTGTAGGGGTCCTCACCTGTAAGACCACAAAAAGTAGGCAGTAAATGGATTAGTCCCGATTTAAGTTCAAATGCAACATCTAAATTAGGATATTCAATGCACAGAGGTTGTTGATTTAAATTAGGAGTTGCCAACTCCCTGAGAGTTCTATTGTTGTTTTGAATCGCCATCTCTTCTTCTTTATCGGATTCGGTGGATGATTTGTTGGATAATAATTCTAAAGCTAAGTTGAGGCCTAGTGATGATGCAGAAGCCTCGTCTATATCTGCAGAAGACTGTTGAACTTTAAGTTTTTCCTTCCTTAGCCTCCTTGCAGTTTTCTCAATCTCTGGATCAAAATCTAATATAGTAGCCTGAGAAGATCGAGTCATAAAATAAGAACAAAAATAATAATAATAATAATAATAATAATAATAATAATAATAATAATAATAATAATAATAATAATAATAATAATAATAATAATAATAATAATAATAATAAATAATACAATAAAATAAAACGCCAAATTACTCCCCGGCAACGGCGCCAAAATTTGGGAGCTGTCGTTGACACTCCTAAATGAACCTCACTTTCACTTCACAGTTTATAATAATTAGCACAGTAGCAAGTAAGGATCGATCCCACATAGAGTAAAGTTGTTTTAGAATAATTCTATTGTTTTAACAGAAAATAAAGATGACGGTTTTTGAAAATTACTTTTTAAACTAAGAGAACAATAATTATTGATGAAATTAACCAAATATGTAAAAAAACATCAGTTCTGCAGTTTAGTTTCACCAAGTACATCAATCAATTAATCAATTTATTATTATTTTTCCTTCAAAGAAACTATTAGCCCTATATAACAATAAGCTCTGCTATCCGAAATTCTCCTTAGATTATCGCTGTATGAAACAAGCTCTCCACCAGATTCTAACTAGCATACAACCTAGAATAAGCTCTCTAGATTTAATATGATAGAAGCATTAAGAAATAGAGAATTAGGCTAATCCAAGCAACAAACACATAAGCTCGATTTGTTTAACTTGTTTTCTGATAATCTTAGCAATAAACAAAAGCTTGTGCATAATTATTATTACCAAGTTGCTACTTATGATGAAGACAGATATCAATTACATGTAATACCAATCTTAATCTAGCATATGATAATGATCAAACTAATTCAATTGGCCATATCAAATTAATTAGATCAATTAGCATGCAATCAATGAAAACAGATTATCAGAAGATATTCCACACAAGAAGGAATAAATAATAATACTCAATTAATTAATTACTTGTCACAAGGATTCACCTCCCTTTAGAACTAAATAAAAAGAACTAGCCTGACATGCTTTTGAGTCTGCACTCCAATAGATGATGGTTGATAATTAAATGAATAAAATCCTGACTCTCATCCTCTATTTATAGTACTAGACAAAGTCCTAAATCCTATAGGAAGTAGAAATCCAAATCCTAAAAGGAATTACAAATCATAACTAGTTTCCATAAAGAAATAGAATCCAATTTGGAAATAAATCTTAGTCTAAAGACATCCTAATGCTTATAGAAATATAAATCCAATGCAATGTAGAAGTCTGCCAAAATCTGCGTTTAGAAACTTTCCAAAAATCCCAGATTTCCCAATTTTCCCGCTCAAATTCGCTGGGGCGAATTTTCATTTTTTTCTGCGACGTCCTTCGGTAAAACGAGCATAACTTTTGATTCAGGAGGATTTATGGGTCTGCTACCTATCAAAACGAAGATATCGACGAGATCTACAACTTTCATTCTTCGAGAATTAACAGAATCTTTCAGCATCAAGGTCGAAATCGGGCTCTAAGTGACTGCTTTGTAATTTGCAATTTCCAAACTTTGAGGTTTAACGCCCGTTTGGTAAAAAGATCATAACTTTTTCATATGAACTCCGTTTGGGACGATTTAAGATGATCCGGAAAGCTAAGGAAGACCATGCATCCAACTTAATGCTAAAAACCCTGCAATTTTCCCTTTTTCCTAATTTTAACTCCAATTCTTCCTGAAATCATTAAACACATTAATAAGCTCATATACACATGAAACATGGAATAAAACTAAACATAAAGGAATAAAAATAAATGAATAATTGGCTATCAATGATCTTCTTCAAAACCAAGTCATGTTGAATAAACTGCCGTAGTCGGACTCTTTTGTTGTAGGATCGGGCAATCCTTTGTTGGTATAACTGACCATGGAAGATAGTCGCGGTTCTCCTTTCGTCTATTAGGGACAATTGGTGATACATGTCTTGTACCCATTGGTCTTCACCCAACTGAGCGTCTATCAACACTCTGAGGGATTCCATTTCAACTTATATGGGGAGCACTGCTTCCATCCCATAGGTTAATGCGTAGGGCGTTGCCCCAGTGGAAGTGCGCATTGACATTTTGTAGACTAACAGAGTAAGAGGCAATAGGTCAGGCCATCCTTTGTGGTTGGCAGACATCTTTTGCATAATCTTCTTGATGTTTTTGTTAGTCGCTTTAACAGGACCATTCATCTTTGGATGGTAGATGACGGAGTTAAGGTGTTTGATGTGGAATTTACTGCATAACTCCTCCATCATTTTGTTATTAAGGTTTTTAGCATTGTCTGATATAATTACCTCTAGTTGTCTATATCAACAAATGACATTATTTCTGATAAAAGTAATAATGACTTCTTTGGTAACCCTGGGGAAGGAGGCTGCTTCTACCCATTTGGTGAAGTAGTCGATCATTGTGAAAATAAAGCGATGTCCATTACTGACGATCACGTCCATTCCCTGCATTGAGAAGGGCCAAGGTGAACTCATATTGTGGAGTTCCCTCAGAGGGGCATGGATAGCATTTCCATGAATTTAGCCCTGATAACATCTCCTGACGTCGTCATTGCAGTCAGCCTTGAGAGAGAGCCAATAATGTCATGACCTGTAGATCTTCTTAACAAGTAAAGGGCCGCTCATGTGTGGGCCACATACTCCACCATGGACCTCATCCATGAGTCTCTGAGCTTGGTCTTTGTCCAGACATCTGAGGAGACCTAATCCTGCATCTCTTTTGTAGAGTGCATCTCCGCTCAGGTAGAATTTCATAGTCGATGGATCCACCTCTTCTCAGTCAGGGTCGCCTCAGCGGGTGTAGATCCGTCTCGTAAGCACTCCTTGATATGCTGATACCAAGGATGTTAGATGGGAGGTAGCTTATCTGATACTTCTCCAACATAGTCCCCATAGGCTGGTGCCTTATGCGGGGCAAATGCGACGATTGGCATGGATTCCTTGTCAGGTATATAAATCAAGGAGGCTAAAGTTGTTAACGTGATTGTAAAGTCATTCCTATTACGAGGAATGTGTAGAAAGGAGATTTCTTCGAACTCCAAAGCCATCTGTACAACTTTTCGATGGTAAGGCAGCAAATGTAGCTTTTTGGTTTGATAGATTCTCGTGGATTGTTTGACCACTAACTCTAAATTCCCAAAGACAGTTAACCGCCTGATGCCTATTGAACGGGCAAGTTTTAGTCCCATGATACAGCCTTCATACTCAGCTGTGTTGTTGGTGCTGAAAAACTTTAATTTGACGGCGACGGGATACAGCTCCCCCGTACCGGATACTAGAACTGCTCCAGCTCCAGAACCTTCCATATTAACAGCTCCATCGAAATACATATTTCATGTTTGGCATGTATCGTACTGATGGTGTTGCTGAACTGTCATTACCCCTTCATCGGGAAAGTATGTTTCCAAGGGTTTGAAGTCCCCTGAAGGAGTGGGGGGCCATTTGATCCGTAATTCCTTCACCTTTGATAGACTTTTGAGTCACGTAAACAATGTCAAATTATTATAGGATCAATTGTCATCTGGACAGTCGGCAATTTAACATGGGTTTACTGAACACGTACTTGATAGGATCCACGAGGGATATGAGATGGGTTGTGTGACTATGGAGGTAATGCTATAACCTCATAGAAGGCCATGCTAAAGCACAACAAGTCTTCTCAATTAGAGTGTACTTGTGTTCACTGCTGCTGAATCTTTTGCTGAGGTAACAAATATCTCGTTCTTGGCCTCTATCATTTTTCTGTTCCAGCATGCAGCCCATGGCATTGTCACTTATGGACAGGTACACGAATAGGGGAACAGCATCCCTAGGTGGTACCAAAATAGGAGCTTTGACTAGCTGCTCTTTGATTGTAAGGAAGGCCTTCTGGCAATCATCATTCCATTTCATGGAGAAGTTCTTCCTTAACAACTTAAAGATGGGCTCACAGGTTGTTGTGAGTTAAGAAATGAACCTGCTAATGAAGTTGATTCTTCCCAAAAAAACCTCGTATTTCCTTTTATGTCTGAGGAATGGGCATCTCTGTTATGTGTTGGGGTTTCGATACAGAAACGCACAGCAGAAATTAAAATTTAAAGCAATTTCAAAACCCTAAAACAGGATCCATGCGAAAAAATAATTAATTCAGTGGTAAGAAATTATACCGATTGTAAAAGCTAGAATCGATGCGGTCGAATCTCGAACGCAATTCGAACGGACTGCGTCTCTACGGTATCCACACGAACGCTCCACACGAATCGTCCTACGATCTGCAGAAGAAGGAAACGCGGTACTAGCCACCAATGATGAGGTTTTTAAACTATTTTTCTCTAGTCTCTCTCTAAGAGCGGCTAGGGTTCTTTTTTTGTTTTGACATAAAAACTAAAGTGACTGATATGTATCATATGTATAGCAGTTAGGAGGAATTAATCAAAACTTAATGTTATTAAAATCCGAATTTATATATATATCTTAATTAAGTCTTACTTAATTAATATACCTATATATAAATTATCCTATTAATTTAAATTCGTGATTTAAAATTATATCAATCATATTGACATATTTAAATCTTTATAATTTAAATTAATTTCCTTTTAATTACGTTCTTTGTGTGTGACCCTATAGGTTATTATTACGTTGGCAATAACTTTAAAATCATATTATAAAGTTATAAACGGTGAGCGGCATCTAGTAATGCATCACTGCTACCTAAGTAATAATAAGATCGATAATTTGATGCAACCTTTTTATGACCAATGTTTCAATGTAATTTAATCCTTTTAACCTTAATATCCTAGATTAAACTCGAGTCATGGAATGTGTCATACTCTTCATAATTTAATCTGAGTTTTCTTGATCAATGAGTAGACTATATGAAATAAATCACTATTTGAGCATGGCCATGCATTTCATAGTCCTACTCAATCAAGAGGCCTATGGATATCACCTATAAAATATAGGATGGTTAAATTCCATCTAGATCACTCATATTTCTCACACGATTTATAATGAACCCAATAATCACCTTTATAGTCCACCCTATTAAAGGTGACATTTGATGATATCAAAGCACATAAATTCTCGTGTAGTAATATAGCGGTTTCAGGTCGGAGGACCATTACATCATTATCACTATGAGAATTGCTAATGACACTTCGCATAATGCTCCATATAGAATTCTCATGGTGGGTCTGTCCAGTACATCGTTCTCTAACATGTACCTATGCATTAACCTAATATCTCATATATTTATGACCAATGAGATTTGGTCATCAGTCAATCCACATACTGGTCTCAATGCATCATTGTTGTCCCATCAACAATGATACTCGACTAGGGACATTTAAGAACAATGATACTAATTATAATTATATAATCTAATGTTCAAGTCACATACTTGAAACTATATAATTTGTATCACTATTCTAAGGAATTTTATTATGTTAACAATTATATTACACAGCAAATAAAACCATAATAAAATCATTTATTTATTCAATCAACAATAATATCAAATGTTAAGCAATTATATCAAATAATTGGCCTCTAGGGCATAAACTCTAACATTATGGTCTGGATTTTGGTGGGATGCAGCTCAATCCCTTTGTGACTGACTAGAAATCCAAGCAATTTGCCTGATTTAACGCCAAAGGCGCACTTGGATGGATTCAACTTCAAGTTGTACTTACGCAACTTGTTGAAGAGCTTTCTGAGATGGTCTAAGTGGTCTTCCTCCCTTCGGGACTTGACAATAGATCTCTATCTTTTTGTGCATTAAGTCGTGGAAAAGAGCCATCATAGCTCGCTAATATGTGGCTCCGGCATTGGTGAGGCCGAAAGACAACCGTCTATAGCAAAAGGTTCCCCAAGGCGTGATTAATGCAATTTTCACACGATCCTCCTCAGCAACCATGATCTGATGGTACCCCGCAAGGCAATCAGCAAAGGAGTACATGCCGTATTGAACAGTATTGTCAATGCGAATGTGTATAAATGGCACAGAAAAGCTATCTTTAAGGCAAGCTTTGTTCAGATCCTGGTAATCCACGCAAACTCGCACCTTTCCTCCAGGTTTAGGCATGGAAACGATGTTAGATATCCATTCAGGATATGTGGACACCATGATAATGCCAGCTTGAAATTGTTTTACAATTTCTTCTTTCACCTTTAAACTCCACTCAGGTTTCAATCGCCTGAGCTTCTGCTTGATTGGCTTGAATCCCTCTATAATGGGAAGGCGATGAAGGACAATGTCAGTGGACAAACCCTTCATATCTTCATGAGACCATGCAAACACAACTTGAAATTGGGTTAGTAGCGTAACCATGTCATTCCTCTGGTTTGGGGTAAGGTCTGAACCAATCTGGATTAACTTAGGGCTTTCTAAGGTTCTGAGATTAAAGGAAGTGGTTTGATCAAGGTTGGCTTTAGGTTTGTCTTTGACCCATTCTTTGATCTCTAGAGGAACCTCAATGTCCTCTTTTATTTCCATCAAGTCTGAGTTCAACTTTTCATCAAAGTTATAATCCTTGTGGAGAAGAGGCATCTTATCAGCAAGTACAGGCACATCTAAGTTCAGAGTCCTGAAACAAAATATGCTTTCACTTAGTATATATGAAGTTGTATAATCATACAAAGTAATAGCATGTACCGATAAAACAACTGCTAATACTGTACAGAAAAAGTAAGCAATTATGATTATCTACAAGGCATAAAGAGTGTAGACACTCGAAATTTTCTGTACACCTGTCACTAACATTGCAGGAGGACAGATTCGTCTTTTAAGAGGGAACCTTGAAAGACAATCCATATCCATGCCGGATACTACCGGAAGTTCAACATCAACCCCAAATCGTAATTTGGGAGTAACAATTTCAATCTCAGAGATAACCCCGAGGCATGCGGATCAATACCGGAACACACACTGGAGAAGACCGATTAATCTCGGAGATAACCCCGAGGTATCCAGTCTCAGTCCCAACCATGGGAATAGCCACCAACCTTGGTGATAACCCCAAGGAACACAATTTCGGCAATAACCCCAAAAATTCTTGTTACAAGTGCCACCAGCTTCAATCTCGGTGCTCACAACGAGATACACTGTACCAGCCCGGCGATAACATCGGGAAGACATGCACACCTCAAGGATGACAATGAGGACCTTCAACAAATTGCAGCAGTCAAATCTCAGCGAAGCTCAGCAACGTCTGCTTTATCAGCCCAATCCGACGATAACACCGGTGAGGGGCAACATCGTCATCTGACCAACACGATGCCACGCCACGTCGTTTCAACATATCTACGCAATAATATCCCACAAGACTAATCAATCAGGAGTGACTACTGTACGAGGTAACGGATGAAAGTTGAAGCTTGAAGACCGGAGGGCACCGTCCCATCTTCAATGACTTCGCACAAACTCTAATCCCATGCCATCCTACAACTCTCGACAACGGCTGTCCGAAATAGGCCATGTATATCTCAAACTGATGCCCGGATTGCACTTCTAAAAGTTCGAGTGGACATTACAGTGCCCGAGTGCACGTACTTCGAAACGACCCTGAGCCAAAAAACCCGGGCCCACCCGGGTTGCCTCTAGTACACCTACGGCTCAGCCGCAGGTACACCTGCAGCTCCACCCTCTATAAATAGAGGGCTTGGGGTGGCCATTTTGAAGAGAAAACGGCGAGGAAGCCCTGCCCAATTTGCTCTGCACTCATCCCAGGCAGTGTACTTTCCCCTTTTAAACACCTGTGAGCTCATATATAGCCCTTTTGTACCTACAAAAGTTTGTGTTTACTCACTCTAAAGATATAGAAGTCTTATTTGGCAGCCCACTGTAAGCCTTCTCACACACTTTAGAGTTCTTTCTCTTCATCTTTCCACACACCCTTCCACACATTGAGAGTCGTGTTGCTTGCTTTTTGCCCAGACTTCGGTCTGTGGTTTCGATGAGCCTAGACCTCGGTCTGGAGCGTTTACGTGCTTTAATATATATATACTTATAAATATTATCTGTAGTCGAACTTTGTTCGATGAGCCTAGACCTCGGTCAGGAGCGTTTACGTGCTTTTATATATATATATATATATATATATATATATATATATATATATATATATATATATTATCTGTGGTCGAACTCTATTCGATGAGCCTGGATTTTACATCTTGAGCGTTTACGTGCTTTAATATATATATGCTTATATATTAACTGTGGTCGAACTCTGTTCGATGAGCCTGGATTTTACATCCGGTGCGTTTATTCGCTATATATATATATATATATATATATATACATTTCGTCCTGCTTGGAGTTCACTTCGTGGTAGTTGATTGCTTTGTACAACTTTCTTTACGTTTTGTCACGCCTAGAGTTCCCTCCATGGCGGTTGATAGCTTTTAACAGCTTTATTTACATTTCTGATCCCCCACTGATGTGCTTCGTGGTTGGTGATCATGTTTGTATATATATATTTATAGCTTTTATATATACCTGCTTACTTCTTTCATACAAACTGCGGTATTCTGTGCGCCTAGGAATCATGTGATCACAGATTCAAGCCATTGGATCTAGATTCGGTTCCCGTGATGGACATTTTCAGCTGTGAGCAGCTTGTAAATTATTCTGCGATGTTTGAATTTCCTTAGCTGGTTTTCATACCCACGAGGAATTCAGCACCTTTTTGTACATTATTTTCGTACGGATGCCTCGCATCTGTCAAATAAAATCAATCCAACCGAATAGGGAATAAAATGGGAGTGTAAAAGGACTCAATTACTATTGAGCATCAGGGTTTGAAAAACCTCTTTTATAAAATGTCACTGCCATATCTTTCTAAAATTGATTTTTTACATAAATTCAAACCCTGTGTATATAGGTGCGAACGAGTCCTCGCAATACTTCCAAATAACAACACATTGACCCACACACACACACACATTCAAATAACAGTTTCTTGAAAAGAGGCGGTCACCGTGGTAACACGGATGTCGGGGGGTGCCTAACACCTTCTCCCCGCATAACCAAGTCCCCGGACCCTAATGAATCTCGGTTTCACCGACCCGTTTAGCAGTGTCACATCACTGGGTCAATGTGCAAACCTTTTCTCGATTGTGTTGGTACAACCAATTAAAAAACCAACTGGCGACTCTTAACAGTCCATCGTCGACATTATACATGTCGGACCTTTTTCACTTGTTTTTTCAAACAAATCTCACCTAAAATGAGAACACCAAAGAACAAGTAACGGAAAGGGACAATTAAAAATCCCGACGTCGGCAGGTGGCGACTCTGCTGGGGTCTCCAGTAAAAGGACTTAAGCCGCTATTACAATTTTTTCAAAATTGTTATCTGCTTGTGTGTGGATGTTGCATTTACATTTTGTGATGAATGTGTACGAATGCATTTCCTTACTTAGTACTTCGCACTATAAACTGCCTGTGATGTTAGTGCTTCGCACTATAAACTGCATGTGATATTAGTGCTTCGCACTATAAACTGCCTGTGATATTAGTGCTTCGCATTATAAAACTGCTTGTGATATTAGTGCTTCGCACCATATCTGCTTGTGATATTAGTGCTTCGCACATGTCATCATTTTCATACGGTAAGACGCGATGTATGTGAATGTATGTTGTGTGGTCCCTCCACCAAGAGGCTATCCCGTCGGTGTTTGATTACTGGACTCGTGAGAAGACTAATTCTCCGAGGCTCAGGAAAGGCACCACCCAAATTCGCTCCAGTTGAAAGACCGGATTAACTTCCCGTCAAGTAGATTGCGATGATTTGGGAACCTTCATGCCAAAAAGCCGCGAGAGTAACCTGAGATGGGTCAGCCTCTGATAAACCCAAAACGGAGGAAAGTCTCTTCATGCTCTCATTTCAAATTACTTGTAAAGCACAATTACTTATAATTATCTTCCATATCTATCTCCATGTAATGAGAAATATGAAGAAATGTGTACACATACATGCTGCAAATAGCTGACATCCATTTTGCAGGATAAAATTCCTAAACGGGACGCATCGTATAGCATGTTATTATCCACCTTCCCTAAAGACTAAACTATGCAAGTCTTTTGCAGGGAATCAATCGGACCTACCACCCGTTCAAAGTCCAAAAAGGCAACAGGCCTACAGTCAATCATGTCGTCATCTGACCAGACTGAACTTAATCCAGTTTCTCGCAAAGAATTCGATGGATTAAGCAAACAGATTATAGATTTGGCTGTTCTACTAAAAGAATTACACCAGTCTACACATGGTCAGAAAATACCCGTACATGCTGAATCCTCCACACAAGGAGGAACCCAGGTCGTTACAATTCCTGAACTGCAGTTGGATCCGACCAACAAAACTCATGATGTTGCCCATCCCACTGGAGATCTAGACACTGCTAACATCAAAAAGAAAGTCCTCCAAATGGAAGAGACTCTTCGCACTATCAAAGGAATTAGAACACACGGGAGTGTTTCATATGCTGATTTGTGTATTTTCCCTGGTATTCATTATCCAGAAAAATTTAAGACTCCTAACTTTGAAAAATATGACGGGTTAGGAAATCCTTACACACATCTAAAGGTGTTTATTAGAGAACTGGGATCTTATGCAGAGGATGAAAAACTCAGAATGCAACTTTTCCAAAAAAGTTTAACTGTAGAAGCCCGTTTGTGGTACACAAGATTAGACAATTTGAAGATCCATAGTTGGGAAGAGCTAGCACATGCTTTCCTCACCCAACATAACTTTTAATCTCAAATGGCTCCTGATCGGTATCAAATTACCAAGATCAAGAAACAGTCTAACGAGTCTTTCAGAGAGTATGCTCAAACGTGGAGACGCCTGGCTGCCCAAGTTAGTCCTTCCATGACAGAATCAGAGATGGTCATGACTTTCATAGACATACAAGAAGCACCTTTCTATGAAAGAGTTTTAGCCGGCATCGGCAAACCATTTTCTGAAATGGTCAAACATGGGGAGATGGATGAAATGGGATTGAAATCAGAAAAGATTCAAGACCTAGCTGCACTCAAAGCGGTTTCTGATCACATCCAATCTGGAAATTATGGGAACAACCCCCGGAGGGTCCATTAAAAGAAAGAAGAGGATATTTCCATGATACTACAGGGTCAAAAAGGCAGTCAAAACATGCCTATTCAACGGAGAAATTACACTCCCTTTCAATCACAGTCTGCGAACCCTCCAATACCAAAAGGTGTAGAAGCTAAATGCCCTCGAGTATTCACACCCTTAGGGGACACCCTCGAGAACATTCTCAATCTTCTAACAACACAGAAGAAAATCACGCATCTGCTTCCACCAGCCAGCCCTAATGGTCGGGGTTTTAATGTTGCTCGGAAATGTGCTTATCATGTCGGGGCACCTGGACATGATACTCAGGATTGTTGGGCCTTGAAACATAAAATCCAAGACCTGATAGACAACGGTAAAATCGTGGTCACCAAACCCGATCAACCTCGCATTCAAGATAACCCTCTTCCTCAACACAGGGAAGAAAATGTAAACATGATCAATTGGAGCAGTGGACAGAGTTCCAATTTCAGCTGTGAATCCTCACAGACCCCCAAAGATGGTGATGACAGATGTGATTATGCTAAGTTCCAATTCACAATGGAACGAAAGATGAAAGCTCTCTGTAAACAAATTGAGCAATTAGCGGAACTGGTGACTTATCAGCATCAAGTGACTCGTTAGCTAATTAGCCAGGAGCATGCTAGTCTCCTACCTATTGTCATGACTATTCCTTTTTCGCTTTCAGAAAATGAAATGCTGGAAGACAAAGTGACGAAGAGAGCGAATGCTAAGGCCCGTCGGGATTTTGTCAACAAAAGGGAATTCACACATTTGGGCCAACCTATGGAGGAAATCCTTCATATGTTAATCAATTAAGGAAGGATTAGTTCCTTTCTACCTCCAATCAACCCCCGTTCAGGACGATACAACTCTGATGGAGTATGTCAATATCATTCTCAATCTCGCGGTCACAGCACAGAAGAATGTTGGGCACTCCACCACCTTATTCAAAATTTAATCGACAGTGGCGTACTGCGTCTGGCAGATAACGACACTGTGTTACGGGCAAGTAAGGATTCATGTCCTACTAAGTGGAAGAGTGTAGTAGCAATCATATCCGCTAAAAATGATGGGGTTAACAAATCACTTGGCATGCCAGTAATTCAACTTAAGGGAATCAACAATCCTTTGAAAGTGGCCGCTCCCAAGCCAATCAACTTGTCGTGCAGAGCACAATATCCTATTGTTAGCTTGCGCGCAGTTCTATGGAATTATGGAAAAGGTGAAGGATCCACCTTGCATATAACTGCTGCAGTGTCAAAGGAGAATCCACTGTATCTTCCCCAACGGGTAATGAAGCCTGTCATCAAGTCTCAGGGGAAAGTACCCATTGAGAAGATTGAAAATTTCCTCCGAACTATGGGTCATAACGAAGCCAAGGTGGTTTTAAGCTTGAAAGAAGCTCCACAACAGATATCAATTTTGGACTTGGTCCTAACTTCCGAGAATCACTAGAAGGTCTTGTTAAAGTTTTAGAAGAAGCCTATCTACTGACATCAGTCGATACGGAAAAGTTTCAACATCTGGTTGATCACATTTTCAACAACAATGTGACGCCCCCAAAATTAGGTATACATCACCCATCTTGGGTCGCCAGATACATGGTACTGAATACAAATACAACTTAATAATACAACTGTCGTGTACAATACGACCAAACATAATCTGTGAGTTTGAATACAAATATTGTCTTCTAGAGAGTATTCATACTCAAAAGGAGTCCTCATTACAATTATTATCACAGTATTTCACAGAATAGTGAGGACTACTAATGCTATCCTCTGGACCATCACTCCGTTTCCCGACTCGTCCCAGCTATATTCTCATTTCCTGAAGAGAACAGTGAAAGAAAGGGTGAGCTCAACTAGCCCAGTAAGAAATATTATGACTAAGATAATGCAGAATAAATTATCATTAGCCTTCAATAGTGTTAAACTGATAAAGTATAACGAACATCAAGTTTAACTACAGCGGAACAAGCAATCCATTAAAAGAGTCAAGTAGAGAATAAAATCTACTATCTTCTATGATTTAAAAGGTTTTTCAACACTGTTATCGTTGGGACTCAGCTTAATAAAATAATCCACATCATCGAATCACCTCTGCACTACGGCCAAGGATATTCGTGTATTCATTAATGGTCATGATCATGCCAACAACTGTCAATCAATGCACTACAGGCCAATGAGGACTTTTACCACTTCATTTGTAACATTACGGTCATGATTACACCGAATAATCTCTGGTTATAATCATACCAAGTCCATCTATGCATTACATGCCATAGATGACTTTCAACATTTTATAAACATGAGGATGATGACAATGGTATAAGAATTCAATAAAACAAGTTCAAGAATTAATTTATCCAAGGATTAACAACGTCCAAATTGTCAACATGATACTGCTTTGTGGAGTAAAATTCAAGAATGCTTAGAAGAATATTTTCATGAAAAGATATTGGATGAACCGCAATTATCAAGGATATTTCACTAATTTGATGGAGTATAGAAGTTAAAACTTAACCAACTGAGTATAATAACGAATGGAATAACAAAAAAAATCACCATGCATGCGATAGACTGCACAGACAGGTTATTCTAACAGAATAATAAATAATGGAACCAGGTCCGGCGTAAACGCACAGATAGGATGTTCAGACAGAATAATAAACAATAGAACCAGGTCCGGCGTAAACGCACAGACAAGATATTCCGACATAATAATAATAAATAATAGAACCAGGTCCGGTGTAAAACACACAGACAGGATGTTCCAACAGAATAATAACAAGACGGAACCAGGTCCGGTGTAAAGCACACAGACAGGATGTTCCAACAGAATAATAACAAGACGGAACCAGGTCCGGTGTAAAACGTACAGACAGGATGTTCCAACAGAATAACAGAAGAATGTCACCAAGTATAGGGTAGACCGCGTATACAGGTTATTCTAACAGAATAATAAGAAATGGAATAATAACAGTTCTCTTCATGAATAAGAAAGAATAACACCCCTTACCGTTTTAAAGAAGAATTAAAATAAGGAAGTAGTTAAGTATCAGAATACTTTTCTTCTCTCTCTCTATAGTTTCTCTCTATAGTTTCTCTCTCTAGAGTTCAGTGAATTCGTAAGAAATAATGAAGGAATGAGCTGATATTTATAGAAAAATAGAATGCATAGTAACTAATCCATGAACAGTCCAGATTGATTACTTTAATCTGACGGTCCATATTTAAAGAAAAATCTTTTAAATAAAATATAATATATTCTATTTATAGAATAACTTTAATAAAGTATTCTGTTTTATATAAAAAGATGTTTCTGTTTTATTACGTTAATAATACGAATAAAACAAAACTTCATTATCGCTAAATAATTCATATTATTAACTGACAATAATTGAATCAAACTGAGTGACTTCTCACATAAGCATTAATAATCAATACCGTGTGCTACTATGCAACTACACGTATTACTATACTTTTACTACCGAGTAGTTCAACAGTATCAATGGTAAAACTTCTGCCGTTATTTTTAATAAAATATTTTTGTTATTTTCTCAATCCGATAATAATTCCGTTGTGGGGTCCACCAATGATTGTGCTGTTGTACGAATATTCCCTGTTAAAACGAATATTCCCCGACCAATCGAATATTATATAACAACTTGCGTACTTTGCAAAATTTATAAATATTACCCACAACTACAACATTATATCAAATTAACTCCATAACATTTAAAATGATATTTATAGAAAATTTATCTTTATTTATAAAAGTTGGGGTCTTACAATCTCCCCTTCTTATGAAATTTCGTCCTCGAAATTAGGGTACGTACCTGGTATGTCGAAGAGGTAAGGATACCTTGATTTCATTTCAGATTCTAACTCCCAAGTCATTTCCTCAACATCGTGGTTTCTCCACAAAACTTTGACTTGAGGTATAACCTTGGAGCGTAGAATATGTTCCTTCTTATCCAAGATTTGAACAGAAACTTCTTCATACGTCAAATCTTCTGCTATTTCATCCGTTTCTAACTTAATAATATGGTTCGGGTCTTCAACATATTTACGTAACATGGATATGTGAAAAACGTTATTAACACGAGACATACTTGGCGGTAAAGCGAGTCTATAAGCCACAGTTCCTAATCGATCGAGAATTAAAAATGGACCGATGAATCGAGGATTGAGCTTTCCTCTCTTTCTAAATCTCGTAACTCCTTTCCATGGAGCAACACATAAGAACACGTGATCTCCTATATCAAATTTCACGTCCTTTCGATGAAGATCAGCATAACTCTTTTGTCGATCTTGTGAGGATTTAATACGTTGTCGGATCGCTTGAATCTTTTCTGTAGTCATACGTACCAACTCCGGTCCCAATAATGTTGCTTCACCCACCTCATCCCAACATACTGGAGAACAGCATTTTCTTCCATACAATGCTTCGAATGGAGCCATGCCAATACTGGCTTGATAACTGTTGTTGTAGGAAAACTCCACCAATAGTAAGAACTTGTCCCAACTTCCCTTGAAGTCAAGGACACAGAGTCTTAATAAATCTTCTAGAGTTTGAATAGTCCTCTCTGATTGTCCGTCCGTCTGAGGATGATATGCTGAACTATATCGTAAATCCGTGTCCATAGCTTTTTGTAAACTAACCCAAAATTACGAAGTGAATCTTGGGTCTCGATCAGAAACTATGGATACTGGCATACCATGCAGTCTTACAATCTCGTTTATGTACATACGAGCAAGACGTTCAAGTGTATAAGTTTCTCGTATCGGTAAGAAATGAGAAGACTTGGTCAATCTATCAACAATTACCCAAATCGCATCTATACCTTGAGAAACCTTAGGAAGACCGGTAACGAAATCCATGGTAATGTGCTCCCACTTCCATTCTGGAATTTCAAGTGGTTGCAATGGACCTTTTGGTACTTGATGCTCTGCTTTGACTCGTTGACAAGTTAGACACCTTGAGATAAACAGCGCTATCTCTCGCTTCATAGTGCTCCACCAAAATGTATGACTAAGATCATGATACATTTTGGTACTCCCAGGATGGATTGCAAACGGTGTGTTGTGCGCCTCCATCATGATTTCATACTTTAAATCAGGGTTGTTAGGAACACAAAGTCTAGAGTTGACTCGAAGTATTCCTTCTTCATCGATTCTTGCTTCCGGCATAGCACCTTCTTGCACTTTCTTCCTCATACGCATCAGCTCTAGGTCTGTAGCTTGAGCAACTTTAACTCTATCGATTAAAGTTGGTTTCTACTCGTATATTCGCCATCATCACATGGGTCCCTAGAGTCTTTAACTCTATCTCTATCCTTTGCAAGTTACACAAAATGGGCCTTTGTGTTGACAATATCGCACTCGTACTTGCATATGATCTTCTACTCAATGCGTCAGCTACCACGTTCGATTTTCCATGATGGTATTGAATGGTATGATCATAATCTTTCAATAGTTCAAGCCAACGTCGTTGTCGCATGTTGAGTTCCTTTTGAGTGAAGAAATATTTGAGGCTTTTATGATCCGTAAAGATCTCCACCTTCTCCACATACAAGTAATGCCTCCAAATTTTAAGTGCAAAGACAACAACTGCCAACTCTAGATCATGAGTAGGATAATTCCTCTCATATTCCTTGAGTTGTCTTGATGCATAGGCTATGACTTTTCCATGTTGCATGAGAACGCATCCCAACCCTTTGCTCGAAGCATCACTGTAGATGACAAATCCCTCCGAGCTAGATGGTATTATTAGAACAGGTGCTGAAATGAGTCTTCTCTTGAGTTCTTGAAAACTCTTTTCACATTCTTCGCTCCAACCGAACTTTGTATCTTTCCGAGTCAGCTGAGTTAATGGAGTAGCGATTCGAGAAAATCTTTCCACGAATCT
This sequence comes from Panax notoginseng, assembly GCA_016801055.1. Lineage (NCBI taxonomy): Eukaryota > Viridiplantae > Streptophyta > Magnoliopsida > Apiales > Araliaceae > Panax > Panax notoginseng. The sequence continues at coordinate 144,081,671 of CM029014.1, read as the reverse complement.
CCGATAATAACCAGCTAAACCAAGAAAGCTACGTACTTTGGTCACTGATTTAGGTTGCTCCCAGCTTTGAATAGCTTCAATCTTTGCCGGGTCAACAGATATTCCACGACTTGATACTACGTGCCCAAGGAATGCTACCTCCTCCAGCCAGAACTCGCACTTCTTCAACTTGGCATAAAGCTTGTATTCACGAAGCTTTTGGAGTACCAGCCCAAGTGTTGCTCATGATCTTCAAGGCTTTTGGAATAAATAAGGATGTCATCAATAAAGACGACCACAAAGTGATCCAAATATTCTTTGAATACTCGGTTCATCATATCCATGAAGGTAGCAGGAGCATTAGTCAATCCAAAGGACATGACTAGGAATTCATAATGCTCGTACCGAGTTCTGAAAGTCGTCTTTGGAATATCCTCATTTCTAACCTTTAGCTGATGATATCCAGAACGAAGATCGATCTTTGAAAAGAATTGTGCTCCTTGCAACTGGTCAAACAGGTCATCAATACGTGGCAATGGGTACCTGTTTTTGATGGTGACATGATTCAACTCCCGATAATCAATACAAAGTCGCATACTTCCATCTTTCTTCTTCACGAATAGCACAGGAGCACCCCAAGGAGAAGTATTAGGATGAATAAAGCCAATGTCTAACAATTCCTGCAGTTGGATCTTTAACTCCTGAAGTTCAATAGGAGTTATTCGTTATGGGGTTTTGGAAATGGGTTTTGTATCGGGTTCAAGGTCGATACAAAATTCAATTTCACGCTCTGGGGGTAGGCCAAGAAGTTCTTCAGGGAATACATCAGGGAATTTATTAACAATAGAAATATCATTCAAAACTGACGTATTTTTGTTTAGATCCGTGATATAAGCTAAGAAAGCTTGACATCCGTTTTTCAATAAACGAATAGCTTTATGGCTTGAGATGACAGCGATTGATTTTAATGGTTTGGTTGCTTAAATTCGCATAATAGGTCGATTAGGAATATGAAAGCTAACAACCTTACGAAAACAATCAATTTTTGCATGATGAGTAGTTAACCAATCAATCCCTAGAATCACGTCAAATGCAAGTATTTTTAATGAAATAAGATCGATAGGTAATGTGTGGGTACCAACTTGAACTAAACAAGACTTATAAACCGTGGATGTAATGAAGGTTTCTCCCAATGGAGTTTCAACAGATAAGTCAAAGTCTAATTTCTCCGGAGTCAAATTTAATCGATCAGCGCAAGTAGGAGAAATAAAGGAATGGGTAGAACCGGTATCAAATAAAGTATAGACTTCGTTAGAGTTTATAATAAGCTTACCCGTGATGACCTCATTTGGGTTCCTTGCTTTCTGAGAGGTCACAACAAACGCTTTCCCTTGCACTACCGGTTTTGACTTTTTTGGGACGGCCTTTGGTGTCTCCATCTTGGATGAACTTATTTTTGGTAAACGATAAAATCGAGCTAAATGACCTTCTCTTCCACAATTATAACATGCTTTAGATGGCATCGCGCAGTTTGGACTGATGTACCCCTCCACTCCGTATTTGAAACATATAATAGGTAGTCGTTCTCCTTCCTTAACAACGGGTGCTGGTGCTGACGTCTTTCCATCATTGTTGAATCTCCTCTTCTTGAAATGATCATTCTTATTATTTTGGCCCTGATTACCACCGAAGTGGTTATCATTTCTGGCCTGTTGATTCCCTCCACGCTTGTTGTCACCGCTTCGATGATTGCTCTCACTGGTATTATCATTTTGCCGACTACTCTCTTTTGGTTGCTTTGACTTGTTATCGCGCTCCACTAACTGAGCCTTATTCACAACATCTGAATACAAACACAGTTTATGAGAAATAAGATGTTGACGTATCTCAGGTTTCAAACCTCGCAAAAACATTCGCGTCATTCGCTCTTCATTATCCACCAAGTGGGACGCAAACCGGGACAACTCAGTAAATTTAGCCTCATACTGCGACACGGTCATATTATTCTACTCCAATTTGATGAACTCCACCTCCTTCATGTGACGAACGCTTTTAGGAAAGTATTTGTCATTGAACTGCTCTTGGAACTTCTCCCAAGACATCTTCAGTGCGGCAGGTTGAGTACGCTTAATCGATTCCCACCAGTAATCTACCTCTCCTCGCAACATAAAGGCGGCAAAGGGAACCTTTTGCTCCTCGGAGCATCCCAAGACATCAAATATCTTGGTGATCTGATTTATCCATGTTTCCGCTATAAGTGGTTTTGGCTCTCCCTTAAACTCCGGTGGTCCCAGCTCCTTGAACTGTTTAGCGGTGACCGTCCGAGAGTTTTTAGTATTTCCACCTATATTTTGGACAGGAGCCGTTCTCGCCAGCTGTTGCATGAACTGCATAAAGCTTCTGAACATTCCATCATTCATCATCTGGTCAGTGTTGTTGTTTGCATGCGGATTGTCACCTTTCTGATGCACATTATCCTGATTATTGATATGTGGTGAATCAACAGTCGCATGTGCTCCATTGCTATTCTCAACATTCTCAGATGCCATTTTCAGATACTGCCACAAAACAAAAGTTAATTGATATGTCATATATTATCCTTATATTATGACCGACAAATTAAATACCATGCAAATAAACTTAGGTAGGTCATACTAGCGAAGGAATTCTCTGTCTCTCCCCTCCTAGTTCTATTCTCACATCTTAGCCAGGGACCATATCCCTAAGCTCTGATACCAACTGTGACGCCCCCAAAATTAGGTATACATCACCCATCTTGGGTTGCCAGATACATGGTACTGAATACAAATATAACTTAATAATACAACTGTCATGTACAATACGACCAAACATAATCTGTGAGTTTGAATACAAATATTATCTTCTAGAGAGTATTCATACTCAAAAAGAGTCCTCATTACAATTATTATCACACTATTTCACAGAATAGTGAGGACTACTAATGCTATCCTCTGGACCATCACTCCATTTCCCGACTCGTCCCAGCTATATTCTCATTTCCTGAAGAGAACAGTGAAAGAAAGGGTGAGCTCAACTAGTCTAATAAGAAATATTATGACTAAGATAATGCAGAATAAATTATCATTAGCCTTCAACAGTGTTAAACTGATAAAGTATAACGAACATCAAGTTTAACTGCAGCGGAACAAGCAATCCATTAAAAGAGTCAAGTAGAGAATAAAATCTACTATCTTCTATGATTTAAAAGGTTTTTCAACAATGTTATCGCTGGGACTCAGCTTAATAAAATAATCCACATCATCGAATCACCCCTGCACTACGGCCAAGGATATTCGTGTATTCATTAATGGTCATGATCATGCCAACAACTTTCCATCAATGCACTACGGGCCAATGAGGACTTTTACTACTTCATTTGTAACATTACGGTCATGATTACACCGAATAATCCCTGGTTATAATCATACCAAGTCCATCTATACATTACATGCCATAGATGACTTTTAACATTTTATAAACATGAGGATGATGACAATGATATAAGAATTCAATCAAACAAGTTCAATAATTAATTTATCCAAGGATTAACAACGTCCAAATTGTCAACATGATACTGCTTTGTGGAGTAAAATTCAAGAATGCTTAGAATAATATTTTCATGAAAAGATACTGGATGAACCGCAATTATCAAGGATATTTCACTAATTTCATGTAGTATAGAAGTTAAAACTTAACCAACTGAGTATAATAACAAATGGAATAACAAAAGAAATCACCATGCATGCGATAGACCGCACAGATAGGTTATTCTAACAAAATAATAAATAATGGAACCAGGTTCGGTGTAAACGCACAGACAGGATATTCCGACAGAATGCGTAAACGCACAGACAGGATATTCCGACAGAATAATAATAAATAATGGAACCAAGTCCGGTGTAAAACACACAGACAGGATGTTCCAACAGAATAATAACAAGAAGGAACCAGGTCTGGTGTAAAACACACAGACAGGATGTTCCAACAGAATAATAACAAGACGGAACCAGGTCCGGTGTAAAACACACAGACAGGATGTTCCAACAGAATAACAGAAGAATGTCACCAAGTATAGGGTAGACCGCGTATACAGGTTATTCCAACAGAATAATAAGAAATGGAATAACAACAGTTCTCTTCATGAATAAGAAAGAATAACACCCCTTACCGTTTTAAAGAAGAACTAAAATAAGGAAGAAGTTAAGTATCAGAATACTTTTCTTATCTCTCTCTATAGTTTCTCTCTATAGTTTCTCTCTCTAAAGTTCAGTGAATTCGTAAGAAATAATGAAAGAATGAGTTGTTATTTATAGAAAAATAGAATGCATAGTAACTAATCCATGAACGGTCCAGATTGATTACTTTAATTTGACGGTCCATATTTAAAGAAAAATCTTTTAAATAAAATATAATATATTTTATTTATAGAATAACTTTAATAAAGTATTCTGTTTTCTATAAAAAGATGTTTCTGTTTTATTACGTTAATAATACGAATAAAACAAAACTTCATTATCGCTAAATGATTCATATTATTAACTGACAATAATTGAATCAAACTAAGTGACTTCTCACATAAGCATTAATAATCAATATCGTGTGCTACTATGCAACCACACGTATTACTGTACTTTTACTACCGAGTAGTTCAACAGTATCAATGGTAAAACTTCTGTCGTTATTTTTAATAAAATATTTTTGTCATTTTCTCAATTTGACAATAATTCCATTGCGGGGTCCACCAATGATTGTGCCATTGTACGAATATTCCCTGTTAAAACGAATATTCCCCGACCAATCGAATATTATATAACAACTTGCGTACTTCACAAAATTTATAAATATTACCCACAACTATAACATTATATCAAATTAACTCCATAATATTAAAAATGATATTTATAGAAAATTCATCTTTATTTATAAAAGTTGGGGTCTTACACCTCCACTCTTCACCAACAGTTGAAATACATCATCAACAATAGTCTGGTCACAGTCAACGCTGAACCGAAGATTCCTCAGCACGGGGACATGCCGCTCATCAATGTCAATAAGGATGTTGAGCCAATTAGTTTTCATGCTTTGGAAATAAGCAATACCCAATACCATGCTATTGGAACGCCACTGCCCGAACCCCAGATTTCTGCCGAGGTAATATCGGCCACGCAAGAAATGATGTCGTTGGGTCATAAACCGGGACAAGGGTTAGGTAAAGATTGCCAGGTTGTCAAGTATCCTATTCGCTTAACCCAGCAAATTGGGAAAACTGGACTAGGCTATTCTGCCAGCTCTAATCACAGGAATCCTCATAAGCATCAACAGATTCCTGTAGCTTCAACCATGCGGTGTTTAGCTTCGCCTTCAAGCTCTGAGTCCGCACAACCTCCCGTAAAGGTGACAGCCAATGTAATGGCGATGTTATTTCCCAAGCCGGTACCGGTGAAGGAGAAAGAAATCTTTGTTCTAGATCCCGCAGTGGAGGAAGAGGAACGAAGAATCAAGCAAGACGTCATCAGGTTGATGTCTGGCATACGCATCATCGTTCATGGTGAGCATACCAACAGATACACCCCAGACGATGATTGCCCAGACGTAATGGCTATCATTCGGGACAAGGAAGATGATGATAATCCCTCTATCACTGTGGTTCACCCGGAATTTGCTCTTGCCAATTGGAACAACATTCCTAGCATTGGTCGTCAAGGGTAAAGCGGGCGGACACTCTTTCTGCCCTGTAGATATAATAACTGCTTACTTTTCTGTACAGTATTAGCGGTTTATTTTGCTAGTATATGCTAACACTGTGCATGATCAACACATTTCATATATACTAAGTGAAAGCATATTTTCTTTCAGGACTCTGAATTTAGATGTGCCGGTACTTACTGATACGGTGCCTCTTCTCCACAAGGATTGTACCTTTGATGTAGAGATGAATTCAGCCTTGGTGGATATACCGGATGACATTGAGGTGCCTCCAGAAATTCAAGAATGGGTCAAAGACAAACCCAAACCCAACCTTGATCAAACCACTCCTTTCAATTTTGGAACCTTAGAAAACCCTAAGTTAATCCAGATTGGTTCAGACCTTACCCAAACCGATGGAATGACGTGGTTACGCTACTAACCCAATTCCAGGATGTGTTTGCATGGTTTCATGAGGATATGGTGGGTTTGTCCACTGACATTGTCCTTCATTGCCTTCCCATTAAAGAGGGATTCAAGCCAGTCAAGCAAAAGCTTCGACGATTGAAACCTGAATGGAGTTTAAAGGTGAAAGAATAAATTGTGAAACAGTTTCAAGCTGGCATCATAATGGTGTCTACATATCCTGAGTGGATATCAAACATCGTGCCCGTACCTAAACCTGGAGGGAAGGTGCGAGTTTGCGTGGATTAACGGGACTTGAACAAAGCTTGCTTAAAAGATAGTTTTCCCGTGCCATTTATCCATGTTCTCATTGACAATACTGTGCAATATGACATGTACTCCTTTGCAGATTGCTTTGCGGGGTATCATCAGATCATGGTTGCCGAGGAAGATCATGAGAAGACTGCTTTCATCACTCCTTGGAGAACTTTTTGCTATAAACGGTTGCCATTCGGCCTCATCAATGCTGGAGCTACCTATCAACGAGCTATGATGGCTCTTTTCCACGACTTAATGCATAAAGAGATCGAGATCTATGTGGATGACATTATTGTCAAGTCCCGAAAGGAGGATGACCATATAGACCATCTCAGGAAGTTGTTCAACAGGTTGCGTAAGTACAACTTGAAGTTGAATCCAGCTAACTACGCCTTTAGCGTTAAATCAGGCAAGTTGCTAGGATTTCTAGTCAGCCACAAAGGGATAGATTTGGATCCTACCAAAATCCAAGCCATCACTGAAATGCCCATTCCTCAGACACAAAAGGAAATCCGGGGATTTTTGGGAAGAATCAACTTCATTAGCAGATTTATCTCTCAACTCACAACAACCTGTGAGCCAATCTTCAAGCCATTAAGGAAGAACTCCTCCATGAAATGGAATGAGGAGTGTCAGAATGCCTTCCTTACAATCAAGAAATAGCTAATTAAAGCTCCCATCTTGGTACCACCCAGGGATGATGTTCCCGTATTTATGTATATGTCCGTAAGTGACAATGCCATGGGCTGCATGCTGGGACAGAAGGACGATAGAGGCCTAGAATGAGATATCGATTACCTCAGCAAAAGATTCAACAGCAGTGAACACAAGTACACTCTGATCGAAAAGACGTGTTGTGCTTTAGCATGGGCTTCCATGAGGTTTCATCATTATCTCCATGGTCACACAACCCATCTCATATCCCGCGTGGATCCTCTCAAGTACGTGTTCAGTAAACCTATACTGAATTGTCCGCTGTTCAGATGGCAGTTGATCCTACAATAATTTGACATTGTATATGTGACTCAAAAGTCCATCAAAGGTCAAGGAATTGCGGATCAATTGGCCGTCGCACCATCAGGGGATTTCAAACCCTTGGGGACATATTTCCCCGATGAAGGAGTAATGACAGTTCAGCAACACCATCAGTACGATACATGCCAAATGTGGAAGATGTATTTTGATGGAGCTATTAATATGGAAGGTTCTGGAGCTGGAGCAGTTCTAGTATCTGATTCGGGGGAGCAGTATCCCGTCGCCATCAAATTACAGTTTGTCAGCACCAACAATACGGCTGAGTATGAAGGCTGTCTTATGGGGCTAAAACTTGCCCATTCAATGGGCATCAGGCGGTTAACTATCCTTGGAGATTCAGAGTTGGTAATCAGACAATCCACCGAAATCTATCAAACCAAAGAACTGCATTTGCTGCCTTACCATCGACAGGTTTTAAAGATGGCTTTGGGATTCGAAGAAATATCATTTCTACACATTCCTCATAATAGGAATGATTTTGTAGACGTGTTAGCAACTTTGGCCTCCTTGATTGGCATATCAGACAAGGAACACTTGCCAAGCGTCACAATGTCCCTGCACAAGGCCCCAGCCTATGGGAATTACGTTGGAGAAGTATCGGATGAGCTACCTCCCATCCAACATCCTTGGTATCAGCATATCAAGGAATATCTGCGAGATGGATCTACACCCGCTGTGGCGAGCCCGACTGAAAAAAGGCGGATCCACCGACTGGCTATGACATTTTACCTGAGCGGAGATGCGCTCTACAAAAGAGATGCAGGATTAGGTTTCCTCAGATGTTTAGACAAAGATCAAGCCCAAAGGCTTATGAATGAAATCCATGGCGGAGTCTGTGGCTCCCACATGAGTGGCCCCCTCCTTGTTAAGAAAGTCCTCAGGACAGGACATTATTGGCTATCTCTCAAAGCTGATTGCAATGACCACGTCAGGAGATGCTATCAGTGCCAGATTCATGGGAATGCTATACACGCCCCTCCACGAGAACTTCACAATATGAGTTCACCTTGGCCCTTCTCAATGTGAGGAATGGACGTTATCGGGCCCATTGAGCCTAAAGCCAGTAACGGACATCGATTTATCTTTACCATGATCGACTACATCACCAAGTGGGTAGAACCAGCCTTATTCCCCAGGGTTACTAAAGAAGTCATCATTGCTTTCATCAAAAACAATGTTATATGTCGATATGGACAACCAGAGGTGATTGTGTCCGACAATGCCAAGAACCTCAACAACAAAATGATGGGTGAATTATGCAGTAAATTCCACATCAAACACCTCAACTCAGTCATCTATCGTCCGAAGATGAATGGTGTTGTTGAAGCAGCTAACAAGAACATCAAGAAGATTATGCAAAAGATGTCCACCAATCACAAAAATTGGCCTGACCTATTGCTTCTGACTCTGTTAGCCTACAGAACCTCAATGCGCAGTTCCACTGGGGCAACCCCTACTCATTAACCTATGGGATGGAAGTAGTGCTCCCCATAGAAGTTGAGATGGAATCCCTCATAGTATTGATAGACGCTCAGTTGGATGAAGACCAATGGGTACAAGATAGGTATCACCAATTGTCTCTAATAGACGAAAGGCGAACCGCGACTATCTTCCATGGTCAGTTATATCAGCAAAGGATCGCCCGATCCTACAACAAAAAAAAATCCGGCTACGGCAATTCGAACAACATGACTTGGTTTTGAAGAAAATACTGGACAACCAAGATTAGTCTAAAGGAAAATTCGCTCCTAACTGGGAAGGCCCGTTTATTGTCAAGGAAGTATTGACAGAAGGTGCTCTCAGGTTGCAAGAAATGGACGACAATGAATTTCCACAACTCATCAACTCAGATACCGTGAAACGATACTATGTCTGAAGTTACCATCAAATAAACATCCTGGTGGTAGACCATCAGGTTACCAGTCATTCCGGTTCTTTAAACCTTTATCACAAACAACTTTTCTACACTTTGCCCCTTAGGGAAACAAACCTTTCAAGCCAGCAGCCTGGCTTTCTCCTTTACGTTCCTACAACTTAGGTCATCCCACCGTGGATTGAACCTCTTGCGTATACAATTTGGCTACCCATACATGGGATCAAACTTTTCACCTACAGTTTATCCTCAACCTAGGATTAAACTTTCTCCTCCCCGCACTCTGACCTATACATGGGATTATGCTTTTCATCTCGCCTTGACGGGCGAACTACGTCGACCTGATCTCCTCTTCAATAGGAGTACGTAGGGAACCATTTCACATAGCTCGGTCGCAATAAAAAAAATTAAAACAACAAAAACTTTCCTACACCATTCCTGCCACATACATCGTTGAACCTCTTACACCAGGTTCGAACTACGCAGACCTTATCTCCTCTTCAATAGGAGTACATAGGCAGCCATTCATGGTGCGGTCCCACCCCCTACCAAAATACAAACCCTTGTCAGTTGGTACTGGGATCATCCTTTAATCCACTACATTTCATTTGGCTTAAGACCAAAGGGATGGAATTACCTGAACTCCTCCCAAATAGGAGATTCGGTGACCATCTAAGTTGTGGTCATACCTTGAAGAACAACACCAATCCATAAGAGATGGAATTAACTAGGCTTCTCCTAAATAGAAGTATTAGCGACCATCTGTGGTGCGGTCAATCTCAGAGAGGAAAGCCACACTCCTCTCCTCATTTCCATACAAAAACCAGTCTCAAGACACTGAAAGATGGTAGGGATACATACAGATCGATGATCCATTCTGAACTATCCAGATACAACTCAATGTCCATCCACCCAGGAATAATTTAGAATACATCAAGATCACAAGCCCTGAAGTAGCAGGCAAAATATCAAGCAAGTAGCAAAGCGATCTAAAAGGGAAGTGATCCAAAAATATATTTCCCTGTCATATATATAATGTTGTTTGATATACACAATGTAAACTGTACAGGACAAAATGGCTAAGCTAGTCTGTGCAGGAAAATACAAGATCACCTACAAGTCAGGGTATATGCGAGCTAACAAGCCCAACATGGCGTCCCTCTCAGAAGATGGAGGTAAAGCTGTGGTCTCCTGTATGAGAATATCCACACAACCCAACAGATCTGCAGCCATCTACATGGTGACCATATGATCATCAATATATGTGCTCATCTCTGCGATCATGCCAGTGGTAAGGGACCTCACTGTAGTACTATCTGTAACAACTACATCCCGGGCAGATATAGCGATATCCCGCTCAACTATCACTGTATCTCTGGCTGATATAGCCTCATCCCGCTCAACGACGGCGGTATCCCTACGAGCCAATGCCTCGACTCTCTCCAATAGAGCGGCATCCCTCCCATAAAGAGCAGTCAACATCATAGATCGAATCTAATCTCTCTCAAAGGTCATCAGATGAAGACTCTGCTCTAAGTACTGTGCCTAGTGCTGAATCACAACAGTACTGGTACTAGGAGAATCCAAAAGAAATGTTGGCAACCCAGCAGTAGACTCCTCTTCGATGTAGGTATCAATGTCCTCCATAGGCTCTACATCATCCAACTCGCGCTCTGGTTCTACAAACACTGCTGCAGCCGATAAAATCTCTGTCTCCATATACACGAAATACTCTACAGAATAACCAGGATGACTGATAGAAAAAACCACTATCTCACGCCGATCCCAGTAGGCGTATACCCGAGATCGGTCCTCTGCTGAGAGGAACCGAGAAGCTGAACGCTGACCTGTCGCCCCCTCAAAAGGATGAAAATCCTGGAACTGGTCGAACTGCGACATCACGGCCAATGGGTGATAAGTGGTCACTCCCCTCAAACCAGCCAGAGGGAGATAGTCCATGCCCGGAGCATGAGTAATGAAGCTGTATGGTGAGCTAAGCCCCGAACATGGCAATATGCTGAATGGATCTCTGATATCTGTCAAGAATGTGGACCAGGACAGAGCATCTATACACTCTGATGGCTGAAAAGAGTATGACATAGCTACATCATGGGTAAAGCAGTACCCATGCAGTCTAAAAGTGCCAATCGGTCTCAAGTGTGACATGAACCACACATATAGCATGGCTGAACTCCCTGTGAACACTTCTGTAGGATACGTGCAACAATATGATGCTGACAGCAAGGTCTCTGCTACAATCAAAGGTACAGTGGTACGACCCTCCCTGAGAGCTCTCACAGCCATGACAACGCCTATATCTATCTCATCCATATACCGTGGCATATACACATATGACAATACACATAGCATCAGTACATCAACTCTGGCCAAACGCCAATAATCCTCCGATACGGTGAAATCCTCGGAATGTCGTGAATAGCTATCCTCCGAGCCAAATCTGTCATACAGAAAATGCTGGGATATCACGTGGCCAGATGTCAACTCATTATGTACCACTCTGCGCCTTAATCCTGTGAGAGTCATGAATCATCTACTCATGTCTCCCAAAGCTAGATGCACGCAAGGTCTATCTAAAGGCAGCATCGTCAAACGTGCATACTCCTCCACAGTAGGAGTCAACTCATGGGTGCCGAATCAGAATACCTGCCTATCCGGTAGCCAATGCTCTATCATCTCGTCCACAAATCATGCGGGAACCTGAAAAGTCAAAAAGGTCATGGTATGCTACACTAAATGATCTACAGTCACCCAGTCTGGTGGTGACATGCTATCATACCACGATCGCATACCCGATGCCACCACTTACGGTGGGATATGATCTATACGGCTAACTGTCGAAGAAGACATCTGTGCGGGTCGTGTCATAAGATCATCTAGGGGTCAATGCTGAATATCTCTGGACATACATATGCATAACATGATACATGCATAACAGATAATAGATGGCAATATGATATAGGGAATGAAAAAAAATAGTGCATACATTCCTAAATATATCGTCATCTAATACATCATCTCTGTACAGCTACAAATACAGGGAAATGGGGCACAGACACCCTACTACTGATAGAGGCCTATCAAAAGATATAGCGAGAATGGGGCACAGCTACCCAATATCAAACAGAGGCCTATAAAAAGATATAACAAGAATACACATCAGAAGAAGACAATGGTGTCGATATCCACATCATCAATCTTGTCCACCTGATGTAACTCCTCCTGAGTCACTGGATCTCTATCAACAGGGATGTCAAGCCTATATAAAGGAGGATCTGTATCGGCAAAATCGAATGGGTCACCTGAGGGGCCAGCGCCTGAGCTGGAAGGATCAAATGAAGCCGCCTCTGCCAGATCTCTGCCCAAATGCCGGATAAATATGTGTGCCTGGTCCAACTGCCAGGTCAAACTATCAATCTGGGTTATATGATTCGGATCTCAGTCACAAGATATCCAATCCATCATCATCAAGGTTTCTGGAACCATGTCCCCCATAAACTATGTGGCGCGGGACTAAGTTCCAATAGTGCGAGGGGACCACCACCGATGGAACGTCTCTTGAGTACATGGACCCTCTGACAATGCAAAACCGTCAACCCCCAACAAGGGGATATCAGTGACGGGTGACGGCGATACAGGCCAATAATTCCTGGCAGGAGGTAGGATCGGTATACGAATATCCCCTATGGTGCTCCTAATAGCACGTTCTCCTAAATAGAGCTCCCAGCCTCCATCTGTGAAGAAAGGAACTCTCCTGGTGGAAATCACATACTCGACTCCAGTCGGGTATCCATCCTCAAAACCCATGGTTAGGTGTGCCCCAGAATAGGGAAGCCATATGATGGTGTCGGCCGTCAGCAACTCCAGCTGCATACGGCAATGACTGAATCCCTCAGCTACAGGGACCTCTGGCATAATCGAATGATGCCATCGTCGTCCTCGTAGATAGGTGTCTAAACCTAACACACTCACGGGACACAAGCATGGAAGCCTCTCATAGGCCCAAAACTGCCAACACAAAGGCAAACATCTGCTGTCAGTTAACACTCTTAACATATACATGGTAAATGACAAGAGAAATACTCACCAGCAAAAATGGGTAAAATCCTAGCCAAGCCTCGGTCAAACCCTGTGAGCGCATACGCATACCCCAGAGGAAATAAGCCAAGGTGTAGGAGCCCCAATCATACTCTCCAATACGGTCCACATCGCGCGTGGCGCTGATCAAAGCGAAAGATACCGTAGAAGAGTTATCTTCTATGTAGCAGCCTCTAATGATCATCAGCAACAATCACCGCAGAACGCGATCCCTGATTCTAACATCATCAGGCATATGCTCACTCAATAGCCCGCTCATAGCATCTACGCTTAAAGGACCTGAACGGACAGTCCTGCCTTTGAGCGCCACCGCCGAAACTCGTAATAATGATCTAACGGCTGTAGGGTTAATATTTGTTATGCAAGGCACTGGCTCCCCTCCAAACTCCATACCTGTGATAAATCGCCAATCCATAGGCGTTATCATCACCTCGTAATCTAGCAGATAGAGTGACTGAGTCTGATGAAACCATCGCTCAGACAATGCCCTGTGGTAACCCCAAGGAAAACGACGGGAAAGGATGGAAAAGAATACCCCAAATCCCCACTCATGAACTACCGCTCTATAGTCAGGTTGAAGCGCCTGATACATGGAGTGAATGTTGAACCAGTTCCCTCGAGGCTGTGTAAAACCAGGAAACTGCATGAAATGCAGATCAACATCAAAACCCTTTAATCCTCATCGATGGATGTCTACCCAAGTCACCCAGCAACTCTGGGTTCACCACCTAAATGCTCAGAAGCTCCCTGCGAGGGACAGGTGCAGTAGGAGCGGGGTCCTCTATCGAAATATCCGCCTCCTTATCCTTAACGTTTGGAACATCTACCTGGACAGGACGTATCACGGCCTCCACCAACCGACAAGGTTGTCTGACAGAACGGGGACGAGGCACTTCAGAAGCCCTCCGCCGTATGCCAGAAGTGGTCCTATAGGAACTGCTCAGCTGATCCAGATCCATAGTATCTGGACAACAAGTCTCTAAATCACCTCAGAAAGGGTGTGGTATTTCCTTATGTGGAGCGTTTTAGAATGCATTTTATGACTATATGCATGCATGCATTTATTTTAACATATGTAATAGAGTTAAAATGCATGACTACTCAATGCCTACATTTGGAAAAAAATTTCCATAGTTCTCTTTGAAAATAGGACTATCCACATGCATACAGGTATGTCTAGGTGGTCATTCAGTAGCACACCTGCCCCAAAGTCATTTACATAATATATGTATTAAAAATTAAAATCATCATGCATCAAGCCAACCTCAATACTAGGAGTACTTTGCCTTGCTACCTTATGCTCATTGGACCTCAAATAGGACAAAAAATAGCAGAAAAAGGTGCCAATTTGACTGTCTCAAAAGTCAAAATTTTTCACATCATTATGTTCAGCATGGTTTAATACTATCATTTACTATGTTGGATATTTTTTATCTAGTCATTTGTGCATACATAATCACTACTATGTGTTTAGATGCATTTCATGCGATAACTCAAAATCCAACGGACATAAATGAGAGAAAATACAGGCATATGTTACCAGGATAGTGTAGAACACTCGTACGGTGATAGAATTTGCAGAAAGCAGCCCGAACTCAGCAGATCTGAAAGAGGCTCACGTATTTTCCTTCGCACAACAAGTTGAGATTGACTTGTGAGACCAACCAGCTGGAATTTATCATCCACGGTTGGCCGCAGGCCCATCTGCGGCCGTAGCAGGTGCACCTGCGGCACTCTCATGCGGGTCTCATCACTCCGGCTCAGTCCAATTCGAGTTGCAAAGGAGTTCTTACAAGCTGAAAAGGCCAAACCCAGGATAAAAACGCTACGCGATTGAGCAGAATAGCCTAAAACCTTGGTTTTTTCTGGATCCAACTGTGGCTTTCTTTTCATCCATTGGTATTCGTCCGAACACGGGGTTTACTATACCGATGATTCAAGTCTGTGTATACCACATTTGGCAATACCGTACAGAGGTCTGATGCCGTCAACGTAAGGTTGTCACCCCAATCTTTTCACACAAGCTAGTCCCCGACGGGGGTTACAACGTGAGATCCCCGGCGGGGGTTACAATGCATGCTCATCCGTTGACACACAAATTAACGAAGGTCAAGCAGCCTTGACATTATTATAGCCGATAGCGATTTAAACCTATCAGAGCTCTGAAGCTATTCGAGGTTTTCACACCCGACCGCTCAGATCCCCGGCGGGGGTCACAACGTAATGTTCCGTTGATTCACACGTCGGTGAAGGTCAAGCAGCCTTGACAGTATATCCCACAGGATTTTTCAGCCGTTGATTCACATGTTGGTGAAGTACACGTCAACGAAGGTCAGGCATCCCTGACAGCATTTGTTGTTGGCAGTAAACCTAACAGAATCTTGGCATATTATGGCGATACTAACCAGGAGAGGTCAGTGTCATCAAAGAGGATAGATGATAGAATATGTTATACACATCCTCAAACAGATTAAGCTTTATCCCCACAGATCTCTTACACATAAGAGGTACATCTTCAGGATCAAGTCATTATCTAGGAAGGTGGTGATAACTCCAACATCAACATCCTACCAAATTCAATTTACACATCAAATATGGTCATCATTACCAATCCCCAGTTGAAGCAACAGGGAGCCAGCAATCATCCCTAGAGTGTTGGACTACAACCCCGTACACATGCATCGTACATTTGCATCATGTTGCTATCCATAGTACCATGTTCGTCTTATTACGTTTCAAGTGTCTAGGATTCCTTATCCTACCACTGCATCGCCATGCATGAGTATGATAAAGAGGGGCATCTGTAGACACTCAAAATTTTCTGTACACCTGTCACTAACATTGCAGGAGGACAGATTCGTCTTTCAAGAGGGAACCCTAAAAGACAATCCATATCCATGTCGGATACTACCGGAAGTTCAACATCAACCCCAGATCACAATTTGGGAGTAACAATTCCAATCTCAGAGATAACCCCGAGGCATGCAGATCAATACCGGAACACACACCGGAGAAGACCGATTAATCTCAGAGATAACTCCGAGGTATCCAGTCTCAGTCCCAACCATGGGAATAGCCACCAACCTTGGTGATAACCCCAATGAACGCAATTTCGGCGATAACCCCAGAAATGCTTGTTACAAGTGCGACCAGCTTCAATCTCGGTGCTCACAATGAGATACACTGTACCAGACCGGCGATAACATCGGGAAGACAGGCACACCTCAAGGATGACAATGAGGACCTTCAACAAATTGCAGCAATCCAAACTCAGCGAAGCTGAGCAACTTCTGCTTTATCAGCTCAATCCGGCGATAACACTGGTGAGGGGCAACATCGTCATCTGACCAACACGAAGCCACGCCATGTCACGTCGTTTCAACATATCTACGCAACAATGTCCCACAAGACTAATCAATCCCGAGTGACTATTGTACGGGGTAACGAATGAAAGTTGAAGCTTGAAGATCGGAGGGCACCGTCCCATCTTCAATGACTTCGCACAAACTCTAATCTCATTCCATCGTACAATTCTCGACAACGGTGGTCCAAAATAGGTCCTGTATACCTCAAACGGATGCCCGGATTGCACTTCTAAAAGTTCGAGTGGACATTACAGTGCCCGAGTACATGTACTTGGAGACGACCCAAACTAAAAAACCCGGGCCAACCCGGGTTGCCTCTAGTACACCTATGGCTCAGCCACAGGTACACCTACGGCTCCACCCTCTATAAATAGAGGGCTTGGGGTGGCCATTTTGGAAGAGAAAACGGCGAGGAAGCCCTGCCCAATTTGCTCTGCACTCATCCCAGGCAGTGTACTTTCCCCTTTTAAACACATGTGAGCTCATATATAGCCTTTTTGTACCTACAAAAGTATGTGTTTACTCACTATAAATATATAGAAGTCTTCTTTGGCAGCCCACTGTAAGCCTTCTTACACACTTTAGAGTCCTTCTCTTCGTCTTTGCACACACTCTTCTACACGTTGAGAGTCGTGTTACTTGCTTTTTGTCCGGACTTCGGTCTGTGGTTTCAATTCAGTCTATATATATATATATATATATATATATATATATATATATATATATTGACTAACATTATCGAGTTATGCCTCGATTGAGCCTAGACTTCGGTCTGGAGCGTTTATTTGCTTTAATATATATATATATATATATATATATATATATATATATATATATATATATATATATATATATATATATATATTAACTGTGTGTCGAACTTTGTTCGATGAGCCTAGACCTCGGTTTGGAGCGTTTACGTGCTTTAATATATATATACTTATATATATTATCTGTGGTCGAACTTTGTTCGATTAGCCTAGACCTCGGTCTGGAGCGTTTACATGCTATATATATATATATATATATATATATATATATATATATATATATATATATACTTACATTTCATCCTACCTGGAGTTCACTTCGTGGCAGTTGATTGCTTTGTACAGCTTTCTTTACGTTTTGTCCCGCCTGGAGTTCCCTCCGTGGCAGTTGATAGCTTTTAACAGCTTTATTTATATTTTTGATCCCCCATGGATGTGCTTCGTGGTTGGTGATCATGTTTGTATATATATATATATATATATATATATATATATATATATATATATATTTACAGCTTTTATATATACCTACTTACTGCTTTCATACAAATTGCGGTATTCTGTGCGCCTAGGAATCATGCGATCACAGATTCAAGACATTGGATCTAGATTCGATTCCCGTGATGGACATTTTTAGCTGTGAGCAGCTTGTAAAATATTATGTGATGTTTGAATTTCCTCAGATGGTTTTCATACCCACGAGGAATTCAGCACCTTTTTGTACATTATTTTCATACGGATGCCTCGTATCTGTCAAATAAAATCAATCCAGCCGAATACAGAATAAAATGGGAGTGTAAAAGGTCTCAATTACTATTGAGCATCAAGGTTTGAAAAACCTCTTTTATAAAATGTCACTGCCATATCTTTCTAAAATTAAATTTTTACATAAATTCAAACCCTGTGTATAATGGTGCGAACGAGGCCTCGCAATACTTCCAAATACAGCACATTGACCCACACACACACACATTCAGATAACAGTTTCTTGAAAAGAGGCGGTCACCGTGGTAACACGGATGTCGGGGGGTGCCTAACACCTTTCCTCTGCATATCCAAGTCCCCGGACCCTAATGAATCTCGGTTTCACTGACCCGTTTAGCAGTGTCACATCACTGGGTCAATGTGCAAACCTTTTCTCGGTTGTGTTGGTACAACCAGTTAAAAAACTAATTGGCGACTCTTAACAGTCCATCGTCGACATTATACATGTCGGACCTTTTTCACTTATTTTTTCAAACAAATCTCACCTAATATGAGAACACCAAAGAACAAGTAACGGAAAGGGACAATTAAAAATCTTAACGTCGACAAAGAGTTCCTGCCAATTTTACCCACGTCGACCAATGCAAGGAGTGCTACTCCAATTGTCGAGGGCAAAGTTCTGATGGACCGAAGTGATGGAGTTGCTGTCATCATCCTCCTTGTCCCAAATGATGACCATTACGTCTGGGAAATCATCATCTGGGGTGTATCTGTTTATATGCTCATCATGGACAATAATGTGTATGCCTGACATCATTCTGACGATGTCCTGTTTAATTCTTCGTTCCTCTTCTTCCACCTTGGGATCTGGAACTAAGACTTCTTTCTCCTTTACCTGTATCGGCTTGGGGAATAACATAGCCATTATGTTGGCTGGCACCTTTACCAGAGATTGTGCGGACTCAAGATTTACAGGTGAATAATCGTCGTGTGGCTGAAACTGAAGGAGTGTACTGATGCTTATAAGGATTCCTGTGACTAGAACTGGCAGAATAGCCTAGCCCAGCTGTACCAGTTTGACTGAATACTCGAATTGGGTGCTTAATACCCTAGTGATCTTTACCCAGCCCTTGTCCCGGCTGATGACCCAATGACATCATTTCTTGAGTAACTGCCATCACTTCGGCAGAAATCTTGGGAAAGGCATCCCAATGGAATGGTATTAAGTGTTGCTCACTTCCAATGCATGAAAACTGACCGGCTCAATATCTGAATTGATGTTGATGAATGGTATATCACCATGTGGAGGACATTTGGTTCAGCGTTGACTGTGACTAGGCTATTATTGATAATGTATTTAAGTTGTTGATGGAAAGTGGAGAGGACGGCCCCAGCCATATGAATCCACGGTCTTCCTAAGAGCAGGTTATATCCTGAATCTATCTTGAGCACGTGAAAAGATACGCAGAATTTATGGGGACCAATCTCGATTGGCAGCTCAATCTCTCTGACTGAATTCTGACGAGCTCCGTCAAAAGCTTTAATAATCGTATGGCTGCTCCGAATTCGGTTGATATTAACATTCATCTTCAGTAAAGTAGCATAAGGATAGATATTTAGAGACGAACCTCCATCAATCAAAACTCCAGCTAGCATGTACCCGGAGGATAGAACCACAATGTGCAAAGGCTTGCAATGACCGGTCCCTTCGAGCGGTATGTCATCATCAGTGAATGATATCACATTGTTGTTAAAAATATAATCAACCAAGTGTTGAAAATTTTCTACATCCACTGATTTTGGCAAGTAGGCTTCTTCCAAAACCTTCAATAAGATCTTCCGATGATCATCGAAAGTTAAAACCAAGTCCAAGATTGAAATTTGGTGTGGTGCTTCTCTTAAGCTTAAAACCACCTTGGCTTCATTATGGCCCATAATGCGGAGGAACTTTTCAATCTTCTCCATGGGAATCTTCCTATTTACTTTGATGGCAGGCTTCATCACCCATTGGGGAAGATACAGTGGATTTTCCTTCGACACTGCAGTAGTTGTATGAGAGGTGGATCCTTCAGCTTCTCCATAATTCCATGGAACTTTTTGTAAGCTGATAATAGGATATTGTGCTCTGAATGGTAACTTGATTGGCTTTGGAGCAGCCACTTTCAAAGGATTGTCAATTCCTCTGAGTTGAATTGCTTGTATTATGAATGGTTTGACAGTCCCATCAGCTTGAGCGGATATAACTGCTACCAGTCCCTTCCATTTAGTAGGACAGGTATTCTCACTCTCAAACAGTACAGTATCATCGTCTGCTAGTTGCAGGACACCGCTGTCAATAAGATTTTAAATAAGGTGGCGGAGTGCCCAGCATTCTTCTGTGTTGTGACCGCGAGAATGGGAGTGATATTGACATACTCCATCAGAATTGAACCGTCCTGAACGGGGATTAATTGGAGGTAGAAGGGAAGTGATCCTTCCTTTATTGATTAGCATCTAAAGTATCTCCTCCATAGGTTGGCCCATGTATGTAAATTCCCTTCTGTTGGCAAAATCCTGAAGGGCTTTGGCATTTGCTCTCTTCGTCACTTTGTCTTCCAGTGTTTCATTTTCTAAAGGTGATGGGGTAGTATTTATAACAAAAGGGAGGAGACTAGCATGCTCCTGGCTGACTAATTGGCGTGTGACTTGATGCTGATAGGTCACCAGTTCGGCCAATTGCTCAATTTCCTTACATAAAGCTTTCATCTTTCGTTCCATTGTAAATTAAAACTTGACATAATCCCATTTGTTAACACCGTCTTTGATGGTCTGGGATGATTCACCGTTAAAATTGGAACTCTGTCCATTGCTCTAATTAATCGTGTTGACCTATTCCTCTTTGTGTTAAGGAAGACGGTTGTCTTACACGTGAGGTTGATCTGGTTTGGTGACCACGATCTCACCATTGTCTATCAAATCTTGAATCTTATGTTTCAAGGCCCAACAATCTTGAGTATCATGTACAGGTGCCCCGGCATGATAAGAACATTTCTAAGCAGCATTGAAACCCCTCCCATTAGGGTTGGCTGGTGGAAGAAGATGCATAATTTTCTTCTGAGTTGTCAGAAGAGTGAGAATGTTCTCGAGTGAGTCCCCTAAGGGTGTGAACACTCGAGGGCGTTTAACTTCTCCACCCTTTGGCAATGGAGGGTTTGAAGAGTGAGCTTGAAAGGGAGTGTAATTTCTCCTCTGGATAGGCATATTCTGATTTCCTTTTTGACCTTGTAGTATCAAGGAACATCCTCCTCCTTCTTTTTATGGACCCTCTGGGGGTTGTTTCCATAAGTTCTGGATTTGATGTGTTCAGCAATAGCTTTAAGGGCAGCTAGGTCTTGAATCTTTCCTGACTTTAATCCCATCTCAGCCATCTCCCCGTGTTTAATCATTTCATAAAATGGTATGCCAATGCCGGCTAAGACTCTTTCATAGAAAGGAGCTTCTTGTATGTCCATGAAGGTTATGACCATTTCTAATTCTGTCATGGAAGGAATAACTTGAGCAGCAAGGTGCCTCCACCATTGAGCATATTCTCTGAAAGACTCATTAGACTATTTCTTGACCTTGGTAATCTTGTACCGGTCAGGAGCCATCTGAGACTGGAAGTTGTATTGTGTGAGGAAGGCATGAGTTAGCTCTTCCCAGCTATGGATCTTTGAGTTGTCTAATCTGGTATACCACGAACGCGCTTCTCCAGTCAAACTCTTCTGGAACAGCTGCATCCTGAGCTTTTTGTCCTCTACATAAGATCTAGGTTCTCCAATGAACACCTTCAAATGTGTGTAAGGATCTCCTAACCCATCGTATTTTTCGAAGTCAGGAGTCTTAAACTTTTTTGGATAATGAACACTAGGGAATATACAAAGGTCAGCATATGAAACACTCCCGTGTGCTCCAATTCCTTTGATAGAACGAAGGGTTTCTTCCATTTGAAGGACTTTATTCCTGATGTCACCGGTGTCTGGATCTCTTTTGAGATGGGTGGCATCATGAATTTTGTTGGTCGTATCCAACTGCAGTTGAGGTACTGTAATGGCTTTATCAGAACCTTGGGTTCCTTTTTGTGTAGAGGATTCAGCATGTATGGGTATCCTGGTACCCTGAGTAGACTGGTGTAGTTCTTTAAGCAGAATAGCCAAATCTGTGATTTGTTTACTTAATCCGTCAAATTCTTTGCGAGAAACTGGATTAAGGTCAGTCTGGTCTGATGGCGACATAATTGACTGTAGGCTCGCAGCCTTTTTGGACTTTGACCGGGTAATAGATTCGATTGTTTCCCTGCGAAAGACTTGCATAGTTTAGTCTTAGGGAATATATAAATATTACATGCTATGTGATGTATCCGTTTTAGGAATTTTGTCCTACAAAATGGATGTTAGCTGTTTGTAATACAGGATAGCATGTTAATTTAAATATGTAGGTATACACATTTCTTTATATTTCTCATTACATGGAGATTAATATGGAATGAAATTTCAAGTAATTGACTTTATGAGTAATTTGAAATGAGAAAGCATGATGAGACTTTCCTCCGCGTTTGGTTTATTAGAGGTTGACATATCTTAGGTTACTCTCGCGACTTTTTGGCATGAAGGTTCCCAAATCATCGCAATTTACTCGACGGGAAGTTAATCCAGTCTTTCAACTGGAGTGAATTTGGGTGGTGCCTTTCCTGAGCCTCATTGGAATTAGTCTTCCTACGAGTCCATTAATCAAATACTGACAGGATAGCCTCCTGGTGGAGGAACCACACAACATACATTTACATACAATGTGTCTCACCGTTTATGAAAATGATGACATGTGCGAAGCACTAATTTCACAAACAGATATAGTGTAAGGCATTAAGCGCAGAAAGATATATGCATTCGTACACATTCCTCAAAATGTAAATGCAACATCCATACATAAGCATATAACAGTTTGAAAAGATTGTGATAACGGCTTAAGTCCTCTTACTGGAATCTCCAGCAGAGTCGCCACCTGTCGACGTCGGGATTTTTATTTGTCCATTTCCGTTTCTTGTTCTTTGGTGTTCTCATGTTAGGTGAGATTTGTTTGAAAAAATAAGTGAAAAAGGTCTGACATGTATAATGTCGACGATGTACTGTTAAGAGTTGCCAGTTGGTTTTTTATATGGTTGTGCCAACACAACCGATAAAAGGTTTGCACATTGACCCAATGATGTGACACTAATAAAAGGGTATGTGAAACCGAGATTCATTAGGGTCCGGGGACTTGCTTATGCGGAAGGAAGGTGTTAGGCAACCCCCGATATTCGTGTTACCACGGTGACCGCCACTTTTCAAGAAACTGTTATATGAATGTGTATATGTGTGTGTGGGTCAATGTGATGTTATTTGAAAGTAGTGCGAGGCCTCTTTCGGACCTATATACACAGGGTTTGAATTTGTGTAAAAATTCAGTTTTAAGCAAGATATGACAGTGATGTTTTAGAAAAGAGGTTTTTTAAACCCTTGTGCTCAATAGTAATTGAGACCTTTACACTTCCATTTTATTAAGTGTTCGGCTTGATTACTTTTATTTTTCCAGATGCGACGCATCTTTGAGAAAATAATATACAAAATGGTGCTGAACTCCTCATGGGCATGAAAACCATCTGAGGAAATCCAGACACCGTGAATAAATTTACAAGCTGAATACAGTTGAAAATGTCCATCACGGGAACCGAATCTAGATTCAGTAAACTAAATCTGTGAACACATGATTCATAGGCTCACATGATGCCGCAATTCATATAAAAGCAGTAAGCAGGTATATATATAAAAGTTGTAAATATATATATACAGACATGATCAGCCACCACGAAGCAACTCCATGGGGGATCAAAAATATAAATAAAGCTGTAAAAGCCATCAACCGCCACGGAGTAAACTCCAGGCGGGACGAAATGTAAATAAAGCTGTAAAAGCGATCAACCACCACGAAGTAAACTCCAAGCGGGACGAAAAATATATATATGTATATATAAAAGCGGTAAACGCACCGGATATAAAATCCAGGCTCATCGAACATAGTTCGACAATAGTTCATATATATATATATATATATATATATATATATATATATATATATATATATATACACACACACACACACACACACACACACACACACGAAAGCAATTAAACGCTCCAGACCTAAGTCTAGGCTCAATTGAGGCATAACTCGATAATGTTAGTCCATATAATATATATATACATATATATATATATATATATATATATATATATATACAAACTAAAATGAAACCACGGACCGAAGTTCGGGCAAATATACGCAACACGACTCTCAACGTGAAGAATGGTATGTCCAAAGATGAAGAGAAAGGCTTTAAAGTGTGTAAGAAGGCTTACAGTGGGCTGCCAAAGATGACTTCTATAACTTGAAGTGGATGAACACTCGGCTCCCGCCGGTACAAAAGAGTAGCTATATGTGAGCTTACAAGTGTTTAAAATGAGAAAGCACTCAGTTTAGGGTGAGTACAAAGCAAATTGGATAGGGCTTCCTCGCCTTTTTTCTCTTACAAATGGCCACCACAAGTCCTCTATTTATAGGGAGAGGTACCTGCGGCTAGCCGCAGATGTACCTGTGGCTGCCCAGGGTGCCTCGGGCTTCGCGGGTCTCGCTGTCTCAAAGTACGTGCATGCATGCACTGTGATGTCCGCTCGAACTTTCAAATTTACAATCTGGGCATCCGACTAAGGTATGTAAGACCTATTTCAGACTGCCGTTGTCGAGAGTTACGTAATGACATGGGATTAGAGTTTGTACGAAGTTAGAAATATGGGATCATACCCTCCGATCTTCAAGCTTCAAATTATATTCGTTTTCTTGCGCAATAGTCACTTGGGATTGGTTTTCCTTAGTTCTTGTGGGACATTGCTGTGTAGAAATGTATGTACAAAATGTTGAGACGGTGCGGTGTGGCGTCAAGGTGGAAAGAGGATGACTTTTCCCCTCATCGGGGTTATCTCCAGTTTGGGCTGATAAAGCAGACGTTTCTCAGGGTTATCTCTTTGATTGGATTGCTGCAAGTGTTTAAGGTCCTCAGTGTCATCTCTGAGGTGTGCCTGTCTTTCCGGTGTTATCTCCGGGTCTTGTACTGAGTGTCTCGGTGTAAGCGCCGAGATTGAAGCTGATTGCATGTATTTGAAACAAACATTTTCGAGGTTATCTCCAGAACTGCAACTGCCTTCTTTAGGTTTATCTCCAAGGTTTGTGACTGCTACTCCCAGTGTTGGGACTGAGACTGAATATCTTGGGGTTATCTCCAAGATAAATCAGCCTTCTCCGGTGGAATTTCCAGTATTAGAACTACATGCCTCGGGGTTATCTCCGAGGTTGGAACTGATACTCTCGGTGTGTGTTCCGGGGTTGAGACAGAACTTTCGGTAGTATTCGGACCGGATATGAGCGGTCTTCCAGGGTTATCTGAGAATGACGAATCTGCCCTCCTACAATGCCACTAACAGGTGTGCAGAAAATTTTGAGTGTCTACATTCCTTGAGCCCTGTTATTCAATGCAAAAGCTATCTGTCCCATCTAATTTTCTAAATTCTTGATAGCTATTTCTTGTGATTTTATGGCCATTGCTTGATTTTTCTTAGCGGCTTTGTTCCTTGTTATATACTTAGACAGCAACTCCTTTAATCTGATTTCCTCTCTTGATGTTAAACTAGTTGTTGTTGTTGATGCTGAAATCCTAGGAAATAAGATGGGCATGGAACTTGCTGATGCTGATTATTACTCCACAAAAAGTTAGGATGATTCCTATTCCCCGGATTATATTTATTCTGGTACGTATTATGTGGAATTCTGTTGTAGCTACCCACAAATTGCACTAACGCAGGGTTGATTGGACATTGATCTGTAGGATGTTCATGTTGGGTAAAATCTAGATACGCACAGCATGCAAGTATACGTGGTCAACAAGTAATATAATAGTAAGTAGAGTATCGTTCCCTCAGAGACTTAGCAAAAAATTAACCTCACAATTACCAATCTTCTATTAATCCTAATTTTATTAAACTAATCAATTTCCAGTTTATAGTGAAAATATTAAAAATACTAAAAACCAAATAAATACCAACAAACCCTAAAATTAAATTTTCAAATAAATATTGGAGAATTAGGCTTACAACTTCACTCTAGGCATCACTCTGATTATTATTCCCTTTTTCCAGTTTAATTCACTATCCCAGTTTATTAATCAAGAACACATAAGTAGTATTAATCACCTCTCGATGTATTAACACCGTATTAACCCAAATCCACAATTCAGATAGAATTAAGTTAAACACCTTCATCAACCAACTCACTATATCTCTATGTTAATTATATTTAAAGAAGGTTTAAGTTCAAGTTCTCTATATGATTACATGCGATGTCAAGCATATCCCTATCTTAACATTCATCAAGATTCTGCTCATTCACATAAATCAAGAACACATGCTATATTAATTAAGTCTAGATTCATATTTCATCTCTCAAATTCATACAAATCCACATAAAGTTGTTGATCAGGCAATTCATAAATTCAAGCTCAAATTAATATAGATAAACTGCATAATAGCTTATTAAACTGAAAACCAAGCTTACATAATCATCGTTCCACTTAAAGATCCATTATAAGCCTAATAAGTAATTTAGTTCATAACTAATGAATTAAATACTGAATAAATAAAAGAAAACATCATCCCAATTACACAATTTGAATTTTAAGGAGAATAGTAATACACCACCCTTCTCGTTCTCCAAATCTGAAATCTTCGTGAAATTATTCTTCTTCTTCGTTCCTCCAAGTTCTTGCTCTTCAATCTCGTTCTCCAACTGTGTCTCTATCTCTCCTCTCTTTTTCCAACACTTAGCATAAGTGTAGCCTCAACTCAGCTCCATACCACAATCCTAATCTAACTCTAACTCCTCACATTAAAAGTCTAATAGACATCCAAATCCTTTTCAATACCAACAACCCTTAGTCAAAGACTCCCTCAACATGAAATAACAACCATTCCACAATCCTATTATAATCAAATTACATAAAGAATTAATAGTTCCCGACAATATCCAACTTCCAGCACAAAATTACTTTTCGCCTAGACCTGATGCCGACGCAGCGCACCCCGCGCTACATAATGCTCTCTGACAGCGTGGCCCGGGCTATTGCCCTAGGAGAATTCCATGAACCAGCGCGCCCCACGCTAGTCCACTATACATCACAACGCGGTCCGCGCTATGTAGGCAGAAAATCCAAAAATTGCTTGAAATCTCCTTCCAATGCTAGCATTCTGATAGGCACATTGATTATCCTACAACAAGCATAAAACCCATCAAAAGTAACATGAAAGTACCAAAACTAACAATATAACAAGCTAAACGAACATAAATCGTAGGTTAAAAACCTACTCATCAAATTCCCCCAAACTTGAACATTGCTTGTCCTCAAGAAAAATGTAATGCAATGCACTAACAACTAAAAACTACGAATCAAGTATTAATACAGTACAGATAGTTTACGCATATGGCCTCAGAAAAACTACATAAACATGTCAAACTTCATATCAAAACCAATCCGCAATTCCTTATCAATCCTTGCATCTTAAATTGTTATCACTAGTATAGTGTGTGTGTGTGTGTGTATGTATGTGTTCAACACCCATGCTACCTGATATCGGATCAAATTCAATACATAACCAATTTTTTATGAGGAAATCATACAGCACAAACTCAAAAGGTTCAAAAGTAGACAAGTTCCAACTCAAATCAAACAATTACCAAGATTAAGGGTCCGAATAGGGTATTCATGCTCTCTCTTTTTTCATTGTCGGGGGCTCCTTACCCTTATTTCCCGTCTTCACTTTATTTTTCTTTTCTTTCTTTTCTTTTCTTTTTTTTGATAGATGGTTGGTGAGTGCATTTTACACTCCATCTCACGCTTGTGTCTATGGGGAGTAATTCTCCTCAACCCACCACAAGACTCAACTCGATTCCTTTTTATTTGTTTTTTTTGGAAGCTTATACACCCTACGTTTTCCCCTAAACTTAGGTTCTTGCCTAATTTATTGTCTTCACTGCCCATTCTTGTCATTCTCTTATCTATACTAGCATTATCCTTTAGAAAATCTTTATGTAACTATTTGAACTAATCCATTAACGCAGATGTTATTAGCGTGTTATCCGTATTATACCAGTTTCAAAGCAGAACAAGATCCAAATCATAACAGAAACAACATCAAGGTTCTCATACTTAGTAATGCACTTGTCTACGTAATTTCAATCTCATCATTGGCCAAGAATCAACGTATATGATTTAATAACTAGATTCATGCAAACTACATGCAAACCATGATTTTTTTATTTTTTTTTTTATTTTTTTTTTTAAAAAAATTAAGACTAAACTACTTATTAATTATACTAATTTAAAATTTTCAGTAACATTATCACTTCACACTAATTAACCAAGCAAAAACATAATCCCCCATTCTTAACTCAAGTAATGTCCTTATTAAGTAAAATTAAAGCAAATAAAAGTATGAGGACTTCCCTGAGATTGAGTTACTTTTCGTCATCCGACGGAGGATATGGTGGCAGGATCGGAGGAATAGGCATGACCACGGGATGTGCACTAGGATTGCAGTGGGAAAACGCATCAGCAAGCGTGTTGAATGCATTGGCATTATACTGATGCATTAAATCTTGACGCTGGGTTTCGCTCCAACTGGTGGTGAGGGCTGTCGGATCATAATGTAGCCTTCTCCTCGTGGATGTGATCTCGCCCCATCCCATGCCTTGTACCTCTCAATTGTAGCATGATCAATAATAGCCATCGATTGTTGGATAGGCTCAAAAGGTTGCCACTGTACTCCAGCTTTATGGCACAAATCAGTGATTAAGAAACCATGCAGCAAACCTCCCGTAGTACTCCCTTGTAACAACCGGTCAATGGACTCTTGAATACACTCCCCCACATCAACATTGTAGAATGTAATGGAGTTGTTCACACAGAAATGGTGATGAATAATCTCATATAATAGCCGAGCCCGTGCCTTAGTTACATCTTTTTGGTGGCGAGTGGGCATTAAATGGGCACACATAAATGCATACCAAGCTTTTCCATACCGGCTAAGTGTTGAGTGGGGAAAACCTATCTTTTCATCCGTTCCGGCTTGAATTACCCATTGAGTGCCCGGTTTGCATAATTTGACAATCAACTCATCTAACTCGGGCAACCCATCTTCATATCGGTCATCTTGTGGTGCCTCTAACCCAAAATACTCGTTGATAGCATCGGCATGAAATGCTATCGGTTTACCCCGAACCATGACTACGTGATTGACATGTTCCATTGCATTGGCTTAAAACTCTTTCACAATGTTGATTGTCGCTGGAAGTGGTTGTTCGACTAACTGAAACCAATTACGCTCGACAATTTGCAAAGCCATGTCTCCATCCAAATTTGCATCCGGCTTCAATCCATGTTCGAGCACCAACGTTTTCTTGTCAATGGATGACTTGAATTGTTCGGCGGCCCTCTCACTAAAAAACTTTGTATGATCATATTGAGGCTGAGCAGTGGAAGTGGAAGGGCATTGTCTTTTATGGGAAGACATGGTGTTTCTAATTATGTTTACGCTCAAAGTTTGGTTCAGGACTTTTATCAAACAGTTGGCAAGCGGACTGAGTTTTCCCCACAAAATAGCTTACTTGGTGTTATCTTGCCAGCCAAATTGTGAAAACAAACACACAATCCTTGTAGTGCGCCCCGCGCTAGGCCTGTGCCTTGGGCAGCGTGGCCCACACTGTGAGGTCAGTGACTTCTTGGCTCTGTTTTCCTCCTTCAACCTGTGAATCATCCAGACATGAAGTGAAACTTCTATAAAAACTTCGTATTTACTCGATTATAACTACAATATAAAGAAAATTTAAATGAGAAAGAGTTTAGAGCATGGGTTGCCTCCCAAGTAGCGCTAGTTTTAACGTCGTAAGCTCAATGGTGCCTCTTATATCACTGTGCATCGGCGAGGGTAATGTTGACGGCATCCCAGTTTGAATCTCCACCCCAGTAATGCTTTATCCATTGACCATTGACTTTGAACGTCTCTAATGGATTTTGACTGTAGAGATTGATGGCGCCATGTGAGAACGCTGTTTTGATGGTGAATGGTCCCGACCACCTTGACTTAAGCTTTCCTGGGAACAACCTCAATCGTGAGTTGAACAGCAGTACTGATTGTCCCGGCTCAAACGTTCGGAGCATAATTTTCTTGTTGTGCCATTTCTTGACATTTTCCTTGTATAGTTTAGCGTTTTCGTATGCCTGAAGTTAGAATTCATCGAGCTCATTTAGTTGGAGTAGCCACTTTTCATCCACAGCTGCTTGATCAAAGTTCAGTTTCTGAATTGCCCAGTAGGCCTTGTGCTGTAGCTCGACTGGTAGGTGACAAGCCTTTTCGTACAGTAGTTGATATGGTGACATCCTGATTGGTGTCTTATACGCAGTCTGGTATGTCCATAATGCATCATCCAACCGGAGTGACCAATCCTTTCAATTCGGGTTCACCACTTTTTTCAGAATTTTCTTGACTTCCATGTTCGACACCTCAGCCTGCACACTGGTTTGGGGATGATAAGTCGTCGCTACCTTATGGTTGACCCCATACTTTGCTAAGAGAGATGTAAACGATTTGTTGCAGAAGTGACTACCTTCATCACTTATAATGGCTCTCGGCGTGTCAAACCTCATAAATTGAGAACCACCTTGGCATCGTTAGTCGGTAGTGCTACTGCTTCAACCCACTTTGACACATAATCCACCGCAAGCAGAATGTACTGAGTGGAAAATGAGGAAGGGAATAGACCCATGAAATCGATGCCCCATACATCAAAAATTTTAACTTCAAGAATTATTTGTAGAGGCATCTCATTCCTTTTAGAAATGTTGCCCACCCGTTGACATCTATCACATGTTTTGACAAACTGGTGGGCGTCCTTAAATAGTGTAGGCAAATAGAACCCAGCTTGAAGGACCTTTGCTGATGTCCTCTCACTACCATAGTGTCCCCCGTATGCCAACGAGTGGCATTCATGCAGAATACTATGCACCTCGATGTAAGGCACACACCTTCTAATCATCTTGTCCGCGCATTGTTTGAATAGGTATGGCTCATCCCACAGATACCACTTGATGTCATGGAAGAACTTCATTTTCTGTTATCGTGTAAGATTAGGGGGAAGCATGTTGCTCACTAGATAGTTCGCGAAGTCCGTGTACCATGGGAATTCTACATTTAACCCAAACAATTGCTCATCCAGGAATGACTAGTTGATGATGCACTTGTCCTCTTCTTGTTTACCCAGATTTTCTATCCTAGACAAATGATCGGCGACTTGATTCTCTGTCCCCTTTCTATCCTTTATTTCTAGATTAAACTCTTGACGAAGAAGAATCCATTAGATAAGGCGTGGTTTAGCATCTTTGTTCGTAATTAGGTATCGAATAGCCGAATGTTCCGTGTAGACTATCACTTTAGTCCCAATCAAGTATTCCCGGAATTTGTCAAACGCGTACACTACTACAAGCAATTCCTTTTCCGTAGTTGTATAATTCATTTAAGTCTCCATGAGTGTCTTGCTTGCATAATATATGGCATGAAATACCTTCTCTCGGCGTTGTCCCAAAATAACCCCAACCGCATAGTCGCTTGCATCACACATCAGCTCGAAAGGCATATTCCAATTCAGTGCGATGATCACTGGGGCTATAGTTAACTTCTTCTTCAACAACTCGAAAGCCGACTTACATTCCTCATCAAAATTAAACATAGAGTCCTTCTCTAAAAGACTGCACAACGGTTTTGCAATTTCAGAGAAGTCCTTTATGAATCTTCTGTACAACCCAGCATGTCCCAAAAAACTTCTAATTCCTTTTACTGAGCTCGGTGGAGGCAGTTTCTCAATTATTTCCAACTTAACCTTGTCAACTTCCAGTTCTTGAGCCGATACCTTGTGGCCCAAAATTATGCCCTCCTCAACCATGAAGTGGCATTTTTCCCAGTTAAGTACAAGGTTCGTATCTTTGCATCACTGTAACACCATTACCAAATTCCCTAGGCAAGTATCGAAATTGTCTCCATATACAGAAAAGTCGTCCATGAAGACTTTCACGTTTTTCTCCACCATGTCTGAGAAGATGGCCATCATACATCGTTGAAAGGTAGCAGGTGCATTACACAAACCGAATGACATTCTCCTGAACGCGAATGTGCCGTAAGGGCACACAAATGTAGTCTTCTCTTGATCCTCAAGAGCGATGACGAACTGGTTATAGCCCGAGTATCCATCCAATAAACAGTAGTACGCATGTCTCGCCAATCTATATAAAATTTGATCGATAAAGGGTAGCAAAAAATGATCTTATCGGGTTGCCTTATTCAACTTCCTATAATCCATGCACACCCTCCAACCTGTTACTGTTCTTGTTGGAATTATCTCGTTATCCTCATTCTGTACCACAGTCATTCCCCCCTTTTTCAGCACACACTGAACCGGACTAACCCACTTACAGTCGAAAATTGGGTAGATGATATCGGCATCCAACAATTTCAGAATTTCCTTCTTTACAACTTCCTTTATAATTGGGTTAAGTCGTCATTGTTGCTCCACCGTCAGCTTTGCATCATCTTCCATCAGAATCTTGTGCATGCAAAACGAAGGGCTGACTCCCTTGATATCCGCGATCGTCCACCCTATCGCTGATTTATGTTCCCTAAGCACCCTCAGCAGCTTTTCTTCCTGTACATCATTAAGTGCAGCAGAAATAATAATAGGTAAACAATTTGAATTGCCTAAATACGCATACCTGAGGTGTTTAGGGAGTGGCTTAAGTTCCAGAGTTGGTGGAAATGGTTCAAATGGCACTCTAAATCTCCTGACTCGTGGTAGGGAGTCTAGCATATGCAAGTAGTCCACAAATTCCGGATCATCTGCTTCTTCATCGGCCAATAAGATCGTTTCCAATGGGTAATTAGCCAAACTCTTTCCCATGTCATCACTGATTATCTGATCAACGATATCCATCCTGAAACACTCTTCTTCATCCGTAGAAAATTTCATGGCTTTGAAAACATTAAACTTAACTTCTTGATCTTGGACCCTCATTGTTAGTTCACCTTTTTATACGTCGATAAGTGTCCTACCCGTAGCCAAAAATGGTCTCCCCAGGATGATCGGGATGTTCTTATCTTAATCAAAATCCAGAATGATGAAATTCGTAGGGAATATAAACTTGTCAACCTTGAACAACATGTCCTCTACAATGCCTCTCGGGTACGTGACTGATCTATCTACCAACTATAAGGAGATGTTCGTAGGCTTTGGAGCTGGCAAACCTAATTCTGTGTAAACTGATAACGGCATAAGGTTCACACTCGCCCCCAAATCACATAAACATTTATTAAATGTCATGTTCCCGATTGTGCATGGAATGGTGAAACTCCCCAGATCATTCAACTTTGGTGGCAACTTTCGCTGTACAACCGCGCTACACTCCTCTGTTAGTGCCACTGTCTCGAAATCTTCCAATTTCTTTTTCCTTAACAAGATCCCTTTCATGAATTTTGCGTAACTTGGCATTTGCTCTAAGGCTTCTGTGAACGGGATGTTAATTTGAAGTTTCTTAAAAACTTCCAAAAATTTCGCAAACTACTTATCTAATTTTTGCTTTTGAACTCGTTGCTGAAGCGGCGGTGGAGGACACACAACTGGCTTGTCATTTAACTTTGTTTTCCCAGTTTGCATATTCTCACCCTGATTTTCTTCAACCACCTTGCTGTCATTAATTTTATCATCCGAGGTAGCTGAATTTTCTGCATCTTTCCTATCCAAATGTTTTCCACTTCTCAAGGTGACTGCCTGACACTATTCATGATTTCCTTTCAGATTTCTTTCGGTGTCACTTGGTAGTGTCCCTTGAGGTCAATTCTTCAGTGCCAATGCAATTTGTCCCATCTGATTCTCTAAATTCTTGATGGGTATTTCTTGTGTTTTCATTGCCATTGCTTGATTCTCCATAGCTACCTCATTACTCGTTATATATTTTGATATCAATTCCTCTAAATCTGATTTCCTCTCTTGGCGTTGAACTAGTTATTGTTGATTCTGAAACCCTGGGGGATACGATGGTCGTGGAGCTTCCTGATTCTGATTATTATTCCAAGACTAATTCGGATTATTCCTATTCCCCTGATTGTATGTATTCTGATATGTATTCTGAGGAATTCTGTTGTAGCTACTCATGAATTGTATTGACTCTGGGTTGATTGCGCATTGATCCATCGAATGTTCCCCCGCGCACAACTCACAAATAATTGCCACTTGATGTGTCTGTCCCCCTGACCAAACGTCAAACTTCTTGGAGAGTGCTGAAATCTGTGATGTTATTGTCGTCACTCCATCTACCTCTAACACTCCAGCGATCGTAGGTTGTGTCATTCTTGCCGTGGGCCACTGGTAGTTGTTAGCAGCCATGGTTTCTATCAACTGATATGCCTCCTCATAAGTCTTTTCCATAAACGCTCCCCCTGATGCTGCATCAATACTCATCCTGAGATTCCCATGTAGTCCGTTGTAAAATGTATTCATCTGTAACCACTTGGGCAATCCGTGATGTGGGCATTTTCTAAGCAATTCTTTGTATATCTCCTATGCCTCATACAGTTACTCCCCATGTTGCTGATCAAACATGGTAATCTCGTTCCTCATCTTTGCAGTTTTCGCTGGCCGGAAGAATTTTGCTAAAAATTTCTGAGCCAGTTCATCCCATGTCATTATCGAACCTGCTGGTAGAGAGTATAACCAACTCTTCGCCTTGTCACGCAGAGTGAACGGGAACAAGCGAAGTCTAACTGCTTCATCCGACACCCCATTGTACTTAAAAGTACCGCAGATCTCCAGAAAACTAATCAAATGTTCATTAGGATAGTCATTAGTAAGTCCCCCAAACTGAACCGAGTTCTATATCATCTGAATTGTCCCATGCTTAATCTCAAAAGTGTTCGCGGCTATAGCTGGCCTGGTGATACTCGACCGCAGCTCAGTCACCTTAGGTGTAGCAAAATCCCTCAACGCTTTCTGGTCTTCGGCAGTCATTGCTTCTCCTTTGTCAGAGTTTTCGAATTTGTCTCTTGTTTCCTTGATCCACTTACTTAACCTCTGAAACCTTTTCTCAAAGTTGTCCTCAAAAGGAAGCAAGTCTTAATTTTTGGATCGAGTTTGCATAAACCAAATTTAAAAACCTGAAATAAGAAGAACAAAACAAAAACAAAATGTGTTCAAGTAAAACTGGAATAATTAAACTGATATTGCAAAATAATAAAATCTATACTAAAGTCCCCGGCAACGGTGCCAAAAACTTGTTGAGTAAAATTTAGATACGCACAGTACGCAAGTATACGTGGTCAACAAGTAATATAATAGTAAGTAGAGTATCGTTCCCTCAGAGATTTAGCGAAGAAATTAACCTCACAATTACCAATCTTCTATTAATCCTAATTTTATTAAACTAATCAATTTCCAATTTATAGTGAAAATATTAAAAATATTAAAAACCAAATAAATTCCAACAAACCCTAAAACTGAATTTTTCAAACAAATATTAGAGAATTAGGCTTACAACTTCACTCTAGGCATCACTCTGATTATTATTCCCTTTTTCCAGTTTAATTCACTATCCCAGTT
This sequence comes from Panax notoginseng, assembly GCA_016801055.1. NCBI lineage: Eukaryota > Viridiplantae > Streptophyta > Magnoliopsida > Apiales > Araliaceae > Panax > Panax notoginseng. The sequence goes on along the minus strand of CM029014.1, from coordinate 144,045,606 downwards.
TATTAATCAAGAACACATAAGTAGTATTAATCACCTCTCGATGTATTAACACCGTATTAACCCAAATTCACAATTAATATAGAATTAAGTTAAACACCTTCATCAACCAACTCACTATATCTCTATGCGAATTATACTTAAAGAATGTTTAAGTTCAAGTTCTCTATTTGATTACATGCGATATCAAGCATATCCCTATCTTAACATTCATCAAGATTTTGTTCATTTAAATATATCAAGAACACATGCTATATTAATTAAGTCTAGATTCATATTTCATCTCTCGAATTCATACAAATCCACATAAAATTATTGATCAGGCAATTCATAAATTCAAGCTCAAATTAATATAGATAAACGGCATAATAGCTTATTAAAAAGAAAACCAAGCTTACATAATCATCGTTCCACTTAAAGATCCATTATAAGCCTAATAAGTAATTTAGTTCATAACTAATGAATTAAATACTTAATAAATAAAAGAAAACATCATCCCAATTACACAATTTGAATTTTAAGGGAAATAGTAATACACCACCCTTCTCGCTCTCCAAATCTGAAATATTCGTGAAAGTATTCTTCTTCTTCGTTCCTCCAAGTTCTTGCCCTTCAATCTCGTTCTCCAAGTGTGTCTCTATTTCACCTCTATTTTTCCAACACTTAGCATAAGTGTAGCCTCAACTCAGCTCCATACCACAATCCTAATCCAACTCTAACTCCTCACATTGAAAGTCCAATAGACATCCAAATCCTTTTCAATACCAACAACCCTTAGTCAAAGACTCCCTCAACATGAAATAACAACCATCCCACAATCCTATTATAATCAGATTGCATAAAGAATAAATAGCTCCCGATAATATCCAACTTCTAGCACAAAATTACTTTTCTCCCAGACCTGATGTCGACGCAGCGCGCCCCGCGCTACACAATGCTCTCTGACAGCGCGGCCCGTGCTACTGCCCCAGGAGGATTCCATGAACCAGCGCGCCCCGCGCTAGTCCACTATACATCACAGTGCAGTCCGCGCTATGTAGGCAAAAAATCCAGAAATTGCTTTAAATCTCCTTCCAATGCTAGCATTCTGATAGGCACAATTATTATCCTACAACAAGCATAAAACCCATCAAAAGTAACATGAAAGTACCAAAACTAACAATATAACAAGCTAAACGAACATAAATCGTAGGTTAAAAACCTACTCATCAAATTCTCCCAAACTTGAACATTGCTTGTCCTCAAGCAAAATACAATGCAATGCACTAACAACTAAAAACTACGAATCCAGTATTAAGACAGTACAAATAGTTTACTCATATTGCCTCAGAAAAACTACATAAACATGTCAAACTTTATATCAAAACCAATCTGCAATTCCTTATCAATCCTTGCATCTTAAACTGTTATCACTAGTATAGTGTGTGTGTGTGTGTGTGTGTGTGTTCAACACCCATGCTAACTGATATAGACTCAAATTCAATACATAACCAATTTCTTATGAGGAAATCATACAACACAAACTCAAAAGGTTCAAAAGCAGACAAGTTCCAACTCAAATCAAACAATTACCTAGATTAAGGGTCCGAATAGGGTATTCATGCTCTCTTTTTTTTCATTGACGGGGGCTCCATGCCCTTATTTCCCGTCTTCACTTTATTTTTCTTTTCTTGCTTTTCTTTTTTTTTATAGATGGTTGGTGAGTTCGTTTTACGCTCCATCTCACGCTTGTGTTTATAGGGAGTAATTCTCCTCAACCCACCACAAGACTCAACTCGATTCCTTTTTCTTTGTTTTGTTTTTGAAGCTTAAACACCCTACTTTTTCCCCCAAACTTAGGTTCTTGCCTAATTTGTTTTCTTCACTTCCCATTCTTGTCATTCTCTTATCTATACTAGCATTATCCTTTAGAAAATCTTTATGTAACGATTTGAACTAATCCATTAACACAGATGTTATTAACGTGATATCCGTATTATACCAGTTTCAAAGCAGAACAAGATCCAAATCATAATAGAAACTACATCAAGGTTCTCATACTTAGTAATGTACTTGTCTACGTAATTTCAATCTAATCATTGGCCAAGAATCAATGTATACGATCTAATAACTGGATTCATGCAAACTACATGCAAACTACATGTAAACCATGATTTTTTTTATTTTTTATTTTTATTTTTTTAGAAAAAAATTTAAAGACTAAACTACTTATTAATTATACTAATTTAAAATTTTCAGCAACATTATCACTTCACACTAATTAACCAAGCAGAAACTTAATCCCCCAAACTTAACACAAGTAATGTCCTCATTACGTAAAATTAAATTAAATAAAAGTATGAGGACTTCCATGAGATCGAGTTACTGCTCGTTGTCTGACGGAGGATATGGTTGCAGAAACGGAGGAATAGGCATGACCACGGGATGTGCACTAGGATTGCAGCGGGAAAACGCATTAGCAAGCGTGTTGAATGCATTGGCACTATACTGATGCATTAAATCTTGACGCTGGGCCAACCACATAAATTAATTCCGTGAAGCCCGAGGTGGTTGCTCTTGCCTGGGTTCTGCAACTGGTGGTGAGGGCTGCCGGATCATATTGTAGCCTTCTCCTCGTGGATGTGATCTCGCACCATCCCATGCCTTGTACCTCTCAATTGTAGCATGATCAATAATAGCCATCGGTTGTTGGATAGGCTCGAAAGGTTGCCACTGCACTCCAGCTTTACGGCAAAAATCAGTGATTAAGAAACCATGCAGCAAACCTCCCAAAGTATTCCTTCATAACAACCGGTCAATGGACTCTTGAATACACTCCCCCACATACAATAGCTGAGCCCGTGCCTTAGTTACATCATTTTGGTGGCGAGTGGGCATTAAATAGGCACACATAAATGCATACCAAGCTTTTCCATACCGGCTAAGTGCTGAGTGGGGAAAACTTATCTTTTCATCCGTTCCAGCTTGAATTACCCATTGAGTGCCCGGTTTGCATAATCTGACAATCAACTCATCTAACTCGAGCAACCCATCTTTATATCGAACATCTTATGGTGCCTCTAACCCAAAATACTCATTAATAGCATCGGCATGAAACGCTACCGGTTTACCCCGAACCATGACTACGTGATTGACATGTTCCATTGCATTGGCATAAAACTCGTTCACAATGTTTATTGTCGCTGGAAGTGGTTGTTCGACTAACTGAAACCAATTACGCTTGCAAGCTTACATAATCATTGTTCCACTTAAAGATCTATTATAAGCCTAATAAGTGATTTAGTTTATAACTAATGAATTAAATACTGAATAAATAAAAGAAAACATTATCCCAATTACACAATTTGAATTTTAAGGAGAATAGTAATACACCACCCTTCTCGCTCTCCAAATCTGAAATCTTCGTGAAATTATTCTTCTTCTTCGTTCCTCCAAGTTCTTGCTCTTCAATCTCGTTCTCCAAGTGTGTCTCTATCTCTCCTCTATTTTTCCAACACTTAGCATAAGTGTAGCCTCAACTCACCTCCATACCACAATCCTAATCCAACTCTGACTCCTCACATCGAAAGTCCAATAGACATCCAAATACTTTTCAATACCAACAACCCTTAGTCAAAGACTCCCTCAACATGAAATAACAACCATCCCATAATCCTATTATAATCAGATTACATAAAGAATTAATAGCTCCCGACAATATCCAACTTCCAGCACAAAATTACTTTTCGCCTAGACCTGATGTCGATGCAGCGCACCCCGTGCTACACAATGCTCTCTGGCAGCGCGGCCCGCGCTACTGCCCCAGGAGAATTCCATGAACCAGCGCGCCCCACGCTAGTCCACTATACAACACAGCGCGGTCCGCGTTATGTAGGAAGAAAATCCAAAAATTACTTGAAATCTCCTTCCAATGCTAGCATTCTAATAAGCACATTGATTATCCTACAACAAGCATAAAACCCATCAAAAGTAACATGAAAGTACCAAAACTAACAATATAACAAGCTAAACGAACATAAATCGTAGGTTAAAAACCTACTCATCAGTTCACCCGTGAACAATTCACAAATAACTGCAACTTACTGTGTCTGTACCCATGACCAAGCATCGAACTTTTTAGCGAGCGCTGAATTCTGCGATGTTATTGTCATCACTCCATCTAACTCACTCCAGCTGTAAGACCCCAACTTTTATGAATAAAGATGAATTTTCTATAAATATCATTTTTGAATATTATGGAATGAATTTGATATAATGTTATAGTTGTGGGTAATATTTATAAATATTACAAAGTACGCAAGTTGTTATATAATATTCGATTGGTCGGGGAATATTCATTTTAACAGGGAATATTCATACAACGGCACAATCATTGGTGGACCCCATAATAGAATTATTATCGGTTTGAGAAAACGAAAAAAAATACTTTATAAAAATAATGGCGGAAGTTTTACCGTTAACTGTTGAAACACCCGGTGTTAAAAGTACAGTAATACACGTGATTTCATAGTAGCACACGATATTGATTATTGATGCTTACGTGAGAAATCATTCAGTTTTGTTCAATTATTGCTACAGTAATTACTGCATAGTATCTCACGTTATTTTATTCAATTATTGTCAATATTTTATATATTATTAAATCAGTAATTGAGATGACAAAGTTATTAATATTATTATTTACAATATTAACGATGTCTAGAAGTTCTGTCAATGAGAGGTTTGGTCACCTAATTGCGCGCCAATAGGGAGAAATTCTTATTGAAAAGCCCCCTCTTTCCTGGGAAGGACCTGGTCGATTAATATTGTGAATTATAATAATGATGATAAATATTGTTAAAAATATTGAGGTGATTTTATGAGGTAATTGTTGTAAATTGGCTTATTATTTGGATTCCTATTTACCCATTTTCCAAAATCGTCGGTAGAAAGTTGTCTCAGTTCTGTATTATTATTATTATTATTATTATTATTATTATTATTATTATTATTATTATTATTATTATTATTATATATATATGTGTGTGTGTGTGTGTCGTATTATATTAGTTATATATATTATATATAAAGTGTTTGGGAGATTTTGGTGGGTGGTGGAAGATTTTGGTGGGTGGTGGGAAGTATTATATATATATATATATATATATATATATATATATATATATATATATATATATATATATATATTATTTTGTTTTACTTGATTAATTTCATTGAATTTCAATCAACCATATGTTGCGTATGAAGTCCGTAAGCCTTTGAATTATTCGTCTGTGAAGAAATCCTTACACAGTGTCTTTACATTCTCCTATAAATAGAAGCTCATTCCTTCATTATTTCTTACGAATTCACTGAAACTCTAGAGAGAGAAAACTATAGAGAGAAAGAAGAAGAGAAGTCTACTACCTCTCTTTTCCTATATCTAATTTCTTTTACGGTAAGGGGTATTATTTCTTCTTATTCATGAAGAGAACTTCTGTTATTTTATTCTTTATTATTCTGTTGGAATAACCTAGATACGCTGGCTACCCTATACTTGATGAAATTCTTCTATTATTTCATTCTTTATCATTATGTTGGAATAACCTGTATATGCGAAGTACCGCATACATGGTGAAATTCTTCTGTTATTCCAATCTTTATTATTCTGTTGGAACATCCTGTCTGGTTCCATTATTTATTATTCTATTGGAATATCTTGTCTGTGCGTTTATGCATGACCTGGTTCTATTATTTATTATTCTGTTGGAATATCCTGTCTGTGCGTTTACGCATGACCTGGTTCCGTTATTTATTGTTCTGTTGGAATAACATGTCTGTGCGGTCTATCGCATACCTGGTGATTTCTTTTGTTATTCCATTCTTTATTATACTCAGTTGGTTAAAGTTTTGACTTCTATACTCCATGAAATTAGTGGAATATCATTGATATTTGTACTTCATCAAGTATCTTTTCATGGAAATATTCTTCTGAGCATCCTTGAATTTTACTATACAAAGAAGTATCATATTGACAATTTGGACGTTGTTAGTTCCTGGATAAATTAATTCTTGAACTTGTTTTATTGAATTCTTATATCATTGTCATCATCCTCATGTTTATATTATGTTGAAAGTCATCTGTGGCCTGTAGTGCATGATGGACTTGGTATGATTATGACCATGGATTATTCGGTATAATCATGACCGTAATGTTATAAATGATGTGGTAAAAGTCCTCATTGGCCCGTAGTGCATTGATCGACAGTTGTTGGCATGATCATGACCATTGATGAATACACGAATATCCTTGGCCCGTAGTACATGGATAATTTGTGGTCGTGATACTAATGAATATCCTTGGTCGTAGTACAGGGATGATGTGGATTATTTATTAAGCTGAGTCTCAGCGATAAAAGTGATGAAAAACCTTTTAAATCATAAAAGATAATAGATTTTATTCTATACTTGACTCTTTTAATGGATTGCTTGTTCCGCTGCAGTTAAACTTGATGTTTGTTATATTGTATCAGTTTAACACTGTTGAAGGCTAACGATAATTTATTCTATATTATCTTAGTCATAACATTTCTTACTGGGCTAGTTAAGCTCACCCTTTTACTTTCATTGTTCTCTTCAGAAAATGAGAATGTAGCAGGGACTAGTCGGGGAACGGAGAGACGGTCCAGATGATAGCATTAGTAGTCATCACTATTCTATAAAATAGTGTGATAATAAATGTATTGAGGACTTATTTTGAGTTTGAATACTATCTAGAAGACAATATTTGTATTAAAACTCACAGCTCATGTTGTATATTTAAGATTGTATTTGTATTTTGTACCATATATTTGACGACTCAGAATAGGTGATGTATACCTATTTTGGGGGCGTCACACCAGCTACCGTAGGTTTTGTCATTCTTGCAGTAGGCCACTGATAGTTGTTAGCTGCTATTGTCTCTATAAATTGATATGTCTCCTCATAATTCTTTGCCATAAAAGCTCCACCCGACGTTGCATCAATACTAGTCCTGAGATTCCCATGCAATCCGTTGTAAAATGTGTTCATCTGCAACCACTTAGGCAATCCGTGATGTGGGCATTTTCTGAGCAACTCTTTGTATTTCTCCCATGCCTCTTATAATGATTCCCCATGTTGTTAATTAAACATAGTAATCTCATTTCTCATCTTTGCATGTCTTCGCTGGCGGGAAAAATTTAGCTAGAAACTTCTGAGCCAGGTCATCCCATGTCGTTATTGAACCTGATGGTAGATAGTGTAACCAACTCTTCTCCTTGTCCCGCAGAGTGAATGGGAACAAGTGAAGTCTGACTGCTTCATCCGACACCCCATTATATTTGAACGTGTCGCATATCTCCAAAAAGCTGATCAAAAGTTCATTCGGATCATCATTTGTAAGTCCCCCAAACTGAACCAAGTTCTGGATCATTTGAATAGTCCTAGGCTTAATCTCGAATGTGTTCGCAGCTATAGTAGGCCTGGTGATACTCGACTGCAACTCAGTCACCTTGGGTGTAGCTAAGTCCCTCAACGCTTTCTGGTCTTTAGCAGCCATTGCTTCTTCTTTTTTAGAGCTTTTTAAGTCTTCCCTTGTTTCCTTGATCCACTTACTTAAACTTTGAAAGTGTCTCTCAATGTCGTCCTCAAAAGGAAGTAAGTCTGGATTTTTAGATCGAGTTTGCATAAACCAACTTCAAAAACCTGAAATAAGACAAACAAAATAAAAATAAAAATGTTTAAGTAAAACTGAACTAATTAAACTGATATCGCAAAATATTAAAATCTATACTAAAGTCCCCGGCAACAGCGGCAAAAACTTGTTGGGTAAAATCTAATTACGCACAACACGCAAGTATAGGTGGTCAACAAGTAATATAATAGTAAGTATAGTATCGTTCCCAAAGAGACTAGTAAGAAATTAACTCTCATAATTACCAATTTCCTATTAATCCTAGTCTTATTAAACTAATCAATTTCCAATTTGTAACTAACAGTATTAAAAATATTAAAATCACCAAACAATCAACAAACTCTAAAAACTGAATTTTTAAACAAATATTAGAAAATTAGGCTTTCGACTTCACTATAAGCATCACTCTGATTATTATACTTTTATTCCAGTTTAATTCACTATCCTAGTTTATTAATCAAGAACACGTAGGTAGAACTAGCCACCTCTCGATATACTAATACCATATTAACTCAAATCCACAAATGAGATAGAATCAAGTTAAACACCTTAATCAACTAACTCACTATATCTCTATGTGAATTACAATTAAAGAAGGTTTAAGTTCTATCTCTTTATTTGATTACATGCGATGTTAAGCATATCTCTACCCTAACATTCATCAAGATTCAGTTCATTCACAAAATTCAAGAACACGTGCTATATTAACTAAGTCTAGACTCGTACCTCATCTCTCGAATTTATACAAGTCCACAAAGAATCGTTGATCAGGTAATTCATAAATTCAAGCTCAAATTAATATAGATAAACTGGATAATAGCTTATTAAACTGAAAATTAAAATTACATAATCATCGTTCCACTTAAAGATCCGTCATAAGACTAAAAAGTACTTAGTTCATCATCAATGAAATAATAACTGAATAAATTAAAGATATCACCCTTCCAATTACAAATATTAAACTAAAGAAGAAGAATAATTCAGAACACTCTTCACTTTAGCCTTAATCCGCAATCGATATGAAAATCCTTCAAAATCTTCACTCCAATGCTTGCTCCAAAATATGTCCTTAATCTCTGTTAATTGCCTTGCGTGATGATGATCTTGTTGTTTGTTGTTCAATATATATCCAATACCCACATTCTAAGTGCAATCCCATGACATTTAGAGTCCCAAAGCAATCTAAGTACTAAATCTAATGTCCCAGCAATGTTGGAATCAAATTAGGACAGTCATGTTTCGGGACCCCCCGCCCCGGCGAGGGTGTAAGCTTGGAAAATGTCCGCCCCAACAGGCTTAGCTCCTGTAAGCTGAGATTGAAGACCCCCCGCCCCGGCGGGGGTGTAAGGCATAAATAGGCCCCCCCCCCCCGGCGGGGGTAGGCTCATGTCGTCTGACTTTGTTTTAACCTCATAACTTGCTCCATTCTTGCCACAATACACCTTAAATCCATCCTTTGCGGTCAATTGCAACACCACCATACCTACACAATAAAATAACACTAAACAAATAAAAACAAACATAAAAATAAGGAATTAACATCGATTAAGCTTGAATTAGGAATCGATTTATGGGTATAAAACCCATTTTTCACAGTGGATGTACATTGACCATTACTGGACCAACGTCATCAAACAGGCCCACAGCCATAACCTTCAACATGACTATGCAGGATGTTGTATAATCAAAGGATGTTATGTCAGGTATTATCTCAATCAATGATATAGATGCATATGTATTATTTGATTCGGGTGCTACTTGCTCGTTTATATCTGACGAGTTTGCTAGGAGGTTAGGATTGCCTAGAGAAGAATTGAATTTTCTTTTAAACATAGAAATTGTGAATAGGGAGGTGATTCCTGTTAGGTTCGTATACAAGAATTATAGGGTAAATATTAAGGGGAATGTCATGATAGTAGATTTAATCCTGACTAAACTTGGAGAGTTTGATGTTATATTGGGAATAGATTGGCTATTTAATTATGGAGCGATAATTGATTGCCAAAAGAAATGTGTAAACCTTATGACTCTGTCAAAAGTAGTTTTCTATGGTAGTAGATCGCCTAGACATGCGAGATGTCTGACAATTATGTAGGCCAAGAAGTTATTGAGTCGAGGCTGTGTGGGATATTTAGCTTACATAGTCGATACTCAGAGGAAGGGGGTGAAACTGGAAGAGATACTAGTGGTTAGGGAATTTGTAGATGTGTTTCCGGAGGATTTGCCAGGACTTCTGCCTGACAGAGAGATCTAGTTCGTTGTTGATTTGGCGTCAGGAACTGCTCCGATATCGAAGGCCCCGTACAGAATGGCTCCGGTAGAGATGAAGGAACTGATGGTACAATTGGAAGAGTTGTTGGACAAGAAATACATTCAGCCGAGTATATCACCGTGGGGAGCACCGGTGTTATTCGTGAAGAAGAAGGATGGATCAATGCGTCTTTGCATTGATTATAGAGAATTAAACAAAGTCACTATTATGAATAAATATCTGTTGCCGAGAATAGAAGACTTATTTGACCAATTGAATGGTGCTAGATACTTCTCGGAAATAGATTTGAGAAGTGGGTATCATCAATTAAAGGTATGGAAGGAGGATGTACCTAAAACGGCATTCAGAACTCGGTATGGACATTATGAGTTTCTGGTGATGTCTTTTGGTTTGACCAGCGCCCTACTGCATTCATGGATTTGATGAACATGGTGTTTAAACCATTTTTAGACAAGTTTGTGGTGGTATTTATGGACGATATTTTGGTGTACTCCAAATCTCAAGAAGAACACGTGGAACATTTACGTTTGACACTGGAAACGCTAAGAAAAGAAAAGTTATACGCAAAATTTGTTAGGTTTGTAATATTCATGAACGCAATCAAATTGCGCAAAGTAAGCGGAAACGTGATAAAATAGAGTTTTAAAATTTTACAAATCATATACCCGGATCATCCTTTATGCACAATTATTAATTAAACGAAAAGATAAAGAACAAGAATCATACCCTTGAAGATTCGTGCTTCCTCAGGTACAAGTTCACCTCCAAATCCTTTCGCGTTCAACTTGAATCTAGCAGGTTTGGTTCCTTCCTTTGATCAATGTTAGCCACCCAAGTGTTTGGCCTCTAGAGGTGATCCACCAAGGAAGAAGAAAGATTCAAGAATATGGGTATTTGGCAAAACCCTAGTTTTTTCATCTCTCATAGAAAAAGGGGTGTACTCTCCCACAATTGGAATCACGTATATTGATATCTGATATAAGACTCATCTTATAAAGATATCAGTTAACCCTTCTGATCTAATTAGAAAATAGGATATTATTTAATTAATTAAATTCCTTTAATTAATTAAGCTCCCTAATCTTATTAGGGATAATTAATTAAACTCTTTTAATTAATTTAACCTCTTAATCTTATTAGAAATATATGAGAGTACTTTTATTAATTAATTCTCAAACTCCTTTAGAAATTAAATAATAATAATAGTAATAATAATAATAAGACTCCTCTTATTAATTTATATTTAATATTTCCAAAATATTAAATAATAAATCTTAAGTAATTTAATTTATTCTATCATCATAGATTAAATTAAATATAGTTAACTTATTATTACGATTATGCCATTAACTTCTTAAATAATTATTCTTCCTTTTATGGTATGACCCTTTAGGTTCTCCATATTAAACCGGTTGTGAATAAATCAATTAGAACAATTCTAATCTTATTTAAATAAATAAATTAAACTATTAATTTATTTAAATAAATAATATTTATTCTACAATAGGGATAAGCCTCCCTAGCGATTAACGACTTTTTAGATAATATAGATTTCAACATTAATCATAAAAGAACCTTTGAATAAATAGTTACTGTACAATTCAATCATTCCACCATACAATGTATTTCGACTCTTAAATGCACAACTCCAAATAATGCAAATTAGAAACTCCTTTCTAATTTTATTCTGCCTTGACCAAGGACTACTGGGTTGTCATTTATCGAATCACATAGGACATTTCTCTTCTTTTACTAGAAGTGGTAGATTCTTTATTGATCATACATTGTCTCCATGTACGACTTATTATACCCAAGCATACCCTTTGATATACCCTAAGGGTCTTAAGGAATAAGTTAAAGTATAATTCATCATACACAAGATACTATGATGATCTCAAGTCTAAGGATCACTTGTACTACTATCACTACAGGAATTTCTATTGATAGGCAAGTAAAACTCCATTAGGTATTTCTTAGCGAGCCACGTTCAGTGAAATTATTCTCTAATAAGCACCTACATACTTGCTTTAGTGTCTTCACACAAATGATTATGAGATCAATCATCCTCATCCAATGAGCAAGTAACGTATGTACCAATCTATCCGGATTCACTAATCCCCAATTTAGTAATCCAACGATTGGGAACTATTTTAGTTTTAAGCTTTCTAAGAATTTAGATCTCATTAGAATGATCATCATCATTATTCTAAAAGCATTGCTTAAAATTATGGGTTTATCACATATTATAAAACAACATCATGTACATAATTAAAAGCCTTTAATAAATTAATACTTTTTATTAATAAATAAATAAGATTATTACAAAGTATATGCTTTATCATCAAACATGATTGGCTTGTGTGCATACTACTTTCAATCTCCCACTTCCACTAAAGCCAATCGCCATGGTATCTAATATCCTTCTTCTCTAAGTGACGATTATCCTGCTGTTGGATAAGCTTTAGTTAATGGATATGTAATGTTGTTCATAAGAGTTCACTATCTCTATAGTGATTTCCCATCTTTCAATAATTTCTATAATCAAATGAAAGTGCCACAATACATGTTTAGATTCAAGATGAGACTTAGGAACTATTCCTAGTTCTGTAATAAACTTTTATTCAAACAATCAACTTGCAGCTTCATTTATAGCTATATACTTTGTCTTTATCACTAAACCAGCAACACTTTGTTGTTTGAAATCTTTTCAATTCACTGTACCACTGTTCAAGGTAACGCTTTACCTTAAATTAGATTTTCTGTCGTCTTGGTCTGTCTGAAAAAACTCGAGTTTGTTAAGCCCTCTAGTTTTAATTCAGACCCACCATGAATATGATCACATCCTTAGTGTCGGTTAAGTACTTTAAGATATTTTTCACTGACTCATAGTGAACTTCTCCATAGTATGACTGATCAACATCAGGTCTCGTACATTTCATTGCATACTTGATAGTTACTCATGCGATCTCTCTTATATGAGTCTATGGGGACTATTAAGAGAGATACACTCCAAGGCTCATCAACATGAGACATCCCATGGAGTTTTCCATGCTAAACGACTTTAGCATCAAATGAATATACGTTTCTTTAAGTCGGGCATTCTCTTAAATCTATCTATATAGATTTTATTCCCAATTACGATACTCTTCCCAAATCATTCGTGGAGGAATGTTTAGACAACTTTATCTTTACTAATTGTAGCATTGGAATGTCATTCTTTATCTGTAGTATATCAACATATAATACTAGGAATGTCAAGACGCTCCCACTGACCCTTTTATACACACTAGGTTCATTCTTATTTTTGATAAAATCAAACTCTTTTGATTATTTCATCAAAACTGTGACGCCCCCAAAATTAGGTATACATCACCCATCTTGGGTCGTCAGATACAAAGTACATAATACAAATACAACTTACTAATACAACTGTCGTGTACAATACGACAAAACATAAACTGTGAGTTTGAATACAAATATTATCTTCTAGAGAGTATTCATACTCAAAAGGAGTCCTCATTACATTTATTAACACACCATTACATAGAATAGTGAGGACTACTAACTAATACTATCATTCGGACCATCACTCCGTACCCCGACTTGTCCCAGCTACGTTCTCATTTCCTGAAGAGAACAGTGAAAGAAAGGGTGAGCTCAACTAGCCCAGTAAGAAATATTATGACTAAGATAATGCAGAATAAATTATCATTAGCCTTCAACAATGTTAAACTGATAAAATATAATAGACATCAAGTTTAACTGCAGCGGAACAAGCAATCCATTAAAAGAGTCAAGTAGAAAATAACTCTACTATCTTTTATGATTTAAAAGGTTTTTCAACACTGCGATCGCTGAGACTCAGCTTAATAAAATAATCCACATCATCGAATCACCCCTGCACTACGGCCAAGGATATTCGTGTATTCATTAATGGTCATGATCATGCCAACAACTGTCCATCAATGCACTACGGGCCAATGAGGACTTTTACCACATCATTTGTAACATTACGGTCATGATTATACCGAATAATCCCTGGTCATAATCATACCAAGTCCATCTATGCACTACATGCCACAGATGACTTTCAACATTTTATAAACATGAGGATGATGACAATGATATAAGAATTCAATAAAACAAGTTCAAGAATTAATTTATCCAGGAATTAACAACGTCCAAATTGTCAACATGATACTGCATTGTGGAGTAAAATTCAAGAACGCTTAGAAGAATATTTTCTTGAAAAGATACTGGATGAAACGCAACTATCAAGGATATTCCACAAATTTCATGGAGTATAGAAGTCAAAACTTAACCAACTGAGTACAATAAAGAATGGAATAACAAAAGAAACACCATGCATGCGATAGACCGCACAGACAGGTTATTCCAATAGAATAATAAATAATGGAACCAGGTCCGGCGTAAACGCACAGACAGGATATTCCGACAGAATAATAAATAATGGAACCAGGTCCGGTGTAAAACACACAGACAGGATATTCCAACAGAATAATAATAAAACGGAACCAGGTCCGGTGTAAAACACACAGACAGGATGTTCCAACAGAATAATAAACGGAACCAGGTCCGGTGTAAAACACACAGACAGGATGTTCCAACAGAATAATAAACGGAACCAGGTCCGGTGTAAAACACACAGACAGGATGTTCCAACAGAATAATAGAAGAATGTCACCAAGTATAGGGTAGACCGCGTATACTGGTTATTCCAACAGAATAATAACGAATGGAATAACAGAAGTTCTCTTCATGAATATAAAAGAAATAATATTCCCTACCGTTTTAAAGAAGAGCTGAAGTAAGGAAGTAGTTAAGTAGCAGAATACTCTTCTTTCTCTCTCTCTATAGTTTCTCTCTATAGTTTCTCTCTCTAGAGTTCAGTGAATTCGTAAGAAATAATGAAGGAATGAGCTTCTATTTATAGGAAAATGGAATGCATAGTAACTAATCCATGAACGGTCCAGATTGATTACTTTAATCTGATGGTCCATATTTAAAGAAAAATCTTTTAAATAAAATATAATATATTCTATTTATAGAATAACTTTAATAAAGTATTCTGTTTTATATAAAAAGATGTTTCTGTTTTATTACGTTAATAATACGAATAAAACAAAACGTCATTATCGCTAAATAATTCATATTATTAACTGACAATAATGGAATCAAACTGAGTGACTTCTCACATAAGCATTAATAATTAATACCGTGTGCTACTATGCAACCACACGTATTACTGTACTTTTACTACCGAGTAGTTCAACAGTATCAACGGTAAAACTTCCGCCGTTATTTTCATAAAGTATTTTTGTCGTTTTCTCAATCCGACAATAATTCCGTTGTGGGGTCCACCAATAATTGTACCGTCGTACGGATATTCCCCGACAAAAAGAATATTCTCCGACCAATTGAATATAATATGACAACTTGCATACTTTGCAAAATTTATAAATACTACCCATAACTATTATATCAAATCCACACATTAATATAAAAAAAATTATTTCGAGAAAAATTAAATATTTATTCATAAAATCTGGGGTTTCACAATCTCCCCTCCTTATAGAATTTCGCCCTCGAAATTTACGTACGTATTTGGTATGCCGAACATGTGAGGATACCTTGACTTTACTTCAAATTCTAACTCTTGAGGTATAACCTTTAAGCATCGAATATGATCCTTCTTATCCAAGATGTTAACACGTATCTCCTCATACGTTAAATCTTTCGCTATTTCGTCCGGTTCTAAATTAATAATGCGGTTCGGGTCGTCCACATATTTACGTAACATCGATACGTAAAAAAAATATTCTGAACACGCAACATACTTGGCGGTAAAACGAGTCTATAGGCCACAGTTCCTACTTCATCGAGGATTTCAAATGGGCCAATTAAATCGAGAGTTGAGATTTCCTCTCTTCGTCGATTCTTGCTTCTAGAATAACGCCCTCTTGAACCTTCTTCTTCACATTTATCAGCTCTTAGTATGTAGCTTGAGCGGCTTTAACTTTATCGATTAAAGTCGATTTTAATCGTATATTCGTTATCTTCACGTGGGTTCGAATATTCACACTTGTAACCGTATACGATCTTCTACACAACGCGTCAGCTACCACGTTCACTTTTCCACGATGTTATTGAATGGTACGATCGTAATCTTCAACAGCTCGAGCCAACGTCTTTGGCGCATAATACGTTCGTTTTAGTTGAAGAAATATTTGAGGGTTTAAGAAATAGGTTTTGTACTGGGGTCAATACAAAATTCAATTTTACGCTCTGGGGTAGGCTAAGAAGTCTTCAAGAATACGTCAAGAAATTTATTAACAATAGAAATATCGTTCAAAACTGTGACCCTCATCCAAGACTTGGATAACACGTCACATTGATACCTATCAACTTGCCATCATCATTTACAACGTCTCCTACGGAAAGTCTAGCTTCGGTGCATTCCACACCAGGAAGTCAACAGCGAAAGGAACGGGGATTTTTACTTATGGCTTGATATGACAATGATTGACTTTAGTGGTTTGGTTACTTTGAATTTGCATAACAGGTTGGTTAGGAATATGAAAGCTAACAACCTTACGAGAAGCATGATGAGTAGTGAACCAATCGTTTCAAAAAAAATCACATCAAAGGCAAGTATTTTCAAAGAGATAAGATCGACAGGTAACGTGAAAGTGTTGATTTGAACAAGATTTATAAATAGTAGAGGTAACGAAGGTTTCTCCCAACTGAGTTTAAATAGACATATCAAAGTCTAAGTTCTCCGGAGTTAACTTCAAACATTTAACACAACTAGGTGAAATAAAAGAGTGAGTAGAACCGGTATCTAACACGGTATAGACTTCGCAAGAGTTTATGACTAACATACCCGTGATAATTTTATTCAGGTTCCTCGTCACGAAAAAAAAATACTCTCTCTTAAACTACTGGCTTTGGCTTTTCTGGGACGGTCTTTGGTGCCTCCATCCTATCTGAACTTGTCTTCGGTGAACGACAAAATCGGGCTAAATGACCTTCTCTTCCACAATTATAACATGCTTTGGACGGCATCGCGCAGTTTGGACTGATGTGCCCCTCCCCTCCGCATTTGAAACATATGATAGGTGATCGTTCTCCTTCCTTAACGACAGGTGCTGGTGCTGACATCTTTCCATCATTGTTGAATCTCCTCTTCTTAAAATGTTCATTCTTATTGTTTTGGCCCTGATTACCACCGAAGTGGTTACCATTTCTGGCCTGTTGATTCCCTCCACGCTTGTTGTCACCGCTTCGATGACTGCTCTCACTGGTATTATCATTTTGCCGGCTGCTCTCTTTTGGTTGCGTTATCTCGTTATCGCGCTCCACCAACTGAGCCCTATTTACAACATCTGAATACAAACACAGTTTATGAGAAACAAGATGTTGACGTATCTCCGGCTTCAAACCTCTTAAAAACATCCGCGTCATTCTTTCTTCATTATCCACCAGGTGGGACGCAAACCGGGATAACTCCGCAAATTTTGCCTCGTACTGCGACACGGTCATATTATTCTGCTCCAATTTGATGAACTCCACCTCCTTCATGTGACGAATACTCTCGGGAAAGTATTTGTCGTTAAACAGATCTTGGAACTTCTCCCAAGACATCTTCAGTGCGGCAGGTTGAGTACGCTTTATCGATTCCCACCAGTAATCTGCCTCTCCTCGCAACATAAAGGCGGCAAATGGAACCTTTTGCTCCTCGGAGCAACCCAAGAC
Organism: Panax notoginseng; assembly: GCA_016801055.1. NCBI lineage: Eukaryota > Viridiplantae > Streptophyta > Magnoliopsida > Apiales > Araliaceae > Panax > Panax notoginseng. Next base: position 144,027,868 of record CM029014.1, on the reverse strand, counting down.
ATCAAATATCTTGGTGATCTGCTTTATCCATGTTTCAGCTACAAGTGGTTTGGGTTCTCCCTTAAACTCCGGTGGTCCCAGCTCCTTAAACTGTTTAGCGGTGACCGCCTGAGAGTTTCCAGTATTTCCACCTACGTTGTGGACAGGAGCCGCTTTCACCTGTTGTTGCATGAATTGCATAAAGCCTCTGAACATTTGATCATTCATCATTTGGTCAGTGTTGTTGTTTGCATGAGGATTGACACCTTCCTGATGCACATTATCATGATTATTGATGTGTGGTGAATCAACAGTCGTCTGTGCTCCATTGCTATTCTCAACATTCTCGGATGCCATTTTCAGATACTGCCACAAAATAAAAATTAATTGATATGTCATATATTATCCTTATGTTATGACCGACCAATTAAATACCATGCAAATAAACTTAGGTAGGTCATACTAGCGAAGGAATTCCCCGTCTCTCCCCTCCTAGTTCTATTCTCACATCCTAGCCAGGGATCATATCCCTAAGCTTTGATACCAACTGTGACGCCCCCAAAATTAGGTATACATCACCCATCTTGGGTCGTCAGATACAAAGTACATAATACAAATACAACTTACTAATACAACTGTCGTGTACAATACGACAAAACATAAACTGTGAGTTTGAATACAAATATTATCTTCTAGAGAGTATTCATACTCAAAAGGAGTCCTCATTACATTTATTAACACACCATTACATAGAATAGTGAGGACTACTAACTAATACTATCATTCGGACCATCACTCCATACCCCGACTTGTCCCAGCTACGTTCTCATTTCCTGAAGAGAACAGTGAAAGAAAGGGTGAGCTCAACTAGCCCAGTAAGAAATATTATGACTAAGATAATGCAGAATAAATTATCATTAGCCTTCAACAATGTTAAACTGATAAAATATAATAGACATCAAGTTTAACTGCAGCGGAACAAGCAATCCATTAAAAGAGTCAAGTAGAAAATAACTCTACTATCTTTTATGATTTAAAAGGTTTTTCAACACTGCGATCGCTGAGACTCAGCTTAATAAAATAATCCACATCATCGAATCACCCCTGCACTACGGCCAAGGATATTCGTGTATTCATTAATGGTCATGATCATGCCAACAACTGTCCATCAATGCACTACGGGCCAATGAGGACTTTTACCACATCATTTGTAACATTACGGTCATGATTATACCGAATAATCCCTGGTCATAATCATACCAAGTCCATCTATGCACTACATGCCACAGATGACTTTCAACATTTTATAAACATGAGGATGATGACAATGATATAAGAATTCAATAAAACAAGTTCAAGAATTAATTTATCCAGGAATTAACAACGTCCAAATTGTCAACATGATACTGCATTGTGGAGTAAAATTCAAGAACGCTTAGAAGAATATTTTCTTGAAAAGATACTGGATGAAACGCAACTATCAAGGATATTCCACAAATTTCATGGAGTATAGAAGTCAAAACTTAACCAACTGAGTACAATAAAGAATGGAATAACAAAAGAAATCACCATGCATGCGATAGACCGCACAGACAGGTTATTCCAATAGAATAATAAATAATGGAACCAGGTCCGGCGTAAACGCACAGACAGGATATTCCGACAGAATAATAAATAATGGAACCAGGTCCGGTGTAAAACACACAGACAGGATATTCCAACAGAATAATAATAAAACGAACCAGGTCCGGTGTAAAACACACAGACAGGATGTTCCAACAGAATAATAAACGGAACCAGGTCCGGTGTAAAACACACAGACAGGATGTTCCAACAGAATAATAAACGGAACCAGGTCCGGTGTAAAACACACAGACAGGATGTTCCAACAGAATAATAGAAGAATGTCACCAAGTATAGGGTAGACCGCGTATACTGGTTATTCCAACAGAATAATAACGAATGGAATAACAGAAGTTCTCTTCATGAATATAAAAGAAATAATATTCCCTACCGTTTTAAAGAAGAGCTGAAGTAAGGAAGTAGTTAAGTAGCAGAATACTCTTCTTCTCTCTCTCTATAGTTTCTCTCTATAGTTTCTCTCTCTAGAGTTCAGTGAATTCGTAAGAAATAATGAAGGAATGAGCTTCTATTTATAGGAAAATGGAATGCATAGTAACTAATCCATGAACGGTCCAGATTGATTACTTTAATCTGATGGTCCATATTTAAAGAAAAATCTTTTAAATAAAATATAATATATTCTATTTATAGAATAACTTTAATAAAGTATTCTGTTTTATATAAAAAGATGTTTCTGTTTTATTACGTTAATAATACGAATAAAACAAAACGTCATTATCGCTAAATAATTCATATTATTAACTGACAATAATGGAATCAAACTGAGTGACTTCTCACATAAGCATTAATAATTAATACCGTGTGCTACTATGCAACCACACGTATTACTGTACTTTTACTACCGAGTAGTTCAACAGTATCAACGGTAAAACTTCCGCCGTTATTTTCATAAAGTATTTTTGTCGTTTTCTCAATCCGACAATAATTCCGTTGTGGGGTCCACCAATAATTGTACCGTCGTACGGATATTCCCCGACAAAAAGAATATTCTCCGACCAATTGAATATAATATGACAACTTGCATACTTTGCAAAATTTATAAATACTACCCATAACTATTATATCAAATCCACACATTAATATAAAAAAAATTATTTCGAGAAAAATTAAATATTTATTCATAAAATCTGGGGTTTCACAAAAACGAATTTTCTATTTTTGAAAAACTTGCTTCAATCCATTTCTCTAAGTATCTACAACTCTTACCTCATCGTATGAAACTGGATCATCATCTTCTATGATGTGTACCTCATCATCATCATCTATGATGAATCCATACCTCCTAGGTATCTTCAGTACTATTCTAGATTTACGATTTGGTTGGGGTACAATAGGTCTATCTACAGGTTTCTCTTATTTTACTTATAGTGTTTTGTGGATCTCGAACTCTTCAAGATGTATTATCCTCCCACTAGCCCCTTTAATGATAAACACCTTTATCTTAGAAGGCAGCATGTTTCGCAACAAACACCTTTTTCAAAGTAGTAGGATTATAGAACAGATGCCCTAAACTTACTTTAGGATGTCCCACAAATCTATACTTGTCAAATCTTCTCTCAAGCTTATCCTTTGAAACCTTTCCACATAAGCTGGACAACCCCTTATCTTAACATAGTTAAGATTAGGAATCCTCCCTGTCCATAACTCTTATAGAGTCTTGGAGCCAGATTTTGAGGTTACCTTTTTCGTAGATATGCAGCTATTTCTAGGGCATGGCCCCAGAAGGATACTGGAATGTCGGTAAAATCATTATGGACCGTACCATGTCCAACAAGGTACAATTTTTCCTTTCAGATACATCAATCAATTATTGCCTATCAGGAGGCGTCCATTATGAGAAAATCATTTGAGATGATCTAGAAACTTATTATACAAGTATTTATTCCTTGATCAGATCAAAGAATCCTAATACTTTTCCAATTTCTTTCACTTCTGAAATCTTTGAACCATTCAAATAATTCACATTTGTATTTCAGGAAATACACACATTCAACTTTTTGAATGCTCGTCTCATTTTCTTGTACTAGTTTGTTCAATTTGCAAAATTATTTTCACATCAGTCAAGTATACAAACTCCATTAAGTAATATGCCAGTTCTATACAAAACATTATTATTATAAATAGAACAACAATTGTTCTTAAATATAATACCAAAGATTTCATTGTCCAACAATAAAATGGAAATAATATTTCTAACAAGAACTGGAATACAATAACAACTTATTGACTTAATAGATTTGCCAGTAGGTTGTGCTAAACTATAAGTTCCTATGGCTGATACAGCAATCTTTGCTTCATTTCCACACATAGGATTACTTGTCTCTTGTTTAGCTTTCTACTTCTGCTTGGTCCCTTCATAAATCTATATTTATGATAACCAAAGTCGGTATCCAATATCCAAGTAGAACCGTGACTTAAAGAAAAAATTATTTTAAATCATGAATTAAATTATATTTATAACCGAAACTTCACTAAGCTTCTTCTGGATAGCATCTACAAGATACTTCTCGTAGTTTCTTTTCCAGTGTCCAAGCTTATTGCAGTGGAAGCAAACTCATTTACTATCCGTATCAGTTTTGTTCTTATTATCCATTATTTTTGCCTTTCTATTTACCTTCTTTGAATCGTTCTTCTTTTCAGAAGATCCTTTGGCCCCTACCAGTAAGACATGGTCTTTCTTTGTTGGAAAGTGACTCTCAACATTTTTTAACATGTTAAGCAAATCAGCGAGGCTGATATCTAGCTTGTTCATATGAAAAATTCACAGCAATTGTGAAAGGAGTTTGGGAGTGAGTGCAAGATCAAATCTTGGCTCGACTCTCCATCTATGACAAAACCTGTTGTCCTAATTGATCAATCAAATTGATAATGTTAAGGGCTTTTATCTGTACTGTAGTGTCATCGATCATTCTAGATCGGAAGAGCTCTTTAGATATCTGATATCTATCAGTCCTACTTTTCTCACCATCAACTACTTGATGTGTAGGAATATAGTAGGAGTATCCATAGTTTCATGCTGACGCTGAAGCACGTTACTCATGGATGCGAGAATGATGCATTGAGTCAATTGTGCATCATCTTGTCACTTTCTAAAAGTAGCAATCTCTTCCTCAAAGGCATTGTCTGCAACCATTACAGGGATAGGCGTATTAAGGACATAAGATAGCTTTTCAATCATGAGAACTATTCTCAAATTCCTTAACCAATCCGTTTAATTTGGTTTAGTTAAATAGCATCTAATATGCTTCACAGTGATAGTAATTTAGACATCGTAAAATTCTGTAAATGAATTTGTAATTAACAACATTTTAGCATACATTCTTTTATTAATTACCAAAATAAATTAGGTCTTGTTTTAAATTGGTATCTCCCACTATTTTCATTAAACTATATTACTCTCACTTATATAGTTCGGTAAAATCTAATTAAAGATTTACTAGTGAGAATAAGGATCCTATTTCAAATGTATATAGCCTTGTGATGACACAAGAAACTATATATAAATAAATAGGTAGACAACTCTTGTCAATTATATCAACTATGCAACTCTTTGTATTTTGCCTCTTAGATTATTTTGATCAAGTGGTGACACATCCGAATCAAAATTATCCAAGTTAAGTCCAACCTAGTATTCCATATATTCAAAAAAGAAAAATATTATCCTTGTGGTGGCACAACAAAACAACATTGTTTAATTTTCTCTATAAGCATCAAATGTGATAAAATTAACATCTCAAAGAACTAAGATAAGCCTTGTGGTGACACAACAAACTTATAATAATTAATTGATACTCTATTATTTTTATCATGCTAGAAGGCGACGTTCGATATTCCAAATATCTTTGAACGCTTAGACTTAATATAAAATCTTTGAGGGGTTTTTTATTATTTGTCTCATCTTATTTAGCGCACATGCACACACACACACACACACACACACACACACACATATATATTGTATAAGCATGCACATATAGTATATTATATTCTACCCGGATTGATTATGAAATTTATTCTAGTTTGGTTCACTAGAGCCACCAAGTGAACCAAAAAGGTCAAACCCTAGGGGTGCAAGAATTAATTTAAATATAACTATTACATTTAAACCCTGGCTCCATTACAAACGGGTCTTCAAACGCTCCTTGCTCTTTGATCTTCAATTCTTCGAAATTAATTCTAACAATTCCTATTACAAAACTATTTAAAATAAATAGAAAACTTGATCAGCAGTCAAGGGAAAGTACATAGGAGAGAGTTAGAATTTACATTCAGAAAAAATTAGAGAAGACGAGGTACGCATACCCCATTTAATAAAACACATACATTCAAGCATTCAACTAAAATAAAATCTAATCACATTGGTCAATAGTCCATAATCAATTACATTTATTATCATACACATCACCATATGCATCAATAAATAACATTCATCTCATGAATAATAAACATCCAATATATATATTGATATCATTTAATGGGCAAATTTAGTTAGCATAAAATCTAATTTTGAATCAAAATAAACTCCTTTATTTTAATCTAAATTTAAATCAAAATAAATTTTTTTTTATTTTAATTTATCGTATTTTGAATAAAATAAACTATTTTATTTTAATCAAAATCTTTAATTAAAATAAATTCATTTATTTTAATTAATTATAGAATCCAATTCCAAGTAAAAAAAAAACACCTTTATTAAAGGAAACATGGATTCTCTTTCTACTCACAAATAAACTCCTTTATTTTGAATAATATGAAATATTATTCCATATCTAAATAAACTTCTTTATTTAAGGAAATTAGGATTCTCTTTCCTATTCACAAATAAACTCTTTTATTTTGAATGAAATAAACTCCTTTATTTAAGAAAACATGGAATCCAATTTCAACTCCAATTAGTTATCACGAAATCCAATTCCAACTCTAATTAGTTAGCATGAAATCTAATTTTAAAATTAAAATAAACTCTTTATTTTAATATTAAAATAAACTCTTTATTTTAAGATTAAAATAAACTTATATATATATATATATATATATATATATATATATATATATATATATATATATATATTTAAGTAACATGGCCAATTAACTTTATATACATATATGTATAACGTGAATCATGTCCTGAATCACATGTCTCTTGAAATCGTGGAATTGCAAAAAGCCGGATTTGTGAATAAGGTTTTTTTTTTAAAATAAATTTTATACAACAAAATTATGCCCAATTAAATTATTCTAAACACATATCAATATACATATCAAATTAAAACAATTAATAATTCGCATAAAAGTTTGGCTCTAATGCCACTGTTAGGTTTGTAATATTCATGAACACAATCAAATTGCGCAAAGTAAGCGGAAACGTGATAAAATAGAGTTTTAAAATTTTACAAACCATATACCTGGATCATCCTTTATGCATAATTATTAATTAAACGAAAAGATAAAGAACAAGAATTATACCCTTGAAGATTCGTGCTTCCTCAGGTACAAGTTCACCTCCAAATTCTTTCGCGTTCAACTTGAATCCAACGAGTTTGGTTCCTTCTTTTGATCAATGTTAGCCACCCAAGTGTTTGGCCACTCGAGGTGATCAACCAAGGAAGAAGAAAGATTCAAGAATATGGGTGTTTGACAAACTCTAGTTTTTCTCTCTCTCATAGAAAAAGAGGTGTACTCTCCCACAATTAGAATCACATATCTGATATAAGACTCCTCTTATAAAGATATTAGTTAACCCTTCTAATTTAATTAGAAAATAGGGTATTATTTAATTAATTAAATTCTTTTAATTAATTAAGCTCCCTAATCTTATTAGGGATAATTAATTAAACTCTTTTAATTAATTTAACCTCCTAATCTTATTAGGAATATATGAGAGTTGTAAGACCCCGAATTTTATGAAATAAAAGTATTCAATTTTTTTTATAATTACAATTCAGTAAATGGTTAAATTGATAAAAAGTTAAAGTTATGGGTAAAATATGAAAATTTTTCAAAATAAACAAGTGGTTATAAAATAATCATTGTTGCCGGGGAATATTCGTTGGTCGTGGAATATTCTTTCTGTCGAGGAATATTCGTATGACGGCGCAGCTATTTGTGGGCCCCATAACGGAAAATGTTCGGATGAAGATAACGACAAAAATTGAGTTTTTATAATTAACGTCGTAGTTGTTACCGTTAACACTGTTGAAATACCCGGTGGTTAAAATACAGTAATACGTGTTATTGCACAGTATTTTTGAAATTTTTGATTCTTACATAAGAAGGCACTATTGAATAATTGTCACAGTAATTACTGTTCAATATTTTATTTTATTGATTCAATAATTACTGCGTTGATATTTTATATTATTGTTGTTTCAATAATTATTGTTGCACAGTATTTCCCATTATTAGATCAATAATTCATATTATTTGAATAATATTATTAGATAACATTATTGGCAATGTCTAGAAAGTTCTGTCTAAGATGAGGTTTGGTCATCTAATTGCGCGCTAGTAAGGAGAAATCCTTATTGGAAAGCCCCCTCTTTCCTGGGAACGGCCTGGTTGTCATAAATGTGATTCTGTAATATTAATTGTGAATAATTAATTATTGATTCATATGATAAGGAAATATTTATTTTATGTGAATATAAATGTTGGATATATTTTGTGGTTAAAAATGAAGAAGTTAATATTGAGGTGTTTTATCAGTATTTTTGTCGGAATAGAGGTATTAATAATTAATCAGGGTTTTTGAGATATATTGCGGGGGTTAAAATTTTTAATCCGACCATTGGATCGTTGTGATTTTTGGATAAGTTATACATATATAAGTTGAGTATATGTCCACAAATTTTGAACCGTTAAAAATGAACGTATGATTTGTTATAAATTTTAAGAGATGGCTGGTTTAGAAATTGTTGAAGTTTCGGAATTTATCATTTTGGTGGAAAATTCTAGAATTGGTGGGCCCCACTCTTGGTTGGTGAAGAAATATGCTGAGATTTTTATTCAAATGGGGTGGGTGAGAATAGTAGCAGGTAAAGCCATCAGGTTGCAGGTTAAGTCTGCTTCGGCGTGCTAATATTTTCCTATAAATATAGGGCTAAGTTAGAATTGAAAATCACACCAGAAACATAAATTTTCTCTTTTTCTCTCTCTATATTATGAAGCATATTTTGTGGGTATTTAAATACTTTGAGAGTTGTTATTCAGTGCAAGTTTCCTTCAGCGTCATATCCGATATCCAGTCAGAAGTGCTGCTCTTTTGAGGTAAGGGATAGTAAGGGATTTTAAGGGTTATTATATTTTTTTTAGTTCGTAATTCTTCTGACCTTCAGAAAATTCTGGAAAAATTTGAAATGATATTTTGATGAGTTTTATTTATTGTGTCCAAAAATAGTGATTTTTGAATGTATAGATTAAGAGTTATGAATTTTACGGGAAATGACTATTTTAAAAGTAACCGCTTATAACTCTTTGTGGTTAACTCCAAAATTGATGAAATTTTTATTAAAAGTATATCTATATAATATCAGTATACTCTTTGAATTTCGAAATTTTAGGGTAAAAGTACAATTTATGATAAATGTCTAAATATTTGGCGGTTTTGGCCATATGAAAAATAGTAAATGAATTTTAAAAATTTCGAAAAAAAATATATGTTCAATATGGGACTATATTCTGCTAAATCCCAAAAAAAATATTTTTCGGACTGATTTGGTATTTTTTATGAAAATGGTCTAGTTATGAGTAAATGAATTAAATATGTTATGTGAAGTAAAAAATTAGAAAATATAATTTTATGGCTTGAGAATCATATATGAGTTATATGCAGATTTTTGATGAGGGCTTTGGTTATTGGTGATGAAATCTTAAGAGTATGATGATTAAATACATTAATTAGTAAAGTGTAAACAATTTAAATAAATTGTTTATAAGTTTAAGAAATATTATCCTTTCAATATCATTATACCGAAATATTGAAATGGATTTTATTGTAGAATTTTTACCTTTTTCATGTCGAGTTACTATTCATGAATTACTTATTCACGAGTTACTATTTACGAGTTACTATTCATGAGTTACTATTCACGAGTTACTATTCACGACAAAATTGATTTTTTTTTCTGACCAAATTATAGTTGATTTATGAATATTACTCTTGAGATGAAATCTATATGTTGATTATATTGATTTTATTATCATATATAACATTTTTATAACCCTAATGATGATATTTCTCTTTGACATAAGTGTAAAGATGGGTAAATTTTTGGTATGATCATGACTATGGGTTCCCTTTGGCCAGTTGTGCAAAATTAAATTGTTGACTGGTATGATCATGATCATTGAATTTATGATTGAATACCTTTAGCTTAAGTGCAAAGGTGAATTGATTAACATGGTTATAATTATTGTTTATATAAATTCTGAAATGATTATATATTTCTTTGAGATATTAATATATTTTGCTTGTAGTGCAAATATAAACTGTTGATGAATATATTTGGCATGTAGTGCAAATATGAACTGTTGTTGAATATCTTTGGCCTGTAGTACAAAGATGAACTGTTGATGAATATCTTTGGTCCGTAGTGCAAAGATGACATGTTGTTGAATATCTTTGGCCAGTAGTGCAAAGATGAACAGGTGTTGAGATGAACATGACCAACTGGTGATACAAATGAATATCTTTGGTCGTAGTGCAAAGATGAAGTTATTAGTATGATTATGAACAGAAAATGTGATTTGGTGTAACCATGATCTTTGATGTTTCAGGTAAAGATAGGTGATAAAAATTATCTTCGTCCTGGATGAGAAGAGAAATTTAGAACTACAATTATGATTATGAGTTATTCATATGATTGTGGACCAGAATTGTTAATTGATGTTACAGGGATAAAACATTATTGATGGATTTTTAACATAGAGAAGATAATAGACTTTGTAGTCTATTTGACTCTTCTAATGGATTGCTCGTTCCGCTGTAACTATGGTTGAAATTTTTTATCATCTACCATATGTTCTAAATCTCTGATTTATTACTGTTGAAGGCTATTGATAATTTATTTATTTTTAGTCATGATATTCTTTACTGGGCTAGTTGTGCTCGCCCTTCTGTTTCACAATTCCTTTCAGGTAATAAGAGTGTAGCTGGGTCGAGCGGGGGTAACAGGGGAATAGAACGGTGGTCGTCATTTAGTGGTTATATTTGGTGAATCAAATAGGGTGAGGCGAACCCAACGTTGGAAGGGTGTTTTGTCACTATCATATAAGATGTCTAATGATATACAATCTCGTGTCATCATAAGACAGTGATGTGCTCATCCACTTGCTGAGTATATTTACGAGCGCTACCTTTATAATCTTGGTGTTTGTTTGAAGTATAATTCTCAACTAGAGACAGTGGAGATAATGATATGTCAAGAGAAGACTCCCCATTGGGAAGAATATGATAGTAATCTTCTCGTTTTTCTTTGGGATCTATTAGGTCAACCAAGGATAATTTTGTGGCTATATGATATCTATCATAACCTAGAAGAATGGCCTCCCATGTAAGAAGGTTTCCTTGAGCACTTTCCAAAGATTCTAATTTCTAAAATAATTTTTGACTATACCTTTATGTAAGGTGTCATTGTGAGGTGCTATCCACGGTTGGGACATGAGTCACATTTGGTATATTTTTGTATCCAAACTCACAGCAAATGTGTTGTTGTACTTTGCACGACAATTGTTGTAATAAAGTTGTAGTTGTTTTCTGTACCATGTATTTAGCGACTCAGAATAGGTTGGGTGTTGTATACCTATTTTGGGGGCGTCACAGTTGGTATCAGAGCTTAGGGATATGGTCTCTGGCGGAGATCGGGGAATATAACTAGGAGGGGAGAGATGAGTAAATCCTTCGCTAGTGTGTCCTACCTAAACTTATTTGTTGGTCAGTCATAATATTGGGATATTCTGTGATATGTTAATTTGTTTAATTAACCCTTGTTTTATGGCAGTATTTGAGAATGGCTGCTGAGAATGTTAACAATGGAGTGAATGAGACCGTGGGGATACCTCTAATCATCAACCAGGATAATGTGATGTCAGGCGAAGAAGGAATTAGATAAATCTATGTGGTGAGTGAAGAATTGATAGTTGCACCCGAGCTAGTCGCAGAGGTAGCAGCTGAGACTGAGGAAGAAGAAGCAGCTGAGGAGAATTTATTAGAGGTATTATATGATCAAAATGTAGAATTGCAAAATCGTATTCATGAGTTAGAAGAGCAGGCTGAAGAACGACAGGCGGTCGTGGAGCAAAAGGATGCAACAATTCAAGCTTATATTACCCGATATGTGATGCTTGAACAGAGGCATTCTTTGGCAGAGTATAAGATGATAAAGATGGAATCTGAGTTGAAAGAAGAAAAAACTGAACGAGTGAGAATAAGTGATGCATGGGCAAAAGCCGCACGACACGTGGATATTGTGAAAAGAGATGTCCGATCTAAGAAGGCTAAAATAGATGATATGAATTTCTCTTTTTGGAAACCAATTGGGAGAACCCAACATCGAGTTTTGAATTACCCTGTACAGAGCGGTCAACCTGAATTCGATATGGATCGAAGATTGATGATTCAGATCATGAATCAGGAGTACGACGAAGCAGTTGAGGGTGAGATATGCCCTATAGAAAAGTATATTCCAACGGTAGTGATGACACCAAATGCTGCCCCAGACAAGTCAAAGCCGAGTAGTTCGAGGGATGGCGGTTGTCATGACTTCCCAACAAATGATGAAACCAAATGAAGTTATCATGGGAGATGAGCAATGGAGAAATCATGATGATCTGAGAGATAGAATCTGAAATGAAAGCAAGGTATTCTCAACTCTTCGAAATACCAGGTACGCAAATTCTGGGGACGAAATTTCATAAGGAGTGGAGATTGTAAGACCCCGAATTTTATGAAATAAAAGTATTCAATTTTTCTTATAATTACAATTCAGTAAATGGTTAAATTGATAAAAAGTTAAAGTTATGAGTGAAATATGAAAAAATTTCAAAATAAACAAGTGGTTATAAAATAATCATTGTTGTCGGGAAATATTCGTTGGTCGTGGAATATTCTTTCTGTCGGGGAATATTCGTATGACGGCACAGCTATTTGTGGGCCCCATAACGAAAAACGATCGGATGAAGATAACGACAAAAATTGAGTTTTTATAATTAACGTCGTAGTTGTTACCGTTAACACTGTTGGAATACCCGGTGGTTAAAATACAGTAATACGCGTTATTGCACAGTATTTTTGAAATTTTTGATTCTTACGTAAGAAGGCACTACTGAATAATTGTCACAGTAATTACTGTTCAATATGTTATTTTATTAATTCAATAATTGCTGCGTTGATATTTTATATTATTATTGTTTCAATAATTATTGATGCACAGTATTTTCCATTATCAGATCAATAATTCATATTATTTGAATAATATTATTAGATAACATTATTGGCAATGTCTAGAAAGTTCTGTCTAAGGAGAGGTTTGGTCATCTAATTACGCGCCAGTAAGGAGAAATCCTTATTGGAAAGCCCCCTCTTTTCTTGGGAACGGCCTAGTTGTCATAAATGTGATTATGTAATATTAATTGTGAATAATTAATTATTGATTCATATGGTAAGGAAATATTTATTTTATGTGAATATAAATGTTGGATATATTTTGTGGTTAAAAATGAAGGAGTTAATGTTGAGGTGTTTTATCGGTATTTTTGTCGGAATAGAGGTATTAAAAATTAATCAGGATTTTTGAGATATATTGCGGGGGTTATAATTTTTAATCCGACCATTGGATCGTTATAATTTTTGGATATGTTATACATATATAAGTTGAGTATATGTCCACAAATTTTAAACCGTTAAAAATGAACGTATGATTTGTTATGAATTTTAAGAGATGACTGGTTTAGAAATTGTTGAAGTTTCGAAATTTATCATTTTGGTAGAAAATTCTAGAATTGGCGGGCCCCACTCTTGGTTGGTGAAGAAATGTGTTGAGATTTTTATTCAAATATGGTGGGTGGAAATAGTAGCAGGTAAAACCATCAGGTTGCAGGTTAAGTCTGCTTCGGCGTGCTATCATTTTCCTATAAATAAAGGGCCAAGTTAGAATTGAAAATCACACCAGAAACATAAATTTTCTCTCTTTCTCTCTCTATATTATGAAGCATATTTTGTGAGTATTTAGATACTTTGAGAGTTTCTATTCAGTGCAAGTTTTCTTCAGCGTCATATCTGATATCCAGTCACAAGTGTTGCTCTTTTGAGGTAAGGGATAGTAAGGGATTTTAAGGGTTATTATATTTTTTTTCAGTTTGTAATTCTTCTAACCTTCAGAAAATTCTAGAAAAATTTGAAATGATATTTTGATGAGTTTTATTGATTGTGTCCAAAAATGGTGATTTTTGGATGTATAGATTAAGAGTTATGAATTTTACGGGAAAATACTATTTTAAAAGTAACCGCTTATAACCCCTTGTGGTTAACTCCAAAATTGATGAAATTTTTATTGGAAGTATATCAATATAATATCAATATACTCTGTGAATTTTGGAATTTTTGGATAAATGTACAATTTATGATAAATGTCTAAATATTCGGCGGTTTTGGCCATATAAAAAATAGTAAATGAATTTTAAAAATTTCGGAAAAAAATATATGTTCAATATGGGACTATATTCTACTAAATCTTAGAAAAGAAATATTTTTGGGACTGATTTGGTATTTTTTATGAAAATGGTTTAGTTATGAGTAAATGAATTAAATATGTTATGTGAAGTAAGAAAATTAGAAAATATGATTTTATGGCTTGAGAATCATATATGAGTTATATGCAGATTTTTTATGAGGATTTTGGTTATTGGTGATGAAATCTTAAGAGTTGACATTTTATGATGATTAAATACATTAATTAGTAAAGTGTAAACAATTTAAATAAATTGTTTATAAGCTTAAGAAATATTATCCTTTCAATATCATTATACCGAAATATTGGTATGGATTTTATTGTGGAATTTCTACCTTTTTCATATCGAGTTACTATTCATGAATTACTATTCACGAGTTACTATTCATGAGTTACTATTCACGAGTTACTATTCACGACAAAATTGGTTTCTTTTTCTGACCAAATTATAGTTAATTTATGAATATTACTCTTGAGATTAAATCTATATGTTGATTATATTGATTTTATTATCATATATAAAATTTTTATAACCCTAATGATGATATTTCTCTTTGACTTGAGTGTAAAGATGGGTAGATTTTTAGTATGATCATGACTATAGGTTCCCTTTGGCCAGTAATACAAAGTTGAATTGTTGACTGGTATGATCATGACCATTAAATTTATGATTGAATATCTTTAGCTTAAGTGCAAAGGTGAATAGATCAACATGGTTATAATTATTGTTTATATAAATTCTGAAATGATTATATATTTCTTTGAGATATTAATATATTTGGCCTGAAGTGCAAATATGAACTGTTGATGAATATATTTGGCCTGTAGTGCAAATATGAATTGTTGTTGAATATCTTTGACCTGTAGTGCAGAGATGAACTGTTGATGAATATCTTTGGCCCGTAGTGCAAAGATGACATGTTGTTGAATATCTTTGGCCAGTAGTGCAAAGATGAACAGGTGTTGAGATGAACATGACCAACTGGTGATACAAATGAATATCTTTGGCCGAAGTGCAAAGATGAAGTTATTAGTATGATTATGAACAGAAAATGTGATTTGATGTAACCATGATCTTTGATGTTTCAGATAAAGATAGGTGATGAAAATTATCTTCGTCCTGGATGAGAAGAGGAATTTAGAACTACAATTATGATTATGAGTTATTCATATGATTGTGGACCAGAATTATTGATTGATGTTACAGGGATAAAACATTATTGGTGGATTTTTAACATGGAGAAGATAATAGACTTTGTAGTCTATTTGACTCTTCTAATGGATTGCTCGTTTCGCTGCAACTATGGTTAAAATTTTTTATCATCTACCATATATTCTAAATCTCTGATTTATTACTGTTGAAGGCTATTGATAATTTATTTATCTTTAGTCATGATATTCTTTACTGGGCTAGTTGTGCTCACCCTTCTGTTTCACAATTCCTTTTAGGTAATAAGAGTGTAGATGGGTCGAGCGGGGGTAACATGGGAATAGAACGGTGGTCGTCATTTAGTTGTTATATTTGGTGAATCAAATAGGGTGAGGCGTACCCAACGTTGGAAGGGTATTTTGTCACTATCATATAAGATGTCTAATGATATACAATCTCGTGTCATCATAAGACAGGAATGTGCTCATCCACTTGTTGAGTATATTTACGAGCACTACCTATATAATCTTGGTGTTTGTTTGAAGTATAATTCTCAACTAGAGACAGTGGAGATAATGATATGTCAAGAGAAGACTCCCCATTGAAAAGAATATGATAGTAATCTTCTCGTTTTTCTTTGGGGTCTATTGTGTCAACCAAGGATAATTCTGTGGCCATATGATATCTATCATAACCTAGAAGCATGGCCTCCCATGTACGAAGGTTTCCTTGAGCACTTCCCAAATATTCTAATTTCTAAAACAGTTTTTGACTATACCTTTATGTAAGGTGTCATTGTGAGGTGCTGTCCACGGTTGGGACATGAGTCACATTTGGTATATATTTGTATCCAAACTCACAGCATATGTGTTGTTGTATTTTGTACGACAATTGTTGTAATAAAGTTGTAGTTGTTTTCTGTACCATGTATTTGGCGACTCAGGATATGTTGGATGGAATGAACCTATTTTGGGGTTGTCACAAGAGTACTTTTATTAATTAATTCCCAAACTCCTTTAGGAATTAAATAATAATAATAGTAATAATAATAATAAGACTCCTCTTATTAATTTATATTTAATATTTCTAAATTATTAAATAATAAATCTTAAGCTATTTAATTTTTTCTATAATCATAGATTAAATTAAATATATTTAACTTATTATTACGATTATGCCATTAACTTCTTAAATAATTATTCTTCCTTTTATGGTGTGACCATTTAGGTTCTCCATATTAAATCGATTGTGAATAAATCAATTAGAACAATTTTAATTTTATTTAAATAAATAAATTAAACTATTAATTTATTTAAATAAATAATATTTATTCTACAATAGGGATAAGCCTCTCTAGCGATTAACTACTTTTCAGATAATATAGATTTTAACATTAATCATAAAAGAACTTTTGAATAAATAGTTACCGTACAATTCAATTCTTCCACCATACAATGTCCCAATTAAATATAAGACATGGAATTACTGTCAAGTCTTATTTTATTTAATTATATGTATTTCGACTCTTAAATGCACAACTTCAAATAATGCAAATTAGAAACTCCTTTCTAATTTCATTCTGCCTTGGCCAAAGACTACTGGGTTGTCATTTATCAAATCACATAGGACATTTCCCTTCTTTTACTAGAAGTGGTAAATTCTTTATTGATCATACATTATCTCCATGTATGACTTATTATACCCAAGTATACCCTTTGATATATCCTAAGAGTCTTAAGGAATAAGTCAAAGTATAATTCATCATACACAAGATACTATGATGATCTCAAGTCTAATGATCACTTATACTATTATCACCACAGGAATTCCTATTGACATGCAAGTAAAACTCCATTAGGCATTCCTTAGTGAGCCACGGTCAGTGAACTTATTCTCTAATAAGCACCTACATACTTACTTTAGTGTCTCCACACAAATGATCATGAGATCAATTATCATCATCCAATGAGCAAGCAACGTATGTACCAATCTATCCGGATTCACTAATCCCCAATTTAGTAATCCAACGATTGGGAACTATTTTAGTTTTAAGCTTTCTAAGAATTTAAATCTCATTAGAATGATCATCATCATTATTCTAAAAACATTGCTTAAAACTATGGGTTTATCACATATTATAAAACAACATCATGTAGATAATTAAAAGCCTTTAATAAATTAATACTTTTTATTAATAAATGAATAAGATTATTACAAAGTATATGCTTTATCATCAAACATGATTGGCTTGTGTGCATACTACTTTCAAAATTCTCTAAATGTGAATTTTGGATGGAACGCGTACAATTTCTCGGGCATGTAATTGACAAATATGGGATTTCAGTGGATCCATGAAAAGTTGAAGCTGTGATAAATTAGGAACAACCAAGAACTCCATTAGAAGTAAGAAGTTTCTTGGGATTGGCAGGTTATTACAGACGGTTTATTCAAGATTTTTCTAAGATTGCCACTCCGTTGACAAATTTGACGAGAAAAGTTGTAAAATTTGTTTGGACAGAAAAGTGCGAGGAGAGTTTTAAGGAATTGAAGAAGAGGCTCAGTGTGGCACCTGTGTTATCATTACCTGATAATACAGGAAACTTTGTAGTGTATAGTAATGCATCACATAAAGGATTAGGTTGTGTCCTTATGCAGAACGACAAGGTTATTGCATATGCATCACGACAACTGAAGGACTATGAGAAAGGATACCCAACTCATGATTTAGAGTTGGCTGCGGTGGTATTTGCTCTGAAGATATGGAGACACTATCTCTATGGAGAGAAATGTGAGATATATACAGATCATAAGAGGCTGAAGTATATTTTCACCCAGAAGGACCTGAAGATGCGTCAAAGGAGATGGATGGAATTAATAAAAGATTATGATTGTGAGATCTTTTATCATCCGGGAAAGGTAAATGTGGTTGCAAATGCTTTGAGCAGGAAAGGTCGGGAAAAGTTGATGCTGATAACCACCCACGAGGAGCTTATTTCAGCAAGGACAAAGCTAGAATTGGAAATAAAATTTCCAAAAGAATCGGATGAACGACTATTCCAGATAGAAGCTAATCCAACTTTGGTGGACAAGGTAAAGAATGCTCAACTATAAGATGAAGAATGCAGAAAAGTAAAGGAAAATGTGGTCAAGGGTAGTGAGATGAAGTACAAGGTTGATACCGAAGGAGTGCTGAGATTCAAGGGACGAATTTGGGTTTCAGCAGTACCGGATATTAATGAAGAAATCTTGACAGAAGCTCATAACTCAAGATATTCGATTCATTTGGGAAGTACAAAAATGTATCAAGATTTACGTCAACATTTTTGGTGGCCAAACATGAAAAGAGATGTTGTAGAATGTGACGCGAAATGCTTGGCATGTCAAAGAGTCAAAGCCGAGAATCAGAGACCAAGAGGATTACTACAACCGTTGGAAATACCAGGATGGAAGTGGGAACATATCACAATAGATTTTGTGGTAGGTCTTCCAACTACTTAGAGAGGATACGATGCGATTTGGGTGATAGTAGACAGGCTGATGAAATCAGCACACTTTTTGTTAATAAAGATTAGATTCAATCTTGATCAGTTGGCAAAGTTGTACGTTAAAGAGATCATTTTGAGACATGGAGTTCCTGTGTCAATTGTGTCAGATGGAGATCCGCGATTCACGTCAAACTTCTGGAAGAGACTACAAGAGTGCATGGGAACACAGTTGAGAATGAGTACGATGTACCATCCAAAACTAGATGGCCAAAGCGAACAAACAATCCAGACGTTCGAAGATATGCTCAGAGCATGCATTATGGATTTCAAAGGGAACTGGGATGAACATTTACCATTGGCAGAATTCGCCTACAAAAATAGTTACCACGCAAGCATTGGCATGCTACCTTACGAAGCATTGTATGACAGAAAGTGCAGAACTCCACTGTGCTGGGATGAAGTCGGTGAACGTCAACTATTAAGACCAGAACTGGTATAACAAATTGCTAAGGTTGTCAAACTCATTAGGACAAGATTGGTATCTACTCAAGATAGACAAAAGAAGTATGCTGATTAACACAGACAAGATCATGAATTCGATGTAGGAAATTTCGCGTTCTTAAAAGTTTCTCCTTGGAAGGGGAAAATTTGTTTTGGTAAAAAGGAAAAGCTAAGCCCGAGGTTTATTGGACCCTTCGAAGTGCTGCGGAGAGTAGGAGAAGTGGCTTATGAGGTAGGTCTACCTCCAGAGTTGGAACACGTTCATAATATTTTTCATGTTTCGGTGTTACGACCATATAAACCCAATTACAAGCACATGATCGAGTACGAACCATTACAGTTCGATAAAGACTTATCTTATGAGGAAATTCCTATCCAGATTGTTGATAGGAAAGAACAAGTGCTCAGGAATAAAGTAATACCTTCCGTGAAGGTGATATGGAGGAACCACAATGCTGAAGAAGCTACATGGGAACTCGAAGATAAAATGATGAAAGATTACCCTGAGTTATTTGTTTAACCTGTGTCTTCGATTCTGGGGACAGAATCCTTGTAAGTAGGGAAGAATGTGACGAATGATTTGTTTGAATGAATTGTTTGAGTAGTGATTCTGGGAACAGAATTCTTGTAAGGAGAGAAGGATGTAACAATCTAGAATTTTAAATTATAATTTCAAATATTTATTGAATTATATAAATATTTTAATTGATGTGTTTATTGTTAAATAAATATTTGTTTATTATGATTTGATTTGATTATTTATTTGGTAAATAAATAATTTATGAGTTAAGGAAATTAATTATTATGAGATAATATTCTAATTTAATTTAATAATTAAGTTATAGAGTTGATAGAGATTAAATGAATTATTATAATATTTTTAATTTAATTTGGTAATAAAAGTGTGATAATAAACTATACTATAAATGGGTTATTAAATAAGTTAAAGGAGTTTAAGTTAGTTTTGCCAAACAAGGCTTAAAGACATTAAGTCTTTATTTTTAAAAGTGTTTTGTCAAACATAGTTGTATGACTTTTGAATTTGAATTATAATAAATAATATAAATAAAATAAATCAAAATAATAAATAAAATATATTTTAACTGATATACGTTTAAATTATTTTGTAACTGTTAATTAGTAACTAGGCTTATAATGGCCATCAGTTTTTTTTCTTAACGCATAGTGATAGTGGGTCTATACTGAGCCTAAGAAGAGAGTCTGTAGAGAGAATAGAGAGAATTTGAGAGAGAATCCTGTGATTCCAAGAAATTTTATGTGTTTTAGTAAGGATTATCCCAGCAATTGAATGTATATTTTCAAATCCTTAATATTTCATATATGAAAGTTCTGTGTTCATGAATTTCAAAGTCTATGTAAATTCAAATTAGATGAATTGTTGATATACCAACTGATTAATTGTATTTATATGTATTTGTAATCTTAGAACTAGCATCTAGACAAGATTTTGTGTACTAATCACGTTCAAAAGAAAGAAAAGTTGTTTACAATGCATGTTTATATATATGGCTTGTGAAAGTACCAAATTTGATAGTTAATTTGTAAACTAATAGATAAATTGAGCCTTGAATGTATTAATTCAGTAAGTGACGAAGAGAACATAGTTTGAATGAGTTTATTTGGTGTACAATGGTGATCACAGTGTTAATTTTGTCATGGATGTCAAAAAATAGAGTTTTGGCAAAAATATGGAATTCAAAGTACATAATTTGATTGTAGTTGTTGTTTAATTGTTCTAAATCAGTATATATATGATGGCTAATGTTTATGTGAAATCTATGTAAGTTATACGGGTTAAATTGATTACTAGTTGGTCAAATTTGGCTTTGCCTATGCTCGCGTTGCCTGGAACTGAGCTTTGGCGCCGCAGTACTGCCTCTCGCGCCGCAGCGCCAAGTCTCGCGCTGCAGCACCTATCACAGACATGTGCCTCGCGTCGCAGCGCCGTTCCCAGTGTAAACTAGGGCGCCGCAGCGCCGATTAGTAGTGTGGCCATGAAGTTTGTTTTATTATACAAAAGTCTGTAATTGATGATAAGGTGCAATGTTGGGACTGTTAAAATGTGATTTTATATTAAGGTGTTATAGGACCAAGAGTAAGAATATTATTAACAATTAATGAGTTATGTTAATAGTATAACTTGACTATATGATTAAAACCAAGCCATACATGCATGATGTAAATACTTAATTGTATACGAAATATATGTAATAACTAATTATGTCATGATGACATGTGTATAGGATACTGAGAATCAAGATATTACGATTCCGCTTACACGCAAGACAAGTTTTTCTGATCTTTAACTTGTTGTTTCTTAGTATGCAAGTTTTCTTTACCCTACCTTGTTTACTATTGAGCACGTTATTCCTAATCCTATTTATACAATTTAATTATATTCGTGCAAAGCTATTTAACCCAACTCTTACTTTGAGAAGGTTTCCTACTTTAACTTGTTTCTTAGCATGCAAGCTTCTAAATTCTGATACACTTATGTTGAACAAGTTTTATCGTTTAAATTACTATTTATTATGCATGCTCAATAATTCAATTCTAAACAACATTCTAACATTAGCTTAATATTATCCAAGCAAGGTATGTTACGTTATTCAATGTTTATGCTTTTAATTCATTTCTAAAGCATGACCCTAACATACAAATGTTGATTCATCTATGACTTATTCCATAGCATATTGTTATTATATTTTATTCAACTAATCCTTAGTTGATGTTCGTTAAACTCTAAATTATCTTGAAACGTATCCAAACCAAACTTACTTTGGTGCGAACTTGTATTCTAAAGGCTGAGATGGACAACCCTATTACAGGGGATAATTTACGCAAAGCGTTTAAATGTTTGTGCACAATACATTGTACGAATAGTTGATCCCCTAAGTACGAGAAGTCCCTACAGTCTTATGACTGTTTAGGTTTAAGTTGAAAGAATACTTATAACTTTGGACATAGTTCGTGGTCTTATGACCCTCAGATATATATTTTGAATTGTGTTCCTAATTATCATTAATAGAGAATATTATTCAGTTCTATTGAGCATATTCATTTGGTAGTTGTTATGATATATTATTCATTGTCACTTCAAGTGAGCATTTGTTTGGTCACTTTTGCTTATATAACTATTACAGCTAAAGTTGAGAAGATCGATGAACCTACTACCAGTAAAGGGAAAGGAAAGATGAACAAGTATTGAACAACTATTTTAAATATTGTGTTGTAGTTATTTAATTTTTCGCATTTGATGTTTGTATTTAAAGGTTAGATAACCTAGGAGATTTTATTGAACTTATTGATGTAATATTTTAATGGGAATGTTTATTGTTAAATTTTATTATATTTGGGTAGTTAAAAATGAATGTTTTTATCAAGTGAACATCAAATCTTGTGGGAATGAGTACCAGAATTTGGGGGTTTCACAGTTGCAAAATCCTTCTAATTAGCAACAAAAATAACCTTTTTTGTCAGTGAAGATGAAATTTCATTGCAGTTGAGACACTTTTGCCAACGATGTTTGTTGTTGCTGAACAGTATGGAAATTGTTACCTTAACTGATTTTCGTTGCTGATTGTTTACTTTTTGGCAATGATGTTCATTACTAAATGTGAAAAATATATCGATCATATATTATTTTGCAACAAGATTATTCGTTGTCGTTGGTCTTGGTATGAATAATTATGATCAATTAGCAACAATAATGTTCGATGCTGATTATTTTTTGAGAGCAACAAAAGTTGTCAATTAGCAACGAATCTATATGTTGTTTTTTCTTTTATATGTGCAACGAAAATTGCTATGATTTGCAACGATATAAATTTTTTCTTTTTATTTGTTATGTAACAAATGCCGAAATTATTTTACAAACAAAATAAATAGTAAATCAATGACCCCATAACAAATTATAGCAAAAGTATAAAATATTCAAACATTTTTAATTAAATAAAATCACCCGATACATGATCATTACGTTTTCTTTGTCATCGTTTGCAGGCATCACTGCAATTTTGATGAAGATTATATATACATTAGCTGAGAAAAAATTAATAAAAACAAATCAGTACATAATAAACACAATGAATTTCTGACTGCATGTAGTTATTACTGGAACGTCCATTTCAAGGCCTATAATTTGTAGCAGCTCGAATCCATCCATGTCAGGCATTATAACATCAGTAATCACAATATTATAGTTGTCTGTGATGTTCCTCAATAATTCAAGAGCTTTAGTTGCTTTTGTTGTCTGTGTAACTGCATATCAAATACCCACAAGTTTTGAAATTTCGACCACAAAAATTGTAGAACAACTCAAAACCACTGCAAACACAAAAACAGAATCTGGTACTCAAAATTAAATTTTTGGATTCAAGCAGATCCATTGAAGACGAACCAGATTATAAACTTCAATTATCATACGGAAATAGTGCAATATATAGCAGTATCAACTATGTCTTCTTAAAATATAGCATCTTTGAAGTTCTAAAGACTGATCTTACGATCAAATACCAAGTTCTACTTTGATCTTTCACCATGTGCAATAACTTTACAAACCTCTAAATCTTAAATGTTTAATTGTAATTTTGAAACAAAACCAATACTTCTGTAGATACCCACATAATTACATTTATTTTGGTTTCCAAGCAATTCAAAGAAATAACAAATGAACAGCAAATCACATATATCTACGTATATCATTCTATTATACCATAGAAATGTGTCTATTATACCATAGCAAATCACATGTCTACGCATATCTTATCATATCTTTTTCCATCAAGTTTAGCCATTATAAAAATTCACAGAGTGAGGCATGAATCGGCATAGGAGATGCAAAATTCTCTCAAATTAAACTTTTTCAAATTAAGTATTGACTTAAGCATGAAGTGTGCAATCACGACCAGAAAAGAGGATTGGCAGAGCAAATCAGTTGGAGGAAGATATTGTGAAGAATTTCATCAATATATGACATATCTTTGTTGGTTTATATACTTTGTGGTTTTAACGATGACAATATTTATATGAGCTTAATTGATTTTATATTGACTTATTCTTTAATTGGGTCATGTTATTCAAATATTAATTATATAATAAATAATAGTTTGCATGGGTTATTGCGTGGATTAATCATATTGGGTCATGTTATTCAAATATTAATTATATAATAGTGTGCATGGGTTATTGCATGGATTAATCACTATGTTATTGGGTCATGGTTATTACTCACGTAAGTTAATGCAGTATTGGAGTGAGTAAATCAATGTGGTTATTTTTGTCACATGCTTTAAGTTGTTATATAGAATATATTTCCAATCCTGATTTGCTTTGAATACTAATTCAAATTGGAGTATTTTAAGGAGATTAAAAATCTATTTAATATTCCTTAAATTTCTCATATTTAATTGTGGGATTATATCCTTCTAATATATATATATATATATATATATATATATATATATATATATATATATATATATATATCTGTGTGTGTGTGTGTGTTATCTGTTATAGATATATATATTGTGCTAACAATTTATACGTATTTGAGAGATATTTTAGGAATTGGTTTTATTAAGGATTCTTATTTAAAGTTGATGGAGCTATTATTTTGTCACATGCTAAAACAGTAATTGCTATTTTTAAGGGATCTTGCTAATTGCTAATAGGACTCTTTCAACTAGTATTTGATTCCTAATTGACTTCTTCATAGCTGAATTTCCTTATCTACTGATGTTGTCTTTGGTAACGTGGATCTCCTATTTCAATCAAAAAGATATAGACGTTGCAGGAGGATTTGGAAGGGTACATAGTCGTTACTCTCTTCTTTATATATATACTGTTTACACGGCTTCAAGAGATACACAAGACTACTGAGCAGAAACTCTTCAAGCTATCCAAGATACACATCATATCATTCTTTTAGTCTTGGTTTACAGTGTTCGTGTCATATATATTGTAAACTTAGTACAAGTCTAGGTTGACTTGGGATTTTTATTTTAGTAATATTCAGTCTGTACAACGAATGTTTCAAAGTCTCAGAGGTGAGAGGTGTTGCAGAGGTGCAAAGGGGGCAGAGGTGTCCAATCGATCGTCATTGTAACAGGGAGTTTTATTGTCTTTGTAATTGCTGAATATTATTTTAATAAAGTGAGTCTCCAATCCTAGTTGGGATTGGACGTGGATTAGGCCACTAGAGTAGAGGATAGGGGCTGAACCACGTAAAAGTCTCGGTGTGATTTACTACCTTTTTGCTTCTGTTTTTAATTTCAATATTCTGCAGTTTTGTTGTTTGCGTCGAAAAAGTTTTACACTAATCCGGACATGTATTAGCTGTCCGTTTTTAACAGTTAAGAATATAACTAATACAGACAGGGTTAGACCGTCCGATTATAGTCTGCTATAGTAAACTTTAAAAATTGTCCACTGTAGATCACATCTAAGTATTTACACATATTCACAGGTGTGCTTTATTATAGAATTACATTTTGTATCAAAGCTAGGCTCTACTAATATTGATCTTTGTAGGTCGTAGGGAAAGATCCTATGACACACCTCAATTTTCAAGAAGGTCAATCCACAAGCCGACCACCTTTGTTGCTCAGAAGTGAAAACTTCAACTTTTGGAAGTTTAGAATGATGATTTATCACAAACGAGACCCATAGGAATGGTTGGTTGTTGAAAATGGCACTGTCATTCCAAGACATGATGATGGAAAACCGAAGACTCTCATGGAAATGGATTCAAATGAATCATACATGGTATCCTACGACTCCAAAGCCATGAACACGCTGCTAAGTGGGATGATTCAAGCTGAAATTGACAAAGTTTCTGCATGCACAACTGCTAAAGAAATATGGGATACAATCATCATAAGCCATGAGGGAACTACAGAGGTAAAAGAAGTTAAATTAAGTATGCTAATGCAAGAATATGAACTTTTCAGGTTAGAGAAGAATGAATCCATCAAAGAAGCTCAGGCTAGATTCCTCACTCTTATGAACTCTCTAAGCATGCTCGGCCGGAAAATTGATCAAAGAGAGATAAATAGAAAGATACTTAGAGTCATGCCCAAATGGTTCGCACCAAAAGTTACAACTCTTCAAGACTCAACTACAATCAGTACGATGGAAACTCTAACTTTGTTTGGAGAACTTGAAGAATTTGAAAACCAACTAAAGAGGTATGATGAAGAAGATGAAGGACCTAAAAGGAAGACCTTAGCTCTTCAAAGCTACATAGAAGATGATGATGAAGACTCCGATGAAGAAATAGCTATGATGTCCCGAAAATTGAGAGAGCTAATTAGAAATAAGAATAAATCAAAGTTTCAAGGCAAGACATTCAACAACAAGAACGACGCCAAGCAAAAGCCACAAGAAGATAATTGTTTTGAATGTGGAAGGCTCGGACATTTCAAGAGAGCCTGTTTCCAATTAAAAAGGAAGAACAAAGCAAACAATTCAAAAGGAAATGCGTTAATGAGATGGAGCGATAATGAGTCCAATCATGACGAGGAAGAAGATGAAACTGCTCAACTGTGTTTCACTGGATTATGCAATCAAGAATCATCTGAGGTAAACTCTGAACTTGGTATATTACTATTTCTGATTATCTAGTTTAAAAAAATGAAAATATTCGTATTAAAGAGAAAAATGTTCATTTAAAAAATTGGATAAATGATTTAATGAAAGAGGTAAAAACATTAATTGAAGAAAAACAAGAAATAGTTAAAGATTGCACATCAAGTGAAGTATGTAAGTTAAATGCTAAAATTGATTATCTTGATAACTATAATAAAATTCTATATAATCGTGCAAACAAATTAAATGAAGAATTTAATGATCTTAAAAAGGAAAATAATGTTTTAAAAAAAAGTTTGAAAATGAGAGATATTTGTATTGATGCATTTAATGATGGAAAAATATTAAACATGCAAAATAATAATGAGGAAGAAATAATTTCATTGAAAAAGGATCTTGCAAAATTTGTTCAAGGGGAAGAGAATTTAAATATAATGTTAGGTGCTCAAAGGTCAAGTCTAGATAATCAAGGAATAGGATACAATCCTGTTAAGAACATTACAAGCACTACTAATAAAATTAGAGTAATAAATAATAAACCAAGGAACAAGCCTCTTTATTGCTCACCTTTTGTTACTTGTAAAAATTGTTGTTTAAAAGGATATTTTGATACAAACTTTAACAAAATTAAAATAAAACACGTTTGGGTAAAGAAAAGAGATTTAATTGCTACTAACAATACCGGACCCAAACAGATTTGGGTACCAAAACGATGAGCTACTTCTTTGTTTTGTAGATGTGTTTTAAAGCTAAAGTACCATCACATAAATGGGTGCTAGACAGTGGGTGTTCTAGACACATGACGGGTGATAGTGCTAAATTCATCTCATTAACTACTAAGAAGGGACGAACTATTACCTTTGGAGATGACACCACATGCCAAATCGTCGGTAAAGGTAAAATTGGAAATGGTAAGGTTTTCATTGATAATGTTCATTGTGTTGAAGGATTAAAATATAATTTAATTAGTGTAAGTCAATTAATGGATAGTGGACATAAAGTAATTTTTGAAAAAAATAAATGTGCTATTATTCATGCTTCTCACAATATTCCTTTAATTGCTCAAAGGGAAGGTAATATTTATACAATTAATTTTGAAAATCAAAATGAAGATATTTGCCTTACTGCTATTCAAGATCAAACTATTCTTTGGCATAGAAGGTTAGGACATGTGCATATGGAATTGATTAACAAATTAGCTACCAAGAACCTTGTCAAAGGATTGCCAAAGCTAAAATATGAAAAGACATGGATTTGTAATGCATGTCAGTTAGGTAAGCAAGCAAGAAATTCCTTTATCAACAAAAATCAGGTATCAACTTCTTTACCTCTTCAATTATCGCATCTTGATTTGTTTGGACCTGAGAGATATGCTAGCTTAGGAAATAATCATTATGGCTTTGTTATTGTTGATGATTTTTCAAGATTTACATGGGTTTTATTTTTGAAAACTAAAGATCAAGCTTTTGCAGAATTTAAAAAGCTTATAAAGAATGTTGAAACAAAACACAGCCTCAAGCTGATTGGCATTCGGAGTGACCATGGTGGGGAATTTAGAAAAGACTTTATACCATATTGTAGTGAGAAAGGTGTTACACATGAATTTTCTACACCAAGAACACCACAACAAAATGGTGTAGTGGAACGTAAAAATCGTACTCTCCAAGAAACTGCAAGAACGTTACTTCAAGAAAGTAAACTGCCTAAAAGATTTTGGGCAGAGGCTGTAAGTACTACATGTTACATTCTAAATAGAGTATTGATTAGACCCATTTTATTAAAAACACCATATGAGTTACTAAACAAAAGGATTCCTAATATTAATTATTTTAAAGTGTTTGGTGCTAAATGTTTTGTTTTAAATACTAATAGTAATCTTGAAAAATTTGATGCAAAATCAATCGAAGCTATTTTTCTTGGTTATTCAGTTTAGGGTTTATAATCTTGGCAAGTCAAAGGTTGAAGAGTCAGTGCATGTAATATTTGATGAATTTAACTATGATATGTCGAAAGATGAGGATTCTGCAGGAAATAACAATTTGAGTCGTGGAAGCCAAACTGATAAATTTGGTCAGTCTAAACAGTTCGAATCAGAAGGAAAGACAGCTGAAATCAGACAACCTAAACCATCCGAATCAGAAGGAAAGACAGCTGAAATCAGACAGCCTAAGTCGTCCGAATCAGAAAGAAATACAGCTGAAATCAAACAGCCTGACCCGTCCGTTTCAGTAGAAAACTCAGACATGCAGACACCGAAAAATAGACAGTCAGACCCGTCCAATATAGAAGAAAAATCAGATGAACACACTGATGCAGAATGTGACATACCACAGTTTGAATCCAACGAACAAATGACTACAGCAAGGCTTCCTAAACCATCTAGAATAGTGAGAAATCATCCACCAAATCTGATCATAGGTGATCCTGACACTTGGATGAACACAAGAAGGAAAGCAAGGAATTACTATGCATTCTCCGCATTTCTTTCACAAATAGAACCAAAGAATGCCAAGGAAGCAGTTCAAGATGAAAATTGGTCTATTGCCATACAGGAAGAATTAAACCAATTCGAAAGGTGTCAGGTATGGGATCTTGTCAAACCTCCTAAAGATGCTTCTATAATTGGTACAAACTGAATTTTCAAAAATAAACTTGATGAAAATGGCATAATCACTAGAAATAAGGCTAGATTGGTAGCTCAAGGCTATAATCAACAGGAAGGTATAGACTATGAAGAAACTTTTGCCCCCTGTTGCAAGGTTGGAAGCTATAAGAATCTTATTAGCCTATGCATGCTTTAGACAATTTAAATTATATCAAATGGATGTGAAAAGTGCTTTTTTAAATGGTTACTTAAATGAAGAAGTATATGTTAAGCAACCACCCGGTTTCGAACATAAAAAATATCCACATCATGTGTTTAAATTGAAAAAGGCTTTGTATGGATTAAAACAAGCTCCAAGAGCTTGGTATGAAAGACTAAGCAAGTTTTTATTAGAAAATAGTTTTAATCGCGGTAAAATTGACTCTACTCTTTTTATTAAAACCAAAAATAAAGATTTATTAATTGTTCAAATTTATGTGGATGACATAATTTTTGGAGCTACTACTTACTCTTTGTGTGAGTGGTTTTCCCAATGTATGCATAATGAGTTTGACATGAGCCTTATGGGGGAATTAAACTATTTTTTGGGGCTTCAAATCAAACAATCCAATGAAGGGATTCACATTCACCAATCCAAATATGTAAAGGAGTTATTAAAGAGATTTGGTTTTGAAAATACCAAACCGAAGTCAACACCAATGAGTACTACCATCAAGCTTATTACGGATGCTACAGGTAAAGATGTTGAAGTGACAATGTATCGAGGTATGATTGGTTGTTTACTTTATTTAATTGCATCAAGACCGGATATTATGTATAGTGTATGCCTTTGTGCTAGATTTCAAGCTCAACCTAAAGAATCTCATCTTAAAGCGGTAAAAAGAATATTTAAATATTTAGCTGGGACAATTAATTTAGGCTTATACTATCCTGTATCTCCAAGTTTTGAACTAATTGGTGTAGGGTTTCGGCACAGAAACGCACAGCGAAAATTAAAATTTTAAAGCAATTTCTGAAACCCTAAAACAGGATCCATGCGAAAAATCAATTAATTAAGAGGTTTAGAGATTATACCGAATATGAAAACGAGAATCTGAAATCGACTGCGCCTCGAATCTCCAACGCAATAGAAACCGACTGCGTCTCTACGGTATCCACACGAACGCTCCGCGAATCGTCTTACGATCTGCAGAAGAAGGAATCGCGGTACTAGCCACCAAGGATGAGGATTTTCGGAACTGTTTTCTCTAGTCTCTCTCTAAGAGCGGCTAGGGTTTTGTTTTTACGTAAAACCTAAAGTCTGATATACATCATATATAGAGCAGTCAGGAGGAATTAATCAAAACCTAATATTATTAAAATCCGAATTTATATATATCTTAATTAAGTCTTACTTAATTAATATACCTATATATAAATTATCCTATTAATTTAAATTCGTAATTTAAAATTATATCAATCATATTGACATATTTAAATCTTTACAATTTAAATTAATTTCCTTTTAATTACGTTCTTTGTGTGTGACCCTATAGGTTATTATTACGTTGGCAATAACCTTAAAATCATATTATAAAGTTATAAACAGTGAGCGGCATCTAGTAATGCATCACTGCTACCCAAGTAATAATAAGATCGATGATTCGATGTAACCTTTTCGTGACCAATGTTTCAATGTAATTTAATCCTTTTAACCTTAATATCCTAGATTAAACTCGAGTCATGGAATGTGTCATACTCTTCATAATTTAATCTGAGTTTTCTTGATCAATGAGTAGACTATATGAAACAAATCACTATTTGAGCATGGCCATGCATTTCATAGTCATACTCAATCAAGAGGCCTATGGATATCACCTATAAAATATAGGATGGTTAAATTCCATCTAGATCACTCATATTACTCACACGATTCATAATGAACCCAATAATCACCTTTATAGTCCACCCTATTAAAGGTGACATTTGATGATATCAAAGTACATAAATTCTCGTGTAGTAATATAGCGGTTTCAGGTCGGAGGACCATTACATCATTGTCACTATGAGAATTGCTAATGACACTTCGCATAATGCTCCATATAGAATTCTCATGGTGGGTCTGTCCAGTACATTGTTCTCTAACATGTACCTATGCATTGACTTAATATCTCATATATTTATGACCAATGAGATATACTAGTCTCAATGCATCATTGTTGTCCCATCAACAATGATACTCGACTAGGGACATTTAAGAACAATGATACTAATTATAATTATATAATCTCATGTTCAAGTCACATACTTGAAACTATATAATTTGCATCACTATTCTAAGGAATTTTATTATGTTAACAATTATATTACGCAGTAATTAAAACCATAATAAAATCATTTATTTATTCAATCAACAATAATATCAAATGTTAAGTAATTATATCAAATAATTGGCCTCTAGGGCATAAACTCTAACAATTGGATATTCAGATACAGATTATACAGGGTGCCAAGTTGATAAAAAAAGCACAAGTGGTGCTTGTGAATTTTTAGGTTAAAGCCTTGTCGCTTGGCACAGCAAGAAACAAACATCTGTTGCCTTGTCTACTACGGAAGGTGAATATTTGGCGGCAGGTAGTTGTTGTTCACAAATTTTGTGGATGATTCAAACTCTTCATGATTTTAATGTGATATGTGAAAATATGCCTATTATGTGTGACAATACTAGTGCAATTGATATTTTCAAAAATTATGTGCTTCATTCTCGTACTAAGCATATTGAAGTGAGACATCATTTTTTATGAGATAATATTGTTAAAGGATTAATTAAATTAGTATTTGTCCCTACTGAACATCAATTGACAGATATTTTTACAAAACCTTTAAGTGAAAAGCGTTTTTGCACTTTGAGAAGAGAACTTGGAATGTCTGTATGTAGTTAGAATGTGAAATTCAAGGATCTTCCTAATTTCTATTTTTTTGTCAATGACAACGGGGGAGAGATATTTGGGTAATGATGATTATGTTCTAACCAGCTTGTGCTTAATGATTTTTTTTGATAATGACAAAGGGGGAGAGATATCTGGTATTTGAAATTTGAATTGACTGGGTATTTGGATCAAGATCCAAATTATTTTTTTTTGCTCCTTAATATGCATATATTTAGGGGGAGCCTTATAGATAGGGGGAGCATATAAATTTAAAAGATAATATATTGTCATCATCAAAAAGGGGGAGAATGTTGGTTTATATACTTTGTGATTTTAATAATGACAATATTTATATGAGCTTAATTGATTTTATATTGACTTATTCTTTAATTGGGTCATGTTATTTAAATATTAATTATATAATAAATAATAGTTTGCATGAGTTATTGCATGGATTAATCACATTGGGTCATGTTATTCAAATATTAATTATATAATAGTGTGCATGGGTTATTGCATGGATTAATTACTATGTTATTGGGTCATGGTTATTACTCACGTAAGTTAATGCAGTATTGGAGTGAGTAAATCAAGGTGGTTATTTTTGTCACATGCTTTAAGTTGTTATATAGAATATATATCCAATCCTGATTTACTTTGAATACTAATTCAAATTGGAGTATTTTAAGGAGATTAAAAATCTATTTAATATTCTTTAAATTTCTCATATTTAATTGTGGGATTATATCCTTCTAATATATATATATATATATATATATATATATATATATATATATATATATATGTGTGTGTGTGTGTGTGTGTGTGTGTGTGTGTGTGTGTGTGTGTGTGTGTGTGTTATCTGTTATAGATATATATATTGTGCTACCAATTTATACGTATTTGAGAGATATTTTAGGAATTGGTTTTATTAAGGATTCTTATTTAAAGTTGATGGAGCTATTATTTTGTCACATGCTAAAACAGTAATTGCTATTTTTAAGGGATCTTGCTAATTGCTAATAGGACTCTTTCAACTAGTATTTGATTCCTAATTGACTTCTTCATAGCTGAATTTTCTTATCTACTGATGTTGTCTTTGGTAACGTGAATCTCCTATTTCAATTAAAAAGATATAGACGTTGCAGGAGGATTTGGAAGGGTACATAGCCGTTACTCTCTTCTTTATATATATATTGTTTACACGGCTTCAAGAGATACAGAAGACTACTGAGCAGAAACTCTTCAAGCTATCCAAGATACACATCATATCATTCTTTTAGTATTGGTTTACAGTGTTCGTGTATTCCTTATTTCATATATGTTGTAAACTTAGTACAAGTCTAGGTTGGCTTGAGATTTTTATTTTAATAATATTCAGTCTGTACAACGAATGTATCAAAGTCTCAGAGGTGAGAGGTGTTGCAGAGGTGCAAAGAGGGCAGAGGCGCAAAGGGGGCAGAGGCGTCCAATCGATCGTCGTTGCAACAGGGAGTTTTATTGTCTTTGTAATTGCTGAATATTATTTTAATAAAGTGAGTCTTCAATCCTAGTTGGGATTGGACGTGGATTAGGCCACTAGAGTAGAGGATATGGGCTGAACCACGTAAAAATCTCGGTGTGATTTACTTCCTTTTTGCTTCTGTTTTTAGCTTCAATATTACGCAGTTTTGTTGTTTGCGTCGAAAAAGTTTTACACTAATCCGGACAGGTATTAGCTGTCCGTTTTTAACAGTTAAGAATATAACTAATACGGATAGGGTTAGACCGTCCGAATATAGTCTGCTATAGTAAACTTTAAAAATTGGCCACTATAGATCACGCCTAAGTATTTACACCTATTCACCCCCTGTAAGTGTGCTTTATTATAGAATTACAATCTTCACTGTCTACCTCCTTCCGTGGAGCCTCGTGTCTCTGATAACATGCCACATATCGTCGATATGATTAAACAGGTACTTGGTTTACCCACAATTTATTATTTTGGATAGTTATTAACGACCTGTTTGTCTTGTACAAGCTGACGACATTCATTGATACTCTTTGGCCTGCAGTTTAGTGAAAAGTGCATTTCTTTGTATACCTTCGAACTTTATCTTAATGGGGAAGAATGTATCATAGTACAACCAAAAAGGCATAGTACTTGCATGTTCTAAAATGTGAAAACATGATTTTTGTATTGGGTTCACTAGTATGACTGTAAATAAATGAGTTTTGAGAAGGATAGGATTCTTTGCCTCTGCAAATATATAAGATTTTTGTTAATTTTTCTTTTGATATGTAGATTGTATAAAAAGTACACCAAAAACTTGGGGGTGTTGCCATGTGCACACAAATATTAAAAATGTTATCATTATCATATATTGGATATTTTTCATATACAGATCATTGGTTCCGAACTCTTAAATAACAATTTGAACTGTCCTCACTAACAATTGTGAAAACCCACTAATATGAGTGTTCTTAAAGTAAACTAAGTTTTTTACTGCATTCTTAGTTTCACAGAACATTAATCTAAACTCTACAAAATGAGGATACACTGAGGATTAAAGAAAATTTATATTTTACCAGAATCCCTTAATCCCTTTTCTGAAAATATATTCATCTTATAATTTCGGCTGACTAGTAACAATTTTAGCCAAAACACTTAAAACATTTCAAGTTAAAATTCAAATATCCAATATGCATAAGAAATTTGTGGAAAGTGAACCAATCAATTCTACGCTAACATGAATCATAATGCCAAAGAAACGCGCAATCTGTTCATTGTTGAATCAACCATACAAACATTAAATTACAATTAAAGCACTTATATTACTATATCATAAACATAAAGGAACGGATAATGCAAGACTAAAGTACTTTTCTATCAACTTCATTTAGCTAAACAACCAAGCAGAGTACAAGCACTACAAAGGGAAAGTGAAGAAGACTCGCAAGCGCAATACATGTCTAGGCACGTGACCTTCACAGAGCTCCCGGACCGTCGAATTCTTCTTCTCTGTTAAATCCTCACGAGAGACGAGAGAAGCTCGCGATGAGCAAACACCACCAAGCAAATATTTTCCCTGTCTCATCCCAACAACACTCAAAGTCATACCTTTCATCCATACCAGCCAAGCTTCTATGGGAATAAAGCAAAATGCCCAAACCGATCTAAAAAATTCACACAAAATAAAATAAAATTTGATTTGTACTGTCAGAAAGAGTAACTGGACTATTGATTCTGTTTTTAATCAAAACCGTAAACTTCAATCAATCAAGACCAAAAATTACACATATTTTAACATCAAATATACGACCAATAACACTGTACACAAAAACAATACAAATACCCTAACAAAAATATCCACATACATAAAACTCCAATCATCATCAAAGGATCATAGAAAACAAGAGAATTGAATTACCTTGGCAGAATTAGCTCCGACCACAAGATTAGAATGGCTACCGTTAGAGTTGTCTTGATTTGAGTAATCCTCGTATGAGCAGAGAATGTCATGGGTAGAAAAATCATATCCTTTCGATGCATATGTCGTAAGAGCACTCAAGTGTAGCCTTCCATGAATGAATATTCCATTTAATGCATAATAATGAGTCTCAGCTGTTAGCTATAAGCCTGAACCTTTTGACATAAACATCTGTTCAGTAATTTTTTTTAACTTTTAATTAATAAAATTCTGAACTTTGAAATTAATGTGAATTTATTTACTTAATTGTTTCCTCTAAAAATTCTTTTACGCTCAATTTTTTTATATACTTTTTTTTCTCTCTTTAAAAATTTTATACTATCTCTCTCGAATTTTTAAATAATTTCTCTCCTTTTTAATTTTTTATACACTCAATTTTTTTATGCTCTCTCTAAACTTTTTAAATTTGTAAAATTTCTCTCTAAAAATTGTATACACTAAATTTCTTTATATTTCGAATAATCATAGTACATCTCATGTCTTTGTTTGACACCTTGATGTACTTATTTTATTTATTTATTATGTTGATGTGATATTATTTGGAGCTGGGAAATTTTATTTTTTAATATTATTTTTTTATTTTTTAACAACAGTGCTTATTGTAATGTATTCATTTGGCATTAGTTGTTATACTAACATTTGAGGACACATATGTTACGTATATAAATTATATGAGGTAAAATAAATTTTTTATAAAATTTAAAGAATTAAATAAAAAAATATAAAAAGTTTAAATTAAAAAAGAAAGGATGTGTCCCTTTCAGTGTCCCCGCTTTTCACCTCACGTTTAGGACGACAACAATGTTAAACATAACATTTTCCATTCCTCTATTTTTCGCGTTGGGAAAATAAAAGAAAAGAGGACAAACACCCATCCCATTTTGTTTCTCACGATAAATTACTTCGTTCCAATCAGCTGACACGAACTTAAATGGATTGGAAAATGGTTAAATAGTTTGGACCTATATTTTTTTAATAAAATATGTGGTTATAAACTTTATCCAACTTAAAGTAATAAAAAATAACTTTATTTGTGGGTTAGGATTATGTTTCCTAGATTTATCTAGGTTTCTTTCGTCTCACGGGAGTTGGGGCTAATGTATTGATCTTTAATGTATTATTTTTAATTTTTACAATTTAATATACAAATAATTTAGGAAAAAAAAATTAGTGGTAACGTAACTTTCTCTACTCAAAAAAAAGAAAAGTAAAAGATTTTTTTTATGATATGGGCATATGGTAACTGGGATTTTGAGAGCCAGTTAAATTCAATTAAAATATATATTCATATTCATACTCATATTGTAAATACATGATAACATAAATGTCTTTATTAGAAGCAATGAAACCCTGTTTGAATAATATATGAATAAATAACCTTGCAGATTATAATCTTCAAAAGTAGCATGGCACATGTTGGAACAAAATAAAAGAAAATGCTAAATAAAAACTTGATCATCAATACAAAAATGTGAAAAAAGAGAGGCTAAAACGTGCTTATTGAGTTTATCTTAATTTTGTGCAATAATTTATTAATTGTTGCAAAAAAATGTACAAAATACGCAACGAATTTTTTTTTTATTGACAACGAATGTGGTCCATATTAAGCAACAAAATATAGAAAAAAAAACTTTTTGTTGCCGACAATGAGGAAAATTTTCATCGACAACAAAAAAGTAAATGTCCATTTTTTGTAGCGTACTATGCAATCAAAGTAAGCAGTTATTGCTATCTACAGGACAGAGGGGTTTTCTACCCTTTTTACCCATTTCGGCAAATGCAAGGAGTGTTGCTCCAATTGCCAAGGGTCATGTCTTGGTGGACAGTTGTGATGAAGGGGCGGTTATCGTCCTCCTCCTCTTGAATAATGACCATGACGTATGGAAAGTCATCATCTGGGATATCTCTGTTCATACCCTTTGTATGTACCAGGACGCGCATTTTTGATAACTGTCTTTTTATGTCTTGTTTGCGCCTTTGATTCCTTTCCTCAATATCTGGGTCTGGAATTAGGACTTCTTTCCCATTAGCAGGTCTGAGCTTAGGAAACAGTGTTAGGAATAAGCATGTGAATGATATTCCCATTTATATATGATTTGATTATGATATATAAATGAATGAATATGCAAGTATGCTTGCATTAAGAAAAGCTGTAAAGTTCTTTTGATAGATAATAGGAACATATGTACAAGGACTTAGAATGAATTTATCAAATATGTTAGGTTGATCCTACATAAGTAAAATAGCTTTATAAAGTCCTTAAAAAGAAATTATGTACAAGAACTATAAATGTAGAAACATAAAGCTTGTTAGGTTGATCTTAAAATGTAATAGATAGACATGTCTGATCGTCGAGTACTGCACCAGAAATCGTAGTTTGCCAGGAGAGTTAAGAAAAACTCGAGAACTATCAAGGAGGAATCATAGTCTGCAAGATAGTAGATCACAGAGTTAGTAGACTGCTAGGAGAGACGAGGAAGGATCATAGTGTGTCGAGAAGAACTTCCTCAGAGCCGTAGTCTGCAGAGGAAGTCATGTTCAGAATCGTAGAGACAGCCTGTCTAAGAGCCGACCGAGCATCTGCCAAAGCCAAGTTAAGAATCGTAGACCACACTTAAAGTCGTAGAGTCTACTGTTCATATCAAAGGCAGAAATCGTAGTCGAGCCAGATCAGACGAAGACAGCAAGCATAAAGACAAAAATCGTAGAGTGTCAAGATCTGATCTCAGAGTAGTAGTGTCTGCAGAACCAAAGCTAAATCGTAGAGTGCAGAACTAAGACTTCAACAGAGGTGCTCACAACGCCAAGGTAGAATCTTAGAGTGAACATGATTCTCAACAAATGAGAACTCCTAGAATATCCAAAATATGAAGCCTCTAGGCTGAGTTGCAAAGATACATTCCATCTGAAGGAAACTAGAGAGTACTCAACGAATGACATCCAAGCTAACAGAAGATCTAAGCACCAACCCAATCAATATCTAGATTGAGTTGTGAAACTATTCAAGATGAAGTCTTCCACAAGTTGATCACAAGAAGACTTCAGTAAAAGTGGCTGACTAAGGAAAGTTAGCAGGTGCAGTAGCTGTCAAGAGAACAGAAGACAACGTTCTTGGGTTCAACCAGGATCGTAGTGTTTGCCAAACAAAGCAGGAACTGACGCAATTTACATAGAAACGCTGGCTAATATATATAGAATAGATAAAGAAGATAAAGCATGAGTCAGACCATTGATGGTAGGTGAATGGGAGATCACAAGGAGAAAGAGACTGAGTATGCCTAATCTGATAAGTCTTGAAGTAGAGGAGGGCCAGAACAATCAGACAAGTTGTCAATACCTAATGTAAGTAAAGGTAAACAGAAGTGTTGAAGCACTGCACAAGAGAAGGAATATGTGTTCTACATTGAAGATCAAATGAACACTTCCTCAGGATCGTAGTGTTGTCTCAACCTGTCAGTGAGCAATATTTGTGACGCCCCCAAAATTAGGTATACATCACCCATCTTGGGTCGTCAGATACATAGTACAGAATACAAATACAACTTACTAATACAACTGTCGTGTATAATACGACAAAACATAATCTGCGAGTTTGAATACAAATATTATCTTCTAGAGAGTATTCATACTCAAAAGGAGTCCTCGTTACATTTATTAACACACCATTACATAGAATAGTGAGGACTACTAACTAATACTATCATTCGGACCATCACTCCGTTCCCCGACTTGCCCCAGCTACGTTCTCATTTCCTGAAGAGAACAATGAAAGAAAGGGTGAGCTCAACTAGCCCAGTAAGAAATATTATTATGACTAAGATAATGCAGAATAAATTATCATTAGCCTTCAACAATGTTAAACTGATAAAATATAATAGACATCAAGTTTAATTGCAGCGGAACAAGCAATCCATTAAAAGAGTCAAGTAGAAAATAAACTCTACTATCTTTTATGATTTAAAAGATTTTCCAACACTGTGATCGCTGAGACTCAGCTTAATAAAATAATTCACAACATCGAACCACCCCTGCACTACGGCCAAGGATATTCGTATATTCATTAATGGTCATGATCATGCCAACAACTGTCCATCAATGCACTACGGGCCAATGAAGACTTTTACCACATCATTTGTAACATTACGGTCATGATTACACCGAATAATCCCTGGTCATAATCATACCAAGTCCATCTATGCACTACAGGCCACAGATGACTTTCAACATAATATAAACATGAGGATGATGACAATGATATAAGAATTCAATAAAACAAGTTCAAGAATTAATTTATCCAAGAATTAACAACGTCCAAATTGTCAACATGATACTACTTTGTGGAGTAAAATTCAAGAATGATCAGGAGAATATTTTCATGAATAGATACTAGATGAAGCGCAAATATCAAGGATATTCCACTAATTTCATGGAGTATAGAAGTCAAAACTTAAACAACTGAGTATAATAAAGAATGGAATAACGAAAGAAATCACCATGCATGCGATAGACCGCATAGACAGGTTATTCCCACAGAATAATAAATAATGGAACCAGGTCCGGCGTAAAACGCACAGACAGGATATTCCAACAGAATAATAATAAAGACGGAACCAGGTCCGGTGTAAAACACACAGACAGGATGTTCCAACAGAATAATAAAAACGGAACCAGGTCTGGTGTAAAACACACAGACAGGACGTTCCAACAGAATAATAATAAAAACGGAACCAGGTCCGGTGTAAAACACACAGACAGAATGTTCCAACAGAATAATAATAAAAACGGAACCAGGTCCGGTGTAAAACACACAGACAGGATGTTCCAACAGAATAATAGAAGAATGTCACCAAGTATAGGGTAGACCACGTATACAGGTTATTCCAACAGAATAATAAGAAATGGAATAACAACAGTTCTCTTCATGAATAAGAAAGAATAACACCCCTTACCGTTTTAAAGAAGAGCTGAAATAAGGAAGTAGTTAAGTAGCAGAATACTCTTCTTCTCTCTCTCTATAGTTTCTCTCTATAGTTTCTCTCTCTAGAGTTCAGTGAATTCGTAAGAAATAATGAAGGAATGAGCTGCTATTTATAGAAAAATAGAATGCATAGTAACTAATCCATGAACGGTCCATATTGATTACTTTAATCTGACGGTTCATATTTAAAGAAAAATCTTTTAAATAAAATATAATATATTCTATTTATAGAATAACTTTAATAAAGTATTTTGTTTTATATAAAAAGATGTTTCTGTTTTATTACGTTAATAATACGAATAAAACAAAACGTCATTATCGCTAAATAATTCATATTATTAACTGACAATAATGGAATCAAACTGAGTGACTTCTTACATAAGCATTAATAATCAATACCGTGTGCTACTATGCAACCACACATATTACTGTACTTTTACTACCGAGTAGTTCAACGGTAACAATGGTAAAACTTCCGCCGTTATTTTTAATAAAATATTTTTGTCGTTTTTTCAATCCGACAATAATTCCGTTGT
Organism: Panax notoginseng; assembly: GCA_016801055.1. NCBI lineage: Eukaryota > Viridiplantae > Streptophyta > Magnoliopsida > Apiales > Araliaceae > Panax > Panax notoginseng. The sequence continues at coordinate 143,986,278 of CM029014.1, read as the reverse complement.
GGGGTCCACCAATGATTGTGTCGTTGTACGAATATTCCCTGTTAAAACGAATATTCCCCGACCAATCGAATATTATATAACAACTTGCGTACTTTACAAAATTTATAAATATTACCCACAACTATAACATTATATCAAATTAACTCCATAATATTCAAAAATGATATTTATAGAAAATTCATCTTTATTTATAAAAGTTGGGGTCTTACAACCTCCCCTTCTTATGAAATTTCGCCCTCGAAATTAGGGTACGTACCTGGTATGTCGAAGAGGTAAGGATACCTTGATTTCATTTCAGATTCTAACTCCCAAGTCATTTCCTCAACATCGTGGTTTCTCCACAAAACTTTGACTTGAGGTATAACCTTGGAGCGTAGAATATGTTCCTTCTTATCCAAGATTTGAACAGGAACTTCTTCATACGTCAAATCCTCCGCTATTTTGTCCGGTTCTAACTCAATAATGTGGTTCGGGTCTTCCACATATTTGCGTAACATGGATATGTGAAAAACGTTATGAACACGAGACATACTTGGCGGTAAAGCGAGTCTATAAGCCAAAGTTCCTACTCGATCGAGGATTAAAAATGGACCGATGAATCGAGGATTGAGCTTTCCTCTCTTTCCAAATCTCGTAACTCCTTTCCATGGAGCAACACGTAAGAACACATGATCTCCTACATCAAATTCCACGTCCTTTCGATGAAGATCAGCATAACTCTTTTGTCGATCTTGTGAGGTTTTTATACGTTGTCGGATCGTTTGAATCTTTTTTGTAGTCATACGTACCAACTCCGGTCCCAACAACGTTGCTTCACCCACCTCATCCCAGCATACTGGAGAACGACATTTTCTTCCATACAATGCTTCGAATGGAGCCATGCCAATACTTGCTTGATAACTGTTGTTGTAGGAAAACTCCACCAATGGTAAGAACTTGTCCCAACTTCTCTTGAAGTCAAAAACACAGAGTCTTAATAGATCTTCAAGAGTTTGAATAGTCCTCTCTGACTGTCCGTCCGTCTGAGGATGATATGCTGAACTAAATCGTAACTCCGTGCCCATAGCTTTTTGTAAACTAACCCAAAATCGTGAAGTGAATCTTGGGTCTCGGTCAGAAACTATGGATACTGGCATACCATGCAGTCTTACAATCTCGTTTATGTACATACGAGCAAGACGTTCAAGTGTATAAGTTTCTCGTATCGGTAAGAAATGAGCAGACTTGGTCAATCTATCAACAATGACCCAAATCGCATCAATACCTTGAGAAACCCTAGGAAGACCGGTAACAAAATCCATGGTAATGTGCTCCCACTTCCATTCTGGAATTTTAAGTGGTTGCAATGGACCTTTTGGTACTTGATGCTCCGCTTTGACTCGTTGACAAGTTAGACACCTTGAGATAAACAACGCTATCTCTCTCTTCATATTGCTCCACCAAAATGTATGACGAAGATCATGATACATTTTGGTACTTCCAGGATGGATTGCAAACGGTGTGTTGTGCGCCTCCATCATGATTTCATACTTTAAATCAGGGTTGTTAGTAACACAAAGTCTGGAGTTGACTCGAAGTATTCCTTCTTCATCGATTCTTGCTTCCGGCATAGCACCTTCTTGCACTTTCTTCCTCATACGCATTAGCTCCAGGTCTGTAGCTTGAGCAGCTTTAACCTTATCGATTAAAGTTGGTTCTACTCGTATATTCGACATCATCACATGGGTCCCTGGAGTCTTTAACTCTATCTCCATCCTTTGCAAATCACGCAAAATGGGTCTTTGTGTTGACAATATCGCACTCGTACTTGCATATGATCTTCTACTCAATGCGTCAGCTACCACGTTCGCTTTTCCAAGATGATATTGAATGGTATGATCATAATCTTTCAACAGTTCAAGCCAACATCGTTGTCGCATGTTGAGTTTCTTTTGAGTGAAGAAATATTTGAGGCTTTTATGATCCGTAAAGATCTCCACCTTCTCCCCATACAAGTAATGCCTCCAAATTTTAAGTGCAAAGACAACAGCTGCCAACTCTAGATCATGAGTAGGATAATTCCTCTCATATTCCTTGAGTTGTCTTGATGCATAGGCTATGACTTTTCCATGTTGCATGAGAACGCATCCCAACCCTTTGCTCGAAGCATCACTGTAGATGACAAATCCCTCCGAGCCAGATGGTATTGTTAGAACAGGTGCTGAAATGAGTCTCCTCTTGAGTTCTTGAAAACTCTGCTCACACTCTTCGCTCCAACCAAACTTTATATCTTTCTGAGTCAGCTGAGTTAATGGAGTAGCGATTCGAGAAAATCCTTCCACGAATCTCCGATAATAACCAGCTAAACCAAGAAAGCTACGTACCTCGGTCACTGATTTAGGTTGCTCCCAGCTTTGAATAGCTTCAATCTTTGTCGGGTCAACCGATATTCCACGACTTGATACTACGTGCCCAAGGAATGCTACCTCTTCCAGCCAGAACTCGCATTTCTTTAAATTGGCATAAAGTTTATATTCACGAAGCTTTTGGAGTACCAACCTCAAGTGTTGCTCATGATCTTCACGGCTTTTGGAATAAACAAGGATGTCATCGATAAAGACGACCACAAAGTGATCCAAATATTCCTTGAATACCCTGTTCATCATATCCATGAAGGCAGCAGGAGCATTAGTCAATCCAAAAGACATAACTAAGAATTCATAATGCCCATACCGAGTTCTGAAGGAAGTCTTTGGAATATCCTCAGTTCCAACCTTCAGCTGATGATATCCAGAACGAAGATCGATCTTTGAAAAGAATTGTGCTCCTTGCAACTGGTCAAACAGGTCATCAATACGTGGCAATGGGTACCTATTTTTGATGGTGACATGATTCAACTCTCGATAATCAATACAAAGTCGCATACTCCCATCTTTCTTCTTCACGAACAGAACAGGAGCACCCCAAGGAGAAGTACTAGGACGAATAAAACCAATGTCTAACAATTCCTGCAGTTGGGTCTTTAACTCCTGAAGTTCAATAGGAGCCATTCGATATGGGGCTTTGGAAATGTGTTTTGTACCGGGTTCAAGGTCGATACAAAATTCAATTTCACGCTTTGGGCGTAGGCCAGGAAGTTCTTCGGGAAATACGTCAGGAAATTTATTAACAACAGAAATATCATTCAAAGCTGACGTATTTTTGTTTAGATCTGTGACATGAGCTAAGAAAGCTTGACATCCGTTTTTCAATAAACGAATAGCTTTATGGCTTAAGATGACAGCGATTGATTTTAATGGTTTGGTTGCTTGAATTCGCATAATAGGTCGATTAGGAATATGAAAGCTAACAACCTTACGAAAATAATCAATTTTTGCATGATGAGTAGTTAACCAATCAATCCCTAGAATCACGTCAAATGCAAGTATTTTTAATGAAATAAGATCGACAGGTAATGTGTGGGTACCAACTTGAACCAAACAAGACTTATAAACTGTGGATGTAATGAAGGTTTCTCCCAATGGAGTTTCAACTGCTAAGTTAAAGTCTAATTTCTCCGGAATCAAATTTAATCGATGAGCGCAAGTAGGAGAAATAAAAGAATGGGTAGAACCGGTATCAAATAAAGTATAGACTTCGTTAGAGTTTATGATAAGCTTACCCGTGATGACCTCATTCGGGTTCCTTGCTTTCTGGGAGTTCACAACAAACGCTCTCCCTTGCACAACCGGTTTTGACTTTTCTGGGACGGCCTTTGGTGCCTCCATCCTAGCTGAATTTGTCTTCGGTAAACGATAAAATCGGGCTAAATGACCTTCTCTTCCACAATTATAACATGCTTTGGATGGCATCGCGCAGTTTGGACTGATGTGCCCCTCCCCTCCGCATTTGAAACATATGATAGGTGGTCGTTCTCCTTCCTTAACGACAGGTGCTGGTGCTGACGTCTTTCCATCATTGTTGAATCTCCTCTTCTTGAAATGCCCATTCTTATTATTTTGGCCCTGATTACCACCGAAGTGGTTACCATTTCTGGCCTGTTGATTCCCTCCACGCTTGTTGTCACCGCTTCGATGACTGCTTTCACTAGTATTATCATTTTGCCGGCTGCTCTCTTTTGGTTGCGTTGTCTCGTTATCGCGCTCCACCAACTGAGCCCTATTTACAACATCTGAATACAAACACAATTTATGAGAAACAAGATGTTGACGTATCTCCGGCTTCAAACCTCTTAAAAACATCCGCGTCATTCTTTCTTCATTATCCACCAGGTGGGACGCAAACCGGGATAACTCCGCAAATTTTGCCTCGTACTGCGACACGGTCATATTATTCTGCTCCAATTTGATGAACTCCACCTCCTTCATGTGACGAATACTCTCGGGAAAGTATTTGTCGTTAAATAGCTCTTGGAACTTCTCCCAAGACATCTTCAGTGCTGCAGGTTGAGTACGCTTTATCGATTCCCACCAGTAATCTGCCTCTCCTCGCAACATAAAGGCGGCAAAGGGAACCTTTTGCTCCTCGGAGCAACCCAAGACATCAAATATCTTGGTGATCTGCTTTATACATGTTTCAGCTACAAGTGGTTTGGGTTCTACCTTAAACTCCGGTGGTCCCAGCTCCTTAAACTGTTTAGCGGTGACCGCCTGAGAGTTTCCAGTATTTCCACCTACGTTGTGGACAGGAGCCGCTTTCACCTGTTGTTGCATGAATTGCATAAAACCTCTGAACATTCCATCATTCATCATCTGGTCAGTGTTGTTGTTTGCATGAGGATTGTCACCTTCCTGATGAACATTATCCTGATTATTGATATGTGGTGAATCAATAATCGTCTGTGCTCCATTGCTATTCTCAACATTCTCAGATGCCATTTTCAGATACTGCCACAAAATAAAAGTTAATTGATATATATTATCCTTATATTATGACCGACCAATTAAATACCATGCAAATAAACTTAGGTAGGTCATACTAGCGAAGGAATTCTCCGTCTCTCCCCTCCTAGTTCTATTCTCACATCTTAGCCAGGGATCATATCCCTAAGCTCTGATACTAACTGTGACGCCCCCAAAATTAGGTATACATCACCCATCTTGGGTCGTCAGATACATAGTACAGAATACAAATACAACTTACTAATACAACTGTCGTGTATAATACGACAAAACATAATCTGTGAGTTTGAATACAAATATTATCTTCTAGAGAGTATTCATACTCAAAAGGAGTCCTCGTTACATTTATTAACACACCATTACATAGAATAGTGAGGACTACTAACTAATACTATCATTCGGACCATCACTCCGTTCCCCGACTTGCCCCAGCTACGTTCTCATTTCCTGAAGAGAACAGTGAAAGAAAGGGTGAGCTCAACTAGCCCAGTAAGAAATATTATTATGACTAAGATAATGCAGAATAAATTATCATTAGCCTTCAACAATGTTAAACTGATAAAATATAATAGACATCAAGTTTAACTGCAGCGGAACAAGCAATCCATTAAAAGAGTCAAGTAGAAAATAAACTCTACTATCTTTTATGATTTAAAAGATTTTCCAACACTGTGATCGCTGAGACTCAGCTTAATAAAATAATTCACAACATCGAACCACCCCTGCACTACGGCCAAGGATATTCGTATATTCATTAATGGTCATGATCATGCCAACAACTGTCCATCAATGCACTACGGGCCAATGAAGACTTTTACCACATCATTTGTAACATTACGGTCATGATTACACCGAATAATCCCTGGTCATAATCATACCAAGTCCATCTATGCACTACAGGCCACAGATGACTTTCAACATAATATAAACATGAGGATGATGACAATGATATAAGAATTCAATAAAACAAGTTCAAGAATTAATTTATCCAAGAATTAACAACGTCCAAATTGTCAACATGATACTACTTTGTGGAGTAAAATTCAAGAATGATTAGGAGAATATTTTCATGAATAGATACTAGATGAAGCGCAAATATCAAGGATATTCCACTAATTTCATGGAGTATAGAAGTCAAAACTTAAACAACTGAGTATAATAAAGAATGGAATAACGAAATAAATCACCATGCATGCGATAGACCGCATAGACAGGTTATTCTCACAGAATAATAAATAATGGAACCAGGTCCGGCGTAAAACGCACAGACAGGATATTCCAACAGAATAATAATAAAGACGGAACCAGGTCCGGTGTAAAACACACAGACAGGATGTTCCAACAGAATAATAATAAAAACGGAATCAGGTCCGGTGTAAAACACACAGACATGATGTTCCAACAGAATAATAATAAAAACGGAACCAGGTCCGGTGTAAAACACACAGACAGGATGTTCCAACAGAATAATAATAAAAACGGAACCAGGTCCGGTGTAAAACACACAGACATGATGTTCCAACAGAATAATAATAAAAACGAAACCAGGTCCGGTGTAAAACACACAGACAGGATGTTCCAACAGAATAATAATAAAAACGGAATCAGGTCCGGTGTAAAACACACAGACAGGATGTTCCAACAGAATAATAATAAAAACGGAACCAGGTCCGGTGTAAAACACACAGACAGGATGTTCCAACAGAATAATAATAAAAACGGAACCAGGTCCGGTGTAAAACACATAGACAAGATGTTCCAACAGAATAATAGAAGAATGTCACCAAGTATAGGGTATACCACGTATACAGGTTATTCCAACAGAATAATAAGAAATGGAATAACAACAGTTCTCTTTAAGAATAAGAAAGAATAACACCCCTTACCGTTTTAAAGAAGAGCTGAAATAAGGAAGTAGTTAAGTAGCAGAATACTCTTCTTCTCTCTCTCTATAGTTTCTCTCTATAGTTTCTCTCTCTAGAGTTCAGTGAATTCGTAAGAAATAATGAAGGAATGAGATGCTATTTATAGAAAAATAGAATGCATAGTAACTAATCCATGAACGGTCCATATTGATTACTTTAATCTGACGGTCCATATTTAAAGAAAAATCTTTTAAATAAAATATAATATATTCTATTTATAGAATAACTTTAATAAAGTATTTTGTTTTATATAAAAAGATGTTTCTGTTTTATTACGTTAATAATACGAATAAAACAAAACGTCATTATCGCTAAATAATTCATATTATTAACTGACAATAATGGAATCAAACTGAGTGACTTCTTACATAAACATTAATAATCAATACCATGTGCTACTATGCAACCACACGTATTACTGTACTTTTACTACCGAGTAGTTCAACAGTAACAATGGTAAAACTTCCGCCGTTATTTTTAATAAAATATTTTTGTCGTTTTTTCAATCCGACAATAATTCCGTTGTGGGGTCCACCAATGATTGTGTCGTTGTACGAATATTTCCTGTTAAAACGAATATTCCCCGACCAATCGAATATTATATAACAACTTGCGTACTTTACAAAATTTATAAATATTACCCACAACTATAACATTATATCAAATTAACTCCATAATATTCAAGAATGATATTTATAGAAAATTCATCTTTATTTATAAAAGTTGGGGTCTTACAATATTTAATGAGACACACAACGATCAGGTCCAAGAACATCTGCATCAGAATCAAAGAGTTCGGTCATCCGAAGATTGAAGCATTGGCAACGGTTCAATCTGAAGACTGATATTCGAACATTGCTAGTTGAGGGCATCGATGCAAAAGGACACCTTCTGACGTTCTAATCGAGAAATCATAATGGAAAAATAAAGTTGACTACCTGACTGAGATAGGACTTCTTTCCCATTAGCAGGTCTGGGCTTAGGAAACAGTGTTAGGAATAAGCATGTGAATGATATTCCTATTTATATAAGATTTGATTATGATATATATGAATGAATATGCAAGTATGCTTGCATTAAGAAAAGTTGTAAAGTCCTTTTGATTGATAATAGGAACATATGTACAAGGATTTAGAATGAATTTATCAAATATGTTAGGTTGATCCTACATAAGTAAAATAGCTTTATAAAGTCCTTAAAAAGAAATTATGTACAAGGACTATAAATGTAGAAAGATAAAGCTTGTTAGGTTGATCTTAAAATGTAATAGATAGGCATGTCTGATCGTCGAGCACCACACCAGAAATTGTAGTCTTCCAGGAGAGTTGAGAAAAACTCGAGAACTATCTAGGAGGAATCATAGTCTGCAAGATAGTAGATCACGGAGTTAGTAGACTGCCAGGAGAGACAAGGAAGGATTGTAGTGTGTCGAGAAGAACTTTCTCAGTGCCGTAGTTTGCTGAGAAAGTCATGTTCAGAATCGTAGAGACAGCCTGTCTAAGAGCCGACCAAGCATCTGCCAAAGCCAAGTTAAGAATCGTAGACCACACTTGAAGTCATAGAGTCTACTGATCATATAAAAGGCATAAATCGTAGTCGAGCCAGATCAGACGAAGACAGCAAGCATAAAGATAAAAATCGTAGAGTGTCAAGATTTGATCTCAGAGTAGTAGTGTCTGCAGAACCAAAGCTAAATCGTAGAGTGCAGAACTAAGACTTCAACAGAGGTGCTCACAACGCCAAGGTAGAATCGTAGAGTGAACATGATTCTCAACAAATGAGAACTCCCAGAATATCCAAAATATTAAGCCTCTAGTCTGAGTTGCAAAGATACATTTCATCTGAAGGAAACCAGAGAGCACTCAACAAATGGCACGTAAGCTAACAGAAGATCTAAGCACCAACCCAATCAATATCTAGATTGAGTTGTGAAACCATTCAAGATGAAGTCTTCCACAAGTTGATCACAAGAAGACTTCAGTAAAAGTGGCTGACTAAGGAAAGTCAGCAAGTGCAGTAGCTGTCAAGAGAACAGAAGACAACGATCTTGGGGTCAACCAGGATCGTAGTGTTTGCCAAACAAAGCAGGAACTGACGCAGTTTACATTAAAACGCTGAGTAATCTAAACAGAATAGACAAAGAAGATGAAGCATAAGTCAGACCATTGATGATAGGTGAACGGGAGATCACAAGGAGAAAGAGACTGAGTATGCCTAATCTGATAAGTCTTGAAGTAGAGGAGGGCCAGAATAATCAGACAAGTTGTCAGTACCTAATGCAAGTAAAGGCAAACAGAAGTGTTGAAGCACTGCACAAGAGAAGGAATACGTGTTCTACATTGAAGATCAAATGAACACTTCCTCAGGATCGCAGTGTTGTCTCAACCTGTCAATGAGAAATATTCAACAAGACACACTACGATCTGGTCCAAGAACATCTGCATCAGAATCAAAGAGTTCGGTCATCTGAAGATTGAAGCATGGGCAACAGTTCAATCTGAAGACTGATATTCGAACATTGCTAGTTGAGAGCATCGATGCAAAAGGACACCTTCTGACGTTCTAATCGAGAAATCATAATTGAAAAATAAAGTTGACTACCAGCCCGAGATAGGACTTCTTTCCCATTAGCAGGTCTGGGCTTAGGAAACAGTGTTAGGAATAAGCATGTGAATGATATTCCTATTTATATACGATTTGATTATGATATAAATGAATGAATATGCAAGTATGCTTGCATTAAGAAAAGCTGTAAAGTCCTTTTGATAGATAATAGGAACATATGTATACGGACTTAGAATGAATTTATCAAATATGTTAGGTTAATCCTACATAAGTAAAATAGCTTTATAAAGTCCTTAAAAAGAAATTATGTACAAGGACTTTAAATGTAGAAACATAAAGCTTGTTAGGTTGATCTTAAAATGTAATAGATAAGCATGTCTGATCGTCGAGCACTGCACCAGAAATCGTAGTCTGCCAGGAGAGTTGAGAAAAACTCGAGAACTATCAAGGAAGAATCATAGTCTGCAAGATAGTACATCACGGAGTTAGTAGACTGCCAGGAGAGACGAGGAAAGATCGTAGTGTGTCGAGAAGAACTTCCTCAGAGCTGTAGTCTGCTGAGGAAGTCATGTTCAAAATCGTAGAGACAGCCTATCTAAGAGCCGACCGAGCATCTGCCAAAGCCAAGTCAAGAATCGTAGACCACACTTGAAGTCGTAGAGTCTACTGATCATATTAAAGGTAGAAATCATAGTCGAGCCAGATCAGACGAAGACATCAACCATAAAGACAAAAATCGTAGAGTGTCAAGATCCGATCTCAGAGTAGTAGTGTCTGCAGAACTAAAGCTAAATCGTAGAGTGCAGAACTAAGACTTCAACAGAGGTGCTCACAACGCCAAGGTAGAATCATAGAGTGAACATGATTCTCAACAAATGAGAACTCCCAGAATATCCAAAATATGAAGCCTCTAGTCTGAGTTGCAAAGATACATTCCATCTGAAGGAAACCAGAGAGCACTCAACGAATGACATGCAAGCTAACAGAAGATTTCAGCACCAACCCAATCAATATATAGTTTGAGTTGTGAAACCATTCAAGATGAAGTCTTCCACAAGTTGATCACAAGAAGACTTCAGTAAAAGTGGCTGACTAAGGAAAGTCAGCAGGTGCAGTAGCTGTCAAGAGAACAGAAGACAACGATCTTAGGGTCAACCAGGATCGTAGTGTTTGCCAAACAAAGCAGGAACTGACGTAGTTTACATAGAAACGCTGGCTAATCTATACAGAACAGACAAAGAAGATGAAGCATGAGTCAGACCATTGATGATAGGTGAACGGGAGATCATAAGGAGAAAGAGACTGAGTATGCCTAATCTGATAAGTCTTGAAGTAGAGGAGGGCCTGAATAATCAGACAAGTTGTTTGTAACTAATGTAAGTAAAGGCAAACAGAAGTGTTGAAGCACTGCACAAGAGAAGGAATAGGTGTTATGTGACAACCCGAAAATTTGGACAATTCTATAAAATCTTAAAAGATTGAATAAAGGTTAAATAATAGACCTAGACAGAAAATGAGTGTATGGATTTGACGTTTCTGTAAAGGAATTTTAAGGATTTCAAAATTTTTGGATAAGAACTTGAATGATTTGGTAGACTATAAGTGATAGTCTGATAATGAGGTATATGTTTAGTGTATGAGTCATAAGATTATATGTATGCGGTTCTAGTATTTTAATTATATACTAGTGACCTAATCTAGGAATTGTGGACCATGTCTCAATTTAATAATTTATTTTGTATGAATGTAAGTGAATTAAGAATTAAGTTATGTAACCTAATATATATTAGGTGTGATAAGTAAATAACCTAAGAGGTTATAATATGGGAGAATATTAGTATATAAATATATATACTAACATTAAAAGATTTATTTTATACATCTCAATTAATTAATTTTATAACCTAATTAAAGCAAGTCTAATTGGGTTAAGGAAATAAGTGTGTATGAGTAAGAAATTAACTTACTAATGTGTGTAAGGGAACCCTAATTAAATAATGGGGAATGGATAAAAAGTTAATAAGTATAGAACTAAGTTGATTTTTAGGCTCAAAGAATTAATTTGTAGCCCAAGTGTTTATTTAAGCATGAGATTTGTAGTTAATTAATTTAAGAACAATTAAATTATTGAGCTAGCCCAATATTTAATATAAAGGGCAAGTTTATTGATGACCCAATTTATTTGGTGGAGGAGCTCAAGCTCATTTTAATTAGTAGACAAAGGAATAAGAAAGTGTAAGCCCAAAAAGAAATAAAAAGGGAGCCCAAGCTTGGCCCAATTAAAGTCCACTTAAGGAGGGGCATTATGGTCATTAATTAAGCTAGCTAATAAAAATAAAATGGGTGAATGAAGAGGACATGTGGCCAAAATTGGTGGAGTGGGAAAAGGAGTGGTATGTAATGATGAGATAACTTTAGTAGGTGAACAACTTCATGAGTTGTCAACTTTTTATTTGGACAACACTTTAGATGTTGCTTGCAAGTTACATCTTGAATAATGAGAGAGAGAAAAGCAAGATATGGATAGATATGTAATCTAATCACTTTAATTTTGCTAGCAAACTTGGTAATGCATGTGAGGTAATGATGATAACTTATTTTAGTTTATAAAGTAGTTCACCAACTATGCTAGGTGTCTTCTTATTTTTGGAGCCACCACATTTGGCTAAGCTTGCAAGCAACAACTAAATGATTGAGAAAGAAAGAGTGAAGGGGAGATGTGTTGGGAATTTCTATAGATACATATAATATATCTATATACATTTACCAAACAAATAAAAATCTATCTTATTTTTCTCTTTCATCTCTTTTATTATTCTAACAAGAGTTAAAGAGAGAGAGTGTGTGAGAGAAGGGAGGATTCGACAGCTCCAAGAGGAGAAAGAGAGGAGATTCTGATCTTCCATGCCATCTAAGATCCATCACATAGTTTGGAAGAAAAAGTTATGTAAAGAAATCAAAGGTATAAAACTAAACATAAGTTATCCTTTTTAAGTTATTTTGATGGAATAAAGATCTAAGGTTTCAAAACTCAAAAATCTTAGATCTACATGATTTAGAGTATTTTATGTGTGGATCTATCCATTTTAAGTGTCAAAAGTTAGATCAAAAGCAAGAAAAGTGAAGTTAGGTTTTCAAAGTGTAGAAAATCCTAATTTTCTTAGCCTTGATTGTATTTTATTTTTTGTTTGATGATTATTTGATGGAATAGATCATTCATCATGATAGATCCATGGGTATATGAGGTATTATTAAGTATTATAATGAGTTATGTTGATATTATGTGAAAACATGTTAGTTTTCTTAGAACTCACCAAGAGTTAAAAATCAGATTTTTGTGAAAACGGAACATGAAATTCAAATGACCATATCTCCTATTATGTTTCGCATTTTTGAGTGCGGACAAGTCCTAGAGTTAGATCTATATGTTATCTAACATCTCCAAGTGGAATCACTGAAAAAGGAGTTGTAGATTTCCGTATGGACTATTTTTAGCAAAGGACGAAAAACTGCAAAATGACAATTTAGCTTCTGCCCAAAACTTTAAAAGGGCTGTTTCGGTAACTTATTTATCGAGAAAAAATCTAGACTTTTGGGGGATAAAAATGTATGGGATAAAGTAGGTTGTGTCAAAAAATGAGCTCATTCTGACTTAAATTGAGCAAGTTATGACCATTTTAATTTCTGTGATTTTCTGACGAAAATCGTTATAACTGGAGTTCTATAACTCCGATGGTCACAAAATTTAAACTGGAGGGTCACGTTAACATGTATAACATTATGTCAAGAGATGAGAATTTCTGGAGTTAAGCACGAGGTAGCTAATTTCTTAAGGAATTAACTAGAAATTGATTTTTGAAAAATACTTAAGGGAGTTGAAAAATTACGGAAAAATACTTTTTGTGTATGGAATACATGTGTATATGATTGACCAAAAGAAAGAAAAATAATAAGTTGATTTGTTATTTTCGTGAAAAAGAATAGTGAATTCAGGTTGCTGAAATTGAAGATTTTGAATTCAGGTTGCTGAAATTGAATTTAGTCTCCTAATCTGATTTTGGTTTGCTGAAATAGTGATTTCAGGATGCTGAAATGTAATTCATTTTACTGAAATGATATTTCAGTTTACTGAAAGATTATCTCGCTTACTAAGATAACATATAAAGGGAAAAACTTATAAAGTATAAGTTTTAAGATTATCAAAGTATAATGATAATATTAAGATTAAGGTGTGATGTCTAAATACTTAACTTTGTGAGTAAAGATTAGACAAGTTAATATAAGGTGATGAGATTATAAGTAAGTAAATGAATAGGGTGTTAAGATTATCTAATATTTGACTATGTGATTAAGTGTTAGATAGTATTATGAAATAAAGTATGATATGCTAATTGAAAGATCAATCTTATACCTGATAGGTCTTTTCAATAAAGAGAATAAATTAAATTGCGTAGCGGTAATCGACTATGCAGACAAGTTTCCTTAACTCAAACTCGAGTTATATTTCAAAGCATATTAGTGAATAATTATTGTGGATTATTCACATCTATACTGATTATTGATTCGCACTTAGTGCATGTACATATGTTCATCAGGTATGAAAGGTTGATCACCTTCATTACCATCTGCTCCAGTTGAATTATTCATATTCATTATTGACATTTATTCATGTCGTCCTGATCATTCAATTATGAAATTTGATTCCTGCTAGTTCACAATTATATTGTTGGACGTAGCTAGCCTTTTATTCATATTCTTTCAATCATGATATATCCTCAAATAAATTTAACTTGCTGGGCAAATTTGATGCTCACCCTTGCTATATCATGATAAAAATTTTCAGATTAAGATGAAAGCTCGAGTAAAGATAGAAGCAAAGACAAAGTGCAAGATTAATTTTTGATGCAGTTAGAACTATTAAATTTTCTGATACAAATGATATTGTAAACCTTTAAGATATTGAAGGTATGTATTAAGTTAAGGTTGTAGACCTTGGGATTTATGTTGTAAAAGTTTAATGTATAAACAATTTATGTTTATATCTTCTGCAATAATTATGGATTTAGTAAATTAGATTCGTGGTAAAAAGGTACACAAATTTGGGGATGCTACAGTTGGTATTAGAGCCGTAGGTTAGAAACCTTAGGTTGGTGTACCTTAGGCTATAACCGCGGAGATGATAAGGAATAAACTCAGATCGAGTTTAAGTGATAAGAGATGAATTTGGAAAATTCATCATTAAAGTAAAGATAAAGATAAATAAGATTCAAAGAAGAATCTTGAAATGCTATAAGGGTAAGAATCCGGAGTTACCTAACTCCAGTAATAAAAATGAAAAGTGATAATAAATAGACTGTGTCTATAAGATGAAAAGTGTTAATAAAATCATAATATAATATGATTAAAGAGAAGAATAAGAAGATCGTAAAATAAAACGATCATGATTATAAGGAGAAATGATTACAAAAGAAGATCACGACGTGATCAAATTAATAACATATGATATGTTAAAATATTGGAATGATATAGCTTGATGCTATAAAGAGAAGGTACTATGAAATAGTACTATATAAACTCAGAAAAGAGTGGTAAATTTTAAGATACGGATTAAAGAAAATTCGTATTAAGAAAAGTGAAAGTTAGAATTGTGTGGGATTTCAACTGAGGACTCAGGTCAGCAGCTGAGTTGTATGATTCCTTGTATGGGTGGGGAATTTGTACTTGGTTTTAGAATCACTTAGCTTACTGGTCGATATAGTGGTTAGGTTGACCAATTCTTTATATGGGTGGGGAATTGTTCGCTTAGCTTCCTATGTTGATTAGTGACCGAGTTTGGTTTAAAAACCACTTATTTTCTGGTACTGATAATTATTGAAATGTTTGTGTCGCGCTATTTGCTATATATCTGTTGAGAAGGTGATTCTTTTCTCAGGTGTATAACAAATAGGTAGGGTATAGTTAGAGAATATAAGGTTAAGTACGAGTTCTTAAAACTCATACTTATGGTACGTTCGTGACTCATAATTATATGAAATGTTTATGAACCCCTCAGCGAATGGACACCAAAGGTCTGACTAAGACAAGTTCTTAAACTCATATGATTGTGGAAAGTTCCTGAACTCATAATGTGTGGTAAGTTTGACGAACTGGGTATAATTATGTGGTGAATGGAACATTGAGGATGATAGAAATAGATAGATTTATTAAGAAATGGATCATTAGAGGAAGTTAAGTTGATGGTGAAAGCATTGGTATTCCAAATCTTCTAGCTATGCTAGACTTCAAAGTTTTTGACATCAAGCTAAAAACGCACTATGTGCCTTTTTGAAAATGAATTTTTATTCTCAACTCCTGGTGACCCTTGTGTATGCATGGACTTTGGACCACCGACACCTCGTTACCTGTTGAGATGATAAAATAGATTTGTAATGATTTTTGAACGGTTTAAAGAATAGTATACGCTACTTGTTTCGGCTAAACGATAATGATTTGAAATATCAAAATATATTTTTATTTATTACTTATGTACCATGTAACCTGGTGCAGATATGATAAAAAATTGATGGAGTTGTAAATACAGGAATATTTAGTGTTGAATTCGATTTGATTATCGTTGTCCCACTATTATATGATGTGTTATGACAAAGTCACTCGATGATGGCATCCTCAAACGGGCTGTTAATACAGTACGACATCATGACGTCATTTTTTTAAACTAATTTTCAAAATTTTAAATTTGCCAACGGCGTTTGGCTATACACATTCGTATATCGTTTGAAATTGATTATTGATATGGGTCTAAGCTATTTGATTCGGCTAGACCAACATTTATGAAAATTCTTAGCGTTCTTTGAAAATTTTCCCGAACTAAATTGTTTTGGTGCGGAATCCTATGATAAGACTGAGGTGAACTATGTTGTTTGGATAAAATAATCCAATCTAGTAGCGTAAATATTCGCTAGACATGATTGATACGTTATGCATGACGTAAAAGTACGATAGGCTAATCACCTAAAGTACTAGCAATGGTAGTTTACCTTCTTCGTGATTGTAAACATACTGTTAACCTTTGTAGGGGGTAGAGTACCTTTTTCTTAATTGAAATAGGTAGCAGGTAGTAATACCTATAAACCTCAATCGTTCATGGTCTATATGACCCCTCAGCACAATTTGAAAACTTTTACTCTCGTGAGTGGTGTATTGGGTAGCATGTGATGCTGTGTATGAATGGTGTATGGTGCATGGTATAAGGTGTAAGGTAAATTTCGGGGACGAAATTCTTAGAAGAAGGGGTGAATGTGACAACTCGAAAATTTGGACAATTCTATAAAATCTTAAAAGATTGAATAAAGGTTAAATAATAGACCTAGACAGAAAATGAGTGTATGGATTTGACGTTTCTGTAAAGGAATTTTAAGGATTTTAAAATTTTTGGATAAGAACTTGAATGATTTGGTAGACTATAAGTGATAGTCTGATAATGAGGTATATGTTTAGTGTATGAGTCATAAGATTATATGTATGTGGTTCTAGTATTTTAATTATATACTAGTGACCTAATCTAGGAATTGTGGACCATGTCTCAATTTAATAATTTATTTTGTATGAATGTAAGTGAATTAAGAATTAAGTTATGTAACCTAATATATATTAGGTGTGATAAGTAAATAACCTAAGAGGTTATAATATGGGAGAATATTAGTATATAAATATATATACTAACATTAAAAGATTTATTTTATACATCTCAATTAATTAATTTTATAACCTAATTAAAGCAAGTCTAATTGGGTTAAGGAAATAAGTGTGTATGAGTAAGAAATTAACATACTAATGTGTGTAAGGGAACCCTAATTAAATAATTGGGAATGGATAAAAAGTTAATAAGTATAGAACTAAGTTGATTTTTAGGCTCAAAGAATTAATTTGTAGCCCAAGTGTTTATTTAAGCATGAGATTTGTAGTTAATTAATTTAAGAACAATTAAATTATTGAGCTAGCCCAATATTTAATATAAAGGGCAAGTTTAGTGATGACCCAATTTATTTGGTGGAGGAGCTCAAGCTCATTTTAATTAGTAGACACAGGAATAAGAAAGTGTAAGCCCAAAAAGAAATAAAAAGGGAGCCCAAGCTTGACCCAATTAAAGTCCACTTAAAGAGGGGCATTATGGTCATTAATTAAGCTAGCTAATAAAAATAAAATGGGTGAATGAAGGGGACATGTGGCCAAAATTGGTGGCGTGGAAAAAGGAGTGGTATGTAATGATGAGATAACTTTAGTAGGTGAACAACTTCATGAGTTGTCAACTTTTTATTTGGACAACACTTTAGATGTTGCTTGCAAGTTACACGTTGAATAATGAGAGAGAGAAAAGAAAGATATGGATGGATATGTTAGGTAATCTAATCACTTTAATTTTGCTAGCAAACTTGGTAATGCATGTGAGGTAATGATGATAACTTATTTTAGTTTATAAAGTAGTTCACCAACTATGCTAGGTGTCTTCTTATTTTTGGAGCCACCACATTTGGCTAAGCTTGCAAGCAATAACTAAATGATTGAGAAAGAAAGAGTGAAGGGGAGATGTGTTGGGAATTTCTATAGATACATATAATATATCTATATACATTTACCAAACAAATAAAAATCTATCTTATTTTTCTCTTTCATCTCTTTTATTATTCTAACAAGAGTTAAAGAGAGAGAGAGTGTGTGAGAGAAGGGAGGATTCGACAGCTCCAAGAGGAGAAAGAGAGGAGATTCTGATCTTCCATGCCATCCAAGATCCATCACATAGTTTGGAAGAAAAAGTTATGTAAAGAAATCAAAGGTATAAAACTAAACATAAGTTATCCTTTTTAAGTTATTTTGATGGAATAAAGATCTAAGGTTTCAAAACTCAAAAATCTTAGATCTACATGATTTAGAGTATTTTATGTGTGGATCTATCCATTTTAAGTGTCAAAAGTTAGATCAAAAGCAAGAAAAGTGAAGCTAGGTTTTTAAAGTGTAGAAAATCCTAATTTTCTTAGCCTTGATTGTATTTTATTTTTTGTTTGATGATTGTTTGATGGAATAGATCATTCATCATGATAGATCCATGGGTGTATGAGGTACTATTAAGTATTATGACGAGTTATGTTCATATTATGTGAAAACATGAAAGTTTTCTTACAACTCACCAAGAGTTAAAAATCAGATTTTTGTGAAAACGGAACATGAAATTCAAATGACCATATCTCCTATTATATTTCCCATTTTTAAGTGTGGCCAAGCCCTAGAGTTAGATCTATATGTTATCTAACATCTCCAAGTGGAATCACTCAAAAAGGAGTTGTAAATTTCCGTATGGACTATTTTTAGCAAAGGACGAAAAACTACAAAATGGCAATTTAGCTTCTGCCCAAAACTTTAAAAGGGCTGTTTCGGCAACTTATTTATCGAGATAAAATCTGGCCTTTTGGGGGATGAAAATATATGGGATAAAGTAGGTTGTGTCAAAAAATGAGCTCATTGTGACTTAAATTGAGCAAGTTATGACCATTTCAATTTCTGTTATTTTCTGACGAAAATTGTTATAACCGGAGTTCTATAACTCCGATGGTCACGAAATTTAAACTGGAGTGTCACGTTAACATGTATAACATTATGTCAAGAGATGGGAATTTCTGGAGTTAAGCACGAGGTAGCTAATTTCTTAAGGAATTAACTAGAAATTGATTTTTGAAAAATACTTAAGGGAGTTGAAAAATTACGAAAAAATACTTTTTGTGTATGGAATACATGTGTATATGATTGACCAAAAGATAGAAAAATAATAAGTTGATTTGTTATTTTCGTGCAAAAGAATAGTGAATTCAAGTTGCTGAAATTGAAGATTTTGAATTCAGGTTGCTGAAATTGAATTTAGTCTCCTAATCTGATTTTGGTTTGCTGAAATAGTGATTTCAGGATGCTGAAATGTAATTCATTTTACTGAAATGATATTTCAGTTTACTGAAAGGTTATCTCGCTTACTAAGATAACATATAAAGGGGAAAACTTATAAAGTATAAGTTGTAAGATTATCAAAGTATAATGATAATATTAAGACTAAGGTGTGATGTCTAAATACTTAACTTTGTGAGTAAAGATTAGACAAGTTAATATAAGGTGATGAGATTATAAGTAAGTAAATGAATAGGGTGTTAAGATTATCTAATATTTGACTATGTGATTAAGTGTTAGATAGTATTATGAAATAAAGTATGATATGCTAATTGAAAGATCAATCTTATACCTGATAGGTCTTTTCAATAAAGAGAATAAATTAAATTGCGTAGCGGTAATCGACTATGCAGACAAGTTTCCTTAACTCAAACTCGAGTTATATTTCAAAGCATATTAGTGAATAATTATTGTGGATTATTCACATCTATACTGATTATTGATTCGCACTTAGTGCATGTACATATGTTCATCAGGTATGAAAGGTTGATCACCTTCATTACCATCTGCTCCAGTTGAATTATTCATATTCATTATTGACATTTATTCATGTCGTCCTGATCATTCAATTATGAAATTTGATTCCTGCTAGTTCACAATTATATTGTTGGACGTAGCTAGCCTTTTATTCATATTCTTTCAATCATGATATATCCTCAAATAAATTTAACTTGCTGGGCAAATTTGATGCTCACCCTTGCTATATCATGATAAAAATTTTCAGATTAAGATGAAAGCTCGAGTAAAGATAGAAGCAAAGACAAAGTGCAAGATTAATTTTTGATGCAGTTAGAACTATTAAATTTTCTGATACAAATGATATTGTAAACCTTTAAGATATTGAAGGTATGTATTAAGTTAAGGTTGTAGACCTTGGGATTTATGTTGTAAAAGTTTAATGTATAAACAATTTATGTTTATATCTTCCGCAATAATTATGGATTTAGTATACCAGATTCGTGGTAAAAAAGGTACCCGAATTTGGGGATGCTACATGTTCTACATTGAAGATCAAATGAACACTTCCTCAGGATCGTAGTGTTATCTCAACCTGTCAGTGAGCAATATTAAACAAGACACACTACGATCAGGTCCAAGAACATCTGCATCAGAATTATAGAGTTTGGTCATTTGAAGATTGAAGCATTGGCAACGGTTCATAAAGACTGATATTCGAACATTGCTAGTTGAGAGCATCGATGCAAAAGGACACCTTCTGACGTTCTAATCAAGAAATCATAATGGAAAACTAAAGTTGACTACCTACCCGAGACAACAAAGTGACATCTCTGACGGGGTAGGTGAAACAGTAGACTACAATGTTAGAAAGATGAAAAAGGGGATGTCATGTCACATCTACAGTCTACACCAAATAACTCGAGATCTGCGAAGCAATTCAAATAACTTTCAACGGCTATATTCCAACGGGAAGATTGGGAATACGTATATATCAGCCAGAGCTTCAAAGATCAAGAGTTACTGAGTTGAAGGATTGTAGAGTTGTTGGAATGCTATATTGTTGACTCTACGAGTTCCACCAAAGTTGAACATAACAAGTCTCAGTGGCAGTGAGACTACGAAGGTGGAAGTGAAGCAGATTTAAAGAAGGACTTAAACAGACTAAAGCTTCACTCAACAAGGATGGGAATGCCATTAAAGATGGCAGCTAAGCTGAGAGCCGAGAAGGCCAAGAAGATAGCATTTAGAAAAGTGGCAGAGCACAAAGAAGATCCTGAGAGCCACTCTACGAATCACCATGAACCAAAAGCTAAAACAGAACAGATGCAGAACCATGTCTGCATACTGTCGACGTCGGGATTTTTATTTGTCCCTTTTCTTTTCTTGTTCTTTGGTGTTCTCATGTTAGGTGAGATTTGTTTAAAAAAATAAGTTGTGAAAAGGTCCGACATGTATATGTCGACGAATGAACTGTAAGAGTCGCCAGTTGGTTTTTTATATGGTTGTACCAACACAACCGAGAAAAGGTTTGCACATTGACCCAGTGATGTGACACTGATAAACGGGTTTGTGAAAACTGAGATTTATTAGGGTCTGGGGGTTTGATTATGTAGAGGGAAGGTGTTAGGCACCCCCCGACATCCGTGTTACCACGGTAACCGCCACTTTTCAAGAAACTGTTATATAAATGTGTGTGTATGTGGGTCAATGTGCAATTATATAGAAGTAGTGCGAGGCCTCGTTCGCACCTATATACACAGGGTTTGAATTTATGTAAAAATTCAGTTTTAAACAAGATATAGCAGTGATGTTTTGTGAAAGAGATTTTTCAAACCCTTATGCTCAATAGGAATTGAGGCCTTTGGATACTTCCATTTTTTATCATGTTCGGCTTGATTGCTTTTATTTTCGAGATGCAAAGCATCTTCGAGAAAAATAATGTACAAAGCAGTGCCAAACTCCTCGTGGGCATGAAAACCATCTGAGAAAATCCAAACACCGTGAATAAATTTATAAGCTGTTTATAGCTGAAAATGTCCATCATGGGAAACAAATCTAGATTTAGTAGACTGAATCTGTGATCACATGATTCCTAGGCTCATATGATGCCGTAATTTATATGAAAGTAGTAAGCAGTTATATATATAAAAGCTGTAATATATATATAGAGACATGATCAACCACCACGAAGCACCTCCATAGGGGATCGAAAATGTAAATAAAGTGTAAAAGTAATCAACCACCACGAAGTAAACTCCAGGTAGGACGAAAAGTATATATATATATATATATATATATATATATATATATATATATATATATATATATATATATATTAGCAATAAACGCACCGGATGTAAAATCTAGGCTCATCGAACATAGTTCGACCACAGTTCATATATATAAGTATATATATAAAAAAGCAATTAACGCTCCGGATATAAAATCCAGGCTCATCGAACAAAGTCCGACAACAGTATATATATATATATATATATATATATATATATATATATATATATATATATATATATAAAATGAAATGAAACCACGGACCGAAGTCTGGGTATACACATACAACACGACTCTCAATGCGAAGAACAGTGTGTGCAAAGATGAAGAGAGAGGCTTTAAAGTGTGTAAGAAGGCTTACAGTGGACTGCCAAAGAAAACTTTTATAACGTTAAGTGGATGAACAATCGGCTCCCGCCGGTAAAAATAGCTATATATGAGCTCACAAGTGTTTAAAATGAGAAAACACCCAGTTTAGGGTGTGTACAGAGCAAATTGGATAGGGCTTCCTCGCCTCCTCTCTTTCTTAAAATGGCCACCCTAAGCCCTCTATTTATAGGGTGGGAGCCGCAGGTGTATCTGCGGCTAGCCGCAGATGTACCTGCAGCTGCTCGGGGTGCCCCGGGCTCCGCGGGTCCTGCCGACTCGTAGTACGTGCACGTGTGCACTGTGATGTGCGCTTAAACTTTCAAAACTACAATCCGGGCATCCGATTGAGGTGTATAAGACCTATTTTGGACCGTCGTTGTCGAGAGCTACGCCATGACATGAGATTAGAGGTTGTACGAAGTCAGGAAGATGGGACCATGTCCTTGGTCTTCAAGCTTCAAATTCTATCCAGTGTGCTGCCCTGCGTAGTAGTCACTCGGGATTGGACCTCCTTGGTTCTTATGGGACATTACTTTGTAGAAATGTTTGTATGAGATGTTGAGACAGCGCAATGTAGGGTCAAGGTGGCAAAATGATGATTTTACCCCTCACCGGGGTTATCTCTGATTTGGGATGATAAAGCAGACGTTGCTCAGGGTTATCTCTGAGATTGGACTGCTGCAAGTACTAAAGGTCCTCAGGGTTATCTCTGAGGTGTGCCCTTCTTCCCAGTTTTATCTCCGAGTCTTGTACTGAGTGCCTCGGTGTGAGTTCCGAGGTTGAAGTTGACTACATGCATTTGAAACAAGCATTTTTGGGGTTATCTCTGGAACTGTAACTACACTCCTTGGGGTTATCTCCAAGGTTAGCACTGCTATTTCCGGTGTTGTTTCTGGGACTGGAACTGAGCATCTCGGGGTTATCTCAGAGACAGAACTGTCCTCTCCGGTAGAATTTTCGGTATTTGAACTGTATTATCTTCCAGGGTTATTTCTGAAAGACAAATTTTCCCTCCTGCAATGTTAAGTCAGGTGTGCAGAAAATTTCTAGTGTCTACAGATGCCCCTCTATATCATATTCATGCAATGCAATGGCATGGATAGGATAAAGAATAATAGACACTTGAAATGCAACAAGATAAACATGATGCCATGTGGAGGAACATGATGCGAATGTATGACGTATATGTTTTATTGGATTGTTCTCCAACATGGTGGGAAGATTGCTGGCTCCCTGTTGTTTCTACCAAGTATGGCAATAGATAAGTAGCTTGATGAACTGTCATGGACGTGCGATCCACAGCTACCAGGAATCTTTAGGATTGTTGACATTGGGGTCATCACCAAAGTCTTGAATCCTTGATACAGACTTTATACTGAAGATGTATCTCTCATGTGCAAGATACTTTGTGGGGATGTAGCCTTGTCTGTTTGAGGATGTGTATAACATATTCCATCATCGGTCCTCCCCGATGAGGATGATCCTTCCTGGTTTGTATCGTCAGGACATATCAATGTTCTGTCGGAGTTACTGCCAATAGTTTGTGTTGTCAGGGTTGTCTGACCTTTGCTGACATGTACATCACCGGATAATATCCATGTTACGCAAACTGTCAAGGTTTCTTGACCTTCGTTGACTTGTGCATCAACGAAAAATGCGTGACACCCTTGCCGGGGATTTCTTTTGTGAATACATACACCAATGGATGAAATCATCAGATGGCTTCTGATGCTTAGATGGATTTACCTGCCATCGGCTGAAATAACATCAAGGTTGCTTGACCTTCATTGACATGTACATCAATGGATGAAAATGCCTGATACCCCCGCTAGGGATTCATACATCCATGGACGAAAAAAATGCGTGACACCCCCGTCGGGGACTTCGAAAGGATTAGGGTGACGACCCTGAATTGGCGGCATTAGACCTGCGAAAGGTATTGCCTAGTGTGACTTGTAACAGCTGAGATCATCGGCATAGTGTACCCTGTGTTCGGGCGAATACCCACGGTTCGGTCTGAGAAAACCAGGATTTCAAGCTATTCTACTCAATCGCGTAGCATTTTTATTCCTGATTTGGCCTTTTTAACTTGTGAGATTTCCTTTGCAACTTGAACTGGACCGACCCGGAGGGGTGGGACCCATGTAGGGGTGCCACAAGTACACCTGTAGCAGCCACATAAATGGGCTGGTTACTTTCATAAGTCATTTTTAAGTCTCGCCGCGAAGGAAATCTGAGAGCTCTTATTCAGATCTACTGAGTTTGGACATCTTTCTGCAAATTCTATCACCGTACAAGTGTTCTACATTGTCCTGGTATTGTATGCATGTCTTCTTTTCTAGTTTTTATCCATTGGAAAATGACTTATCACATGAAATGCATTTAAACACATAGTAGTGGATATGCATGCTCGTATGACTTGATAAGAATATTCAACATAGTAAATGTTAATATTTAACCATGTTGAACACAATGATGTGAAAACCTTTGACTTTTGAAACAGTCAACTTAGCACCTTTTTCTGCTATTTCTTATCCTATCTGAGGACAAATGAGCAAAAGGTAAAAATACAAAGTAATCCTGGTAATTAAGCTACCCTTATGGATTGATGACTTTGACATTTAGATGCATATAGTATGTATATGACTGTGGAAAGGTGTGCTACTGAATGGCCACCTAGTATTGCCTATGTGCATGTGGATAGTTCTATTTACAGAGGGGACTATGACAAAATTTTTCAAAATGTAGGCATTGAGTAGTCATACATTTTTAACTCTACTGTAGACGTATGTTAAAGTAATTCATGCATGCCTGTAGTCATAAAATGCATTTTGAAAAGAAAGCTCCAGGTTAAAAATTACCACACCCTTTTTGAGGTGTTTTGTAGACTTTTGTCCAGATATTATGGATCCGGATCAGCTGAGTAGTTCCAGCAAGACCATTTCTGGTGTACAGAGGAGGGCTTCTAAAGTGCCTCGACCCTGTTCTGTCAGACATCCTCATCGTTTGGTGGACGCGATGATACGTCCAGTCTGGGTTGATGTGCCGGACGTCAAGGATGAGGAGGAGGATGTTCCGGTTGCGGACCCCGCTCCTACTGCACATGTTCCCCGTAGGGATTTTCCAGGCATTCAGGTGGCAAACCCAGAGCTTTTGGGTGATTTGAGTCGACATCCTTCAGTTTACCTGCACGCAAACGAGGTATAAAGTTAGATCTTAATCTTCCTTCTTTCCTATTAATGAGGAGTAAAGGATTTTGATGTCGATCTGCATTTCGTGTAGGTTCCCGACTTTACATAGCCTCGAGGGAACTGGTTCAGCATCCACTCTATGTACCAGGTTCTGTATCCCGACTATAGAGCGATGGTGCGTGACTGGGGATTTGGGGCGTTCTTTTCTATCTTTCCCCGCCGTTGTCCCTGGGGTTACCTCAGGGCATTGTCTGAGCGCTAGTTTCTCCAAACTCAGTCATTCCACTTGCTGGACTGTGAGGTAATGATGACACCGATGGATTGACCGTTTATCACAGGTATGGAGTTTGGAGGGGCACTAGTGCCTTATACGTCATACATTACCCCGACTGCCGTCAGATCCTTGCTAGGAGTTCTGGACGGGGCGCTCAAGGGTAGGATTGTGCGTACATTTCCTTTGAGCGTAGATGCTATGATTGGGCTATTGAGTGAGCCCATACCAGCTGATGTTAGAGCCAGGGATCATATTCTTCGACGATTGTTCCTGATGATCATTAGGGGCTGCTTCATAGCTGATAACTCTTCTACGGTGTCATTCGCTTTGATCAGTGCCACTCGGGAGGTGGACCGTATTGGAGAGTATGATTGGGGTTCCTACACCTTTGCCTATTTCCTTAGGGGCATGCATATGCGTTTGCAGGCCTTGACCGAGGCTTGGTTAGGATTCTACCCATTTCTATTGGTGAGAGTTTCTCTTGTAATTTCCCATGTACAAGTTAAGAGTGTTAACTGATAGCAGATGTTTGCCTTTGTATTGACAGTTCTGGGCCTATGAGAGGCTCCCATGCTTGCGTCCTATGAGTGTATTAGGATTGGATACCTATCCACGAGAATGGCGATGACATCATTCTATACTGGCGAAGGTCCCTGTAGTTGAGGGTTTTACTCATTGCCGCCTACAGCTGAAGTTATTGACAGCTGATGTCATCACATGGATTCCCTATTCTGGGGAGCACTTGTCCATTGGATTTAAGGATAGGTACCCGACTGGTGTCGAGTACATGATTTCCACCCGTAGGGTTCCTCTCTTTACTGATGGAGGATGGGAGCTCTATTTAGGAGAACGTGCTATTAAGAGCACCACAGGAGAGATCCATATACCGATCTTGCCTTCTTCCAGGCATTATGGCATGTGT
The DNA here is from genome assembly GCA_016801055.1 of Panax notoginseng. NCBI lineage: Eukaryota > Viridiplantae > Streptophyta > Magnoliopsida > Apiales > Araliaceae > Panax > Panax notoginseng. Next base: position 143,959,411 of record CM029014.1, on the reverse strand, counting down.
TCCAGTCACCCGTCATTGATATCCCATTGTTGGGTGTTGACAGTTTTGTACTGTCAGAGGGTCCCTGCACTCAGGAGATATTTCAGCATGGGTGGTCCCCTCGTACCATTATAGCCTAGACCCGCGCCACTCAGTTCGTGGGGGATATGGTTCCAGGATCTGTGATGATGACGGATTGGCTAGCCTATTTCCTAGATCTGACTCATTTGACACAGATTGACAGTTTGACCCAGCGACTGGACGGGGCACATTTCTTTATCTGGCATTTGGGTAGAGATCTGGCAGAGGCAGATACTTTTGATCCTTCTAGCTCAGGCGCTGGCCCCTCAGATGACCTATTTGGCTTTGCCGGCTCAGATCCTCTATTGTATAGGGCTGATATCCCTGTTGATAGAGATCCAGTGACTCGGGAAGAGTTACATCAGGTGGACATGATTGATGATGTAGATATTGACACCATTGTCTTCTTCTGATGTGTATTCTCATTATCTCTTTTGGGTGGCTGTGCCCCATTCTCGCTATATCTTTTGATAGGTCTCTGTTAGTAGTAGGGCGTCTGTGCCCCATTTCCCTGTATTTTTAGCTGTACAGAGATGATGTATGTAGATGATGATGTACTTAGGAATGTATGTACTATTTTCCATTCCCTACATCATAATGCCATCTATTATCTGTAATACATGTATCATGTTATGCATATGTATGTATGTCCAGAGATATTCAACATTGACCCCCAGATGGTCTTATAATACGGCCTACACAGATGTATTCTTCAACAGTCAGCCGCATAGATCGCACCCTACCAGTGTTGATAGTTTTCCGTTTGAGGTCGTGGTATGATAGTATGTCACCTACAGATAGGGTGACTATAGATCAACTATTACAGCATTCTATGACCCTCTTGATGTTTCAGGTTCCTACAGGATTTGTAGAGGGCATACTGGAGCATTGGATATCGGAGAGACATGTTTTTTGGTTTAGTACTCAGGAGTTGACTCCTACATTGGAGGAGTACGAGCAGTTGACGACTTTGCCCTTAGACAGACCTTGCGCTCGTATGGTTGTCAGAGCTATGCGTCGACAATTTATTACTCTCACCGGGTTACGGCGTAGAGTAGTAGAGGATGAGATTACATCCGGTCATGTATTATCCCAACGTTTCTTGATAGATAGGTTTGGCTCATTGGACAGCTACGCACGACATTCTGGGGATTTCCCCACACCGGAGGATCAGTAGCGTTTGGCCAAAGTGGATGTATTCGTGATGTGCATAATGGCGTATGTGTACATGCCACGGTATATAGATGCGCTGGACATCGGTGTTATCATGGCACTGAGAGCTCTCAAGGAGGGTCATACCATCATTCCGATGATTGTGGCAGAAACGTTAAGGTCGACCACGTTTTGTAGCACCTACCCTATAGGGGTATTCACAGGCAGTTCGGTCATATTGTACGTGTGGTTTATGTCACACTTGAGACCGATTGGCACTTTTCGCCGACACGGGTACTACTTTACCCATGATATTTCTATGTCTTACTCCTTTCAGCCATCGGAGTGTATAGACGCTATGTCTTGGTATTCCTGGCGAAGATCAGAGATTTATTTGGCATCCTGCGTGCACAGGGCTCAGCTCACCCTACAACTTTATTACTCATGCTCCGGGCATGGATTATCTCTCGCTGGCTGGTTTGAGGAGCATGACTACCTACCACCCACTGGCCGTGATGTCACAGTTTGACCAGTTCCAGGACTTCCATCCTTTTGAGGGGGCGTTAAGTCAGCATTTAGCTTCCCACCATCCATCAGCAGAGGACCAATCTCGAGTGTATGCATGTTGGGATCAACGTGAGATAGCTGCTTTTTTTGTTAGCCATCTGGGCTGTTCGCCAGAGTATTCTGTGTGGATGGAGACAAAGACTTCATTGGATGCGGCAGTATCCACAGTGCCGGGTATTGATTCAGATGGTGGAGAGTCCATGGAAGACATTGATTCATACACCGAGGAGGAGCCATTTACTGGGTTGCCAGCAACTCTATTAGATTCTCGCAGTACTAGCACTATTGTGATCCAACATTCAACACAGTACTTCGAGCAGAGTCTCCATTTGATGACCTTCGAGAGAGATCAGGCCAGAGCCTTGATGTTGACAGCTCTTGATGGGAGAGACGTAGCTCTGTTAGAGAGAGACGAGACATTAGTTAGTAGAGATGCCGCTGTTGTTGAGTGGGATGAGGCCAGATCAGCCAGAGATGCCGTGACAGTCGAGAGGGATAGCGCCATATCTGCCCGGGATGTTGTAACAATCCAGATTTTTAATTATAATATTTAAATATTTATTAAATTATATAAATATTTAATGGTTGTGTTTATCGTTGAATAAGTATTTGTTTAATTGATTTGATGTGATTTGATTATTTATTTGTTTAATAAATAATTAATGAGTTAAGGAAAGTAATTATTTTGAAATAGTAATCTAATTTAACTTAATAATTAAGTTAGAGAGTTTATAATGATTAAATAAATTATTATATTATGCAATGGATTGTTATTAGAATTAATTAAATTAAGTATGAATACTTAATTAAATAAAGTGTGACAAATAACTATGTTATAAGGAGTTATTAAAATAAATCAAAGTAGTTTAATTTGATTTGTGCCAAACAAGACTTATTGGTATTAAGTGTTTAATTTTTAAATGGTTTTTTACCAAACAAAGCCCTACGGCTTTTGGATTTTGAAATTTAAATTATTAATAAATAAAATATATATATTTATAAGTTATACGTTTTATAACCGATGTCAATTATTAGGCTTATTATGGCCATAACCGTTCTTGTGTTTACCATTGAGTTATCAGTTGGGTTTTGGGTTTACGTCTTATTGTTAAACTTGAGTCTAAGAAAAGAGTTGTCTGCTAAAAGAATGGTGCAGAGATTTTGAGAGAGTCTGAGAAAGAGAAGAAACAAGAGCTGAGTTTTATAAGCTATTATAAGAGTTTAACACGAATTTCTTAACAACAAAAGGGCACGTGAAGTGCAGATAACTGTAAGCTGTTAAGCTATTATTGGTAAACAACGATCAAGGCAAGTCTTTCGGTTCCTATTTTCTACGTAGATTTGATGAACTGTTTTAAATTACATGATATGTTATGCATGTTGAAGTCATGAAATGTTAAAGTCAATATATGACTGCATTGTTTTGGCTAAGTAATGATGATTGAGTAAAAAACTCAATATTTATATTTGTTATGTGAATTAAAAGCATGTATGCCATGTTACTTTAATGAGATGTATGTCGAGCATGTTATTATGTGCTTTGTGATGCATGAAAACTGTTAGACTTTGCTGGGCTGTCGAGCTCACTCTTGCAAATAACCACTTTTACATGTCAAGATTTTAAGGTAAAGATACGTGCTGTGTGAGTTATAGAGATCTATATTCACGAAGATTACTTATGTTTTATGAGAAATGTATTTCATATTTTGAACGTAACATGTTATTGAAATGTAAGTTGAGCTATCCAATGTATATGGATATTTAGTTATGATGTAAGACTTTGTATAGTCATTTTGTTGTAACGATTTATGATATAATATTGAATCAAAGAGATGTAATGTAATGGTTGCGATTCAGGGCAAGAAAGAAGGAAATGTATAAAAGTTTTAAATATTCCACAATTTTATTAAGTTTAACATCGAATAATGATGTATTATTTAGAGGTTGAATGTATGGTTAATGACCGAAGTCGGGATTTAAATTGTATAGATTTTGGGGTCGTTACAGATGTAGCCGTCACAGATAGCACCACAATGAGGTCCTTTACTACTGGAATAATTGTAGAGATGAGCACGTACATTGATGAGCACCGCGTCACCATGCAGATGGCCGTAGATCTGTTAGCTCGTGTGGATACCCTTGTACAGGAGACCACAATGTTACCTCCTTCTTCTAAGAGGGATGCCATGTTGGGCTTGATAGCTAGCATATACACTGATTTGTAGATGGGCTTATATTCTCCTGCACAGACTAGCTTAGCCATTTTGTCATGTACAGTTCATATTGTATATATCAAACATGTAAGACCCCGAATTTTATGAAATAAAAGTATTCAATTTTCCTTATAATTACTATTCAGTAAATGGTTAAATTGATAAATGTTAAAGTTAAGGGTGATATATGATTTTTTTTTCAAAATACACAAGTGGTTATAAAATATTCATTGTTATCGGGGAATATTCGTTTGGTCGTGGAATATTCTTTCTGTCGGAGAATATTCGTATGACGGCGCAGCCATTTGTGGGCCCCATAACAGAATAACTGTCGGGTGAAGAAAACGACAAATTTGAGTTTTTACAAATAACGGCGTAGTTGTTACCGTTAACACTATTGGAATACCCGGTGGTTAAAATACAGTAATACGCGTTATTGCACAGTAGCTGTGACAACCCGAGAATTTAGAAAATTTTAAAAATTTTTATTAATTAATTTAAGGTTCGAAATTAGAACCTAGACAGAAAATTAGTGTATGCGTTTCATGTTTTTAAGATGTAATTTTGAGGATTTCAAAATTCTATGAAAAATCTAGGTGAATTATTCAGGATTAAGAAATATGAGAATATGTTCTATGGATATGTGTACAGTATGTGGTTAAGGGTCAAAGGTTGATCAGATAAACGATATCTGTAATAAGCCCTAAGTATATATTAAGAACTTCAACGTTCGGTTAGAAAACCTTAGCGTTTAATAAGAAACCCTAGAAATCGGTTCTGGAAACTTTAATTTTAGTTTCGGGAATCCGAAACCCTAATTCGGTGCATGAACCCTAAATTGGGAACTTAATGGCGTAAGTGTAAATAATTATAATATTAATTAGGGTAACGCTTAATTAGTTAGCAAACCCTAATAGTTGTTAGACCCTAATTTCGGGGTTAGAAACCCTAATTTATAATTCGGAAAAATCTAAGTGTTAATGTAATAATTTAATGTTAATTAGAAAATATTAATTCTAATTTTCAAGTTATAGTAATTAGAAAGTCCTAATCTAATTACGAAATCTAATTTTAAATTAGAAATTTATTTTATATTAGAAACTCTAAACTTTTTGGGGTATAAACCCTAATGACCATTTTGACCCTAATTGCGTAATTAGCGATTTTAATTAGAAAATACTAATCCTAATTAGCAAGATTTAAATTATGATTAAGAAATTTTAATATAATTAGAAAATTCTAATTATAATTTAGAAATATTAATTTTCAATTTTTAAAACCTAAATTAGAAATTTTAAAAAATTAAATGTGTAAACCCTAAGGGTTTCAAACCCTAAGCACTAAATTGGCTCAAACCATAAATCCTAACCAAACCCTAAACCCTAAAGGTTTGGCAATTGTCTAAAATGCCATTAAATTTAAAATAGAAAAGACTAAAATGCCCTTAATGCATAATTGAAGGTTTCTTGTAAATCTAGCCAAGATTGAGTTGTTCAACTACTCCATGACTCACCATTTGACTGAGATATACATACATATCAGCCAACATCTCAGCCACATTATTGCATCAAATAATTTGTAGAATAAAGTGAGAGAAAACTCACTTTACTTAGCAAACTAGCCAACCTCTTTTCTCTCTCTAAAATTCGTGACCAAGAGTGATAATGAGTGATGAGATAAGCTAATATCATTCCTTAACTTGGCCGGAACAGATTCAAGGATCAGAAATCAGAATCAAAGCTCAAAATGGTAAAGAACCCTAAATTTTAAAATCTTTTGATTTGATGTTAGTTGTTGTAATTGATTGTTTAAAGTTATGTATTAGGGTGTTAATAAGTGATCTGGGTTGATAGATCATGGATCTATAACACTTAGATGCACGAATCAAGCATTTTAAGAAATCTGGGAAAAGGTTGAAAAGTGGCCTGACAGTCGAATGTCAGGCCCTCTAGATGTTTATGTGTTTGATGTTTTATGTGTTTAATGTTTTTAATCCATTCTATGTTGTAAGGACTATGATCTAAAACAAGAAACAAGTCCAGAGCTTTAGCAAATTAAGGGATACAAGCGGTCAAACAGCGTTGACCCGTCACGAAATAGAGTTCCTGGGCAAACCCAGAATTTCCAGGTAGCTCTGACAACCTTTTGATGGCCTATGATCTTCCTTCTGTTAAGCGATCTGGCCATGTTTGTGTAATGTAATTATAGACTGACATTTAGGCTTCATGTTCTTGCTTATATAACTCACATATTATGTATAGAATCGGAGATAAGTAGGGTCAAAGTAGGGTTGACCGACTGTTCTTGAAGATTTCTGGAAAACTCAGAAATCTTCATGTACGAGTTTTTGTCAGAGGTTTGACCAGCCTTAATCGTTCTTGTGTTATGATGTTATTATGTTATGATGTAATAAACGTGTACTATGAAATGTGTTCTATACAATAAAATCATTATATTACACAAACCGAGTCTGGGAAGCTATGATTTAAGGATCCAAAGTAGGTGCCTTCAATTCTGGAAAATCCAGAAACCGAAGAACACGTCTGACAACTATATTAGAGGCTCTGATCTCCTATTTGTGATGTGTTTTGACCGAAGTTATGGTTTAATATTGTAGTACTACATTCCTGCTACACGATATAAGGCTTAGATGGGACAGAAACAATCTAGAAAGAAAGTTATCCACGGTCAAACTGGCAACCTCGATCTCTAACACGGTTTCTGGGCAGAACTCAAGAACACCAAGAACACCTATAGCGACGGTTCTGTCGCTATAGGGCCCTTTAGCGACAGTTTATTATTATTATTTTCCAGAAATTATTTAAAAACAGATAAAAATGGTTTTTAATTATTAAAAATACAAAATAAATTTCGAAAAATTTGTTTAAAGTCTGAAAAATAGTTTTTAATTATTTTGAGTATATTTCATAAATATTTAATATTTTTAGAATATAAATGGTATTTAATTTATTTAATTATAATATTAAATAAATGATTTAAAAATGATTTTAATTCATGAAAAATCATAAAAAATTATATTATGGTATTAGAAAATATTTTAAGTGACTTTTAATATTTTGTGATGAAATTCATTAATAAATTATTATTAATGGTAATTAGTTTATTTAATGAATATATTAAATAAATTATGGAAAAATAGAATTAATGCTTTATAAATTATATAAAAGTGATTTATGTGTTAGAAAAATATTTTAAGTTATAAAATATAACTTTTGATATTTTGTCATGAAAATATTAATATTTTAATATTAATAGTAATTATCGGATAATAAATTTAATGGTTTAAAAATCATATAAAGGTGATTTTAAAGTATTAAAAATACTTTGTGATATTATAAATATATTATAATATTATGACATGTATTTCATTAATATTTGATAATAAATAAATATTTATGATCATAGAATTATGTGGTATTTAATTCATTTAAATACGATATTAATGATTGAAAAATCATGAAAAATGATAATAATTATGTGAAAATTATTATGAGACTTAGAAAAATATTTTGACTAATATTAAAATTATCCGAGTTAATTGTTAACTGTTAAGTCAGAGTTTAATTGAATTTAGACTCCATAAAAGTCCGACTAGACCGTCGGGATGATAGTTTTGTGTCAGGTTCAACTCAGACTTCAATAGTCTGACTTGATACTAAGTTTTATGTGCTGAATAGACTGATAGGGTTATGTGCTATGTGTTTAGGTTATTCTATGTATGTCTATATATATAACAATATTATTATTGTGATGATATTATTCTAATATTAGAGATCTATATTACTAATATTAGGTTTTCGGATAATGCGTTATATATTGCGTTGCGGTAATCAACGGATCAGACAAGTTTATTTTTAATAACTCTAATAAGAGATGTTTCATTCGGATAAACTTATGGTTAATCATTGCTGATTGCCATGTATAAATTGTACTCTGTACATATTGCATGTATAAGTCAGGTATGAAAGGCTGATCACCTTCATTACTAGTTGGTCAAAATATATTTGTTCATGTATAATACTTGTTCAGTCATAAACTTGTTCCTGCTAGTTCACAATTATATTGTTGAATTGTAGCCAGCTTATTATTCAAACTCTTCAATCATGATATATCGTTATATTGATGAATTTAAACTTGCTGGGCAATCCTTATGCTCACCCTTGCTATATCATGATAAAACATTGCAGATTAAGGCGAATGCGTCGGATTCAAGAAAAGGTCAAAGACAGTTCAAGCTTTAGTATAAGTATGCGATTAATTTTGTAATAGTGTTGTATGATAATAATGTTGTTATATGTTAGAAAAGTTATGAAATGAGTATTAAGTTAAGGTTACTCGACCTTGGGGAATAGTGAGTATATGTATTGTATAAACAATTTATGTTTATATCTTCCGCAAATAGTAATAGTTGTATAGAATGATCAAACCGGATCCGAGGTGATTTAGGACCTGGATTCGGGGCCCTCACAGTAGCACACGGTATTACATAATATTTTTAAAATTATTGATTCTTACGTAAGAAGGCACTACTCAATAATTGTTACAGTAATTACTGTTCAATATTTTATTTTATTGATTCAATAATTGCTTCGTTGAAATTTTATATTATTGTTGTTCAATAATTGTCACTGCACAGTATTTCCTATTATCAGATCAATAATTCATATTATTTGAATAATATTATTAGATAACATTATTGGCAATGTCTAGAAAGTTCTGTCTAAGGAGAGGTTTGGTCACCTAATTGCGCGCCAGTAAGGAGAAATTCTTATTGGAAAGCCCCCTCTTTCCTGGGAACGGCCTGGTTGTCATAAATGTGATTCTGTAATATTATTTGTGAATAATTAATTTTTGATTCATATGATAAGGAAATATTTATTTTATGTGGATATAAATGAGGGATATATTTTTGTAGTTAAAAATGAAGGAGTTAATGTTGAGGTGTTTTATCTGTATTTTTGTCGGAACGGAGGTACTGAAAATCAAATTAGGGTTTTTAAGATATTTTGCGAGTGTTATAATTTTTAATCCGACCGTTGGATCGTGGTAATATTTGGATATGTTATACATATATAAGTTGAGTATATGTCCACAAATTTTGAACCGTTAAAAAGGAACGTATGATTTGTTATGAATTTTACGAGATGACTGGTTCAGAAATTGTTGAATTTTCAGAGTTAATCATTTTGGTAAAAAATTCTACAATTGGTGGGCCCCACTCTTGGTTGGTGAAGAAATGTGCTGAGATTTTTATTCAAATGTGGTGGGTGGGAATAGTAGCAGGTAAAGCCATTAGGTTACAGGTTAAGTCTAGTTCGGCGTGCTAACATTTTCCTATAAATAGAGGGCTAAGTTAGAATTGAAAAACACACCAGAATTCATAGGCTTTCTCTCTTTCTCTCTCTAGATTATTGAGTGTATTTTGTGAGTATTTAGATACTACGTGAGTTTCTATTAATCAGTGTAAGTTTCCTTCAGCCTTATACCGATCAGAAGTACTGCTCTTTTGAGGTAAGGGATAGTAAGAGATTGTAAAGGTTGTTATATTTTCCAGTTTCGTAATTTTTCTGACCTTCAAATATTCTGAAAAAATTTGAAATGATATTTTGATGAGTTTTCTTGATTGTGTCCAAAAATAGTGATTTTTGGATGTATAGATTAAGAGTTATGAATTTTATGAGAAAAGACTATTTCAAAAGTAACCGCTTATAACTCCTTGTGGTTAACTCCAAAATTGATAAAATTTTTATTGGGAGTACATGTATATGATAGGAGAATACTCTGTGAATTTTAGAATTTTTAGATAAAAGTACAATTTTTGATAAATGTCTAAATATTCGGCTGTTTTGGCCATATGAAAAATAGTAAATAACTTTTAAAAATTCTGAGAAAAATATATGTTCACTATGAGACTATATTATGCTAAATTTCAGAAAAGAAATATTTTTGTAATTGATTTGTTATTTTTCATGAAAATGGTCTAGTTATGAGTAAAATGAATTAAATATGTTTTGTGAAGTAAGAAAATTAGAAAGTAAGATTTTATGGCTTGAGAATCCTATATGAGGTATATGCAGATTTTTAATGAGGGTTTTTGGTTATTGGTGATGAAATCTTATGAGTTTGGCATTTTAGGATGATTAAATGCATTATTTAGTAAAGTGTAAATAATTAAAATAAATTGTTTATAAGCTTAAGAAATATTATTCTTTCAATATCATTATACCGAAATATTGGTATGTATTTTATTGTAGAATTTCTATCTTTTTGTGTTGGGGTTATTATTCATGAGTTACTATTCACGAGTTACTATTCATGAGTTACTATTCACGAGTTACTATTCACGGGTACTATTCATGACAAAATTGGTTTCTTTTTCAGACCAAATTATAGTTAATTTATAAATATTACTCTTGAGATTAAAACTATATGTTGATCATATTATTTTTATTATCATATATAATATTTTTATAACCCTAATGATGATATTTCTCTTTGACTTGAGTGTAAAGATGGGTAAATTTTTGGTATGATCATGACTATGGGTTCTCTTTGAGTAGTGCAAAGTTGAATTGTTGATTGGTATGATCATGACCATTGAATTTATAAGTGAATATCTTTAGCTTAAGTGCAAAGGTGAATTGATCAACATGGTTATAATTATTGTTTATACAAATTCTGAAATGATTATATATTTCTTTGAGATATTAATATATTTGGCCTGTAGTGCAAATATGAACCGTTGATGAATATATTTGGCCGTAGTGCAAATATGAACTGTTGAGGAATATCTTTGGCCTGTAGTGCAAAGGTGAATTGTTGATGAATATCTTTGGCCCGTAGTGCAAAGATGACATGTTGTTGAATATCTTTGGCCAGTAGTGCAAAGATGAACAGATGTTGAGATGAACATGACCAACTGGTGATACAAATGAATATCTTTGGCCGTAGTGCAAAGATGAAGTTATTAGTATGATTATGAACAGGAAATGTGATTTGGTGTAACCATGATCTTTGATGTTTTAGGTAAAGATAGGTGATGAAAATTATCTTCGTCCTGGATGAGAAGAGGAATTTAGAACTACAGTTATGATTATGAGTTATTCATATGATTGTGGACCAGAATTGTTGATTGACGTTACATGGATAAAATATTATTGGTGGATTTTTAACATGGAGAAGATAATAGACTTTATAGTCTATTTGACTCTTCTAATGGATTGCTCGTTCCGCTGCAACTATGGTTAAAATTTTTATCATTTACCATATGTTCTAAATCTCTGATTTATTATTGATGAAGGTTATTGATAATTTAATAATCTTTAGTCATGATATTCTTTACTGAGCTAGTTGTGCTCACCCTTTTGCTTCACAATTCCTTTCAGGTAATAAGAGTGTAGCTGGGTCGAGCGAGGGTAACGGAAAAATAGAACGGTGGTCTCTAGCTGTGGATGTTCTCCCTAAGAAGTATAAAAAAGTTCATTTAGTAGTTTTATTTGGTGAATCCAATAGGGTAAGGTGTACCCAACTTTGGAAGGGTGTTTTGCCACTATCATACAAGATGTCTAACGAAATACAACCTCGTATCATCATAAGACAGGGATGTGCTCATTCACTTGCTGAGTATATATACGAGCACTACCTATATAATCTTGGTGTTTGTTTGAAGTATAATTCTGAATTAGAGACAGTAGAGATAATGATATGTCAAGAGAAGACTCGCCATTGAGAAGAATATGATAGTAATCTTCTCGTTTTTTTTTGGGTCTATTGGGTCAACCAAGGATAATTCTGTGGCCATATGATATCTATCATAACCTAGACACATGGCCTCCCATGTACGAAAGTTTTCTTGAGCACTTCCCAAATATTCTAATTTTTAAAACAGTTTTTGACTATACCTTTATGTAAGGTGTCATTGTGAGGTGATGTCCACGGTTGGAACATGAGTCACATTTGGTATATATTTGTATCCAAACTCACAGCATATGTGTTGTTGTATTTTGCACGATAATTGTTGTAATAAAGTTGTAGTTATTTTCTATACCATGTATTTGGCGACTCAGAATAGGTTGGATGGAATGAACCTATTTTAGGGTTGTCACATTTGGTATCAGAGCTTAGGAATATGGTCTCTGGCGGGATCGGAGAATATAACTAGGAGGGGAGAGATGAGTAAATCCTTCGCTAGTGTGTCCTACCTAAGCTTATTTGTTGGTCAGTCATAATATCGGGATATTATGTGATATGTTAATTTGTTTAATTAACCCTTGTTTTATGGCAGTATTTGAGAATGACAGCTGAGAATGCTAACAATGGAGTGAATGAGACTGTGGGGATACCTCTAATCACTAACCGTGATAATGTGATGTCAGACGAAGAAGGAATTAGAGATATTCATGTGGTGAGTGAAGAATTGATAGTTGCACCCGAGATAGTCGCAGAGGTAACAGCTGAGACTGAGGAAGAAGAGGAAGAAGAAGTACCTGAGGAGAGTTTATTAGAGGTATTATATGATCAAAATGTAGAATTTCAAAATCGTATTCATGAGTTAGAAGAGCAGGCAGAAGAACGACAGGCGGTCGTGGAACTAAAGGATGTAACAATTCAAGCTTGTGTTACCCGATATGTGATGCTTGAACATAAGTATTCTTTGGCAGAGTATAAGATGATAAAAATAGAATCTGAGCTGAAAGAAGAAAAAATTGAACGAGTGAGAATAAGTGATGCATGGGCAAAATTCGCACGGCACGTGGATATTGTGGAAAGAGATGTTCGATCTAAGAAGGCTAAAATAGATGATATGAATTTCTCTTTTTGGAAAGCAATTGGGAGAACCCAACATCGAGTTTTGAATTACCCTGTACATAGTAGTCAACCTGAATCCGATATGGATCGAAGATTGATGATTCAGATCATGAATGAGGAGTACGAAGAGGCAGTTGAAGGAGGAATATGTCCTATAGAAAAGTATATTCCAACGGTAATGATGACACCAAATGCTGCTCCAGACAAGTCAAAGCCGAGTAGTTCGAGGGATGGCGGTTGTCATGACTTCCCAACAAATGAGGAACCCAAATGAAGTTATCAAGGGAGATGAGCAATGGAGAAATCATGATGATCTGAGAGATAGAATCTGAAATGAAAGCAAGGTATTCTCAACTCTTCAAAATACTAGGTACGTAAATTTCGGGGACGAAATTTCATAAGGACGGGAGATTGTAAGACCCCAAATTTTATGAAATAAAAGTATTCAATTTTTCTTATAATTACTATTCAGTAAATGGTTAAATTGATAAATGTTAAAGTTAAGGGTGATATATGAATTTTTTTTCAAAATACACAAGTGGTTATAAAATATTCATTGTTGTCGGGGAATATTCGTTTGGTCGTGGAATATTCTTTCTGTCGGGGAATATTCGTATGACGGCGCAACCATTTGTGAGTCCCATAACAGAATAACTGTCGGGTGAAGAAAACGACAAATTTGAGTTTTTACAAATAACGTCGTAGTTGTTACCGTTAACACTGTTGGAATACCCGGTGGTTAAAATACAGTAATACGCGTTATTGCACAGTAGCACAAGGCATTGCATAGTATTTTTGAAATTATTTATTCTTACGTAAGAAGGCACTATTCAATAATTGTTACAGTAATTACTGTACAATATTTTATTTTATTGATTCAATAATTGCTACGTTAAAATTTTATATTATTGTTGTTCAATAATTGTCACTACACAGTATTTCCCATTATCAAATCAATAATTCATATTATTTGAATAATATTATTAGATAACATTATTGGCAATGTCTAAAAAGTTCTGTCTAAGGAGAGGTTTGGTCACCTAATTGCACGCCAGTAAGGAGAAATTCTTATTGGAAAGCCCCCTCTTTCCTGGGAACGGCCTGGTTGTCATAAATGTGATTCTGTAATATTATTTGTGAATAATTAATTTTTGATTCATATGATAAGGAAATATTTATTTTATGTGGATATAAATGAGGGATATATTTTTGTAGTTAAAAATGAAGGAGTTAATGTTGAGGTGTTTTATCTGTATTTTTGTCGGAACGGAGGTATTAAAAATCAAATTAGGATTTTTAAGATATTTTGCGAGGGTTATAATTTTTAATCCGACCGTTGGATCGTGGTAATATTTGGATATGTTATACATATATAAGTTGAGTATATGTCCACAAATTTTGAACCGTTAAAAATGAACGTATGATTTGTTATGAATTTTACGAGATGACTGGTTCAGAAATTGTTAAATTTTCGGAGTTAATCATTTTGGTGGAAAATTTTAGAATTGGTGGGCCCCACTCTTGGTTAGTGAAGAAATGTGCTGAGATTTTTATTCAAATGTGGTGGGTGGGAATAGTAGCAGGTAAAGCCATTAGGTTATAGGTTAAGTCTGATTCGGCGTGCTAATATTTTCCTATAAATAGAGGGCTAAGTTAGAATTGAAAAATACACCAGAATTCATAAGCTTTCTCTCTTTCTCTCTCTAGATTATTTAGTGTATTTTGTGAGTATTTAGATACTCTGTGAGTTTCTATTCATCAGTGCAAGTTTCCTTCAGCCTTATACCGATCAGAAGTACTACTCTTTTTAGGTAAGGGATAGTAAGGGATTTTAAGGGTTGTTATATTTTTCAGTTTCGTAATTTTTCTGACCTTCAAAAATTCTGGAAAAATTTGAAATGATATTTTGATGAGTTTTCTTGATTGTGTCCAAAAATGGTGATTTTTGGATGTATAGATTAAGAGTTATGAATTTTATTAGAAAAGGCTATTTTAAAAGTAACCGCTTATAACTCCTTGTGGTTAACCCCAAAATTGATGAAATTTTTATTGGGAGTACATGTATATGATAGGAGTATACTCTGCGAATTTCAGAATTTTTAGACAAAAGTACAATTTTTGATAAATGTCTAAATATTCGGCTGTTTTGGCCATATGAAAAATAGTAAATGACTTTTAAAAATTCTGAGAAAAATATATGTTCACTATGGGACTATATTATTCTAAATCCCAGAAAAAAAATATTTTTGGAACTGATTTGTTATTTTTCATGAAAATGGTCTAGTTATGAGTAAATGAATTAAATATGTTTTGTTAACTAAGAAAATTAGAAAATAAGATTTTATGGCTTGAGAATCCTATATGAGGTATATGTAGATTTTTTATGAGGGTTTTTGGTTATTGGTGATGAAATCTTATGAGTTTGGCATTTTAGGATGATTAAATGCATTATTTAGTAAAGTGTAAACAATTAAAATAAATTGTTTATAAGCTTAAGAAATATTATTCTTTCAATATCATTATACCGAAATATTGGTATGTATTTTATTGTGAAATTTTTACCTTTTTGTGTCGGGATTATTATTCATGAGTTACTATTCACGAGTTACTATTCATGAGTTACTATTCACGAGTTACTATTCATGGGTACTATTCACGACAAAATTAGTTTCTTTTTCAGACCAAATTATAGTTGATTTATAAATATTACTCTCGAGATTAAAACTATATGTTGATCATATTATTTTTATTATCATATATAACATTTTTATAACCCTAATGATGATATTTCTCTTTGACTTGAGTGTAAAGATGAGTATATTTTTGGTATGATCATGACTGTGGGTTCTCTTTGGCCAGTAGTGCAAAGTTGAATTATTGATTGGTATGATCATGACCATTGAATTTATAAGTGAATATCTTTAGCTTAAGTGCAAATGTGAATTGATCAATATGGTTATAATTATTGTTTATATAAATTCTGAAATGATTATATATTTCTTTGAGATATTAATATATTTGGCCTGTAGTGCAAATATGAACTGTTGATGAATATATTTGGTCGTATTGCAAATATGAACTGTTGAGGAATATCTTTGGCCTGTAGTGCAAAGATGTATTATTGATGAATATCTTTGGCCTGTAGTGCAAAGATGAATTGTTGATGAATATCTTTGGCCCGTAGTGCAAAGATGACATATTGTTGAATATCTTTGGCCAGTAGTGCAAAGATGAACAGATGTTGAGATGAACATGACCAACTGGTGATACAAATGAATATCTTTGGCCGTAGTGCAAAGATGAAGTTATTAGTATGATTATGAACAGGAAATGTGATTTGGTGTAACCATGATCTTTGATGTTTTAGGTAAAGATAGGTGATGAAAATTATCTTCGTCCTGGATGAGAAGAGGAATTTAGAACTACAGTTATGATTATGAGTTATTCATATGATTGTGGACCAGAATTGTTGATTGACGTTACATGGATAAAATATTATTGGTGGATTTTTAACATGGAGAAGATAATAGACTTTATAGTCTATTTGACTCTTCTAATGGATTGCTCGTTCCGCTGCAACTATGGTTAAAATTTTTATCATTTACCATATGTTCTAAATCTCTGATTTATTATTGATGAAGGCTATTGATAATTTAATAATCTTTAGTCATGATATTCTTTACTGAGCTAGTTGTGCTCACCCTTTTGCTTCACAATTCCTTTCAGGTAATAAGAGTGTAGCTGGGTCGAGCGAGGGTAACGAAAAAATAGAACGGTGGTCTCTAGCTGTGGATGTTCTCCCGAAGAAGTATAAAAAAGTTCATTTAGTAGTTTTATTTGGTGAATCCAATAGGGTAAGGTGTACCCAACTTTGGAAGGGTGTTTTGCCACTATCATACAAGATGTCTAACGAAATACAACCTCGTATCATCATAAGACAGGGATGTGCTCATTCACTTGCTGAGTATATATACGAGCACTACCTATATAATCTTGGTGTTTGTTTGAAGTATAATTCTGAATTAGAGACAGTAGAGATAATGATATGTCAAGAGAAGACTCGCCATTGAGAAGAATATGATAGTAATCTTCTCGTTTTTTTTTGGGTCTATTGGGTCAACCAAGGATAATTCTGTGGCCATATGATATCTATCATAACCTAGACACATGGCCTCCCATGTACGAAAGTTTTCTTGAGCACTTCCCAAATATTCTAATTTTTAAAACAGTTTTTGACTATACCTTTATGTAAGGTGTCATTGTGAGGTGATGTCCACGGTTGGAACATGAGTCACATTTGGTATATATTTGTATCCAAACTCACAGCATATGTGTTGTTGTATTTTACACGATAATTGTTGTAATAAAGTTGTAGTTATTTTCTATACCATGTATTTGGCGACTCAGAATAGGTTGGATGGAATGAACCTATTTTAGGGTTGTCACATTTGGTATCAAAGCTTAGGAATATGGTCTCTGGCGGGATCGGAGAATATAACTAGGAGGGGAGAGATGAGTAAATCCTTCGCTAGTGTGTCCTACCTAAGCTTATTTGTTGGTCAGTCATAATATCGGGATATTATGTGATATGTTAATTTGTTTAATTAACCCTTGTTTTATGGCAGTATTTGAGAATGACAGCTGAGAATGCTAATAATGGAGTGAATGAGACTGTGGGGATACCTCTAATCACTAACCGTGATAATGTGATGTCAGACGAAGAAGGAATTAGAGATATTCATGTGGTGAGTGAAGAATTGATAGTTGCACCCGAGATAGTCGCAGAGGTAACAGCTGAGACTGAGGAAGAAGAGGAAGAAGAAGTACCTGAGGAGAGTTTATTAGAGGTATTATATGATCAAAATGTAGAATTTCAAAATCGTATTCATGAGTTAGAAGAGCAGGCAGAAGAACGACAGGCGGTCGTGGAACAAAAGGATGTAACAATTCAAGCTTGTGTTACCCGATATGTGATGCTTGAACATAAGTATTCTTTGGCAGAGTATAAGATGATAAAAATGGAATCTGAGCTGAAAGAAGAAAAAACTGAACGAGTGAGAATAAGTGATGCATGGGCAAAATTCGCACGGCACGTGGATATTGTGGAAAGAGATGTTCGATCTAAGAAGGCTAAAATAGATGATATGAATTTCTCTTTTTGAAAGCAATTGGGAGAACCCAACATCGAGTTTTGAATTACCCTGTACATAGTAGTCAACCTGAATCCGATATGGATCGAAGATTGATGATTCAGATCATGAATGAGGAGTACGAAGAGGCAGTTGAAGGAGGAATATGTCCTATAGAAAAGTATATTCCAACGGTAATGATGACACCAAATGCTGCTCCAGACAAGTCAAAGCCGAGTAGTTCGAGGGATGGCGGTTGTCATGACTTCCCAACAAATGAGGAACCCAAATGAAGTTATCAAGGGAGATGAGCAATGGAGAAATCATGATGATCTGAGAGATAGAATCTGAAATGAAAGCAAGGTATTCTCAACTCTTCAAAATACTAGGTACGTAAATTTCGGGGACGAAATTTCATAAGGACGGGAGATTGTAAGACCCCAAATTTTATGAAATAAAAGCATTCAATTTTTCTTATAATTACTATTCAGTAAATGGTTAAATTGATAAATGTTAAAGTTAAGGGTGATATATGAATTTTTTTTCAAAATACACAAGTGGTTATAAAATATTCATTGTTGTCGGGGAATATTCGTTTGGTCGTGGAGTATTCTTTCTGTCGGGGAATATTCGTATGACGGCGCAACCATTTGTGGGTCCCATAACAGAATAACTGTCGGGTGAAGAAAACGACAAATTTGAGTTTTTACAAATAACGTCGTAGTTGTTACCGTTAACACTGTTGGAATACCCGGTGGTTAAAATACAGTAATACGCGTTATTGCACAGTAGCACAAGGCATTGCATAGTATTTTTGAAATTATTTATTCTTACGTAAGAAGGCACTATTCAATAATTGTTACAGTAATTACTGTACAATATTTTATTTTATTGATTCAATAATTGCTACGTTAAAATTTTATATTATTGTTGTTCAATAATTGTCACTACACAGTATTTCCCATTATCAAATCAATAATTCATATTATTTGAATAATATTATTAGATAACATTATTGGTAATGTCTAAAAAGTTCTGTCTAAGGAGAGGTTTGGTCACCTAATTGCACGCCAGTAAGGAGAAATTCTTATTGGAAAGCCCCCTCTTTCTTGGGAACGGCCTGGTTGTCATAAATGTGATTCTGTAATATTATTTGTGAATAATTAATTTTTGATTCATATGATAAGGAAATATTTATTTTATGTGGATATAAATGAGGGATATATTTTTGTAGTTAAAAATGAAGGAGTTAATGTTGAGGTGTTTTATCTGTATTTTTGTCGGAATGGAGGTATTAAAAATCAAATTAGGATTTTTAAGATATTTTGCGAGGGTTATAATTTTTAATCCGACCGTTGGATCGTGGTAATATTTGGATATGTTATACATATATAAGTTGAGTATATGTCCACAAATTTTGAACCGTTAAAAATGAACGTATGATTTGTTATGAATTTTACGAGATGGCTGGTTCAGAAATTGTTAAATTTTCGGAGTTAATCATTTTGGTGGAAAATTTTAGAATTGGTGGGCCCCACTCTTGGTTAGTGAAGAAATGTGCTGAGATTTTTATTCAAATGTGGTGGGTGGGAATAGTAGTAGGTAAAGCCATTAGGTTATAGGTTAAGTCTGATTCGGCGTGCTAATATTTTCCTATAAATAGAGGGCTAAGTTAGAATTGAAAAATACACCAGAATTCATAAGCTTTCTTTCTTTCTCTCTCTAGATTATTGAGTGTATTTTATGAGTATTTAGATACTCTGTGAGTTTCTATTCATCAGTGCAAGTTTCCTTCAGCCTTATACCGATCAGAAGTACTACTCTTTTTAGGTAAGGGATAGTAAGGGATTTTAAGGGTTGTTATATTTTTCAGTTTCGTAATTTTTCTGACCTTCAAAAATTCTGGAAAAATTTAAAATGATATTTTGATGAGTTTTCTTGATTATGTCCAAAAATGGTGATTTTTGGATGTATAGATTAAGAGTTATGAATTTTATTAGAAAAGGCTATTTTAAAAGTAACCGCTTATAACTTCTTGTGGTTAACCCCAAAATTGATGAAATTTTTATTGGGAGTACATGTATATGATAGGAGTATACTCTGTGAATTTCAGAATTTTTAGATAAAAGTACAATTTTTGATAAATGTCTAAATATTCGGCTGTTTTGGCCATATGAAAAATAGTAAATGACTTTTAAAAATTCTGAGAAAAATATATGTTCACTATGGGACTATATTATTCTAAATCCCAGAAAAAAAATATTTTTGGAACTGATTTGTTATTTTTCATGAAAATGGTCTAGTTATGAGTAAATGAATTAAATATGTTTTGTTAAGTAAGAAAATTAGAAAATAAGATTTTATGGCTTGAGAATCCTATATGAGGTATATGCAGATTTTTTATGAGGGTTTTTGGTTATTGGTGATGAAATCTTATGAGTTTGACATTTTAGGATGATTAAATGCATTATTTAGTAAAGTGTAAACAATTAAAATAAATTGTTTATAAGCTTAAGAAATATTATTCTTTCAATATCATTATACCGAAATATTGGTATGTATTTTATTTTGAAATTTTTACCTTTTTGTGTCGGGATTATTATTCATGAGTTACTATTCACGAGTTACTATTCATGAGTTACTATTCACGAGTTACTATTCATGGGTACTATTCACGACAAAATTGGTTTCTTTTTCAGACCAAATTATAGTTGATTTATAAATATTACTCTCGAGATTAAAACTATATGTTGATCATATTATTTTTATTATCATATATAACATTTTTATAACCCTAATGATGATATTTCTCTTTGACTTGAGTGTAAAGATGAGTATTTTTTTGGTATGATCATGACTGTGGGTTCTCTTTGGCCAGTAGTGCAAAGTTGAATTGTTGATTGGTATGATCATGACCATTGAATTTATAAGTGAATATCTTTAGCTTAAGTGCAAATGTGAATTGATCAATATGGTTATAATTATTGTTTATATAAATTCTGAAATGATTATATATTTCTTTGAGATATTAATATATTTGGCCTGTAGTGCAAATATGAACTGTTGATGAATATATTTGGTCGTATTGCAAATATGAACTGTTGAGGAATATCTTTGGCCTGTAGTGCAAAGATGTATTATTGATGAATATCTTTGGCCTGTAGTGCAAAGATGAATTGTTGATGAATATCTTTGGCCCGTAGTGCAAAGATGACATATTGTTGAATATCTTTGGCCAGTAGTGCAAAGATGAACAGATGTTGAGATGAACATGACCAACTGGTGATACAAATGAATATCTTTGGCCGTAGTGCAAAGATGAAGTTATTAGTATGATTATGAACAGGAAATGTGATTTGGTGTAACCATGATCTTTGATGTTTTAGGTAAAGATAGGTGATGAAAATTATCTTCGTCCTGGATGAGAAGAGGAATTTAGAACTACAGTTATGATTATGAGTTATTCATATGATTGTGGACCAGAATTGTTGATTGACGTTACATGGATAAAATATTATTGGTGGATTTTTAACATGGAGAAGATAATAGACTTTATAGTCTATTTGACTCTTCTAAAGGATTGCTCGTTCCGCTGCAACTATGGTTAAAATTTTTATCATTTACCATATGTTCTAAATCTCTGATTTATTATTGATGAAGGTTATTGATAATTTAATAATCTTTAGTCATGATATTCTTTACTGAGCTAGTTGTGCTCACCCTTTTGCTTCACAATTCCTTTCAGGTAATAAGAGTGTAGCTGGGTCGAGCGAGGGTAACGGAAAAATAGAACGGTGGTCTCTAGCTGTGGATGTTCTCCCGAAGAAGTATAAAAAAGTTCATTTAGTAGTTTTATTTGGTGAATCCAATAGGGTAAGGTGTACCCAACTTTGGAAGGGTGTTTTGCCACTATCATACAAGATGTCTAACGAAATACAACCTCGTATCATCATAAGACAGGGATGTGCTCATTCACTTGCTGAGTATATATACGAGCACTACCTATATAATCTTGGTGTTTGTTTGAAGTATAATTCTGAATTAGAGACAGTAGAGATAATGATATGTCAAGAGAAGACTCGCCATTGAGAAGAATATGATAGTAATCTTCTCGTTTTTTTTTGGGTCTATTGGGTCAACCAAGGATAATTCTGTGGCCATATGATATCTATCATAACCTAGACACATGGCCTCCCATGTACGAAAGTTTCCTTGAGCACTTCCCAAATATTCTAATTTTTAAAACAGTTTTTGACTATACCTTTATGTAAGGTGTCATTGTGAGGTGATGTCCACGGTTGGAACATGAGTCACATTTGGTATATATTTGTATCCAAACTCACAGCATATGTGTTGTTGTATTTTGCACGATAATTGTTGTAATAAAGTTGTAGTTATTTTCTATACCATGTATTTGGCGACTCAGAATAGGTTGGATGGAATGAACCTATTTTAGGGTTGTCACATTTGGTATCAGAGCTTAGGAATATGGTCTCTGGCGGGATCGGAGAATATAACTAGGAGGGGAGAGATGAGTAAATCCTTCGCTAGTGTGTCCTACCTAAGCTTATTTGTTGGTCAGTCATAATATCGGGATATTATGTGATATGTTAATTTGTTTAATTAACCCTTGTTTTATGGCAGTATTTGAGAATGACAGCTGAGAATGCTAACAATGGAGTGAATGAGACTGTGGGGATACCTCTAATCACTAACCGTGATAATGTGATGTCAGACGAAGAAGGAATTAGAGATATTCATGTGGTGAGTGAAGAATTGATAGTTGCACCCGAGATAGTCGCAGAGGTAACAGCTGAGACTGAGGAAGAAGAGGAAGAAGAAGTACCTGAGGAGAGTTTATTAGAGGTATTATATGATCAAAATGTAGAATTTCAAAATCGTATTCATGAGTTAGAAGAGCAGGCAGAAGAACGACAGGCGGTCGTGGAACAAAAGGATGTAACAATTCAAGCTTGTGTTACCCGATATGTGATGCTTGAACATAAGTATTCTTTGGCAGAGTATAAGATGATAAAAATGGAATCTGAGCTGAAAGAAGAAAAAACTGAACGAGTGAGAATAAGTGATGCATGGGCAAAATTCGCACGGCACGTGGATATTGTGGAAAGAGATGTTCGATCTAAGAAGGCTAAAATAGATGATATGAATTTCTCTTTTTGGAAAGCAATTGGGAGAACCCAACATCGAGTTTTGAATTACCCTGTACATAGTAGTCAACCTGAATCCGATATGGATCGAAGATTGATGATTCAGATCATGAATGAGGAGTACGAAGAGGCAGTTGAAGGAGGAATATGTCCTATAGAAAAGTATATTCCAACGGTAATGATGACACCAAATGCTGCTCCAGACAAGTCAAAGCCGAGTAGTTCGAGGGATGGCGGTTGTCATGACTTCCCAACAAATGAGGAACCCAAGTGAAGTTATCAAGGGAGATGAGCAATGGAGAAATCATGATGATCTGAGAGATAGAATCTGAAATGAAAGCAAGGTATTCTCAACTCTTCAAAATACCAGGTACGTAAATTTCGGGGACGAAATTTCATAAGGACGGGAGATTGTAAGACCCCAAATTTTATGAAATAAAAGTATTCAATTTTTCTTATAATTACTATTCAGTAAATGGTTAAATTGATAAATGTTAAAGTTAAGGGTGATATATGAATTTTTTTTCAAAATACACAAGTGGTTATAAAATATTCATTGTTGTCGGGGAATATTCGTTTGGTCGTGGAGTATTCTTTCTGTCGGGGAATATTCGTATGACGGTGCAACCATTTGTGGGTCCCATAACAGAATAACTGTCGGGTGAAGAAAACGACAAATTTGAGTTTTTACAAATAACGTCGTAGTTGTTACCGTTAACACTGTTGGAATACCCGGTGGTTAAAATACAGTAATACGCGTTATTGCACAGTAGCACAAGGCATTGCATAGTATTTTTGAAATTATTTATTCTTACGTAAGAAGGCACTATTCAATAATTGTTACAGTTAATTACTGTACAATATTTTATTTTATTGATTCAATAATTGCTACGTTAAAATTTTATATTATTGTTGTTCAATAATTGTCACTACACAGTATTTCCCATTATCAAATCAATAATTCATATTATTTGAATAATATTATTAGATAACATTATTGGTAATGTCTAAAAAGTTCTGTCTAAGGAGAGGTTTGGTCACCTAATTGCACGCCAGTAAGGAGAAATTCTTATTGGAAATCCCCCTCTTTCTTGGGAACGGCCTGGTTGTCATAAATGTGATTCTGTAATATTATTTGTGAATAATTAATTTTTGATTCATATGATAAGGAAATATTTATTTTATGTGGATATAAATGAGGGATATATTTTTGTAGTTAAAAATGAAGGAGTTAATGTTGAGGTGTTTTATCTGTATTTTTGTCGGAATGGAGGTATTAAAAATCAAATTAGGATTTTTAAGATATTTTGCGAGGGTTATAATTTTTAATCCGACCGTTGGATCGTGGTAATATTTGGATATGTTATACATATATAAGTTGAGTATATGTCCACAAATTTTGAACCGTTAAAAATGAACGTATGATTTGTTATGAATTTTACGAGATGACTGGTTCAGAAATTGTTAAATTTTCGGAATTAATCATTTTGGTGGAAAATTTTAGAATTGGTGGGGCCCACTCTTGGTTAGTGAAGAAATGTGCTGAGATTTTTATTCAAATGTGGTGGGTGGGAATAGTAGCAGGTAAAGCCATTAGGTTATAGGTTAAGTCTGATTCGGCGTGCTAATATTTTCCTATAAATAGAGGGCTAAGTTAGAATTGAAAAATACACCAGAATTTATAAGCTTTCTCTCTTTCTCTCTCTAGATTATTGAGTGTATTTTGTGAGTATTTAGATACTCTGTGAGTTTCTATTCATCAGTGCAAGTTTCCTTCAGCCTTATACCGATCAGAAGTACTACTCTTTTTAGGTAAGGGATAGTAAGGGATTTTAAGGGTTGTTATATTTTTCAGTTTCGTAATTTTTCTGACCTTCAAAAATTCTGGAAAAATTTGAAATGATATTTTGATGAGTTTTCTTGATTGTGTCCAAAAATGGTGATTTTTGGATGTATAGATTAAGAGTTATGAATTTTATTAGAAAAGGCTATTTTAAAAGTAACCGCTTATAACTCCTTGTGGTTAACCCCAAAATTGATGAAATTTTTATTGGGAGTACATGTATATGATAGGAGTATACTCTGCGAATTTCAGAATTTTTAGATAAAAGTACAATTTTTGATAAATGTCTAAATATTCGGCTGTTTTGGCCATATGAAAAATAGTAAATGACTTTTAAAAATTCTGAGAAAAATATATGTTCACTATGGGACTATATTATTCTAAATCCCAGAAAAAAAATATTTTTGGAACTGATTTGTTATTTTTCATGAAAATGGTCTAGTTATGAGTAAATGAATTAAATATGTTTTGTTAAGTAAGAAAATTAGAAAATAAGATTTTATGGCTTGGCTTGAGAATCCTATATGAGGTATATGTAGATTTTTTATGAGGGTTTTTGGTTATTGGTGATGAAATCTTATGAGTTTGGCATTTTAGGATGATTAAATGCATTATTTAGTAAAATGTAAACAATTAAAATAAATTGTTTATAAGCTTAAGAAATATTATTCTTTCAATATCATTATACCGAAATATTGGTATGTATTTTATTGTGAAATTTTTACCTTTTTGTGTCGGGATTATTATTCATGAGTTACTATTCACGAGTTACTATTCATGAGTTACTATTCACGAGTTACTATTCATGGGTACTATTCACGATAAAATTGGTTTCTTTTTCAGACCAAATTATAGTTGATTTATAAATATTACTCTCGAGATTAAAACTATATGTTGATCATATTATTTTTATTATCATATATAACATTTTTATAACCCTAATGATGATATTTCTCTTTGACTTGAGTGTAAAGATGAGTATATTTTTGGTATGATCATGACTGTGGGTTCTCTTTAGCCAGTAGTGCAAAGTTGAATTGTTGATTGGTATGATCATGACCATTGAATTTATAAGTGAATATCTTTAACTTAAGTGCAAATGTGAATTGATCAATATGGTTATAATTATTGTTTATATAAATTCTGAAATGATTATATATTTCTTTGAGATATTAATATATTTGGCCTGTAGTGCAAATATGAACTGTTGATGAATATATTTGGTCGTATTGCAAATATGAACTGTTGAGGAATATCTTTGGCCTGTAGTGCAAAGATGTATTATTGATGAATATCTTTGGCCTGTAGTGCAAAGATGAATTGTTGATGAATATCTTTGGCCCGTAGTGCAAAGATGACATATTGTTGAATATCTTTGGCCAGTAGTGCAAAGATGAACAGATGTTGAGATGAACATGACCAACTGGTGATACAAATGAATATCTTTGGCCGTAGTGCAAAGATGAAGTTATTAGTATGATTATGAACAGGAAATGTGATTTGGTGTAACCATGATCTTTGATGTTTTAGGTAAAGATAGGTGATGAAAATTATCTTCGTCCTGGATGAGAAGAGGAATTTAGAACTACAGTTATGATTATGAGTTATTCATATGATTGTGGACCAGAATTGTTGATTGACGTTACATGGATAAAATATTATTGGTAGATTTTTAACATGGAGAAGATAATAGACTTTATAGTCTATTTGACTCTTCTAATGGATTGCTCGTTCCGCTGCAACTATGGTTAAAATTTTTATCATTTACCATATGTTCTAAATCTCTGATTTATTATTGATGAAGGCTATTGATAATTTAATAATCTTTAGTCATGATATTCTTTACTGAGCTAGTTGTGCTCACCCTTTTGCTTCACAATTCTTTTCAGGTAATAAGAGTGTAGCTGGGTCGAGCGAGGGTAACGGAAAAATAGAACGGTGGTCTCTAGCTGTGGATGTTCTCCCGAAGAAGTATAAAAAAGTTCATTTAGTAGTTTTATTTGGTGAATCCAATAGGGTAAGGTGTACCCAACTTTGGAAGGGTGTTTTGCCACTATCATACAAGATGTCTAACGAAATACAACCTCGTATCATCATAAGACAGGGATGTGCTCATTCACTTGCTGAGTATATATACGAGCACTACCTATATAATCTTGGTGTTTGTTTGAAGTATAATTCTGAATTAGAGACAGTAGAGATAATGATATGTGAAGAGAAGACTCACCATTGAGAAGAATATGATAGTAATCTTCTCGTTTTTTTTGGGTCTATTGGGTCAACCAAGGATAATTCTGTGGCCATATGATATCTATCATAACCTAGACACATGGCCTCCCATGTACGAAAATTTCCTTGAGCACTTCCCAAATATTCTAATTTTTAAAACAGTTTTTGACTATACCTTTATGTAAGGTGTCATTGTGAGGTGATGTCCACGGTTGGAACATGAGTTACATTTGGTATATATTTGTATCCAAACTCACAGCATATGTGTTGTTGTATTTTGCACGACAATTGTTGTAATAAAGTTGTAGTTATTTTCTGTACCATGTATTTGGCGACTCAAAATAGGTTGGATGGAATGAACCTATTTTGGGGTTGTCACAAAACAACATTATATATAGTAGGGAAATATATTTTTGATCACTTCCCTTTTAGTTATGTCTTGTTGCTTGCTTGATATTTTGCCTGTTTCTTCAGGGCTTGTGATCTTGATGTATTTTGAATTCATCTTTGACGGATGAACATTAAGTTATCTCTGGATAGTTCAGAAAGGATCATTGATCTGTGTGTATTCCCTACCATCTTTGGTGTCTCGGGACTGGTTTCTGTATGTAGATGTGGAGAGGAATGTGACTTTCCTCTCTGAGATTGACCGCACCACAGATGGTCCCCAATATTTCTATTTAAGAGGAGCCCAGTTTGTTCCATCTCTTATAGATTGGTGTTTCTCTTTGAGGAATCAACCACAGCTTAGATGGTCACCGAGTCTCCCGCTTACATAGGGAGGTCAGGTAATTCCATCCCTTTGGTCTGAAGCAGATGAAATGTAGTGTATTGAAGGATGATCCTAGTACCGTTGACAAGTGTTTGTGTTTTGGTAGGGGATAAGACCGAACCATGAATGACTGCCTACGTACTCCTATTGAAGAGGAGATCAGGTCTGCGTAGTTCGAACCTGGTGTAAGAGGTTCAATGTTAAATGTGAAAGGTGTAAATGGGTGTAGAACCTTTATTGGTGAAGAAGGGTGTACAAATATTTTTATTGTTTTTGTTTTGTATTATTATTACGACCAGGCCATATAAAATATGGTTTCCTACGTATTCCCGGGTATCGGGGAGATCAGGTCGATGTAGTTCGCCCCATGTTCAGGACGATTTGTAGTCGAAAAAGTTTGATCCCATGTTCAGGACAAACTGCGGAGGAGAAAGTTTGATCCCATGTTTAAGACAAGCTGCGGGTGTTGAAAAGTTTGATCCCATGTTCAGAAAAAACTGCAGGTGTGAAAGGTTCAATCCCTGGTGAGATAACCAAAATTGTGTAAGATGTGTAATGAAGTGAAACTAGGTTGCTGGCTTGAAAAGTGTATTTTTCCCTGATGGGGCAGATGGGTAAAAAGGAAAGGTTGTGTGTAGTAAGGGTTAAAGAACTGGAATGACTAGTGATTTTATGATCCAAAATCAGGATGTTTGCTTGATGGTAACCTCAGACATAATATCGTTTCACGGTGTCCGAATTGATGAGTTACAGAAATTCATCGCCGTCCATTTCCTGTAATCTGAGAGTGCTTCCTGTCAATACCTCCTTGACAACAAATGGGCCTTCCCAGTTTGGAGCTAATTTTCTGTTACACTGATCTTGGTTGTCAATGATCTTTTTCAAAACCAAGTCATGTTGTTTAAACTGCCGTAGCCAGACTTTTCTGTCGTAGGATTTGGTGATCCTTTGTTGATATAACTGACCATGGAAGATAGCCGCGGTTCGCCTTTCATCTATTAGAGACAGTTGGTGATACCTGTCTTGTACCCATTGGTCTTCATCCAGCTGAGTGCCTATCAACACTATGAGAGATTCCATTTCCACCTCAATGGGTAGGACTGCTTCCATCCCATAAATTAATGAGTAGGGGGTTGCCCCAGTGGAAGTGCGCACTGATGTTCTGTATGCTAATAAAGTCAAAGGTAACAAGTCAGGCCATCCTTTATGATTGGAAAACATCTTTTGCATAATCTTCTTGATATTTTTATTAGCTGCTTCAACAGCACCATTCATCTTTAGACGGTAGATGACGGAGTTAAGGTGTTTGATGTGGAATTTACTGTATAACTCCTCCATTATTTTGTTGTTGAGGTTCTTAGCATTGTCTGACACAACGACCTCTGGCTGTCCATATCGATAAATGACATTGTTTCTGATGAAAGCAATGATGACTTCTTTGGTAACCTTGGGAAAGGAGTCTGCTTCTACCCATTTGGTGAAGTAGTCGATCGTGGTGAATATAAAGCGATGTCCATTACTTGCTTTGGGCTCGATGGGCCCGATCACGACCATTCTCCACATTGAGAAGGGCTAGGGCGAACTCATATTGTGGAGTTCCCTCAGAGGGGCGTGGATGGCATTTCCATGAACTTGGCATTGGTAGCACCTCATGACGTGATCATCACAGTTAGCCTTGAGGGTAAGCCAGTAATGTCCTGTTCTGAGGATCTTCTTAATAAGTAAGGGCCCCGCTCATGTGTGGGCCACATACTCCATGATGGACCTTATCCGCGAGCCTCTGAGCTTGGTCCTTGTCCAGACATCTGAGGAGACCTAGTTCTGCGTCTCGTTTATAGAGTGTATCTCCGCTAAGGTAGAATTTCATAGCAAGTCGATGGATTCGCCTTTTCTCAGTCGGGCTCTCCTCAGCAGGTGTAGATTCATCTCGTAAGTACTCCTTGATGTGCTGATACCAAGGATGCTGGATGAGAGATAGCTCATCCGATACTTCTCCAACATAGTTCCCATAGGTTGGTGCCTTTTGAGGGCAAATGTGTTCTTGGCATGTGTTCATTGTCAGGTATGTGAATCAAGGAGGCCAAAGTTGCTAGCGCATCTACAAAATCATTCCTATTACGAGGAATGTGTAGAAAGGAGATCTCTTCAAACTTCGAAGCCATCTGTAAAACTTGCCGATGGTAAGGCAGCAAATGTAGCTCTTTGGTTTGATAGATTCTCGTGGATTGTTTGACTACCAATTCTGAATCCCCAAAGATAGTTAACCGCCCGATGCCCATTGTGTGAGACCCCAGATTTTATGAATAAATATTTAATTTTCTCGAAATAATTATGGTGTGGATTTGATATAATATTATAGTTGTGGGTATTATTTATAAATTTTGCAAAGTAAGCAAGTTGTTTTAAAATATTCGTTTGGTCGGGGAATATTCTTTTTGTCGGAGAATATTCGTAACGACGCACAATCATTGGTGGACCCCACAACAGAAGTATAGTCGTAGTTAGAAAACAATAAAATTATCTTTCTATAAAAATAACGGCTGAGGTGTTACCGTTAAAACCGTTAAAACTGTTGAACTACCCGGTAGTAAAAGTACAGTAATACGCGTGGTTGCATAGTAGCACACGGTATTGATTATTGATGCTTACGTGAGAAGTCACTCAGCAATACTCAATTATTGCTACAGTAA
The DNA here is from genome assembly GCA_016801055.1 of Panax notoginseng. NCBI lineage: Eukaryota > Viridiplantae > Streptophyta > Magnoliopsida > Apiales > Araliaceae > Panax > Panax notoginseng. The sequence continues at coordinate 143,928,759 of CM029014.1, read as the reverse complement.
TTGCTGCATCATATCTCTTAAATTATTGTCATAGTATCATCTGTATAATATGTTATATTATTAAATCAATAATTGAGACGTTGTGGTAAGTTTGGTTATTTTTATGGGGGGCCATATGTCATCATCTAAGAGTCTATTCGTCAATAGTAATTACCGTCGTCAATAGTAATTACCGTCGTCAATAGTAATTACCGTCGTCAATAGTATTTACCTTGGTCAATAGTATTTACCTTGGTCAATAGTAATTACCTTCGTCAATAGTATTTACCTTGGTCAATAGTATTTACCTTGGTCAATAGTAATTACCTTCGTCAATAGTATTTACCTTGGTCAATAGTAGTTGTCCCTTCAATATTACCAAGAGTCATTTGACCCTTCGTTAAGACCAAGAGTCATTTGACCCTTCGTTAAGACCAAGAGCCACCCTCAGTTTTTCTATAAATAGAGGCCTAGGGCTTCATTATTTTTCACGAATTCATTCAAGCTATAGAGAGAGAAAGTATAGAGAGAATAAGAGAGAGAGAATAAAAGTATTCTGCTACTTCACTTTTCCAATATCCAGTTCTTTTAAGGTAGGGAATTTTATTTCTTTTATATTCATGAAGAGAACTCCTGTTATTCCATTCTTTATTATTCTGTTGGAATAACCTGTATACGCGGTCTACCGTATACTTGGTGGCATTCTCCTATTATTCTGTTGGAAATCCTGTCTGTGTGTTTTACACCGGACCTGGTTCCATTATTTATTATTCTGTCGGAATATCCTGTCTGTGCGTTTACGCCGGACCTGGTTCCATTATTTATTATTCTGTCGGAATATCCTGTCTGTGCGTTTACGCCGGACCTGGTTCCATTATTTATTATTCTGTTGTAATAACCTGTCTGTGCGGTCTATCACATGCATGGTGATTTCTTTTGTTATTCCATTCTTTATTATACTCAGTTGGTTAAGTTTTGACTTCTATACTCCATGAAATTTATGGAATATCCTTGATAATTGCGTTTCATCCAGTATCTTTTCATGAAAATATTCTTCTAAGTATTCTTGATTTTACTCCACAAAGCAGTATCATGTTGACAATTTGGACGTTGTTAATTCTTGGATAAATTAATTCTTGAACTTGTTTTATTGAATTCTTATATCATTGTCATCATCCTCGTGTTTATAAAATGTTGAAAGTCATCTGTGGCATGTAGTGCATAGATGGACTTGGTATGATTATGACCAGAGATTATTCGGTATAATCATGACCGTAATATTACAAATGATGTGGTAAAAGTCATCATTGGCCGTAGTGCATTGATGGACAGTTGTTGGCATGATCATGACCATTAATGAATACACGAATATCCTTGGCCGTAGTGTAGGGGTGATTCAATGATGTGAATTATTTTATTAAGCTGAGTCCCAGCGATCACAGTGTTGAAAAACCTTTTAAATCATAAAAGATAGTAGAGTTTATTTTCTACTTGACTCTTTTAATGGATTGCTTGTTCCGCTGCAGTTAAACTTGATGTCTATTATATTTTATCAGTTTAACATTGTTGAAGGCTAATGATAATTTATTCTGTATTATCTTAGTCATAATATTTCTTACTGGGCTAGTTGAGCTCACCCTTTCTTTCACTGTTCTCTTCAGGAAATGAGAACGTAGCTGGGGCAAGTCGGGGAACGGAGTGATGGTCCGAATGATAGTATTAGTTAGTAGTCCTCACTATTCTATGTAATAGTATGTTAATAAATGTAATGAGGACTCCTTTTGAGTATGAATACTCTCTAGAAGATAATATTTGTATTCAAACTCACAGTTTATGTTTTGTCGTATTGTACACGACAGTTGTATTAGTAAGTTGTATTTGTATTCTGTACTATGTATCTGATGACCCAAGATGGGTGATGTATACCTGATTTTGGGGGCGTCACAGTTGGTATCAAAGCTTAGGGATATGATCCCTGGCTAGGATGTGAGAATAGAACTAGGAGGGGAGAGATGGGGAATTCCTTCGCTAGTATGACCTACCTAAGTTTATTTGGTATTTAATTGGTCGATCAAAGTATATGGATAATATGTTATATGTTAATTAACCCTTGTTTTGTTGCAGTATTTGCAAATGGCATCCGAAAATGTTGAGATAAACAATGAAGCACATGAGACCATTGAATCACCAACGATCAATGCTCAGGGTAATGTGCAACCAGAGGACAATAATCCTCATGAAAATAATAAGCCCGATGAAATGGTGAATGATGGGATGGTCAGAGACTTTATGCAATTCATGCAACAACAAAATAACTCTCGGACGGTCACCGCTAAGCAGTTCAAGGAGCAATTCATGCAACAACGGGCGAGAGCGGCTCCTATCCAAAATGAAGGAGGAAACAATGACAACCCACGGTTGGTCACCGCTAAGCAATTCAAGGAGCTAGGACCACCGGAGTTTTTGGGAAAGCCAGAACCACTTAAGGCGGAGACGTGGTTAAAGCAGATCACCAAGATATTTAATGTTCTGGGATGCTCCGAGGAGCAAAAGGTTCCCTTTGCCACTTTTATGTTGCGTGAAGAGGCAGATTACTGGTGGGAATCTGTAAAACGTACCCAGCCTGACGCACTCAAGATGTCTTGGGAGAAGTTCCAAGAACTGTTCAATGACAAGTACTTTCCCGAAAGTATTCGTCACATGAAGGAGGTGGAATTTATCAAGTTGGAGCAAAACAACATGACCGTGTCGCAGTACGAAGCCAAGTTTGCCGAGTTGTCCCGATTTGCATCCCACTTGGTGGATAATGAAGAGAGAATGACGCGGATGTTTTTAAGAGGTTTGAAACCGGAGATACGTCAATATCTTATTTCTCATAAACTGTGTTTATATTCAGATATTGTGAATAGGGCTCAGTTAGTGGAGCACGATAACGAGTCAACGCAACCAAAAGAGAGCAGTCAGAAAAATGATAATACTGGTGATAACAGTCATCAAAGCGGTGACAATAAGCATGGAGGGAATCAACATGCCAGAAATGGTAACCACTTCAATGGTAATCATGGTCAAAATAATAAGAATGGACATTTCAAGAAGAGGAAATTCAACAATGATGGAAAGACGTCAGCACCAGCACCCGTTGTTAAGGAAGGAGAACGACTGCCTATCATATGCTTCAAATGCGGAGGGGAGGGACACATCAGTCCAAATTGCGCGATGCCATCCAAAGCATGCTATAATTGTGGAAGAGAAGGTCACTTAGCCCGATTTTGTCGTTCACCGAAGACAAGTTTAGATAGGATGGAGGCACCAAAGACCGTCCCAGAAAAGCCAAAGCCAGTAGTTTAAGAGAGAGCGTTTTTTTCGTGACGAGGAACCTGAATAAAATTATCACGGGTATGTTAGTCTTGCGAAGTCTATACTGTGTTAGATACCGGTTCTACTCACTCTTTTATTTCACCTAGTTGTGTTCAATATTTGAACTTAACTCCGGAGAAGTTAGACTTTGATTTCTCTGTTGAAATTCCGTTGGGAGAAACCTTTGTTACCTCCACTATTTATAAATCTTGTTCAAATCAACACTTTCACGTTACCTGTTGATCTTATCTCTTTGAAAATACTTGCATTGATGTGATTTTTGGAAACGATTGGTTAACTGCTTATCATGCTTTTCGTAAGGTTGTTAGCTTTCATATTACTAACCAACCTATTATGCGAATTCAAGTAACCAAACCACTAAAGTCAATCATTGTCATATCAAGCCATAAATAAAAATCCCTGTTCCTTTCGTTGTTGACTTCCTGGTGTGGAATGCACCGAAGCTAGACTTTCCGTAAGAGACGTTGTAAATGACGATGACAAGTTGATAGGTATCAATGTGACGTGTTATCCAAGTCTTGGATGAGAGTCACAGTTTTGAACGATATTTCTATTGTTAATAAATTTTTTGACGTATTCTTGAAGACTTCTTAGCCTACCCCAGAGCGTAAAATTGAATTTTATATTGACCCCAGTACAAAACCCATTTCTTAAACCCTCAAATATTTTTTCAACTAAAACGAACGTATTATGCGCCAAAGACGTTGGCTCGAGCTGTTGAAGATTACGATCGTACCATTCAATAACATCGTGGAAAAGCGAACGTGGTAGCTGACGCATTGTGTAGAAGATCGTATACGGTTACAAGTGCGAATATACGAACCCACGTGAAGATAACGAATATACGATTAAAATCGACTTTAATAGATAAAGTTAAAGCCGCTCAAGCTACCTACTCGGAGCTGATAAATGTGAAGAAGAAGGTTCAAGAGGGCGTTATTCTAGAAGCAAGAATCGACGAAGAGAGGAAATCTCAACTCTCGATTTAATTGGCCCATTTGAAATCCTCGATGAAGTAGGAACTGTGGCCTATATACTCATTTTACCGCTAAGTATGTTGCGTGTTCAGAATATTTTTTTTACGTATCGATGTTACGTAAATATGTGGACGACCCGAACCACATTATTAATTTAGAACCGGACGAGATAGCGAAAGATTTAACGTATGAGGAGATACGTGTTAACATCTTGGATAAGAAGGATCATATTTGATGCTTAAAGGTTATACCTCAAGAGTTAGAATTTAAAGTGAAGTCAAGGTATCCTCACATGTTCGGCATACCAAGTACGTACGTAAATTTCGAGGGCAAAATTCCATAAGAAGGGGAGATTGTGAGACCCCAGATTTTATGAATAAATATTTAATTTTCTCGAAATAATTATGGTGTGGATTTGATATAATATTATAGTTGTGGGTATTATTTATAAATTTTGCAAAGTAAGCAAGTTGTTTTAAAATATTCGTTTGGTCGGGAAATATTCTTTTTGTCGGAGAATATTCGTACGACGGCACAATCATTGGTGGACCCCACAACAGAAGTATAGTCGTAGTTAGAAAACGATAAAATTATCTTTCTATAAAAATAACGGCTGAGGTGTTACCGTTAAAATCGTTAAAACTGTTGAACTATCCGGTAGTAAAAGTACAGTAATACGCGTGGTTGCATAGTAGCACACAGTATTGATTATTGATGCTTACGTGAGAAGTCACTCAGCTATACTCAATTATTGCTACAGTAATTGCTGCATCATATCTCTTAAATTATTGTCATAGTATCATCTGTATAATATGTTATATTATTAAATCAATAATTGAGACGTTGTGGTAAGTTTGGTTATTTTTATGGGGGGCCATATGTCATCATCTAAGAGTCTATTCGTCAATAGTAATTACCGTCGTCAATAGTAATTACCGTCGTCAATAGTAATTACCGTCGTCAATAGTATTTACCTTGGTCAATAGTATTTACCTTGGTCAATAGTAATTACCTTCGTCAATAGTATTTACCTTGGTCAATAGTATTTACCTTGGTCAATAGTAATTACATTCGTCAATAGTATTTACCTTGGTCAATAGTAATTACTTTCGTCAATAGTAGTTGTCCCTTCAATATTACCAAGAGTCATTTTACCATTCGTTAAGACCAAGAGTCATTTGACCCTTCGTTAAGACCAAGAGCCACCCTCAGTTTTTCTATAAATAGAGGCCTAGGGCTTTATTATTTTTCACGAATTCATTCAAGCTATAGAGAGAGAAAGTATAGAGAGAATAAGAGAGAGAGAATAAAAGTATTCTGCTACTTCACTTTTCCAATATCCAGTTCTTTTAAGGTAGGGAATTTTATTTCTTTTATATTCATGAAGAGAACTCCTGTTATTCCATTCTTTATTATTCTGTTGGAATAACCTGTATACGCGGTCTACCGTATACTTGGTGGCATTCTCCTATTATTCTGTTGGAAATCCTGTCTGTGTGTTTTACACCGGACCTGGTTCCATTATTTATTATTCTGTCGGAATATCCTGTCTGTGCGTTTACGCCGGACCTGGTTCCATTATTTATTATTCTGTCGGAATATCCTGTCTGTGCGTTTACGCCGGACCTGGTTCCATTATTTATTATTCTGTTGTAATAACCTGTCTGTGCGGTCTATCACATGCATGGTAATTTCTTTTGTTATTCCATTCTTTATTATACTCAGTTGGTTAAGTTTTGACTTCTATACTCCATGAAATTTATGGAATATCCTTGATAATTGCGTTTCATCCAGTATCTTTTCATGAAAATATTCTTCTAAGTATTCTTGAATTTTACTCCACAAAGCAGTATCATGTTGACAATTTGGACGTTGTTAATTCTTGGATAAATTAATTCTTGAACTTGTTTTATTGAATTCTTATATCATTGTCATCATCCTCGTGTTTATAAAATGTTGAAAGTCATCTGTGGCATGTAGTGCATAGATGGACTTGGTATGATTATGACCAGAGATTATTCGGTATAATCATGACCGTAATATTACAAATGATGTGGTAAAAGTCATCATTGGCCCGTAGTGCATTGATGGACAGTTGTTGGCATGATCATGACCATTAATGAATACACGAATATCCTTGGCCGTAGTGTAGGGGTGATTCAATGATGTGAATTATTTTATTAAGCTGAGTCCCAGCGATCCCAGTGTTGAAAAACCTTTTAAATCATAAAAGATAGTAGAGTTTATTTTCTACTTGACTCTTTTAATGGATTGCTTGTTCCGCTGCAGTTAAACTTGATGTCTATTATATTTTATCAGTTTAACATTGTTGAAGGCTAATGATAATTTATTATGTATTATCTTAGTCATAATATTTCTTACTGGGCTAGTTGAGCTCACCCTTTCTTTCATTATTCTCTTCAGGAAATGAGAACGTAGCTGGGGCAAGTCGGGGAACGGAGTGATGGTCCGAATGATAGTATTAGTTAGTAGTCCTCACTATTCTATGTAATAGTGTGTTAATAAATGTAATGAGGACTCCTTTTGAGTATGAATACTCTCTAGAAGATAATATTTGTATTCAAACTCACAGTTTATGTTTTGTCGTATTGTACACGACAGTTGTATTAGTAAGTTGTATTTGTATTCTGTACTATGTATCTGATGACCCAAGATGGGTGATGTATACCTGATTTTGGGGGCGTCACACATTGAACGGGCAAGTTTTAGCCCCATGATATAGTCTTCATACTCAGCTGCATTGTTGGTGTTGACAAACTACAATTTGACGATGATGGGATACTGCTCCCCCATACCAGATACGAGAACTGCTCTAGCTCCAGAGCCTTCCATATTAACAACTCAATTGAAATACATTTTCCATGTATGACATGTATCGTACTGATGGTGTTGCTGAACTGCCATTACCCCTTAATTGGGGAAGTACATTTCTAAGGGTTTGAAGTCCCCTGAAGGTGCGGCTGCCAGTTGATCAGTAATTCCTTGACCTTTGATGGACTTTTGCGTCACGTAGACGATGTCAAATTGTTGTAGGATCAACTACCATCTGGACAACTGACAATTTAACATGAGTTTACACTGAATACGTACTTGAAAGGATCTAATCAGGATATGAGATGGGTTGTGTGACCGTGGAGGTAATGCTGTAACCTCATGGAATCCCACGCTAAAGCACAATAAGTCTTCTAAATCATAGTGTACTTATGTTCACTGCTGCTGAATCTTTTGCTGATGTAGTAGATAGCTCGTTCTCGACCTCTATCGTCTTGTTGTCCCAGTATGCAGCCCATGGCATTGTCGTTGATTGAAAGGTACATAAATAGGGGAACATCATCCCTGGGAGGTACCCAAATGGGAGCTTTGACCAGTTGCTCTTTGATTGTAAGGAAGACTTTTTGACACTCATCGTTCCATTTCATGGATGAGTTCTTCCTTAACAACTTGAAGATGGGCTCACAAGTTGCTGTGAGTTGAGAAATAAACCTGCTAATGAAGTTGATTCTTCCCAAAAATCCCCATATTTCCTTCTCTGTCTGAGGAATGGGCATTTCCATAATGACATGGATTTTGGTGGGATCTAGCTCAATCCCTATGTGGTTGACTAGGAATCCTAATAACTTGCCTGATTTAAAGCCAAAGGCGCACTTGCCTGGATTTAACTTCAAGTTGTACTTATGCAACCTGTTGAAGAGCTTTCTGAGATGGTCTAAGTGGTCTTCCTCCCTTCGGGACTTGGCAATGATGTCATCCACGTAGATCTCTATCTCTTTATGCATTAAGTCATGGAAAAGAGCCATCATAGCTCGCTGATAGGTGGCTCCGGCATTGATGAGGCTGAAAGACAACCGTCTACAATAAAAAGTTTCCCAAGGAGTGATGAAAGCAGTTTTCTCACGATCCTCCTTAGCAACCATGATCTGGCGATACCTTGCGAAGCAATTCACAAAGGAGTATATGTCGTATTGAGCAGTATTGTCAATGAGAATGTGGATAAATGGCATGGGAAAGCTATCTTTAAGGCAGGCTTCATTCAGATCCTGGTAATCCATGCAAACTCGCACCTTTCCCCCAGGTTTAGGTACGTGAACTATGTTGGATATCCATTCAGGATATTAGGACACCATGATAATGCCAACTTGAAATTATTTCACAATTTCTTCTTTAACCTTTAAACTCCACTCAGGTTTCAATCGCCTGAGCTTCTGTTTGACTGGCTTGAATCCCTCTTTAATGGGAAGGCGATGAAGGATAAAGTCAGTGGAAAAATCCACCATGTCTTCATGAGACCATGTAAACACATCCTGGAATTGGGTTAGTAGTGTAACCATGTCATTCCTCTAGTTTAGAGTGAGGTCTGAACCAATCTGGATTAACTTAGGGCTTTCTAAGGTTTCGAGATTGAAGGAGATGGTTTGATCAAGGTTGGGTTTAGGTTTGTCTTCGACCCATTCTTTGGTCTCTTGAGATATCTCAATGTCCTCTTGTATTTCCATCAAGTTTGAGTCCAACTTTTCATCAAAGTTACAATCCTTGTGGAGAAGGGGCATCTTATCAGCAAGTACATGCACATCTAGGTTCAGAGTCTTGAAACAAAATATGCTTTCACTTATTATATGAAACCGTTTAATTATACAAAGTGTTAGCATGTACTAACAAAACAACTGCTAATATTGTACAGAAAAGTAAGCAGTTAATGATATCTACAGGGCAGAAAGAGTTTATGCCCGTTTTACCCTTATCGACCAATGCAAGGAATGCTGCTCCAATTGTAGAGGGCAAAGTCCTGGTGGACTCCAGTGATGGAGGGGCTGTCATCATCCTCCTTTTCCTGAATGATGACCATTATGTCTTGACAATCATCGTCAGGGGTGTATCTGTTTGTATGCTCATCATGGACAATGATGCATATGTTGGACATCATCCTGGCGAGGTCTTGCTTACGTCTTTGTTCCTCTTCTTCCACTTTGGGATCAGGAACTAGGACCTCTTTCTGTAAAGCCCCTAAATCTGGGTACTTGAAACCCGAACTCGGTGCTTCACGATACCATTTCTATGAATGAAATAATAATACTAATACTAATAATAATAATAATAATAATAATAATAATAATAATAATAATAATATAAAGATCAACTTAATTTATATGATTATCAGAGTCCATCTCCCAAGTACGTAACCTTTAATACATTTCTTACATAACATAATAGATAATATATATATCATTGTCTTAATAATAATATCAAACTATTACATAACTACCACAAATCTTATTTAGTTAGCTTTCCTTTTCCTTTGTTTTTGCATGAGCTTTCTGGTTCTTCACACTTGGCTGAAAATATCTAAATTAAGCAAGGATGAGTATTTTAGTGCCCAAAAATATATATATATATATATATATATATATATATATATATTATATATATATATATATAAGTTGAAAGAATTTAAATATTTTCTTTATACTATACTTTTATAACAGATCAATACGTGTAAAGTAATCTGTACCGATAATAATAACATAACAACCCTCTTTCAAATTTTTTGAAACTACGTAATGACTATAACTAGGGTTAAGGTGGCATACTATGAACATTATTTTCATTTTCGAAAAGGTTAAGCAGAAATTCATCTGCAAACCGTCATAACTTACGGGCACGGGAGTGATCAGCCCGTTGTACCCTACATTGATCAACACTACAAGCAAGAACGAGGGTATCGTTTACTCTGTCCGCGTTGGGCGCATAAAAGTTTTCCCGTGTAGAGATGTTCATACTTGTCTGGGTTCCAAATCAAAGGCTTTATCTTATTCAACAATAATCTATAATTTAACATATATATATTATATATATATATATATATATATATATATATATATATATATATATATATATATATATATATACGGGTATTTGACAAAGGTGTATCAACATGTGATTAATAAAACGATTATCCAAGTGGGGACACTTGTATAACCATTTATAGAAATTAACGAACAGAATATATATATATATATATATATATATATATATATATATATATATATATATATATATATTATATATATATCTGAATTACCATATACTAACATGTTGATAATCAATGAGCGTATATAATATAGGGTTATTAATCTGTACAGTAATAATATAATTCAGAAACACTCTTACTCTTGTCTATTGCATAAAGAAAATACAAAGGTAAGATACTTGTCTAGTACACTGCTTACAATTTGCAACTTAGTTCTATCTTTTATCTCACGATTTACCATTAATCAGACCATTTTACTGATTAGAATAACATATTTCAACACATAGCACTGCTTATTGCAGTCAACACATACCCTAATCACATTGTCATGTAAGTTTAACAACCATTAAATCACAAATAACATTTATCAAGTTAACCTATCTAAATCCAGATCAATTTTTGAAATGTCTCGGTGTACCGACAGCTTTATCGGGTATTTATCGAGTCTAAAACTCTATCCTGTAACTTAGTATTAGTCATATTATTTTTAAATGACTAAATATAATTTTAAAACATTTATTATAATTTATCATGAATTTTCAAACATCGGAATCACCTTTAAATGATTTAAATATCAAACAATTCTATTATCATTAATATTTAATTAATATTAAACTATTAATGAAACCATTGCCAAAATATTAAAGTTATTTATAATAACTTAGAATATTTTTAAAGTATTTAGATTACCTTTAAATGATTTTTAAAACAATTAAAATCATTTTTAATTAATTACCGTTAATATTTAAATATTAATGTACTATTTATCAAAATATTAAAAGTCATTAATTAAACTTAAAATATTTTTAATTCATTTTTTTTTTTTTAAATTTTTTTTTTTTTTAATGATTTTTAAATTAATAAAATCATTTTAACTATTTATTTATATAATTATTAAATAAATTTATATAATTTAATATTAAATTAATATCATTAATATTAAGTTAATAATGAAATTATTCTTTAAATATTAAAAGTTATATTTTATAACTTGAAATATTTTTAAACACTTTATTTTCATTTAAAATGATTTTTCTAATATTAAAATTTTTTTAAACTAAATTATTTAATATAAATATTAAACAATTTTAATATCATTAATAATAATTAATTAATGAAAATTTACCTTTAAATATTGAAAGTTATATTTTATAACTTAAAATATTTTTTAATACCTTATTATTATTTAAAATAATTTTTAATATAATAAAATTATTTTTAATTTATTTATTTAATTTATTTAGTAAATAACTTAAATATCATTAATATTAATCTATTAATGAATTTCATCACAAAATTTTAAAAGTCATTAAAAATAACTTAAAATATTTTCTTATATCATAATATAATTTTAAATAATTTTTTAAGTATTAAAATCATTTTTAACTAATTTATTTAATATTATAATTAAATAAATTAAATACCAATAATATTTTAAAAATATTAAATATTTATGAAATATTCTTAAAATAATTAAAAACTAATTTTCAAAATTTAAAATAATTTTTAATAATTTATTTTGTATTTTTAATTATTAAAAACTAATTTTCTATAATTATTTAATAAAAATATAATTTTTTAAAATAAACTGTCACTAAAGACCACTTATAGCGACAGAACCGTCGCTGTAGGTGTTCTTCGCGTTCTTCATCAAACCCATAAATTCATGTGCAGTGACCGAGTGACCATGTTTGACCAAGATTAAAACAGTTTGTATTGTGTTTCTAGGCATGTTGTTGATCAGATCTTGTAGTGTTAGTGTAGCACTACAGTATCAATCAAGTTCTGGGTCATATTACAACATACAAGCAAGATATGGAAGCTCAAACTATCTGTCAGACCTGTTCTTCGTTTTCTGGGTTATCCAGAAAACAAGAACAGCTCGACTGATCACTTTTGGGCTTCCAAAACTTGCTTTTCATGAAATGATTTAGTGATCTATAAGTTTCAGTATGTAGCCAACATGTAGGACAACATTTCTATTACATAAAATCAACAAAACAACAACATAATAGCAAGATCTTGTCTGGTCAAACCATGTCAGAAGCCACATTGATGAACTTTCTGGGTTACCCAGAAAGCTCATCCGTGGACCTTCTACTTGGTTTGACCATTCCTCAAATCGCATCTGTTAACTTATAAAGTAATGTAAGAGCATAATCATGTAGCCCATGTATCAAACTATAAACCTATTACGACATCATGACCAAATCATTAATAAACTGACAGATCTAGAGCCATAAAAAGTTGTCAGACACGATCTAGAAACACCTGGGTTACCCAGAAACTTGGCAAGTCATGGTCGGTCAATGCAGTTTGACCTTCCATAACTTGCAATCCACATATGATCTAAGCCTGATTTCAATCTTAGATCAAAGAGCACATATCAGACTACAATTACAAAGTTTCAAAACACAAAACTCTTAACAGGTCACAGAGATATAAGGTCTGACATTCGTTGTCAGACCACCAAGAACAAATTTTTCAGATTTTTGAAATCTTCAAATCCAAGCCTCTAGATGTTATGGATCTAACATCTAGCAATCCAGATCATCATTATACACCTTATATAACATGTTTAACAAAAAAAATCTAACATCTAACAACAGATTTTTGGTCAGATTGTATGGCTAGGGTTTATACCTTCTTTGATCACTATTTGATTATGTGCTTCTGATTTGGTTATGGTGTTCGTGGGGCTTTGATTTGGGACTGATATGCTACCAAATTTCATTGGTTTTAGTGAGAGATAGGATTGGTTGGATGTTTGAGCAAAATGAGCAAAAATGTGACTTTCTCTCTCTCTCTTTGATCATTATATAAACACTTAGATGCAATGTATTATGCTAAGATATGAGGTTGATCTGCTGGAAAGTTAGTCACATGCTACACTAGGGTTGGCCAACAACTCCTTCTAGACCAAATTCTACAAGTTACCTTAAATAATATAAAAGGGCATAATGGTCATTTGAATTTCCAGTTTAATGGCTTAAATGTAATCTTGTCAAACTCTTAGGATTTAACCCTAAGGTTTAGCACAAATTGTAGGATTTTTCGTACTAGGGTTTGCACACAAAAAAAAAATAAAAATAAAAAAAAATAAAATAATAACAAATTTTAGTTTCTAAAATTTTTAATTAGGGTTTCCTTAATTAGATTAGATTTTCTAATTACATTATACATGCACATTAGGGTATTAATTATTTAATAATTATGGTTAACCTTGCTAATTTAGCAATTTGAATTTACAATTAGTAATTAGGTTTACTAATTTTAAAAATTAGGACTTATAACTATTATTTAGGGTTTTCAAAATTAGAGTTTTTAATTACTAATTAGGGTTTTCCATAATTAGCACTAAACTCTACAACACATACCATATACAACATAACACGATGGCTTAAAAGATTTTAAAGTCTTAATTGACTTACTAACTAGGGTTTATAAAAAAATATTGCTAGGATTTTCTTGATTAGCTAATTAGGATTTCTAACTATTAATTATGATTACCTAATTAATCATAACATTATATAATACATAACATAAATCATATATCACAGTTATATAACTATCTTAAACTCACAATTGATTTTCGAATTAGGGTTTCCCATAGTAAAACTAGGATTTTGACATTAAACACCATAATTGACCAACCATTATCAATACGTACATACAGTACATATTTATAGTACAAAAAAATCAAAATATAATTAATATTATATTATTATTCTCATTCCTCGATCAAATTCCAAAATTAGGGTTTGGTTTCCATATCTGATTTATTCTCCCATATTTAACCTTAATAATTAAGGTAAAATAATTAACTAATAATCTGTACTAAAATTCATATAATAAAATAATTATTATAATTATTCTAAAAATCACTCCATATATTATTTAAATAATATATGATTATATATTCATGAAAAATAATTAATTAAAAATATTTCTGCTATAAAAGTAATTATTATAAGAATATACTTTATAATAATCAATAATTCTAAATAAATTATTTGTAAATATTCATGTAATAAATATATATTTATTTATCACATAATTACATATACACATTATCTTGTACAAATACTCATCCTTAAGATATATATAAAAAAAATTTATACGCAAAATTTCTGATTTAATTATATAGAAAATATCGGGTTGTTACATTCACCATCTCTTATAAAGATTCCGTCCCCGGAATCACCGTTTTAAAACCTATACATACAAGGGTACATAGCATACATAATCATTGCAAGTAAATCTCGATCAACTTTGATCGAACTGATCTTTAACTAATCACATAAAGCATGTCCTTCCTGATTAAACGGAAATTTAATTTCTAAAAGAACTCAAATTCCTCCCTCAAAATTTCTTTAGAAATAATTTACTATATATAGGAAAATCATGTTTATAATAAAATAAAAGTTGCACAAATAATATCTGGAGTTCCATTACTAGCTGCTGCCATATCCTGGACAGTCATGTTGTAAACCCTTGCTGTTGATTTTGTTGGCTTGCTCGATGACGTAGGTCCCGTGATTGCTAAAGTCCCGCTGCCAGTGCCCGTGTTCACACTTCCTGTTTTCGCCCTCCTCTTCGGACAATCTTTCACCTTGTGCTCAGTCGATCCGCACAGAAAGCACCCACTATTCATCCTAGGATTGAGGCAGTTAGGAGAGATATGACCCTCCTGCCCGCACTTATAGCAAATAAATTTTTCCTTCAAACACTCCCCAGAGTGGTTCTTCCCACATGTCTTACACGACACCATCTGCTTCTTCGCACCTTCTTGTTTTACCTGCACACTTCCAAAGTTGTTCACCTCCTTCTTCCCATCTCCACTCCTACTCCCACTATCAATTCCTACCTTCCCAGCTCCTTCAGTCTTACTCTTATTCTTTCTCTCCTTGTTATAGAGGCTCATGGCCTCACTTCCCTCATCAGCAATAATCTCCTACTCCATGTGTGCTGCAAATGTAGGGATCTGCAACACTGCCACCTTGTTGTAGAGCCAGGGTTTCAATCCCAGCTCAAACCTTCTCGCTTTCCCTAGCCTCCGTATCAACTTGATGCGGAGCAAACCTAGCTAACTCATTAAATCTGGCGGCATATTCGGACACAGTCATATTCTCCTGCTTCAACTCTAAAAATTTCACCTCCATCCTAGCCTGCATACTAGGTGAAAAATAGTTTTTGAAAAATAAAGTTTTGAACCTATCCCAAGTTATCACACCTTCTCCTGCCCTTGCCTGATTCGCTTCCCACCAAAAGTTTGCCTCATCCTTCATCATGTAGGTGGGAAAAATAGTCTTCTGCCCCTCAGCTACCCTAGCTATCACGATTGCTTTTTCAATCTCTTTGACCCAAGTTTGGGCTTCAACAGGGTCAGTTGTACCTTTGAATTCCAGCGGCCCCACAGCCTTAAAATCTTTAAAGTTTACCAAGCGATTGTCCGGCTGGTTCCCTGCGACTGGTATCCCTTGATGCATAGGTTGTGCTACCATATTCGCGAAGTTTTGTATCGCGTCTGCTTGTTGCTGTCCCTCAGCGTTGTTAACAAATTCTTCTGCCCTTTGATTTCGAGTTCGACGTCTTGGCGGCATTATCTGATTAAATAAAATCATAAATTTAACTTACATTCTAAACCTTATCGCATAAGTTTATCATATTAAACTTGTTTAATTTCTCAAACTTAGATTCATATTCATTAACGAATATTTTACATAGCATAACACAAACTACTCTAAACATCATTCATCCCTTTGTGACCACAAAAGTCGGGATTTACAACCTTGACCAGCACAAAAGTTTTAGAATATTACATTACACAAACATACTAAGCACACATATTACATTAAACACATATATAACACAGAACCTATACTACCTATTCGCTACGCCTTTTTCCTTGAGCAACTTTTCGCCTGATAACCTTCTATCCCACAGATAAAACATGCTCCTGGTTTGTAGTAAGGACAATACAGAGTAGTATGTCCTTCATAACCGCAAAGATAACATATTCTTTTCACTTTCTTCTTATCGAATTTTCCTAAGTCACGGTCTTCTATTTTTCTTTTCCCCTTCTTGCTCGGAGCTGCACACGATGTGTTGCTTGTGGCTCCCATCTGATCAATTTAGATTTTAAGCTTATCTTGTTCTTCCATTGTTTCTATTAACACCTGTCGCAATTGACTATTAAGCAACTTTTCTATCTCCCACAACCTTTCCAGAGAAGAAACCTTGTTCCTCAGATCCTGCATCTCCGTTGATGCTAGATCAGCTTCAACTTTAGTGTCCGAATCACTATTTGTCAGTTCCACCATTTTCAGATCTGGTACTATATTTTCCACGATAACCACCTTGTCCGAGTTAGTTTTATTGTGAGCCTCTATTTCAGCTTTTGGCTTCGATATTAGCTCGTGTGTATGGATCTGATCCTTCTTCAAGTTATAAGCATATAACAAGCCTTTTCCACCAGACATCTACACACATAAATTATCCTGATTAGTATATAACATATACACATAGCAAACAATAGTTTTATATAAGTTATCTTTTATTTTGTTTGACGATGAATTTATTCAATCCATCTCTTTTTAAACTCTATATGAGTTGTTTGTATTTTCAACATTTCCGTCTGTTCTAAGGTTATAGCCTAAGGTCTATCTCACCTAAGGTTTTTAACCCTAAGCTCTGATACCAACCTGTAAAGCCACCAAATCCGGGTACTTGAAACCCGAACTTGGTGCTTCACGATACCATTTCTATGAGCGGAATAATACTAATAATAATAACAATAACAATAATAATAATATAAAGATCAACTTAATTTACATGATTACCAGAGTCTAGCTCCCAAGTACGTAACCTTTAATACATTTCTTACATAACATAATAGATAATATATATATCATTGTCTAAATAATAATATCAAACTATTACATAACTACCACACATCTTATTTGGTTAGCTTTCCTTTACCTTTGTTTCTGCATGAGCTTTCTGGTTCTTCACACTTGGCTGAAAATATTTAAATTAAATAAGGATGAGCATTTGAGTGCCAAACAAGTAATAACAATTATATATATAAGTTGAAAGAATTTAAATGTTTTTTTTATACTATCATACTATAACAAATCAATAGTTGTGAAGTAATCTGTACCGATAATAATAACATAACAACCCTGTAGACACTTAAAATTTTGTATACATCTGTCACTAACATTGTAGGAGGACATATTCGTCTTTTAAGAGGGAACCCTGAAAGATAATCCATATCCATGCCGGATACTACCGGAAGTTCAACATCAACCCCAGATCGCAATTTGGGAGTAACAATTCCAATCTCGGAGATAACCCCGAGGCATGCAGATCAATACCGGAACACACACCAGAGATGACTGATTAATCTCGAAAAAAACCTCGAGATATCTAGTCTCAGTCCCAACCATGGGAATAGCAACAAACCTTGGTGATAACCCCAAGGAACGCAATTTCGGCGATAACCCCAGAAATGCTTGTTACAAGTACGACCAGCTTCAATCTCGGCGCTCACAACGAGATACACTGTACCAGCCCGGCGATAACATCGGGAAGACATGCACACCTCAAGGATGACAATGAGGACCTTCAACAAATTGCAGCAGTCAAATCTCAGCGAAGCTCAGCAACGTCTGCTTTATCAGCCCAATCCGGCGATAACACCGGTGAGGGGCAACATCGTCATCTGACCAACACGATGCCACGCCACGTCGTTTCAACATATCTACGCAATAATGTCCCACAAGACTAATCAATCCTGAGTGACTACTGTACGGGGTAACAGATGAAAGTTGAAGCTTGAAGACCGGAGGGCACCGTCCCATCTTCAATGACTTCGCACAAACTCTAATCCCATGCCATCCTACAACTCTCGACAACGGCTGTCCGAAATAGGCCATGTATATCTCAAACTGATGCCCGGATTGCACTTCTAAAAGTTCGAGTGGACATTACAGTGCCCGAGTGCACGTACTTCGAAACGACCCTGAGCCAAAAAACCCGGGCCCACCCGGGTTGCCTCTAGTACACCTACGGCTCAGCCGCAGGTACACCTGCAGCTCCACCCTCTATAAATAGAGGGCTTGGGGTGGCCATTTTGAAGAGAAAACGGCGAGGAAGCCCTGCCCAATTTGCTCTGCACTCATCCCAGGCAGTGTACTTTCCCTTTTTAAACTCCTGTGAGCTCATATATAGCCCTTTTGTACCTACAAAAGTTTGTGTTTACTCACTCTAAAGATATAGAAGTCTTATTTGGCAGCCCACTGTAAGCCTTCTCACACACTTTAGAGTTCTTTCTCTTCATCTTTCCACACACCCTTCCACACATTGAGAGTCGTGTTGCATATTTTTCCCGGACTTCGGTCCGTGGTTTATTTTAGTTTATATATATATATATATATATTTATATATATGGACTAAATATATATATATATATAAATGCACTGCGTGTCGCTCTGTTCGATAAGCCTAGACTTCGGTCTGGAGCGTTTACTGCTTTAATATATATACTTATATATATTATCTGTGGTCGAACTCTGTTCGATGAGCCTGGATTTTTATCCGGTGCGTTTACATGCTTTTATTATATATATATATATATATATATATATATATATATATAATTTACATTTCGTCCCACCTGGAGTTTACTTCGTGGTGGTTGAACGTTTTTTATAGCTTTTTGTACATTTTGTCCCACCTGGAGTTTACTTCGTGGTGATTGATCGTTTTTACAGCTTTCTGTACATTTCGTCCCGCCTGGAGTTTCCTCCGTGGTGGTTGATAGCTTTTACAGCCTTATTTACATTTCCGATCCCCCATGGAGGTACTTCGTTTGGTGATTTTATCTTTACATGCTTATATATATATTTACAGCTTATATATATATATATATATATATATATATATATATATATATATATATATATATATATACCTGCTTACTGTGTTTATATCAATTGCGGCATCATGTGAGCCTCGGAATCATGTGATCACAGATTCATCCCATTGGATCTAGATTCGGTTCCTATGATGGACATTTTCAGCTGTAAGCAGCTTGTAAATTATATCTGTGATGTTTGGATTTCCTCAGATGGTTTTCATACCCACGAGGAATTCAGCACCTTTTGTATATTATTTTCGTACGGATGCATCGCATCTGTCAAATAAAATTAATCCAGTCGAATACGGAATAAAATGGGAGTGTAAAAGGTCTCAATTACTATTGAGCATCAGGGTTTGAAAAACCTCTTTCATAAAACATCACTGCCATATCTTGCTAAAATTGAATTTTTACATAAATTCAAACCCTGTGTATATGGGTGCGAACGAGGTCTCGCACTACTTCCAAATAACAACACATTGACCCACACGCACACACATTTAGATAGCAGTTTCTTGAAAAGAGGCGGTCACCGTGGTAACACGGATGTCGGGGGGTGCCTAACACCTTCCCCCCGCATAACCAAGTCCCCGGACCCTAATGAATCTCGGTTTCACCGACTCGTTTAGCAGTGTCACATCACTGGGTCAATGTGCGAACCTTTTCTCGGTTGTGTTGGTACAACCATTTAAAAAACTAACTGGCGACTCTTAACAGTCCATCGTCGACATTATACATGTCGGACCTTTTACACTTATTTTTTCAAACAAATCTCACCTAAAATAAGAACACCAAAGAACAAGTAACGGAAATGGACAATTAAAAAATCCCGACGTCGACAGGTGGCGACTCTGTTGGGGACTCCAGTAAGAGGACTTAAGCCGCTATTACAATTTTTTCAAAATTGTTATCTGCTTGTGTGTGGATGTTGCATTTACATTTTATGATGAATGTGTACGAATGCATTTCCTTATTTAGTGCTTCGCACTATAAACTGCCTATGATATTAGTGCTTTGCACTATAAACTGCTCATGATATTAGTGCTTCGCACTATAAATTGCTTATGATATTAGTGCTTCGCACATGTCATCATTTTCATACGATAAGACGCGATGTATGTGAATGTATGTTGTGTGATCCCTCCACTAGGAGGCTATCCCGTCGGTGTTTGATTACTGGACTCGTGAGAAGCCTGATTCTCCGAGGCTCAGGAAAGGCACCACCCAAATTCACTCCAGTTGAAAGACCGGATTAACTTCCCGTCAAGTAGATTGCGATGATTTGGGAACCTTCATGCCAAAAAGCCGCGAGAGTAACCTAAGATAGGTCAGCCTCTAATAAACCCAAAACGGAGGAAAGTCTCTTCATGCTCTCATCTCAAATTACTTGTAAAGCACAATTACTTGTAATTATCTTCCATATCTATCTCCATGTAATGAGAAATATGAAGAAATGTGTACACATACATGCTATAACAACTGACATCCATTTTGCAGGATAAAATTCCTAAACTGGACACATCGTATAACATGTTATTATCCACCTTCCCTAAAGACTAAACTACGCAAGTCTTTTGCAGGGAATCAATCGGACCTACCGCCCGTTCAAAGTCCAAAAAGGCAACATGCCTACAATCAATCATGTCGTCATCCGACCAGACTGAACTTAATCCAGTTTCTCGCAAAGAATTCGACGGATTAAGCAAACAGATTACAGATTTGGCCGTTCTAGTAAAAGAATTACACCAGTCTATGCAGGGTCAGAAAATACCCGTACATGCTGAATCCTCCACACAGGGAGGAACCCAGGTTGTTACAATACCTGAACTGCAGTTGGATCCAACCAACAAAACTCATGATGCTGCCCATCCCACTGGAGACCCAGACACTGGTGACATCAAAAAGAAAGTCCTCCAAATGGAAGAGACCCTTCACACTATCAAAGGAATTGGAACACTCGGGAGTGTTTCATATGCTGATTTGTGTATTTTCCGTGGTATTCATTATCTAGAAAAATTTAAGACTCCTGACTTTGAAAAATATGACGGGTTAGGAGATCCTTACACACATCTAAAGGTGTTTATTGGAGAACTTGGATCTTATGTAGAGGATGAAAAACTCAGAATGCAACTGTTCTAAAAAAGTCTAACTGGAGAAGCCCGATCGTGGTACACAAGATTAGACAATTCAAAGATCCATAGTTGGGAAGAGCTAGCACACGCTTTCCTCACCCAATACAACTTTCAATCTCAAATGGCTCCTGATCGGTATCAAATTACCAAGATCAAGAAACAGTCTAATGAGTCTTTCAGAGTGTATGCTCAGAGGTGGAGACGTCTGGCTGCCCAAGTTAGTCCTTCCATGACAGAATTAGAGATGGTCATGACTTTCATAGACATACAAGAAGCACCTTTCTATGAAAGAGTTTTAGCCGGCATCGGCGAACCATTTTCTGAAATGGTCAAACATGGGGAGATGGCTGAAATGGGAATGAAATTCGAAAAGATTCAAGACCTAACTACATTCAAAGCGGTTGCTGATCACATTCAATCTGGAAATTATGGGAACAGCCCCCGGAAGGTCCATATAAAGAAAGAAGAGGATGTTTCCCTGATACTACAGGGTCAAAAAGGCAGTCAAAACATGCCTATTCAACGGAGAAATTACACTCCCTTTCAAGCACAGTCTGCGAACCCTCCAGTACCAAAAGGTGGAGAAGCCAAATGACTTCGAGTATTCACACCCTTAGGGGACACCCTCGAGAACATTCTCAATCTTATAACAACACAGAAGAAAATCACGCATCTTCTTCCACCAGCCAGCCCTAATGGTCGGGGTTTTAATGCTGCTCGGAAATGTGCTTATCATGCTGGGGCACCTGGACATGATACTCAGGATTGTTGGGCCTTGAAACACAAAATCCAAGACCTGATAGACAACGGGGAAATCGTGGTCACCAAACCCAATCAACCTCACATTCAAGACAACCCTCTTCCTCAACACAAGGAAGAAGAGGTCAACATGATCAATTGGAGCAGTGGACAGAGTTCCAATTTCAGTTGTGAATCCTCCCAGACCCCCAAAGATGGTGATGACAGATGGGATTATGCTAAGTTCCAATTCACAATGGAACGAAAGATGAAAGCACTCTGTAAATAAATTGACCAATTGACGGAACTGGTGACTTATCAGCATCAAGTGACTCGTCAGCTAATCAGCCAGGAGCATGCTAGTCTCCTACCTATTGTCATGAATATTCCCTCTTCACTTTCAGAAAATGAAATGCTGGAAGACAAAGTGACAAAGAGAGTGAATGCTAAGGCCCATCGGGATTTTGCCAACAAAAGGGAATTCACACATTTGGGCCAACCTATGGAGGAAATCCTTCATATGTTAATCAATGAATGAAGGATTAGTTCCCTTCTACCTCCAATCAACCCCCGTTCAGGATGATACAACTCTGAGGGAGTATGTTAATATCATTCTCAATCTCGCGGTCACAGCACAGAAGAATGCTGGGCACTCCGCCACCTTATTCAAAATTTAATCGACAGTGGCATACTGCGCCTGGTAGATAACGACACTGTGTTACGGGCAAGTGAGGATTCATGTTCTACTAAGTGGAAGAGTGTAGTAGCAGTCATATCCGCTGAAAATGATGGGGTTAACAAATCACTTATCATGCCAGTGATTCAACTCAAAGGACTCAACAATCCTTTGAAAGTGGCTGCTGCCGAGCCAATCAACTTGCCGTGCAGAGCATAATATCCTATTGTTAGCTTGCGCGCAGTTCCATGGAAATATGGAGAAGGTGAAGGATCCACCTCGCATATAACTGCTGCAGTGTCGAAGGAGAATCCACTGTATCTTCCCCAACAGGTAATGAAACCTGTCATCAAGTCTAAGGGGAAAATACCCATTGAGAAGATTGAAAATTTCCTCCGCACTATGGGTCATAACGAAGCCAAGGTGGTTTTAAGCTTGAAAGAAGCTCCACAACAGATATCAATCTTGGACTTAGTCCTGACTTCCGAGAATCGCTGGAAGGTCTTGTTAAAGGTTTTAGAAGAATCCTATCAACCGACATCAGTCGATACAGAAAAGTATCAACATCTGGTTGATCACATTTTCAACAACAATGTGATATCCTTCACTGATGATGACATACCGCCCGAAGGGACCGGTCATTGCAAACCGTTGCACATTGCGATCTTGTCCTCCGGATATATGGTGGCTGGAGTTTTAATAGATGGAGGTTCCTCTTTGAATATCTGCCCATACGCTACCTTGGTGAAGATGAATATCAATCCCAATCGAATTTGGAGTAGCCATACCATTATCAAAGCTTTTGACGGAGCCCGCCGTAACTCGGTCGGAGTAGTTGAGCTGCCAATTGAGATTGGTCCTCATACATTCTGTGTATCCTTCCATGTGCTCAAGATAGATTCGGGATACAACCTACTCTTGGGATGACCATGGATTCACATAGCTCTTCACCAACAGTTGAAATACATCATCAACAATAGCCTGGTCACAATCAACGCTAAACCGGAGATTCCTCAGCACGGGGACATGTCGCTCATCAATGCCAATAAGGATGTTGAGCCAATTAGTTTTCATGCTTTGGAAATAAGTACTACCCAATACCATGCTATTGGAACGCCACTGCCCGAACCCCAGATTTCTGCCGAGGTAATGTCGGCCACGCAAGAAATGATGTCGTTGGGTCATAAGCCGGGACAAGGGTTGGGTAAAGATTGCCAGGGTGTCAAGTATCCTATTCGCTTAACCCAGCAAATTGGGACAGCTGGACTAGGCTATTCAGCCAGCTCTAGTCACAGGAATCCTCATAAGCATCAATAGATTCCTTCAGCTTCGACCATGCGGCGTTTAGCTTCGCCTTCAAGCTCTGAGTCCGCACAACCTCCCGTAAAGGTCCCAGCCAATATAATGGCGATGTTATTTCCCAATCCGATATTGGTGAAGGAGAAAGAAATCTTTGTTCCAGATCCCGCAGTGGTGGAAGAGGAACGAAGAATCAAGCAAGACGTCATCAGGGTGATGTCCGACAAACGCATCATCGTTCATGATGAGCATACCAACAGATACACCCCAGACGATGATTACCCAGAAGTAATGGCTATCATTCGGGACAAGGAAGATGATGATAATCCCTCTATCATTGCGGTTCACCAAAAATTTGATCTTGCCAATTGGAACATCATTCCTAGCATTGGTCGTCAAGGGTAAAGCGGGCAGAAACTCTTTCTGCCCTGTAGATATAATAATTGCTTACTTTTTTGTACAGTATTAGCAGTTTATTTTGCCAATATATGCTAACACTGTGTATGATCAACACATTTCATATATTCTAAGTGAAAGCATATTTTGTTTCAGGACTGAATTTAGATGTGTCGGTACTTGCTGATATGGTGCCTCTTTTCCACAAGGATTGTACCTTTGATGTAGAGATGAATTCAGCCTTGGTGGATATACCAGATGACATTGAGGTGCCTCCAGAAATTTAAGAATGGGTCAAAGACAAACCCAAACCCAACCTTGATCAAACCACTCCTTTCAATCTCAGAACCTTAGAAAACCCTAAGTTAATCCAGATTGGTTCAGACCTTACCCCAAACCAATGAAATGACATGGTTACGCTACTAACCCAGTTCCAGGATGTGTTTGCATGGTCTCATAAGGATATGGTGGGTTTGTCCACTGACATTGTCCTTCATCGCATTCCCATTAAAGAGGGATTTAAGCCAGTCAAGCAAAAGCTTCGACGATTGAAACCGGAATGGAGTTTAAAGGTGAAAGAAGAAATTGTGAAACAATTTCAAGCTGGCATCATAATGGTTTCTACATATCCTGAGTGGATATCCAACATCGTGCCCATACCTAAGCCTGGAGGGAAGGTGCGAGTTTGCGTGGATTACCAGGACTTGAACAAAGCTTTCTTAAAAGATAGCTTTCCCGTGCTATTTATCCACATTCTCATTGACAATACTGCGCAATACGACATGTACTCCTTTGCAGATTGCTTTGCGGAGTATCATCAGATCATGGTTGCCGAGGAAGATCGTGAAAAAATTGCTTTCATCACTCCTTGGGGAACTTTTTTCTATAAAAGGTTGTCATTCGGCCTCATCAATGCTGGAGCTACCTATCAATGAGCTATGATGGCTCTTTTCCACGACTTAATGCATAAAGAGATCAAGATCTATGTGGATGACATTATTGTCAAATCTCGGAAGGAGGATGACCATATAGACTATCTTAGGAAGTTATTTAACAGGTTGCGTAAGTACAACTTGAAGTTGAATCTAGCTAAGTGCGCCTTTGGCGTTAAATCAGGCAAGTTGCTAGGATTTCTAGTCAGCCACAAAGGGATAGAGCTGGATCCTACCAAAATCCAAGCCATCACTGAAATGCCCATTCCTCAGACAGAAAAAGAAATACGGGGATTTTTGGGAAGAATCAACTTCGTTAGTAGATTTATCTCTCAACTCACAGTAACCTGTGAGCCAATCTTCAAGCTATTAAGCAAGAAATCCTCCATGAAATGGAATGAAGAGTGCCAGAATGCCTTCCTTACAATTAAAAAACAGCTAATTAAAGCTCCCATCTTGGTACCACCCAGGGATGATGTTCCCCTGTTTATGTATCTGTCCGTAAGTGACAATGCCATGGGCTGCATGCTGGGACAGAAGGACGACAGAGGCCTAGAACGAGCTATCTATTACCTCAGCAAAAGATTCAACAACAGTGAACACAAGTACACTCTGATCAAAAAGACGTGTTGTGCTTTAGCATGGGTTGCCACAACATTATCTCCATGGTTACACAACCCATCTCATATCCTGCGTGGATCCTCTCAAGTACGTGTTCAGTAAACCCATACTGAATTGTCGGCTGTCCAGATGGCAGTTGATCCTACAACAATTTGACATCGTATATGTGACTCAAAAGTCCATCAAAGGTCAAGGAATTGCGGATCAATTGGCCGCCGCACCATCAGGGGATTTCAAACCCTTGGAGACATATTTCCCCGATGAAGGAGTAATGACAGTTCAGTAACACCATCAGTACGATACGCGCCAAACGTGGAAGATGTATTTCGATGGAGCTGTTAATATGGAAGGTTCTGAAGCTGGAGCAGTTCTAGTATCTGATACGGGGGAGCAATATCCCGTCGCCGTCAAATTATAGTTTGTCAGCACCAACAATACGGCTGAGTATGAAGGCTGTCTTATGGGGATAAAACTTGCCCATTTAATGGGCATCAGGCGGTTAACTGTCCTTGGAGATTCGGAGTTGGTAATAAGACAATCCACCAGAATCTATCAAACCAAGGAACTACATTTGCTGCCTTACCATCGGCAGGTTTTAAAGATGGCTTTGGGATTCGAAGAAATATCATTTCTACACATTCCTCGTAATAGAAATGATTTCGCAGACTCGTTAGCAATTTTGGCCTCCTTGATTCGTATATCAGACAAGGAACACTTGCCAAGCGTCATAATTTCCCTGCACAAGGCCCCAGCCTATGGGAATTACGTTGGAGAAGTATCGGATGAGCTACCTCCCATCCAACATCTTTGGTATCAACATATCAAGGAATATCTGCGAGATGGATCTACAACCGCTGAGGTGAGCCCGACTGAACAAAGGCGGATCCACCGACTGGCTATGAAATTCTACCTGAGTGGAGATGCGCTCTATAAAAGAGATGCAGGATTAGGTCTCCTCAGATGTTTAGACAAAGATCATGCCCAAAGGCTTATGGATGAAATCCATGGCAGAGTCTGTGGCCCCCACATGAGTGGCCCCCTCCTTGTCAAGAAAGTCCTCAGGACATGACATTATTGGCTATCTCTCAAAGCTGATTGCAATGACCACGTCGGGAGATGCTATCAGTGCCAGATTCATGGGAATGCTATACACGCCCCTCCACGGGAACTTCACAATATGAGTTCACCTTGACCCTTCTCAATGTGGGGAATGGACGTTATCGGGCCTATTGAGCCTACAGCCAGTAATGGTCATCGATTTATCTTTACCATGATCGACTACTTCACCAAGTGGGTAGAAGCAGCCTCCTTCCCCAAGGTTACTAAAGAAGTCATCATTGCTTTCATCAGAAGCAATGTTATCTGTCGATATGGACAACCAGAGGTGATTGTGTCTGACAATGCCAAGAACCTCAACAACAAAATGATGGGGGAATTATGCAGTAAATTCCACATCAAACACCTCAACTCAGTCATCTATCATTCGAAGATGAATGGTGTTGTTGAAGCGGCTAACAAGAACATCATGAAGATTATGCAAAAGATGTCTGCCAATCACAAAAATTGGCCTGACCTATTGCCTTTTGACTCTGTTAGCCTACAGAACCTCAATGTGCACTTCCACTGGGGAAACCCCCTACGCATTAACCTATGGGATGGAAGCAGTGCTCCCCATAGAAGTTGAGATGGAATCCCTAAGAGAATTGATAGACGCTCAGCTGGATAAAGACCAATGGGTACAAGATAAGTATCACCAATTGTCTCTAATAGACGAAAGGCGAACCGGAACTATCTTCCACGGTCAGTTATATCAAGAAAGGATCGCCCGATCCTATAACAAAAAAGTCCAGCTACGGCAATTCAGACAATATGACTTGGTTTTGAAGAAAATACTGGACAACCAAGATCAGTCTAAGGGAAAATTTGCTCCTAACTGGGAAGGCCCGTTTATTGTCAAGGAAGTATTAACAGGAGGCGCTCTCAGGTTGCAAGAAATGGACGGCGATGAATTTCCACAACTCATCGACTCAGATGTCGTGAAACGATACTATGTCTGAAGTTACCATTAAATAAACATCCTAGTGGTAGACCATCAGGTCACTAGTCATTCCGGTTCTTTAAACCTTTACCACAAACAACTTTTCTACACTTTGCCTCTCAGGGAAACATACCTTTCAAGCCAGCAGCCTGGCTTTCTCCTTTGCGTTCCTACAACTTAGGTCATCCCACCGTGGATTGAACCTCTTACGTATACAGTTTGGCTACCCATACATGGGGCCAAACTTTTCACCTACAGTTTATCCTCAACCTAGGATTAAACTTTCTCCTCCCCGCACTCTGACCTGCACATGGGATTACGCTTTTCATCTCGCCCTGAAGGGCGAACTACGTCGACCTGATCTCCTCTTTAATAGGAGTACGTAGGCAACCATTTTGTATGGCCCGGTTGTAATAAAAAAAACAAAAACATTCCTACACCATTCCTGCCACATACAACGTTGAACCTCTTACACCAGGTTCGAACTACGCAGATCTGATCTCCTCTTCAATAGGAGTACGTAGGCAGCCATTCATGGTGCGGTCTCACCCCCTACTAAAACACAAACCCTTGTCAGTTGGTACTGGGATCATCCTTCAATCCACTACATTTCATTCGGCTTCAGACCAAAGGGGTGGAATTACCTGAACTCCTCCCAACTAGGAGATTCGACGACCATCTAAGCTGCGGTCATACCTTGAAGAGCAACACCAATCCATAGGAGATGGAATTAACTAGGCTTCTCCTAAATAGAAGTACTGGTGACCATCTGTGGTACGGTCAATCTCAGAGAGGAAAGCCACACTCCTCTCCTTATTTCCATACAGAAACTAGTCCCAAGACACGGAAAGATGGTAGGGATACATACAGATCGATGATCCATTCTGAACTATTTAGAGACAACTCAATGTTCATCCACCTAGGAGAAATTCAGAATACATCAAGATCACAAGCCCTGAAGTAGCATGCAAAATATCAAGCAAGTAGCAAAGCAATCTAAAAGGGAAGTGATCTAAAAATATATTTCCTTGTCATATATATAATGCTGTTTGATATACACAATGTAATCTGTACATGACAAAATGGCTAAGCTAGTCTGTGCAGGAAAATACAAGATTTCCTACAAGTCAGGGTATATATGAGCTAACAAGCCCAACATGGCGTCCCTCTCAGAAGATGGAGGTAAAGCTGTGGTCTCCTGTATGAGAATATATACACGACCCAACAGATCTATAGCCATCTGCATGGTGACCATATGATCATCAATATATGTGTTCATCTCTGCGATTATGCCAGTGGTAAGGGACCTCACTGCAGTGCTATCTGTAATGGCTACATCCCGGGCAAATATAGCGATATCCCGCTCAACTATCACTGCATCTCTGGCTGATATAGCCTTATCCCGCTCAACGACGGCGGTATCCCTACGAGCCAATGCATCGTCTCTCTCCAGTAGAGCGGCCTCCCTCCCATCAAGAGCAGTCGACATCATAGATCGAATCTGATCTCTCTCAAAGGTCATCAGATGAAGACTCTGCTCTAAGTACTGTGTCGAGTGCTGAATCACAACAGTACTGGTACTAGGAGAATCCGAAAGAAATGTTGGCAACCCAGCAGTGGACTCCTCTTCGATGTAGGTACCAATGTCCTCCATGGGCTCTACATCATCCAACTCGCGCTCCGGTACTGCAAACACTGCTGCAGCAGATAAAATCTCTGTCTCCATCCATGCGGAATACTCTGCAGAATAACCAGGATGATTGACAGAAAAAGCTGCTATCTCACGCTGATCCTAGCAGGAGTATACCTGAGATCGAGTGAACTGAGAGGTCCGACTGAGACGAGAAGCTGAACGCTGCTCGCCCCCTCAAAAGGATGAAAATCCTGGAACTGGTCGAACTGCGACATCACGCCAATGGGTGATAAGTGGTCACTCCCCTTAAACCAGCCAGAGGAAGATAGTCCATGCCCGGAGCATGAGTAATGAAGCTGTATGGTGAGCTAAGCCCCGAACACGGCAATATGCTAAATGGATCTCTGATATCTGCTAAGAATGTGGACCAGGACAGAGCATCTATACACTCTGATGGTTGAAAAGAGTATGACATAGCTACATCATGGGTAAAGCAGTACCCATGCCGTCTAAAAGTGCCAATCGGTCTCAAGTATGACATGAACCACACATATAACATGACTGAACTCCCAGTAAACACTCCTGTCGGATACGTATAACAATATGATGCCGACCGCAGGGTCTCTGCTACAATCATAGGTACAATGCTATGACCCTCCCTGAGAGCTCTCATGCCCATGATAACGCCTATATATATCTCATCCATATACCGCGACATATACACATATGACAGTACACATAGCATCAGTACGTCAACTTTGGCCAAGCGCCAATGAGCCTCCGGTGTGGTGAAATCCCCGGAATGTTGTGAATAGCTATCCTCTTAGCCAAATCTGTCGTACAGAAAACGCTGGGATATCACGTGGCCAGATGTCAACTCATCCTGTACCACTCTGCGCCTCAATCCTGTGAGAGTCATGAATCGTCTACTCATGTCTCCCAAAGCCAGATGCACGCAAGGTCTGTCTAGAGGCAGCATCGTCAATCGTGCATACTCCTCTAGAGTAGGAGTCAACTCATGGGTGCCGAATCGGAATACCTGCCTATCCGATAGCCAATGCTCTATCATCCCGTCTACAAATCCTGCGGGAACCTGAAAAGTTAAAAAGGTCATGGTATGCTGCAATAAATGATCTACAGTCACCCTATCTGGTGGTGACATGCTATCATACCACTATCTCATACCCGATGCCACCACTGACGGTGGGGTATGATCTATACGGCTAACTGTCGAAGTAGATATTTGTGCGGGCCGTGTCATAAGATCATCCAGGGGTCAATGCCAAATATCTCTGGACATACATATATATGCATAACATTATACATGCATAGCAGATAATAGATGGCAATATGATATAAGGAATGAAAAAAATAGTGTATACATTCCTTAGTATATCATCATCTAATACATCATCTCTGTACAGCTACAAATACAGGGAAATGGGGGCACAGCCACCCAATATCTAACAGAGGCCTATCAAAAGATATAATAAGAATACACATCAGAAGAAGACAATGGTATCGATGTCCACATCATCAATCCTGTCCACCTGATGTAACTCCTCCTGGTTCACTGGATCTCTATCAACAGGGATGTCAGGCCTATATAAAAGAAGGATCTGCGCCAGTAAAACCGAATGGGTCACCTGAGGGGCCAGCGCCTGAGCTGGAAGGATCAAATGAAGCCGCCTCTGCCGGATCTCTGCCCAAATACCGGATAAATATGTGTGCCTGGTCCAACTGCCGGGTCAAACTATCAATCTGAGTCATATGAGTTGGATCTCGGACACAAGATATCCAATCCGTCATCATCAAGGATATTGGAACCACGTCCCCCATAAACTGTGTGGCACGGGACTGAGCTCCAATAGTGCGAGGGGACCACCACCGATGGAACGCCTTCTGAGTACATGAACCCTCTGACAATGTAAAACTGTCAACCCCCAGCAATGGGATATCAGTGACGGGTGACTGCGATATAGGCAAATAACGCCTGGCAGGAGGCAAGATCGGTATACGAATCTCCCCTGTGGTGCTCCTAATAGCACGCTCTCCTAAATAGAGCTCCCAGCCTCCATCTGTGAACAAAGGAATTCTCCTGGTGGAAATAACATACTTGACTCCAGTCGGGTATCCATCCTCAAAACCCATAGTCAGGTGTTCCCCGGAATAGGAAAGCCATGTGATGGTGTCGGCCGTCAACAACTCCAGCTGCATACGGCAATGAGTGAATCCCTCAGCTACAGGGACCTCTGGCAGAATCGAATGATGCCATCGTCGTCCTCGTGGATAGGTGTCTAAACCTAGCACACTCATGGGACGCAAGCATGGAAGCCTCTCATAGGCCCAAAACTGCCAACACAAAGGCAAACATCTACTGTCAGTTAACACTCTTAACCTATACATGGTAAATGACAAGAGAAATACTCACCAGCAGAAATGGGTAAAATCCTAGTCAAGCCTCGGTCAAACCCTGTGAGCGCATACGCATGCCACGGAGGAAATAGGTAAAGGTATAGGAGCCCCAATCATACTTTCCAATACGGTCCACATCACGTGTAGCGCTGATCAAAGCGAAAGATACCGTAGAAGAGTTATCTGCTATGAAGCAGCCTCTAATGATCATCAGGAACAATCGCCGCAGAACGCGATCCCTGATTTTAACATCATCAGGCATAGGCTCACTCAATAGCCCGCTCATAGCATCTACGCTCAAAGGACCTGAACGGACAGTCCTGCCTTTGAGCGCTGCCGCCGGAACTCCTAATAAGGATATAACGGCAGTAGGGGTAATATTTTCCATGCAAGGCACTGGCTCCCCTCTAAACTTCATACCTGTGATAAATCGCCAATCCATAGGCATCATCATCACCTCACAATCTAGCAGATGGAGTGACTGAGTCTGATGAAACCATCGCTCAGACAATGTCCTGAGGTAACCCCAGGGACAACGACGAGGAAGGATAGAGAAAAATGCCCCAAATCCCCACTCATGAACTACCGCTCTATAGTCAGGATGAAGCGCCTGATACATTGAGTGAATGCTGAACCAATTCTCCCGAGGCTGTGTAAAACCAAGAACCTACATGAAATGCAGATCAACATCAAAACCCTTTAATCCTCATCAATAGGAAAGAAGGAAGATCAAAGTCTAACGCCATACCTCGTTAGCATGCAAATACATCGATGGATGTCTGCCCAAATCACCCAGCAACTCTGGATTCACCACCTGAATGCTCGAAAGCTCCCTGTGAGGGATAAGTGCAGCAGGAGCGGGGTTCTCTATCGGAATATCCGTCTCCTCGTCCTCAACGTCTGGAACATCTACCTGGACAGGACGTATCACGGCCTCCACCAACCGACGAGGCTGTCTGATAGAACGGGGACGAGGCACTTCAAAAGCCCTCCGCCGTACGCCAGAAGTGGTCCTATAGGAACTGTTCGGCTGATCCAGATCCATAGTATCTGGAAAATAAGTCTCCAAATCACCTCAGAAAGGGTGTGATATTTCCTTACCTGGAGCTTTTTAGAATGCATTTTATGACTATATGCATGAATGCATTTACTTTAACATATATAATAGAGTTAAAATGCATGACTACCCAATGCCTACATTTAGAAATTTTTTGCCATAGTCCACTCTAAAAATAGGACTATCCACATGCATACAGACATGTCTAGGTGGCCATTCAGTAGCACACCTATCCCAAATTCATATACATAAAATATGCATTAAAAATTAAAATCATCATACATCAGGCCAACCTCAATGCTAGGAGTACTTTACCTTGCTACCTTATGCTCATTGGACCTCAAATAGGACAAAAAATAGCATAAAAAGGTGCCAATTTAACTGTCTCAAAAGTTAAAATTTTTCACATCATTATATTCAGCATGGTTTAATACTAACATGTACTATGTTGGGTATTTTTTATCTAGGCATTTGTGCATGCATAATCACTACTATGTGTTTAGATGCATTTCATGCTATAACGCAAAATCCAACAGACAGAAATGAGAGAAAATACAGGCATATGTTACCAGGATAGTGCAGAACACTCGTACAATGATAGAATTTGCAGAAAGCAGTCCGAACTCAGCAGATTTGAAAGAGGCTCATGTATTTTCCTTCGCACAACAAGTTAAAAGTGACTTATGAGACCAACCTGCTGAAATTTATCATCCACGGTTGGCCACAGGCCCATCTACGGCTGCAGTAGGTGCACCTGCAGTGCTCCCATTTGGGTCCCATCACTCCGGCTCGGTCTAGTGCGAGTTGTAAAGGAGTTCTTACAAGCTGAAAAGGTCAAACCCGTGATAAAAACGCTACGCGATTGAGCAGAATAGCCTAAAACCCTAGTTTTTTTGGATCCAACTATGGCTTCCTTTTCATCCATTGATATTCGCCCGAACATAGGGTTTACTATACTATCGCGATTCTCTGCATCCATTTTGATATTTGCAATAGTACAGTGGTCCAGTACCGTACAGTGCCGTCAGCGTAAGGTTGTCACCCCAATCTTTTCACACAACCTAGTCCCCGACAGGGGTTACAACGTGAGATCCCCGACGGGGGTTACAACACATGCTCATCCGTTGACACACAAATCAACGAAGGTTAAGCAGCCTTGACATTATTACAGCCGATAGCGATTTAAACCTATCAGAGCTCTAGAGCTATTCGAGGTTTTCACAATCGACCGCTCAGATCCCTGGCGGGGGTCACAACGCAATGTTCCGTTAATTCACACGTCGGCGAAGGTAAAGTAGCCTTGAAAGTATATCCCACAGGATTTTTTCAGCCGTTGATTCACATATTGGTGAAGTACACGTCAACGAAGGTCAGGCATCCCTGACATCATTTGCTATTGGCAGAAAAACCCAACAGAATCTTGGCATATTCTAGCGATACTAACCAGGAGAGGTCAATGTCATCAAAGAGGATAGGTGATGGAATATGTTATACACATCCTCAAACAAATCAAGCTTTATCCCCACAGATCTCTTACACATAAGAGGTACATCTGTAGGGTCAATTCATTATCCAGGAAGGTGGTGATAACTCCAACATCAACATCCTACCAAATTCAGATTACACATCAAATTTGGTCATCATTGCCAATCCCCAGTTGAAGCAACAGGGAGCCAGCAATCATCCCTAGCGTGTTGGGCCACAACCCCGTACGCATGCATCATACATTTGCATCATGTTGCTATTCATAGTACCATGTTCGTCTAGTTACGTTTCAAGTGTCTAGGATTCTTTATCATACCCATGCATCGCCATGCATGAGTATGATAAAGAGGGGCATTTGTAGACACTTGAAATTTTCTATACACCTGTCACTAACATTGTAGGAGGACAAATTCATCTTTTAAGAGGGAACCCTAAAAGACAATCTATATCCATGCCGGATACTACCAAAAGTTTAACATCAACCCCGGATCGCAATCTGGGAGTAACAATTTTAATCTCAGAGATAACCCCGAGGCATACAGATCAATACCGGAACACAGACCAGAGAAGACCGATTAATCTCAGAGATAACCCCGAGATATCTAGTCTCAGTCCCAACCATGGGAACAGCCACCAACCTTGGTGATAACCCCAAGGAACACAATTTTGGCGATAACCCCAGAAATGCTTGTTACAAGTGCGACCAGCTTCAATCTCGACGCTCACAACGAGATACACTGTACCAGCCCAGCGATAACATCGAGAAGACATGCATACCTCAAGGATGACAATGAGGACCTTCAACAAATTACAGCAGTCAAATCTCAGCGAAGCTGAGCAACGTCTGCTTTATCAGCCTAATCCGGTGATAACACCGGTGAGGGGCAACATCGTCATCTGACCAACACGATGCCACGCCACGTCGTTTCAACATATCTACGTAATAATGTCCCACAAGACTAATCAATCCCGAGTGACTACTGTACGGG
This sequence comes from Panax notoginseng, assembly GCA_016801055.1. Lineage (NCBI taxonomy): Eukaryota > Viridiplantae > Streptophyta > Magnoliopsida > Apiales > Araliaceae > Panax > Panax notoginseng. The sequence continues at coordinate 143,893,045 of CM029014.1, read as the reverse complement.
GTAACGGATGAAAGTTAAAGCTTGAAGACCGGAGGGCACCGTCCCATCTTTAATGACTTCGCACAAACTCTAATCCCATGCTATCGTACAACTCTCGACAACGGCGGTCCGAAATAGGTCATGTATACCTCAAACGGATGCCCGAATTGCACTTCTGAAAGTTCGAGTGGACATTACAGTGCCCGAGTGCACGTACTTCGAAATAACCCGAGCTGAAAAACCCGGGCCCACCCGGGTTGCCTCTGGTACACCTGCGACTCCACCCTCTATAAATAGACGACTTGGGGTGGCCATTTTGAAGAGAAAATGGCGAGGAAGCCTTGTCCAATTTGCTCTGCACTCATCTTAGGCAGTGTACTTTCCCCTTTTAAACACCTGTGAGCTCATATATAGCCCTTTTGTACCTACAAAAGTCTGTGTTTAATCACTCTAAAGATATAGAAGTCTTCTTTGGCAGCCCACTGTAAGCTTTCTCACACACTTTAGAGTTCTTTCTCTTCATATTGCACATACCCTTCCACACGTTGAGAGTCGTATTGTATATTTTACCCGAACTTCGATCCGTGGTTTATTTTTAGTTTGTATATATATATATATATATATAAATATATATATATATATATATATATATATATATATATATATATATATATATATATGGACTAACATTATCGAGTTATGCCTCGATTGAGCCTATACTTCGGTCTGGAGCGTTTATTTGCTTTCCTATATATATATATTTATATATATGAACTGCGTGTCAAACTCTGTTCGATGAGCTTAGACTTCGGTCTGGAGTATTTACTGCTTTAATATATATACTTATATATATTATCTATGGTCGAGCTCTGTTCGATGAGTCTGGATTTTATATCCGGTGCGTTTACATGCTTTTATATATATATAAATATATATATTTATTTATTTATATTTCGTCCCACCTGGAGTTTACTTCGTGGTGGTTGACCATTTTTTACAGCTTTCTGTACATTTTGTCCCACCTGGAGTTTACTTCGTGGTGGTTGATCGTTTTTATAGCTTTCTGTACATTTTGTCCCGCCTGGAGTTTCCTCCGTGGTGGTTGATAGCTTTTATAGCTTTATTTACATTTTCGATCCCCCATGGAGGTACTTCGTGGTTGGTGATCATGTCTGTATATATATATTTACAGCTTTTATATATATATATACTTGCTTACTGCGCTTATATCAATTGCGGCATCATGTGAGCCTAGGAATCATATGATCACAGATTCATCCCATTAGATCTAGATTCGGTTCCCATGATGGACATTTTCAGCTGTAAGTAGCTTGTAAATTATATCAGTGATGTTTGGATTTCCTCCGATGGTTTTCATACCCACGAGAAATTCAGCACCTTTTATATATTATTTTCGTACGGATGCGTCACATCTGTCAAATAAAATCAATCCAGCCGAATACGGAATAAAATGGGAGTGTAAAAGGTCTCAATTACTATTGAGCATCAAGGTTTGAAAAATCTCTTTTATAAAACATCACTGCCATATCTTGCTAAAATTTTTGCATAAATTCAAACCATGTGTATATAGGTGCGAACGAGGCCTCGCACTACTTCCAAATAACAGCACATTGACCCACACACACACACATTCAGATACCAGTTTCTTGAAAAGAGGCGGTCACCGTGGTAACAGGGATGTCGGGGGGTGCCTAACACCTTCTCCCCGCATAACCAAGTCCCCGGACCCTAATGAATCTCGGTTTCACCGACCCGTTTAGCAGAGTCACATCACTGGGTCAATGTGCAAACTTTTTCTCGGTTGTATTGGTATAACCATTTAAAAAACCAACTGGCGACTGTTAACAGTCCATCGTTGACATTATACATGTCGAACCTTTTTCACTTGTGTTTTCAAACAAATCTCACCTAAAATGAGAACACCAAAGAACTAGTAACGGAAAGGGACAATTAAAAAATCCCGACGTCAACAAACCCTCTTTCAAATTTTTTGAAACTACGTAATGACTATAACTAGGGTTAAGGTGACATACTATGAATATTGTTTTCATTTTTGAAAAGGTTAAGCAGAAATTTATCTGCAAACCATCATAACTTACGGGCATGGGGGTGATCAGCCAGTTGTACCCTGCATTGATCATCACTACATGCAAGAACGAGGGTATTGTTCACTCTGTCCGCCTTGGGCGCATAAAAGTTTTCCCGTGTAGGGATGTTCATACTTGTCGGGTTCCAAATTAAAGGTTTTATCTTATTCAACAATAATCTATAATTCAACATATATATATATATATATATATATATATATATATATATATATATATATATATATATATATATATATATATATATATATATATACGCTAAGGAATTCAAGGAACATTTGATTCCTTGAATTCCACCTTGTTCGTTTCAAACCTTTGTAAGTCTCTTGGGTGAGCAGTGTTGGTTTTTGAACATAGGTATGAGTCTGCTTAAGGTAATAGGGTATGAATGGAAGAATAATGAATAAAAATTTATTTTGAACCTGGTAAAAATGAATAGATTGTTTAGATCTAACTCCTCAACTAGTAACCGGTCAATATTACCTCCTGTTCCAGACATAGTTAACCAGGAACTTCACAGTTATGAAAATATCAGTCAAGCCTTGCACAATTGGAATATACCTAGGGTCTCCCCTAAGAAAATTTATCAGTCAACATTTTTAGACAATTTTAAAACAGATTATAATGTCAAAACTGTTGAAAAGGTTTATGCCATTAATAAAGAATACGAAAATTGTAGTCTTCTGGATCCCGAAGTCATTAAAAAACATAAAAAGAAAGGTTATAATTTTATTCACATTGGATTAGTTCAAGTAGCTGTTAAACCATTAAACATTAAAGGGATTAATTCAAGTATTTATCTCTGCCTTAGAGATGCACGATTCTTGAATTATTATCCTAGCATGATCGGCGCAATGGAATCTAGTCTGCATAATGGACCTATCCATTTCAATTGCTTTCCTGATTTCACATTGAGCCTAAGTGATAAAAATTTATTAAAAGCCTTGACATTAAATATTAAAACTGCTGGAGAAATTACCCAAATGATTGAGGGTTCTCAGCCGATAGCTTTGATTTACCGGATTTATTATAAGACCATGAAAACTAACCTAAACGTTCATGCTCTCAATAAAAGTCTGAAAGATCAAACTGTCTTGATTCAAAGTTCAACTAGTGATGCTAATATTCAAATTCCGAGAACCATTCTCTGGAAAGATATTACTCTCCCTAGTCAATGGACTTTACCTAGTGAAATACCTGAACAACCTGTAGTTAACAATCTAATAAACCTTTAAAATGTTAGACAATTTTCTGATGGAACTGTAAAAATAAGTTTTGAACGCAGTAAAAGACCGATTATTATTGAAGACTCTGCTAGTACAATAGCATCTTCAAGAAGAGACACTGAAATTCTTAATAACCCTTCTTTAAGAGATCTTAAATTAAAAGGTATTTTAAATCAAGGACAAGCTAGTCACCCATGTTATACTTAAAAGGATCTAGTAGAAGAGGAAAGTTCTTCCTCTCATACTCCTTCTGAGCTTCCCACTCAGTTTGATTTTGAAATTCCGATTAACAATCAGTTAAGAGTTATTAAAAAAGATTTATTCTTGATTGGGATAATCTTGTAAAGAATTTTAATTCCAAACATAATAAAGATAAAAGACATTTATTTCGTTCAAATCATCCAACAGAAAAGGAGCGAGATAAAATTGTTAATAGATGGAAACGATTCATAAAAAATGAAAAAATAAACATTACTTTTTATGAATGGTATGATCAATACCAATGTAGGTGTAATGTTATAACAAAAAGTCAATGGGTAAAAGAAGATAAGTCTAAGGTCTGTTCTAGTCATCCCCCGCTAGAAACGATCCTTATCCCAGTTAAGAACACATCTGTTGTTGCCAGTCCCTTTAAAATTTCTGATAGCAATAAAGATGATAAAAAAATTATTGAACAATTAAATTTTAGTAATCAATATCTAGCAACTGTTGGAAGACAGCTTGATAGAATTGAAGAAAAATTTGAAGAAACAAGTATTAAAAAACCAGATGCAAAAATTGAACATCCTTTGATTAACTTACCTGAAAATAGAAGTAAATTAGGTTTACCTAATGATGATAGCAACCTAATTAAATCTATTGACAAGTTATTCAAAAAACTAAAAACTGAACCCGGTCCAAGTGGTACTGTTTCTACTTTGGATCAAGTTGAGACTGAAGCCGAAAGTGAAAGTCAAGCTGACTGTTCTGATTCTACTTCAATCCCAGATTTTAATGATCAATTGAACAAGTTAACAGTCAAAAACACTAGTTTAACTAGGAATTGGTATTCTAGGCCTACTCCTCCGGATCTCCAATTCGAAGAGAGAAACCTAGACAAACAATTCTCTGTTTCAGCTAATAAAATTTATGAATGGAACATTGATGGTCTTAGTGAACAAGAAATTTTAAACAAATTAAATCACATGTCTATGGTAGCAAATAGCTATATTACTAAATTCAACAATCTGTCACAACCAGAAATTGTTGAGTTAATAGCTAGTGGATTCACGGGTATTCTCAGATCTTGGTGGGAAAGACATCTCACGGAAGATACTAGACTATCTATTATTCATGCTATCCAGTTAGACGATGACGGCAACCCCATCTTTGATGAAGATGTTGGTATTGGTCCGCTAGATGGAGTAAATACTTTGATTTTTACCATAATAAAACATTTTGTAGGAACTCCTAGTAACATAACAGAAAGGATTCACGATCAACTCAGTAATCTCACTTGTCCCACTCTTAGTGACTTCAGATGGTACAAAGATGTGTTTACCTCTAGAGTTATGCTGCGAAATGATAGCAACACGCCTTTCTGGAAAGAAAAGTTTGTAAATGGCTTGCCTTCATTGTTCGCTCATAAAGTTAGAGAAGAGTTGAGTAAAAACTTAGGATATATTGATTATGATAATCTCACTTATGGTGACATAATCAGTTATATTCAAAAAATAGGTTTAAAAATGTGCATTGATTTTAAATTAGCTAAACAAGCTAGTAAAGATAAGAAAAAAGCAAAATATGAGTTAGGAACATTTTGTGAACAATATGGTCTGCCTCCAATTGCTCCCTCTAAAAGAAAGCATAAACACCGGCATATTGATCATCCTAAACGTTACAAACGTAAACATGCTCATAAAAAGAATAATAATCAAAACGATTATTATAATAAACCTAAACCAATTAATAAAAAATATAATAAAGGTACTAAAAAATATGATAAGAGTAAAATCGTTTGCCACAATTGTGGGCAAAAAGGCCACTACAAAAGTGAATGTAAAGTAAAACAAAAATTATCTCAGTTAAATATCTCTATTGAAGATACAGAACAATTATTGGAGTTAATGAGAATAGAAAACAATGAAAATAATGATGAAGGATCTGACATCCCCTATTCTTTTAATAGAAGTACCAGCAACAATGAGTCTGATAGTAACAAAGAGGAAGTCACTATTTGTGCTAATAACTGCAATGAAAATTGTTGCACTAAAAGATTAAGTGTTATTACCAAAGAAGATGAAGAAAGCTCTTTGTTAATCGACTTAATTAGTAAAATTTCTGACCCTGAACTTAAAGTTCAATATACTAAGCAATTAAAAGATTTATTAACTAAAGATACTAAAGTTAAAGACAAGATTTTTAAAGCTAAAGATAAACCGATATTCAGCCTTAATAAAACTCTAGAACGATTTAAAACCCCAGTCAAAGAAGTTACCCTTCCAGAATTAAATCAAGAAGTTAATAAACTTAAAAAAAAAATCTCTAATTTAAAAATAGAAGTTTCTAATTTAAGAAAAGACTTAGAGAGTCAGAAATCTGATCTTCAAGTTCATGATTCCTCCTCTAGTGATGAAGATCACGATGAGCCAGAATCTTCAGGAATCAAGGAAGAACCAGATCTATTCGTTCAAGGTCTTTCTCTTAAATAAATTAAAGATATTACCATTCAAAAATGGTATATCTCCATTAATTTGGTTGTTGATAAAACCTTTTCCATAAATCTTCCCGCCTTAGTCGATACTGGTGCGGATTTAAATTGTATCCAGGAAGGTCTTATTCCAACCAAATATTATAAGAAAACTAATGAAAAATTAAATTCAGCTAATGGTAGTCAGATGGAAATAAAATATAAACTGCCTAAAGTGCATATCTGTCAAGATGATATGTGTTTTAAAACATCATTTGTTTTAATTCGCAAACTTACTGATAAAATCATTTTAGGGTTACCATCTATATATTTATTGTATCCATTTACTACCAGTAATGAAGGATTAAGCTGTAAACATTTAGGTAAAAGAATAACATTTAAATTTCTTATTAAACCAAAAGAAAGAGATTTAAAATTTATTCAAGAAGAGTCCATTTCTAAATCATTAAATTTATTAAATAGTAAATCCACCCATCTAAATTTCTTAAAAGAAGAAATTAAATACAAAAGAATAGAAGAACAACTTCAAAATAAAGATATTCTTGAAAAAATTGAAGAGTTAAAAACTTATTTAAAAGATAACCTTTGTTCTGATTCTCCTAATGCCTTTTGGCATCGGAAAAAACATATTGTAAGGCTCCCTTACGCTAAGGAATTCAAGGAACATTTGATTCCTACTAAGGCTAGGCCTATTCAAATGAATCATGAACAAATGGAGCTATGTAAAAAGGAAATTAATGATCTCCTTAATAAAAAGTTACTATTCATGAACAGTGCTGACTTTTTTACTATTCATTGACGCGTCTGGCAACTTTTGACAAAGTGGCCACAACTTTTGACTTGAGAGATGCTTTCGGTGGAAAGGAGATGCTTTTGGTGGAAAAGACGAATCTGCTTTCGGCTGAGGGCATCTTTTGACTGGCTGCAGGGAGCAGGTGCATGTGACTGAGAAGAAATGTCAGGCAAATGGGTCCTGAGCGTCCTGTAGATTGATGGTGCCATAAGGATCATCATCTTCTTCATACTGACTGAGGGAAGCTGATGAAGAACCTGTAGAGGCTTCTTCATGTAATTCATCAATTCTTTTATTTAATGCCTGGGCAATTAATTTTAACTCTTTTCCAGAACAATCTTTAAAATCAGAAATGCTACGGGAACAAGTCGAACCAGTGGGACTGACTCTAGACTCTTTTGATTTTTTACTGACACTTGACTCTTTTGATTTTTGACTTGAAGGTTCTGCGGTAGAGACTGGGAGAACCTTGAGAGAAGCAGGGAATTCTAACTGGACTTGACCTACAATTCTATTGACATCAAATTTATCCCACCATTTGACAAACCATTGGCGAGTGACTAGGGGAAAAGGATCTGTCGATGGAGATGTAGGGGAAGCATTGTGACTGATTTCACTAGTGGGGTTTTGAATGCTGTATTCCCATCGGAGAATCCAGGGAATCTTATATTTACTTACAAATTGAAGAAGGACTGGGACACCTTCATATGCTGAATCTAATTTTTTGTGATTGCAAAAATGATTGAGTTAAATTTTTCAGGGGATCGGGAAGAAGGTCATAGGTAGAACCAAATCTCGACCACCAATGGGAAAACCAATATGGGAAATGACTTTTGAACTTATGGTCAAATTGAACAAACCAAGAATGACTGTGTGACTCATTTTGATGGAGGAAAACCTTATACCAAGCTTTCATATAATCATAATAACAAAAAGAGTTATCCTGATTAGAAAGCTGCATAACTCTAGAGGTAAACACATCTTTGTACCATCTGAAGTCACTAAGAGTGGGACAAGTGAGATTACTGAGTTGATCGTGAATCCTTTCTGTTATGTTACTAGGAGTTCCTATAAAATGTTTTATTATGGTAAAAATCAAAGTATTTACTCCATCAAAAGTTGTGGCCACTTTGTCAAAAGTTGCCAGACGCGTTAATGAATAGTAAAAAAGTCAGCACTGTTCATGAATAGTAACTTTTGTCTGTAATCATTTATTTTGTAATAGTAACTTTGTAATAGTTCTTTCCTTATTCTATAAAAGGAAACCGAACTTAGTTATTGAGGCAGACTTAGAAAGACTCTGAGTTCCTTCTCAGATGAATCTTTAGCCTCTACCGCTGTTAAGCCTTTCTTAGGCCCTCTTTCTACTATTCTCCATTTCTTAATGTTTTGAGTAAGTCAATTCAATTTGTAATTTGTAAACGTTTTGTACATTTGTAAACATTTTATTTCCAATCAATAAAACTATATGTTTTAGTAATTAAACTGTCATATTATTTGCACCTCCAATTCTAGTTAACTTGATTCCGCCTTCAAATGGTATCAGAGCCATCGTTGTTTCTGTTCTAGTTGCCTGTAAGATATTTACAACTGTTCATCTTCAACCGTTTTCAAAATTTCTCTTTTATTCTTATTCCGAAGTCACCTGATTTACTGTAGTCCACCTTGTTCGTTTCAAACCTTTGTAAGTCTCTTGGGTGAGCAGTGTTGGTTTTTGAACATAGGTATGAGTCTGCTTAAGGTAATAGGGTATGAATGGAAGAATAATGAATAAAAATTTATTTTGAACCTGGTAAAAATGAAAGTATTTACTCCATCTGGCGGACCAATACCAACATCTTCATCAAAGATGGGGTTGCCATTATCGTCTAACTGGATAGCATGAATAATAGATAGTCTAGTATCTTCCGTGAGATGTCTTTGAAGGCGGAATCAAGTTAACTAGAATTGGAGGTGCAAATAATATGCCAGTTTAATTACTAAAACATATAATTTTATTGATTGGAAATAAAATGTTTACAAATGTACAAAACGTTTACAAATTACAAATTGAATTGACTTATTCAAAACATTAAGAAATGGAGAATAGTAGAAAGAGGGGCTAAGAAAGGCTTAACAGCGGTAGAGGCTAAAGATTCATCTGAGAAGGAACTCAGAGTCTTTCTAAGTCTGCCTCAATAACTAAGATCGGTTTCCTTTTATAGAATAAGGAAAGAACTATTACAAAGTTACTATTACAAAATAAATGATTACAGACAAAAGTTACTATTCATGAACAGTGCTGACTTTTTTACTATTCATTGACGCGTCTGGCAACTTTTGACAAAGTGGCCATAACTTTTGACTTGAGAGATGCTTTCGGTGGAAAGGAGATGCTTTTGGTGGAAAAGACGAATCTGCTTTCGGCTGAGGGCATCTTTTGACTGGCTGCAGGGAGCAGGTGCATGTGACTGAGAAGAAATGTCAGGCAAATGGGTCCTGAGCGTCCTGTAGATTGATGGTGCCATAAGGATCATCATCTTCTTCATACTGACTGAGGGAAACTGATGAAGAACCTATAGAGGCTTCTTCATGTAATTCATCAATTCTTTTATTTAATGTCTGGGCAATTAATTTTAACTCTTTTCCAGAACAATCTTTAAAATCAGAAATGCTACGGGAACAAGTCGAACCAGTGGGACTGACTCTAGACTCTTTTGATTTTTTACTGACACTTGACTCTTTTGATTTTTGACTTGAAGGTTCTGCGGTAGAGACTGGGAGAACCTTGAGAGAAGCAGGGAATTCTAACTGGACTTGACCTACAATTCTATTGACATCAAATTTATCCCACCATTTGACAAACCATTGGCGAGTGACTAGGGGAAAAGGATCTGTCGATGGAGATGTAGGGGAAGCATTGTGACTGATTTCACTAGTGGGGTTTTGAATGCTGCATTCCCATCGGAGAATCCAGGGAATCTTATATTTACTTACAAATTGAAGAAGGACTGGGACACCTTCATATGCTGAATCTAATTTTTTATGATTGCAAAAATGATTGAGTTAAACTTTCAGGGGATCGGGAAGAAGGTCATAGGTAGAACCAAATCTCGACCACCAATGGGAAAACCAATATGGGAAATGACTTTTGAACTTATGGTCAAATTGAACAAACCAAGAATGACTGTGTGACTCATTTTGATGGAGGAAAACCTTATAACCAAGCTTCCATATAATCATAATAACAAAAAGAGTTATCCTGATTAGAAAGCTGCATAAGATCAGAGGGATGTTTTCCCCATTCGGACATCTGGATAAACTGTTTAAATATACAATGAATGGTAAAGAGACTTTGGCTTTATCATTGTTGGCATAAATGGGTTTAACGAAGATTGACTCTGTTTCGACAAGAATGTCCTTATAATACACAAGGATTTATAAGGAGCAAGAGGCATGAAATGCCAACCAGAAGGGAAAAACTGGGAAAATAACTTAGCTGGTCATTTCTGGGTTTCATGTGAGGCTCAAATGAAATAAGAAATTGGTCCATCAAAGCATGTACTCAGAGGAGGATTACTGGGGTTGTAACTAAGAGCTTTGGGGATGAAAGGGGTCGACGGGAATTGGGTTACTAGCTAAAGCTGAACTATAGGGCTTGGGCATTGTCCCAAGGACAGTGAACTTGTTACTGGTTTGGTAAATTGGGTTAACTGGATGAGGAACCAAGGCTCCTCTTGGCTGATTACTTAGGCCAGTAGGGCGACCTGGACCACGAGAGGTTGATGCACCGCGGACACTCATGATGGATGCACAGTACCTGTGTTAATAAATTCCCGAGTGAGAAAATCAGGAATGGAATATTACTGCCTTTAATGTATTCCATAACAAAATCAAAAATACTCAAAAGGGCTTGCCATCTAGCAAAGGAGTGTTTAGAGGCTATGTTTTCAACATCTTTCTCTAATACATATTTTGCCAGATTTGCAGTCAATTCGAACTAAAAAATTTTTGATTTAATAAATAAATTTGAAATTTATTAATACATAATACAAGAGAAAGTATTTCTTTTTTAATAGTACTGTAATTTAACTGTGTACTATTCCATGCACCGAATGAAAACGGACGATTTGTTCTGGGGAGTCTGGAGTTAACTTTTGCTTGAGAATACCTCCGAATCCAATATCAGAGGCGTCAGTTTCAACAATTTTAAATGCAGAATCATTTGAAATACCAAGGCAGGGCAATGCCTTGATGTATTTTTTGACTTGTTGGACGACAGAAGTATGAATGTCAGTCCATGGGGGAGGATTGTCTTGCAAACGCTGAAAGAGAGGTTTGCAAATTTTCCTGAGGTTTTTATAGAACTTACCAATATAATTGAGCGAGCCCAGAAACCTCTGCAGTTGGGTTTTATGGGTAATTTTATCTGGGAATCTGTCGACGAATTGAATAGCTCTATCAATTGGCCGTATGAGTCCGCGATATATAATTAATCCAAGAAACCGAACTTTAGCTTGAAACAAGCTGCATTTGGAAAGCGAAAGAACAAGTCCATTGTCTTTGACCGTTTAAAAAACGATTTCAAATGTTTGACGTGTTCTTCAATGGAATTGGCAAAAATGAGAATATCATCAATATATACAACAATAAAATGACTGAAAGGATTCAAAATATCATTGAGGATATTCTGAAATTCACTGGGAGCATTTTTTAAGCCAAATGCTTGGACATTCCATTCATAATGACCAAATGGAGTGGTGAATGCAGTTTTATATCTGTCTTCTGGGTGAATAGCAATTTGCCAGAAACCAGATTTGAGGTCGAATTTACTAAAGATAGTGGCATTACTCAACCGGTTAATGAGGTCATCTTTATTAGGCAGGGGATATCTAATCCACTCTAGGACTTTGTTTAATGGCTTGTAGTTGATAACTAACCTGGGAACACCTCTTTCCTTTTCTGCTTCATTGTTAACATAAAAGGCAGGACATGACCATGGGGATTTACTAGGTCTAATTAACTTTTTTATTAAGGAGATCATTAATTTCCTTTTTACATAGCTCCATTTGTTCATGATTCATTTGAATAGGCCTGGCCTTAGTAGGAATCAAATGTTCCTTGAATTCCTTAGCGTAAGGGAGCCTTACAATATGTTTTTTCGATGCCAAAAGGCATTAGGAGAATCAGAACAAAGGTTATCTTTTAAATAAGTTTTTAACTCTTCAATTTTTTCAAGAATATCTTTATTTTGAAGTTGTTCTTCTATTCTTTTGTATTTAATTTCTTCTTTTAAGAAATTTAGATGGGTGGATTTACTATTTAATAAATTTAATGATTTAGAAATGGACTCTTCTTGAATAAATTTTAAATCTCTTTCTTTTGGTTTAATAAGAAATTTAAATGTTATTCTTTTACCTAAATGTTTACAGCTTAATCCTTCATTACTGGTAGTAAATGGATACAATAAATATATAAATGGTAACCCTAAAATGATTTTATCAGTAAGATTGCGAATTAAAACAAATGATGTTTTAAAACACATATCATCTTGACAGATATGCACTTTAGGCAGTTTATATTTTATTTCCATCTGACTACCATTAGCTAAATTTAATTTTTCATTAGTTTTCTTATAATATTTTTGGAATAAGACCTTCCTGGATACAATTTAAATCCACACCAGTATCGACTAAGGCGGGAAGATTTATAGAAAAGGTTTTATCAACAACCAATTAATGGAGATATACCATTTTTGAATGGTAATATCTTTATTTCTTTTAAGAGAAAGACCTTGAACGAATAGATCTGGTTCTTCCTTGATTCCTGAAGATTCTGGCTCATCGTGATCTTCATCACTAGAGGAGGAATCATGAACTTGAAGATCAAATTTCTGACTCTCTAAGTCTTTTCTTAAATTAGAAACTTCTATTTTTAAATTAGAGATTTCTTTTTTAAGTTTATTAACTTCTTGATTTAATTCTGGAAGGGTAACTTCTTTGACTGGGGTTTTAAATCGTTCTAGAGTTTTATTAAGGCTGAATATCGGTTTATCTTTAGCTTTAAAAATCTTGTCTTTAACTTTAGTATCTTTAGTTAATAAATCTTTTAATTGCTTAGTATATTGAACTTTAAGTTCATGGTCAGAAATTTTACTAATTAAGTCGATTAACAAAGAGCTTTCTTCATCTTCTTTGGTAATAACACTTAATCTTTTAGTGCAACAATTTTCATTGCAATTATTAGCACAAATAGTGACTTCCTCTTCGTTACTATCAGACTCATTGTTGCTGGTACTGCTATTAAAGAATAGGGGATGTCAGATCCTTCATCATTATTTTCATTGTTTTCTATTCTCATTAACTCTAATAATTGTTCTGTATCTTCAATAGAGATATTTAACTGAGATAATTTTTGTTTTACTTTACATTCACTTTTGTAGTGGCCTTTTTGCCCACAATTGTGGCAAACGATTTTACTCTTATCATATTTTTTAGTACCTTTATTATATTTTTTATTAATTGGTTTAGGTTTATTATAATAATCGTTTTGATTATTATTCTTTTTATGAGCATGTTTACGTTTGTAAATGTAGGATGATCAATATGCCGTGTTTATGCTTTCTTTTAGAGGGAGCAATTGGAGGCAGACCATATTGTTCACAAAATGTTCCTAACTCATATTTTGCTTTTTTCTTATCTTTACTAGCTTGTTTAGCTAATTTAAAATAAATGCACATTTTAAACCTATTTTTTGAATATAACTGATTATGTCACCATAAGTGAGATTATCATAATCAATATATCCTAAGTTTTTACTCAACTCTTCTCTAACTTTATGAGCGAACAATGAAGGCAAGCCATTTACAAACTTTCTTTCCAGAAAGGCTTGTTGCTATCATTTCGCAGCATAACTCTAGAGGTAAACACATCTTTGTACCATCTGAAGTCACTAAGAGTGGGACAAGTGAGATTACTGAGTTGATCGTGAATCCTTTCTGTTATGTTACTAGGAGTTCCTACAAAATGTTTTATTATGGTAAAAATCAAAGTATTTACTCCATCTGGCGGACCAATACCAACATCTTCATCAAAGATGGGTTGCCGTCATCGTCTAACTGGATAGCATGAATAATAGATAGTCTAGTATCTTCCGTGAGATGTCTTTCCCACCAAGATCTGAGAATACCCGTGAATCCACTAGCTATTAACTCAACAATTTCTGGTTGTGACAGATTGTTGAATTTAGTAATATAGCTATTTGCTACCACAGACATGTGATTTAATTTGTTAAAAATTTCTTGTTCACTAAGACCATCAATGTTCCATTCATAAATTTTATTAGCTGAAACAGAGAATTCTCTGTCTAGGTTTCTCTCTTCGAATTGGAGATCCGGAGGAGTAGGCCTAGAATACCAATTCCTAGTTAAACTAGTGTTTTTGACTGTTAACTTGTTCAATTGATCATTAAAATCTGGGATTGAAGTAGAATCAGAACAGTCAGCTTGACTTTCACTTTCGCTTCAGTCTCAACTTGATCCAAAGTAGAAACAGTACCACTTGAACTGGGTTCAGTTTTTAGTTTTTTGAATAACTTGTCAATAGATTTAATTAGGTTGCTATCATCATTAGGTAAACCTAATTTACTTCTATTTTCAGGTAAGTTAATCAAAGGATGTTCAATTTTTGCATCTGGTTTTTTAATACTTGTTTCTTCAAATTTTTCTTCAATTCTATCAAGCTGTCTTCCAACAGTTGCTAGATATTGATTACTAAAATTTAATTGTTCAATAATTTTTTATCATCTTTATTGCTATCAGAAATTTTAAAGGGACTGGCAACAACAGATGTGTTCTTAACTGGGATAAGGATCGTTTCTAGCGGGGGATGACTAGAACAGACCTTAGACTTATCTTCTTTACCCATTGACTTTTTGTTATAACATTACACCTACATTGGTATTGATCATACCATTCATAAAAAGTAATGTTTATTTTTTCATTTTTTATGAATCGTTTCCATCTATTAACAATTTTATCTCGCTCCTTTTCTGTTGGATGATTTGAACGAAATAATGTCTTTTATCTTTATTATGTTTGGAATTAAAATCTTTACAAGATTATCCCAATCAAGAATAAAATCTTTTTTAATAACTCTTAACTGATTGTTAATCGGAATTTCAAAATCAAACTGAGTGGGAAGCTCAGAAGGAGTATGAGAGGAAGAACTTTCCTCTTCTACTAGATCCTTTTAAGTATAACATGGGTGACTAGCTTGTCCTTGATTTAAAATACCTTTTAATTTAAGATCTCTTAAAGAAGGGTTATTAAGAATTTCAGTGTCTCTTCTTGAAGATGCTATTGTACTAGCAGAGTCTTCAATAATAATCGGTCTTTTACTGCGTTCAAAACTTATTTTTACGGTTCCATCAGAAAATTGTCTAACATTTTCAAGGTTTATTAGATTGTTAACTACAGGTTGTTCAGGTATTTCACTAGGTAAAGTCCATTGACTAGGGAGAGTAATATCTTTCCAGAGAATGGTTCTCGGAATTTGAATATTAGCATCACTAGTTGAACTTTGAATCAAGACAGTTTGATCTTTCGAACTTTTATTGAGAGCATGAACGTTTAGGTTAGTTTTCATGGTCTTATAATAAATCCGGTAAATCAAAGCTATCGGCTGAGAACCCTCAATCATTTGGGTAATTTCTCCAGCAGTTTTAATATTTAATGTCAAGGCTTTTAATAAATTTTTATCACTTAGGCTCAATGTGAAATCAGGAAAGCAATTGAAATGGATAGGTCCATTATGCAGACTATATTCCATTGCGCCGATCATGCTAGGATAATAATTCAAGAATCGTGCATCTCTAAGGCAGAGATAAATACTTGAATTAATCCCTTTAATATTTAATGGTTTAACAGCTACTTGAACTAATCCAATGTGAATAAAATTATAACCTTTCTTTTTATGTTTTTTAATAATGACTTCGGGATCCAGAAGACTACAATTTTCGTATTCTTTATTAATGGCATAAACCTTTTCAACAGTTTTGACATTATAATCTGTTTTAAAATTGTCTAAAAATGTTGACTGATAAATTTCCTTAGGGGAGACCCTAGGTATATTCCAATTGTGCAAGGCTTGACTGATATTTTCATAACTGTGAAGTTCCTGGTTAACTATGTCTGGAACAGGAGGCAATATTGACCGGTTACTAGTTGAGGAGTTAGATCTAAACAATCTATTCATTTTTACCAGGTTCAAAATAAATTTTTATTCATTATTCTTCCATTCATACCCTATTACCTTAAGCAGACTCATACCTATGTTCAAAAACCAACACTGCTCACCCAAGAGACTTACAAAGGTTTGAAACGAACAAGGTGGACTACAGTAAATCAGGTGACTTCGGAATAAGAATAAAAGAGAAATTTTGAAAACGGTTGAAGATGAACAGTTGTAAATATCTTACAGGCAACTAGAACAGAAACAACGATGGCTCTGATACCATTTGAAGGCAGAATCAAGTTAACTAGAATTGGAGGTGCAAATAATATGACAGTTTAATTACTAAAAACATATAGTTTTATTGATTGGAAATAAAATGTTTACAAATGTACAAAACGTTTACAAATTACAAATTGAATTGGCTTACTCAAAACATTAAGAAATGGAGAATAGTAGAAAGAGGGGCTAAGAAAGGCTTAACAGCGGTAGAGGCTAAAGATTCATCTGAGAAGGAACTCAGAGTCTTTCTAAGTCTGCCTCAATAACTAAGTTCGGTTTCCTTTTATAGAATAAGGAAAGAACTATTACAAAGTTACTATTACAAAATAAATGATTACAGACAAAAGTTACTATTCATGAACAATGCTGACTTTTTTACTATTCATTGACGCGTCTGGCAACTTTTGACAAAGTGGCCACAACTTTTGACTTGAGAGATGCTTTCGGTGGAAAGGAGATGCTTTTGGTGGAAAAGACGAATCTGCTTTCGGCTGAGGGCATCTTTTGACTGGCTGCAGGGAGCAGGTGCATGTGACTGAGAAGAAATGTCAGGCAAATGGGTCCTGAGCGTCCTGTAGATTGATGGTGCCATAAGGATCATCATCTTCTTCATACTGACTGAGGGAAGCTGATGAAGAACCTGTAGAGGCTTCTTCATGTAATTCATCAATTCTTTTATTTAATGTCTGGGCAATTAATTTTAACTCTTTTCCAGAACAATCTTTAAAATCAGAAATGCTACGGGAACAAGTCGAACCAGTGGGACTGACTCTAGACTCTTTTGATTTTTTACTGACACTTGACTCTTTTGATTTTTGACTTGAAGGTTCTGCGGTAGAGACTGGGAGAACCTTGAGAGAAGCAGGGAATTCTAACTGGACTTGACCTACAATTCTATTGACATCAAATTTATCCCACCATTTGACAAACCATTGGCGAGTGACTAGGGGAAAAGGATCTGTCGATGGAGATGTAGGGGAAGCATTGTGACTGATTTCACTAGTGGGGTTTTGAATGCTGTATTCCATCGGAGAATCCAGGGAATCTTATATTTACTTACAAATTGAAGAAGGACTGGGACACCTTCATATGCTGAATCTAATTTTTTGTGATTGCAAAAATGATTGAGTTGAACTTTCAGGGGATCGGGAAGAAGGTCATAGGTAGAACCAAATCTCGACCACCAATGGGAAAACCAATATGGGAAATGACTTTTGAACTTATGGTCAAATTGAACAAACCAAGAATGACTGTGTGACTCATTTTGATGGAGGAAAACCTTATACCAAGCTTCCATATAATCATAATAACAAAAAGAGTTATCCTGATTAGAAAGCTGCATAAGATCAGAGGGATGTTTTCCCCATTCGGACATCTGGATAAACTGTTTAATATACAATGAATGGTAAAGAACTTTGGCTTTATCATTGTTGGCATAAATGGGTTTAACGAAGATTGACTCTGTTTCGACAAGAATGTCCTTATAATACACAAGGGATTTATAAGGAGCAAGAGGCATGAAATGCCAACCAGAAGGGAAAAACTGGAAATTAACTTTACTGGGTCATTTCTGGGTTTCATGTGAGGCTCAATATGAAATAAGAAATTGGTCCATCTAAGCATGTACTCAGAGGGAGGATTACTGGGGTTTGAACTAGAGGCTTTGGGCTGAAAGGGGTCGACGGGAATTGGGTTACTAGCTAAAGCTGAACTATAGGGCTTGGGCATTGTCCCAAGGACAGTGAACTTGTTACTGGTTTGGTAAATTGGGTTAACTGGATGAGGAACCAAGGCTCCTCTTGGCTGATTACTTAGGCCAGTAGGGCGACCTGGACCACGAGAGGTTGATGCACCGCGGACACTCATGATGGATGCACAGTACCTGTGTTAATAAATTCCCGAGTGAGAAAATCAGGAATGGAATTATTACTGCCTTTAATGTATTCTATATCAAAATCAAAAATACTCAAAAGGGCTTGCCATCTAGCAAAGGAGTGTTTAGAGGCTATGTTTTCAACATCTTTCTCTAATACATATTTTGCAGATTTGCAGTCAATTCGAACTAAAAATTTTTGATTTAATAAATCAATTTGAAATTTATTAATACATAATACAAGAGAAAGTATTTCTTTTTTAATAGTACTGTAATTTAACTGTGTACTATTCCATGCACCGGAATGAAAACGGACGATTTGTTCTGGGGAGTCTGGAGTTAACTTTTGCTTGAGAATACCTCCGAATCCAATATCAGAGGCGTCAGTTTCAACAATTTTAAATGCAGAATCATTTGAAATACCAAGGCAGGGCAATGCCTTGACGTATTTTTTGACTTGTTGGACGACAGAAGTATGAATGTCAGTCCATGGGGGAGGATTGTCTTGCAAACGCTGAAAGAGAGGTTTGCAAATTTTCCTGAGGTTTTTATAGAACTTGCCAATATAATTGAGCGAGCCTAGAAACCTCTGCAGTTGGGTTTTATGGGTAATTTTATCTGGGAATCTGTCGGCGAATTGAATAGCTCTATCAATTGGCCGTATGAGTCCGCGATATATAATTAATCCAAGAAACCGAACTTTAGCTTGAAACAAGCTGCATTTGGAAAGCGAAAGAACAAGTCCATTGTCTTTGACCGTTTTAAAAAACGATTTCAAATGTTTGACGTGTTCTTCAATGGAATTGGCAAAAATGAGAATATCATCAATATATACAACAATAAAATGACTGAAAGGATTCAAAATATCATTGAGGATATTCTGAAATTCACTGGGAGCATTTTTTAAGCCAAATGCTTGGACATTCCATTCATAATGACCAAATGGAGTGGTGAATGCAGTTTTATATCTGTCTTCTGGGTGAATAGCAATTTGCCAGAAACCAGATTTGAGGTCGAATTTACTAAAGATAGTGGCATTACTCAACCGGTTAATGAGGTCATCTTTATTAGGCAGGGGATATCTAATCCACTCTAGGACTTTGTTTAATGGCTTGTAGTTGATAACTAACCTGGGAACACCTCTTTCCTTTTCTGCTTCATTGTTAACATAAAAGGCAGGACATGACCATGGGGATTTACTAGGTCTAATTAACTTTTTTATTAAGGAGATCATTAATTTCCTTTTTACATAGCTCCATTTGTTCATGATTCATTTGAATAGGCCTGGCCTTAGTAGGAATCAAATGTTCCTTGAATTCCTTAGCGTAAGGGAGCCTTACAATATGTTTTTTCCGATGCCAAAAGGCATTAGGAGAATCAGAACAAAGGTTATCTTTTAAATAAGTTTTTAACTCTTCAATTTTTTCAAGAATATCTTTATTTTGAAGTTGTTCTTCTATTCTTTTGTATTTAATTTCTTCTTTTAAGAAATTTAGATGGGTGGATTTACTATTTAATAAATTTAATGATTTAGAAATGGACTCTTCTTGAATAAATTTTAAATCTCTTTCTTTTGGTTTAATAAGAAATTTAAATGTTATTCTTTTACCTAAATGTTTACAGCTTAATCCTTCATTACTGGTAGTAAATGGATACAATAAATATATAAATGGTAACCCTAAAATGATTTTATCAGTAAGATTGCGAATTAAAACAAATGATGTTTTAAAACACATATCATCTTGACAGATATGCACTTTAGGCAGTTTATATTTTATTTCCATCTGACTACCATTAGCTAAATTTAATTTTTCATTAGTTTTCTTATAATATTTGGTTGGAATAAGACCTTCCTGGATACAATTTAAATCCACACCAGTATCGACTAAGGCGGGAAGATTTATGGAAAAGGTTTTATCAACAACCAAATTAATGGAGATATACCATTTTTGAATGGTAATATCTTTATTTCTTTTAAGAGAAAGACCTTGAACGAATAGATCTGGTTCTTCCTTGATTCCTGAAGATTCTGGCTCATCGTGATCTTCATCACTAGAGGAGGAATCATGAACTTGAAGATCAAATTTCTGACTCTCTAAGTCTTTTCTTAAATTAGAAACTTCTATTTTTAAATTAGAGATTTCTTTTTTAAGTTTATTAACTTCTTGATTTAATTCTGGAAGGGTAACTTCTTTGACTGGGGTTTTAAATCGTTCTAGAGTTTTATTAAGGCTGAATATCGGTTTATCTTTAGCTTTAAAAATCTTGTCTTTAACTTTAGTATCTTTAGTTAATAAATCTTTTAATTGCTTAGTATATTGAACTTTAAGTTCATGGTCAGAAATTTTACTAATTAAGTCGATTAACAAAGAGCTTTCTTCATCTTCTTTGGTAATAACACTTAATCTTTTAGTGCAACAATTTTCATTGCAATTATTAGCACAAATAGTGACTTCCTCTTCGTTACTATCAGACTCATTGTTGCTGGTACTGCTATTAAAAGAATAGGGGATGTCAGATCCTTCATCATTATTTTCATTGTTTTCTATTCTCATTAACTCTAATAATTGTTCTGTATCTTCAATAGAGATATTTAACTGAGATAATTTTTGTTTTACTTTACATTCACTTTTGTAGTGGCCTTTTTGCCCACAATTGTGGCAAACGATTTTACTCTTATCATATTTTTTAGTACCTTTATTATATTTTTTATTAATTGGTTTAGGTTTATTATAATAATCGTTTTGATTATTATTCTTTTTATGAGCATGTTTACGTTTGTAACGTTTAGGATGATCAATATGCCGGTGTTTATGCTTTCTTTTAGAGGGAGCAATTGGAGGCAGACCATATTGTTCACAAAATGTTCCTAACTCATATTTTGCTTTTTTCTTATCTTTACTAGCTTGTTTAGCTAATTTAAAATCAATGCACATTTTTAAACCTATTTTTTGAATATAACTGATTATGTCACCATAAGTGAGATTATCATAATCAATATATCCTAAGTTTTTACTCAACTCTTCTCTAACTTTATGAGCGAACAATGAAGGCAAGCCATTTACAAACTTTTCTTTCCAGAAAGGCTTGTTGCTATCATTTCGCAGCATAACTCTAGAGGTAAACACATCTTTGTACCATCTGAAGTCACTAAGAGTGGGACAAGTGAGATTACTGAGTTGATCGTGAATCCTTTCTGTTATGTTACTAGGAGTTCCTACAAAATGTTTTATTATGGTAAAAATCAAAGTATTTACTCCATCTGGCGGACCAATACCAACATCTTCATCAAAGATGGGGTTGCCGTCATCGTCTAACTGGATAGCATGAATAATAGATAGTCTAGTATCTTCCGTGAGATGTCTTTCCCACCAAGATCTGAGAATACCCGTGAATCCACTAGCTATTAACTCAACAATTTCTGGTTGTGACAGATTGTTGAATTTAGTAATATAGCTATTTGCTACCACAGACATGTGATTTAATTTGTTAAAAATTTCTTGTTCACTAAGACCATCAATGTTCCATTCATAAATTTTATTAGCTGAAACAGAGAATTCTCTGTCTAGGTTTCTCTCTTCGAATTGGAGATCCGGAGGAGTAGGCCTAGAATACCAATTCCTAGTTAAACTAGTGTTTTTGACTGTTAACTTGTTCAATTGATCATTAAAATCTGGGATTGAAGTAGAATCAGAACAGTCAGCTTGACTTTCACTTTCGGCTTCAGTCTCAACTTGATCCAAAGTAGAAACAGTACCACTTGGACTGGGTTCAGTTTTTAGTTTTTTGAATAACTTGTCAATAGATTTAATTAGGTTGCTATCATCATTAGGTAAACCTAATTTACTTCTATTTTCAGGTAAGTTAATCAAAGGATGTTCAATTTTTGCATCTGGTTTTTTAATACTTGTTTCTTCAAATTTTTCTTCAATTCTATCAAGCTGTCTT
The DNA here is from genome assembly GCA_016801055.1 of Panax notoginseng. Classification (NCBI taxonomy): domain Eukaryota; kingdom Viridiplantae; phylum Streptophyta; class Magnoliopsida; order Apiales; family Araliaceae; genus Panax; species Panax notoginseng. Next base: position 143,870,920 of record CM029014.1, on the reverse strand, counting down.
CCAACAGTTGCTAGATATTGATTACTAAAATTTAATTGTTCAATAATTTTTTTATCATCTTTATTGCTATCAGAAATTTTAAAGGGACTGGCAACAACAGATGTGTTCTTAACTGGGATAAGGATCGTTTCTAGCGGGGGATGACTAGAACAGACCTTAGACTTATCTTCTTTTACCCATTGACTTTTTGTTATAACATTACACCTACATTGGTATTGATCATACCATTCATAAAAAGTAATGTTTATTTTTTCATTTTTTATGAATCGTTTCCATCTATTAACAATTTTATCTCGCTCCTTTTCTGTTGGATGATTTGAACGAAATAAATGTCTTTTATCTTTATTATGTTTGGAATTAAAATTCTTTACAAGATTATCCCAATCAAGAATAAAATCTTTTTTAATAACTCTTAACTGATTGTTAATCGGAATTTCAAAATCAAACTGAGTGGGAAGCTCAGAAGGAGTATGAGAGGAAGAACTTTCCTCTTCTACTAGATCCTTTTAAGTATAACATGGGTGACTAGCTTGTCCTTGATTTAAAATACCTTTTAATTTAAGATCTCTTAAAGAAGGGTTATTAAGAATTTCAGTGTCTCTTCTTGAAGATGCTATTGTACTAGCAGAGTCTTCAATAATAATCGGTCTTTTACTGCGTTCAAAACTTATTTTTACAGTTCCATCAGAAAATTGTCTAACATTTTAAAGGTTTATTAGATTGTTAACTACAGGTTGTTCAGGTATTTCACTAGGTAAAGTCCATTGACTAGGGAGAGTAATATCTTTCCAGAGAATGGTTCTCGGAATTTGAATATTAGCATCACTAGTTGAACTTTGAATCAAGACAGTTTGATCTTTCAGACTTTTATTGAGAGCATGAACGTTTAGGTTAGTTTTCATGGTCTTATAATAAATCCGGTAAATCAAAGCTATCGGCTGAGAACCCTCAATCATTTGGGTAATTTCTCCAGCAGTTTTAATATTTAATGTCAAGGCTTTTAATAAATTTTTATCACTTAGGCTCAATGTGAAATCAGGAAAGCAATTGAAATGGATAGGTCCATTATGCAGACTAGATTCCATTGCGCCGATCATGCTAGGATAATAATTCAAGAATCGTGCATCTCTAAGGCAGAGATAAATACTTGAATTAATCCCTTTAATGTTTAATGGTTTAACAGCCACTTGAACTAATCCAATGTGAATAAAATTATAACCTTTCTTTTTATGTTTTTTAATGACTTCGGGATCCAGAAGACTACAATTTTCGTATTCTTTATTAATGGCATAAACCTTTTCAACAGTTTTGACATTATAATCTGTTTTAAAATTGTCTAGAAATGTTGACTGATAAATTTTCTTAGGGGAGACCCTAGGTATATTCCAATTGTGCAAGGCTTGACTGATATTTTCATAACTGTGAAGTTCCTGGTTAACTATGTCTGGAACAGGAGGTAATATTGACCGGTTACTAGTTGAGGAGTTAGATCTAAACAATCTATTCATTTTTACCAGGTTCAAAATAAATTTTTATTCATTATTCTTCCATTCATACCCTATTACCTTAAGCAGACTCATACCTATGTTCAAAAACCAACACTGCTCACCCAAGAGACTTACAAAGGTTTGAAACGAACAAGGTGGACTACAGTAAATCAGGTGACTTCGGAATAAGAATAAAAGAGAAATTTTGAAAACGGTTGAAGATGAACAGTTGTAAATATCTTACAGGCAACTAGAACAGAAACAACGATGGCTCTGATACCATTTGAAGGCAGAATCAAGTTAACTAGAATTGGAGGTGCAAATAATATGACAGTTTAATTACTAAAACATATAGTTTTATTGATTGGAAATAAAATGTTTACAAATGTACAAAACGTTTACAAATTACAAATTGAATTGGCTTACTCAAAACATTAAGAAATGGAGAATAGTAGAAAGAGGGGCTAAGAAAGGCTTAACAGCGGTAGAGGCTAAAGATTCATCTGAGAAGGAACTCAGAGTCTTTCTAAGTCTGCCTCAATAACTAAGTTCGGTTTCCTTTTATAGAATAAGGAAAGAACTATTACAAAGTTACTATTACAAAATAAATGATTACAGACAAAAGTTACTATTCATGAACAGTGCTGACTTTTTTACTATTCATTGACGCGTCTGGCAACTTTTGACAAAGTGGCCACAACTTTTGACTTGAGAGATGCTTTCGGTGGAAAGGAGATGCTTTTGGTGGAAAAGACGAATCTGCTTTCGGCTGAGGGCATCTTTTGACTGGCTGCAGGGAGCAGGTGCATGTGACTGAGAAGAAATGTCAGGCAAATGGGTCCTGAGCGTCCTGTAGATTGATGGTGCCATAAGGATCATCATCTTCTTCATACTGACTGAGGGAAGCTGATGAAGAACCTGTAGAGGCTTCTTCATGTAATTCATCAATTCTTTTATTTAATGTCTGGGCAATTAATTTTAACTCTTTTCCAGAACAATCTTTAAAATCAGAAATGCTACGGGAACAAGTCGAACCAGTGGGACTGACTCTAGACTCTTTTGATTTTTTACTGACACTTGACTCTTTTGATTTTTGACTTGAAGGTTCTGCGGTAGAGACTGGGAGAACCTTGAGAGAAGCAGGGAATTCTAACTAGACTTGACCTACAATTCTATTGACATCAAATTTATCCCACCATTTGACAAACCATTGGCGAGTGACTAGGGGAAAAGGATCTGTCGATGGAGATGTAGGGGAAGCATTGTGACTGATTTCACTAGTGGGGTTTTGAATGCTGTATTCCCATCGGAGAATCCAGGGAATCTTATATTTACTTACAAATTGAAGAAGGACTGGGACACCTTCATATGCTGAATCTAATTTTTTGTGATTGCAAAAATGATTGAGTTGAACTTTCAGGGGATCGGGAAGAAGGTCATAGGTAGAACCAAATCTCGACCACCAATGGGAAAACCAATATGGGAAATGACTTTTGAACTTATGGTCAAATTGAACAAACCAAGAATGACTGTGTGACTCATTTTGATGGAGGAAAACCTTATACCAAGCTTCCATATAATCATAATAACAAAAAGAGTTATCCTGATTAGAAAGCTGCATAAGATCAGAGGGATGTTTTCCCCATTCGGACATCTGGATAAACTGTTTAATATACAATGAATGGTAAAGAACTTTGGCTTTATCATTGTTGGCATAAATGGGTTTAACGAAGATTGACTCTGTTTCGACAAGAATGTCCTTATAATACACAAGGGATTTATAAGGAGCAAGAGGCATGAAATGCCAACCAGAAGGGAAAAACTGGGAAATTAACTTTACTGGGTCATTTCTGGGTTTCATGTGAGGCTCAATATGAAATAAGAAATTGGTCCATCTAAGCATGTACTCAGAGGGAGGATTACTGGGGTTTGAACTAGAGGCTTTGGGCTGAAAGGGGTCGACGGGAATTGGGTTACTAGCTAAAGCTGAACTATAGGGCTTGGGCATTGTCCCAAGGACAGTGAACTTGTTACTGGTTTGGTAAATTGGGTTAACTGGATGAGGAACCAAGGCTCCTCTTGGCTGATTACTTAGGCCAGTAGGGCGACCTGGACCACGAGAGGTTGATGCACCGCGGACACTCATGATGGATGCACAGTACCTGTGTTAATAAATTCCCGAGTGAGAAAATCAGGAATGGAATTATTACTGCCTTTAATGTATTCTATATCAAAATCAAAAATACTCAAAAGGGCTTGCCATCTAGCAAAGGAGTGTTTAGAGGCTATGTTTTCAACATCTTTCTCTAATACATATTTTGCAGATTTGCAGTCAATTCGAACTAAAAATTTTTGATTTAATAAATCAATTTGAAATTTATTAATACATAATACAAGAGAAAGTATTTCTTTTTTAATAGTACTGTAATTTAAATGTGTACTATTCCATGCACCGGAATAAAAATGGACAATTTGTTCTGGGGAGTCTGGAGTTAACTTTTGCTTGAGAATACCTCCGAATCCAATATCAGAGGCGTCAGTTTCAACAATTTTAAATGCAGAATCATTTGAAATACCAAGGCAGGGCAATGCCTTGACGTATTTTTTGACTTGTTGGACGACAGAAGTATGAATGTCAGTCCATGGGGGAGGATTGTCTTGCAAACGCTGAAAGAGAGGTTTGCAAATTTTCCTGAGGTTTTTATAGAACTTGCCAATATAATTGAGCGAGCCCAGAAACCTCTGCAGTTGGGTTTTATGGGTAATTTTATCTGGGAATCTGTCTTCGAATTGAATAGCTCTATCAATTGGCCGTATGAGTCCGCGATATATAATTAATCCAAGAAACCGAACTTTAGCTTGAAACAAGCTGCATTTGGAAAGCGAAAGAACAAGTCCATTGTCTTTGACCGTTTTAAAAAACGATTTCAAATGTTTGACGTGTTCTTCAATGGAATTGGAAAAAATGAGAATATCATCAATATAAACAACAATAAAATGACTGAAAGGATTCAAAATATCATTGAGGATATTCTGAAATTCACTGGGAGCATTTTTTAAGCCAAATGCTTGGACATTCCATTCATAATGACCAAATGGAGTGGTGAATGCAGTTTTATATCTGTCTTCTGGGTGAATAGCAATTTGCCAGAAACCAGATTTGAGGTCGAATTTACTAAAGATAGTGGCATTACTCAACCGGTTAATGAGGTCATCTTTATTAGGCAGGGGATATCTAATCCACTCGAGGACTTTGTTTAATGGCTTGTAGTTGATAACTAACCTGGAACACCTCTTTCCTTTTCTGCTTCATTGTTAACATAAAAGGCAGGACATGTCCATGGGGATTTACTAGGTCTAATTAACTTTTTATTAAGGAGATCATTAATTTCCTTTTTACATAGCTCAATTTATTCATGATTCATTTGAATAGGCCTGGCCTTAGTAGGAATCAAATGTTCCTTGAATTCCTTAGCGTAAGGGAGCCTTACAATATGTTTTTTCCGATGCCAAAAGGCATTAGGAGAATCAGAACAAAGGTTATCTTTTAAATAAGTTTTTAACTCTTCAATTTTTTCAAGAATATCTTTATTTTGAAGTTGTTCTTCTATTCTTTTGTATTTAATTTCTTCTTTTAAGAAATTTAGATGGGTGGATTTACTATTTAATAAATTTAATGATTTAGAAATGGACTCTTCTTGAATAAATTTTAAATCTCTTTCTTTTGGTTTAATAAGAAATTTAAATGTTATTCTTTTACCTAAATGTTTACAGCTTAATCCTTCATTACTGGTAGTAAATGGATACAATAAATATATAAATGGTAACCCTAAAATGATTTTATCAGTAAGATTGCGAATTAAAACAAATGATGTTTTAAAACACATATCATCTTGACAGATATGCACTTTAGGCAGTTTATATTTTATTTCCATCTGACTACCATTAGCTGAATTTAATTTTTCATTAGTTTTCTTATAATATTTGGTTGGAATAAGACCTTCCTGGATACAATTTAAATCCGCACCAGTATCGACTAAGGCGGGAAGATTTATGGAAAAGGTTTTATCAACAACCAAATTAATGGAGATATACCATTTTTGAATGGTAATATCTTTAATTCTTTTAAGAGAAAGACCTTGAACGAATAGATCTGGTTCTTCCTTGATTCCTGAAGATTCTGGCTCATCGTGATCTTCATCACTAGAGGAGGAATCATGAACTTGAAGATCAGATTTCTGACTCTCTAAGTCTTTTCTTAAATTAGAAACTTCTATTTTTAAATTAGAGATTTCTTTTTTAAGTTTATTAACTTCTTGATTTAATTCTGGAAGGGTAACTTCTTTGACTGGGGTTTTAAATCGTTCTAGAGTTTTATTAAGGCTGAATATCGGTTTATCTTTAGCTTTAAAAATCTTGTCTTTAACTTTAGTATCTTTAGTTAATAAATCTTTTAATTGCTTAGTATATTGAACTTTAAGTTCAGGGTCAGAAATTTTACTAATTAAGTCGATTAACAAAGAGCTTTCTTCATCTTCTTTGGTAATAACACTTAATCTTTTAGTGCAACAATTTTCATTGCAGTTATTAGCACAAATAGTGACTTCCTCTTCGTTACTATCAGACTCATTGTTGCTGGTACTGCTATTAAAAGAATAGGGGATGTAAGATCCTTCATCATTATTTTCATTGTTTTCTATTCTCATTAACTCTAATAATTGTTCTGTATCTTCAATAGAGATATTTAACTGAGATAATTTTTGTTTTACTTTACATTCACTTTTGTAGTGGCCTTTTTGCCCACAATTGTGGCAAACGATTTTACTCTTATCATATTTTTTAGTACCTTTATTATATTTTTTATTAATTGGTTTAGGTTTATTATAATAATCGTTTTGATTATTATTCTTTTTATGAGCATGTTTACGTTTGTAACGTTTAGGATGATCAATATGCCGGTGTTTATGCTTTCTTTTAGAGGGAGCAATTGGAGGCAGACCATATTGTTCACAAAATGTTCCTAACTCATATTTTGCTTTTTTCTTATCTTTACTAGCTTGTTTAGCTAATTTAAAATCAATGCACATTTTTAAACCTATTTTTTGAATATAACTGATTATGTCACCATAAGTGAGATTATCATAATCAATATATCCTAAGTTTTTACTCAACTCTTCTCTAACTTTATGAGCGAACAATGAAGGCAAGCCATTTACAAACTTTTCTTTCCAGAAAGGCTTGTTGCTATCATTTCGCAGCATAACTCTAGAGGTAAACACATCTTTGTACCATCTGAAGTCACTAAGAGTGGGACAAGTGAGATTACTGAGTTGATCGTGAATCCTTTCTGTTATGTTACTAGGAGTTCCTACAAAATGTTTTATTATGGTAAAAATCAAAGTATTTACTCCATCTGGCGGACCAATACCAACATCTTCATCAAAGATGGGGTTGCCGTCATCGTCTAACTGGATAGCATGAATAATAGATAGTCTAGTATCTTCCGTGAGATGTCTTTCCCACAAAGATCTGAGAATACCCGTGAATCCACTAGCTATTAACTCAACAATTTCTGGTTGTGACAGATTGTTGAATTTAGTAATATAGCTATTTGCTACCACAGACATGTGATTTAATTTGTTAAAAATTTCTTGTTCACTAAGACCATCAATGTTCCATTCATAAATTTTATTAGCTGAAACAGAGAATTCTCTGTCTAGGTTTCTCTCTTCGAATTGGAGATCCGGAGGAGTAGGCCTAGAATACCAATTCCTAGTTAAACTAGTGTTTTTGACTGTTAACTTGTTCAATTGATCATTAAAATCTGGGATTGAAGTAGAATCAGAACAGTCAGCTTGACTTTCACTTTCGGCTTCAGTCTCAACTTGATCCAAAGTAGAAACAGTACCACTTGGACCGGGTTCAGTTTTTAGTTTTTTGAATAACTTGTCAATAGATTTAATTAGGTTGCTATCATCATTAGGTAAACCTAATTTACTTCTATTTTCAGGTAAGTTAATCAAAGGATGTTCAATTTTTGCATCTGGTTTTTTAATACTTGTTTCTTCAAATTTTTCTTCAATTCTATCAAGCTGTCTTCCAACAGTTGCTAGATATTGATTACTAAAATTTAATTGTTCAATAATTTTTTTATCATCTTTATTGCTATCAGAAATTTTAAAAGGACTGGCAACAACAGATGTGTTCTTAACTGGGATAAGGATCGTTTCTAGCAGGGGATGACTAGAACAGACCTTAGACTTATCTTCTTTTACCCATTGACTTTTTGTTATAACATTACACCTACATTGGTATTGATCATACCATTCATAAAAAGTAATGTTTATTTTTTCATTTTTTATGAATCGTTTCCATCTATTAACAATTTTATCTCGCTCCTTTTCTGTTGGATGATTTGAACGAAATAAATGTCTTTTATCTTTATTATGTTTGGAATTAAAATTCTTTACAAGATTATCCCAATCAAGAATAAAATCTTTTTTAATAACTCTTAACTGATTGTTAATCGGAATTTCAAAATCAAACTGAGTGGGAAGCTCAGAAGGAGTATGAGAGGAAGAACTTTCCTCTTCTACTAGATCCTTTTAAGTATAACATGGGTGACTAGCTTGTCCTTGATTTAAAATACCTTTTAATTTAAGATCTCTTAAAGAAGGGTTATTAAGAATTTCAGTGTCTCTTCTTGAAGATGCTATTGTACTAGCAGAGTCTTCAATAATAATCGGTCTTTTACTGCGTTCAAAACTTATTTTTACGGTTCCATCAGAAAATTGTCTAACATTTTAAAGGTTTATTAGATTGTTAACTACAGGTTGTTCAGGTATTTCACTAGGTAAAGTCCATTGACTAGGGAGAGTAATATCTTTCCAGAGAATGGTTCTCGGAATTTGAATATTAGCATCACTAGTTGAACTTTGAATCAAGACAGTTTGATCTTTCAGACTTTTATTGAGAGCATGAACGTTTAGGTTAGTTTTCACGGTCTTATAATAAATCCGGTAAATCAAAGCTATCGGCTGAGAACCCTCAATCATTTGGGTAATTTCTTCAGCAGTTTTAATATTTAATGTCAAGGCTTTTAATAAATTTTTATCACTTAGGCTCAATGTGAAATCAGGAAAGCAATTGAAATGGATAGGTCCATTATGCAGACTAGATTCCATTGCACCGATCATGCTAGGATAATAATTCAAGAATCGTGCATCTCTAAGGCAGAGATAAATACTTGAATTAATCCCTTTAATGTTTAATGGTTTAACAACCACTTGAACTAATCCAATGTGAATAAAATTATAACCTTTCTTTTTATGTTTTTTAATGACTTCGGGATCCAGAAGACTACAATTTTCGTATTCTTTATTAATGGCATAAACCTTTTCAACAGTTTTGACATTATAATCTGTTTTAAAATTGTCTAAAAATGTTGACTGATAAATTTCCTTAGGGGAGACCCTAGGTATATTCCAATTGTGCAAGGCTTGACTGATATTTTCATAACTGTGAAGTTCCTGGTTAACTATGTCTGGAACAGGAGGCAATATTGACCGGTTACTAGTTGAGGAGTTAGATCTAAACAATCTATTCATTTTTACCAGGTTCAAAATAAATTTTTATTCATTATTCTTCCATTCATACCCTATTACCTTAAGCAGACTCATACCTATGTTCAAAAACCAACACTGCTCACCCAAGAGACTTACAAAGGTTTGAAACGAACAAGGTGGACTACAGTAAATCAGGTGACTTCGGAATAAGAATAAAAGAGAAATTTTGAAAACGGTTGAAGATGAACAGTTGTAAATATCTTACAGGCAACTAGAACAGAAACAACGATGGCTCTGATACCATTTGAAGGCAGAATCAAGTTAACTAGAATTGGAGGTGCAAATAATATGACAGTTTAATTACTAAAACATATAGTTTTATTGATTGGAAATAAAATGTTTACAAATGTACAAAACGTTTACAAATTACAAATTGAATTGACTTACTCAAAACATTAAGAAATGGAGAATAGTAGAAAGAGGGGCTAAGAAAGGCTTAACAGCGGTAGAGGCTAAAGATTCATCTGAGAAGGAACTCAGAGTCTTTCTAAGTCTGCCTCAATAACTAAGTTCGGTTTCCTTTTATAGAATAAGGAAAGAACTATTACAAAGTTACTATTACAAAATAAATGATTACAGACAAAAGTTACTATTCATGAACAGTGCTGACTTTTTTACTATTCATTGACGCGTCTGGCAACTTTTGACAAAGTGGCCACAACTTTTGACTTGAGAGATGCTTTCGGTGGAAAGGAGATGCTTTTGGTGGAAAAGACGAATCTGCTTTCGGCTGAGGGCATCTTTTGACTGGCTGCAGGGAGCAGGTGCATGTGACTGAGAAGAAATGTCAGGCAAATGGGTCCTGAGCGTCCTGTAGATTGATGGTGCCATAAGGATCATCATCTTCTTCATACTGACTGAGGGAAGCTGATGAAGAACCTGTAGAGGCTTTTCATGTAATTCATCAATTCTTTTATTTAATGTCTGGGCAATTAATTTTAACTCTTTTCCAGAACAATCTTTAAAATCAGAAATGCTACGGGAACAAGTCGAACCAGTGGGACTGACTCTAGACTCTTTTGATTTTTTACTGACACTTGACTCTTTTGATTTTTGACTTGAAGGTTCTGCGGTAGAGACTGGGAGAACCTTGAGAGAAGCAGGGAATTCTAACTAGACTTGACCTACAATTCTATTGACATCAAATTTATCCCACCATTTGACAAACCATTGGCGAGTGACTAGGGGAAAAGGATCTGTCGATGGAGATGTAGGGGAAGCATTGTGACTGATTTCACTAGTGGGGTTTTGAATGCTGTATTCCCATCGGAGAATCCAGGGAATCTTATATTTACTTACAAATTGAAGAAGGACTGGGACACCTTCATATGCTGAATCTAATTTTTTGTGATTGCAAAAATGATTGAGTTGAACTTTCAGGGGATCGGGAAGAAGGTCATAGGTAGAACCAAATCTCGACCACCAATGGGAAAACCAATATGGGAAATGACTTTTGAACTTATGGTCAAATTGAACAAACCAAGAATGACTGTGTGACTCATTTTGATGGAGGAAAACCTTATACTAAGCTTCCATATAATCATAATAACAAAAAGAGTTATCCTGATTAGAAAGCTGCATAAGATCAGAGGGATGTTTTCCCCATTCGGACATCTGGATAAACTGTTTAATATACAATGAATGGTAAAGAACTTTGGCTTTATCATTGTTGGCATAAATGGGTTTAACGAAGATTGACTCTGTTTCGACAAGAATGTCCTTATAATACACAAGGGATTTATAAGGAGCAAGAGGCATGACATGCCAACCAGAAGGGAAAAACTGGGAAATTAACTTTACTGGGTCATTTCTGGGTTTCATGTGAGGCTCAATATGAAATAAGAAATTGGTCCATCTAAGCATGTACTCAGAGGGAGGATTACTGGGGTTTGAACTAGAGGCTTTGGGCTGAAAGGGGTCGACGGGAATTGGATTACTAGCTAAAGCTGAACTATAGGGCTTGGGCATTGTCCCAAGGACAGTGAACTTGTTACTGGTTTGGTAAATTGGGTTAACTGGATGAGGAACCAAGGCTCCTCTTGGCTGATTACTTAGGCCAGTAGGGCGACCTGGACCACGAGAGGTTGATGCATCGCGGACACTCATGATGGATGCACAGTACCTATGTTAATAAATTCCCGAGTGAGAAAATCAGGAATGGAATTATTACTGCCTTTAATGTATTCTATATCAAAATCAAAAATACTCAAAAGGGCCTGCCATCTAGCAAAGGAGTGTTTAGAGGCTATGTTTTCAACATCTTTCTCTAATACATATTTTGCAGATTTGCAGTCAATTCGAACTAAAATTTTTTGATTTAATAAATCAATTTGAAATTTATTAATACATAATACAAGAGAAAGTATTTCTTTTTTAATAGTACTGTAATTTAAATGTGTACTATTCCATGCACCGGAATAAAAACGGACAATTTGTTCTGGGGAGTCTGGAGTTAACTTTTGCTTGAGAATACCTCCGAATCCAATATCAGAGGCGTCAGTTTCAACAATTTTAAATGCAGAATCATTTGAAATACCAAGGCAGGGCAATGCCTTGACGTATTTTTTGACTTGTTGGACGACAGAAGTATGAATGTCAGTCCATGGGGGAGGATTGTCTTGCAAACGCTGAAAGAGAGGTTTGCAAATTTTCCTGAGGTTTTTATAGAACTTGCCAATATAATTGAGCGAGCCCAGAAACCTCTGCAGTTGGGTTTTATGGGTAATTTTATCTGGGAATCTGTCTTCGAATTGAATAGCTCTATCAATTGGCCGTATGAGTCCGCGATATATAATTAATCCAAGAAACCGAACTTTAGCTTGAAACAAGCTGCATTTGGAAAGCGAAAGAACAAGTCCATTGTCTTTGACCGTTTTAAAAAACGATTTCAAATGTTTGACGTGTTCTTCAATGGAATTGGAAAAAATGAGAATATCATCAATATAAACAACAATAAAATGACTGAAAGGATTCAAAATATCATTGAGGATATTCTGAAATTCACTGGGAGCATTTTTTAAGCCAAATGCTTGGACATTCCATTCATAATGACCAAATGGAGTGGTGAATGCAGTTTTATATCTGTCTTCTGGGTGAATAGCAATTTGCCAGAAACCAGATTTGAGGTCGAATTTACTAAAGATAGTGGCATTACTCAACCGGTTAATGAGGTCATCTTTATTAGGCAGGGGATATCTAATCCACTCGAGGACTTTGTTTAATGGCTTGTAGTTGATAACTAACCTGGGAACACCTCTTTCCTTTTCTGCTTCATTGTTAACATAAAAGGCAGGACATGTCCATGGGGATTTACTAGGTCTAATTAACTTTTTATTAAGGAGATCATTAATTTCCTTTTTACATAGCTCAATTTATTCATGATTCATTTGAATAGGCCTGGCCTTAGTAGGAATCAAATGTTCCTTGAATTCCTTAGCGTAAGGGAGCCTTACAATATGTTTTTTCCGATGCCAAAAGGCATTAGGAGAATCAGAACAAAGGTTATCTTTTAAATAAGTTTTTAACTCTTCAATTTTTTCAAGAATATCTTTATTTTGAAGTTGTTCTTCTATTCTTTTGTATTTAATTTCTTCTTTTAAGAAATTTAGATGGGTGGATTTACTATTTAATAAATTTAATGATTTAGAAATGGACTCTTCTTGAATAAATTTTAAATCTCTTTCTTTTGGTTTAATAAGAAATTTAAATGTTATTCTTTTACCTAAATGTTTACAGCTTAATCCTTCATTACTGGTAGTAAATGGATACAATAAATATATAAATGGTAACCCTAAAATGATTTTATCAGTAAGATTGCGAATTAAAACAAATGATGTTTTAAAACACATATCATCTTGACAGATATGCACTTTAGGCAGTTTATATTTTATTTCCATCTGACTACCATTAGCTGAATTTAATTTTTCATTAGTTTTCTTATAATATTTGGTTGGAATAAGACCTTCCTGGATACAATTTAAATCCGCACCAGTATCGACTAAGGCGGGAAGATTTATGGAAAAGGTTTTATCAACAACCAAATTAATGGAGATATACCATTTTTGAATGGTAATATCTTTAATTCTTTTAAGAGAAAGACCTTGAACGAATAGATCTGGTTCTTCCTTGATTCCTGAAGATTCTGGCTCATCGTGATCTTCATCACTAGAGGAGGAATCATGAACTTGAAGATCAGATTTCTGACTCTCTAAGTCTTTTCTTAAATTAGAAACTTCTATTTTTAAATTAGAGATTTCTTTTTTAAGTTTATTAACTTCTTGATTTAATTCTGGAAGGGTAACTTCTTTGACTGGGGTTTTAAATCGTTCTAGAGTTTTATTAAGGCTGAATATCGGTTTATCTTTAGCTTTAAAAATCTTGTCTTTAACTTTAGTATCTTTAGTTAATAAATCTTTTAATTGCTTAGTATATTGAACTTTAAGTTCAGGGTCAGAAATTTTACTAATTAAGTCGATTAACAAAGAGCTTTCTTCATCTTCTTTGGTAATAACACTTAATCTTTTAGTGCAACAATTTTCATTGCAGTTATTAGCACAAATAGTGACTTCCTCTTCGTTACTATCAGACTCATTGTTGCTGGTACTGCTATTAAAAGAATAGGGGATGTAAGATCCTTCATCATTATTTTCATTGTTTTCTATTCTCATTAACTCTAATAATTGTTCTGTATCTTCAATAGAGATATTTAACTGAGATAATTTTTGTTTTACTTTACATTCACTTTTGTAGTGGCCTTTTTGCCCACAATTGTGGCAAACGATTTTACTCTTATCATATTTTTTAGTACCTTTATTATATTTTTTATTAATTGGTTTAGGTTTATTATAATAATCGTTTTGATTATTATTCTTTTTATGAGCATGTTTACGTTTGTAACGTTTAGGATGATCAATATGCCAGTGTTTATGCTTTCTTTTAGAGGGAGCAATTGGAGGCAGACCATATTGTTCACAAAATGTTCCTAACTCATATTTTGCTTTTTTCTTATCTTTACTAGCTTGTTTAGCTAATTTAAAATCAATGCACATTTTTAAACCTATTTTTTGAATATAACTGATTATGTCACCATAAGTGAGATTATCATAATCAATATATCCTAAGTTTTTACTCAACTCTTCTCTAACTTTATGAGCGAACAATGAAGGCAAGCCATTTACAAACTTTTCTTTCCAGAAAGGCTTGTTGCTATCATTTCGCAGCATAACTCTAGAGGTAAACACATCTTTGTACCATCTGAAGTCACTAAGAGTGGGACAAGTGAGATTACTGAGTTGATCGTGAATCCTTTCTGTTATGTTACTAGGAGTTCCTACAAAATGTTTTATTATGGTAAAAATCAAAGTATTTACTCCATCTGGCGGACCAATACCAACATCTTCATCAAAGATGGGGTTGCCGTCATCGTCTAACTGGATAGCATGAATAATAGATAGTCTAGTATCTTCCGTGAGATGTCTTTCCCACAAAGATCTGAGAATACCCGTGAATCCACTAGCTATTAACTCAACAATTTCTGGTTGTGACAGATTGTTGAATTTAGTAATATAGCTATTTGCTACCATAGACATGTGATTTAATTTGTTTAAAATTTCTTGTTCACTAAGACCATCAATGTTCCATTCATAAATTTTATTAGCTGAAACAGAGAATTGTTTGTCTATGTTTCTCTCTTCGAATTGGAGATCCGGAGGAGTAGGCCTAGAATACCAATTCCTAGTTAAACTAGTGTTTTTGACTGTTAACTTGTTCAATTGATCATTAAAATCTGGGATTGAAGTAGAATCAGAACAGTCAGCTTGACTTTCACTTTCGGCTTCAGTCTCAACTTGATCCAAAGTAGAAACAGTACCACTTGGACCGGGTTCAGTTTTTAGTTTTTTGAATAACTTGTCAATAGATTTAATTAGGTTGCTATCATCATTAGGTAAACCTAATTTACTTCTATTTTCAGGTAAGTTAATCAAAGGATGTTCAATTTTTGCATCTGGTTTTTTAATACTTGTTTCTTCAAATTTTTCTTCAATTCTATCAAGCTGTCTTCCAACAGTTGCTAGATATTGATTACTAAAATTTAATTGTTCAATAATTTTTTTATCATCTTTATTGCTATCAGAAATTTTAAAAGGACTGGCAACAACAGATGTGTTCTTAACTGGGATAAGGATCGTTTCTAGCAGGGGATGACTAGAACAGACCTTAGACTTATCTTCTTTTACCCATTGACTTTTTGTTATAACATTACACCTACATTGGTATTGATCATACCATTCATAAAAAGTAATGTTTATTTTTTCATTTTTTATGAATCGTTTCCATCTATTAACAATTTTATCTCGCTCCTTTTCTGTTGGATGATTTGAACGAAATAAATGTCTTTTATCTTTATTATGTTTGGAATTAAAATTCTTTACAAGATTATCCCAATCAAGAATAAAATCTTTTTTAATAACTCTTAACTGATTGTTAATCGGAATTTCAAAATCAGACTGAGTGGGAAGCTCAGAAGGAGTAGGAGAGGAAGAACTTTCCTCTTCTACTAGATCCTTTTGAGTATAACATGGGTGACTAGCTTGTCCTTGATTTAAAATACCTTTTAATTTAAGATCTCTTAAAGAAGGGTTATTAAGAATTTCAGTGTCTCTTCTTGAAGATGGTATTGTACTAGCAGAGTCTTCAATAATAATCGGTCTTTTACTGCGTTCAAAACTTATTTTTACGGTTCCATCAGAAAATTGTCTAACATTTTCAAGGTTTATTAGATTGTTAACTACAGGTTGTTCAGGTATTTCACTAGGTAAAGTCCATTGACTAGGGAGAGTAATATCTTTCCAGAGAATGGTTCTCGGAATTTGAATATTAGCATCACTAGTTGAACTTTGAATCAAGACAGTTTGATCTTTCGGACTTTTATTGAAAGCATGAACGTTTAGGTTAGTTTTCATGGTCTTATAATAAATCCAGTAAATCAAAGCTATCGGCTGAGAACCCTCAATCATTTGGGTAATTTCTCCAGCAGTTTTAATATTTAATGTCAAGGCTTTTAATAAATTTTTATCACTTAGGCTCAATGTGTAATCAGGAAAGCAATTGAAATGGATAGGTCCATTATGCAGACTAGATTCCATTGCGCCGATCATGCTAGGATAATAATTCAAGAATCGTGCATCTCTAAGGCAGAGATAAATACTTGAATTAATCCCTTTAATGTTTAATGGTTTAACAGCTACTTGAACTAATCCAATGTGAATAAAATTATAACCTTTCTTTTTATGTTTTTTAATGACTTCGGGATCCAGAAGACTACAATTTTCGTATTCTTTATTAATGGCATAAACCTTTTCAACAGTTTTGACATTATAATCTGTTTTAAAATTGTCTAAAAATGTTGACTGATAAATTTCCTTAGGGGAGACCCTAGGTATATTCCAATTGTGCAAGGCTTGACTGATATTTTCATAACTGTGAAGTTCCTGGTTAACTATGTCTGGAACAGGAGGCAATATTGACCGGTTACTAGTTGAGGAGTTAGATCTAAACAATCTATTCATTTTTACCAGGTTCAAAATAAATTTTTATTCATTATTCTTCCATTCATACCCTATTACCTTAAGCAGACTCATACCTATGTTCAAAAACCAACACTGCTCACCCAAGAGACTTACAAAGGTTTGAAACGAACAAGGTGGACTACAGTAAATCAGGTGACTTCGGAATAAGAATAAAAGAGAAATTTTGAAAACGGTTGAAGATGAACAGTTGTAAATATCTTACAGGCAACTAGAACAGAAACAACGATGGCTTTGATACCATTTGAAGGCGGAATCAAGTTAACTAGAATTGGAGGTGCAAATAATATGACAGTTTAATTACTAAAACATATAGTTTTATTGATTGGAAATAAAATGTTTACAAATGTACAAAACGTTTACAAATTACAAATTGAATTAACTTACTCAAAACATTAAGAAATGGAGAATAGTAGAAAGAGGGGCTAAGAAAGGCTTAACAGCGGTAGAGGCTAAAGATTCATCTGAGAAGGAACTCAGAGTCTTTCTAAGTCTTTTCTTAAAATAGAAGTTTCTAATTTAAGAAAAGACTTAGAAAGACTCTGAGTTCCTTCTCAGATGAATCTTTAGCCTCTACCGCTGTTAAGCCTTATATATATATATATATATATATATATATATATATATATATATATATATATATATATATATATATATATATACGGGTATTTGACAAAGGTGTATCAACATGTGATTAAATACAATGATTATCCAAGTGGGGACACTTGTATAACCATTTATAGAAATTAACGAACAGAATATATATCTAAATTACCATATACTAACATGTTGATAATCAATGAGCGTATATAATATAGGGTTATTAATCTGTACAGTAATAATATAATTCAGAAACATTCTTACTCTTGTCCATTGCATAAAGAAAATGCAAAGGTAAGATACTTTCCTGGTACGCTGCTTACAATTTGCAACTTAGTTCTATCTTTTATCTCATGACTTATCATTAATCAGACCATTTTACTGATTAGAATAACGTATTTCAACACATAGCACTGCTTATTGCAGTCAGCATATACCCTAATCACATTGTCATGTAAGTTTAACAACCATTGAATCACAAATAACATTTATCAAGTCAACCTATCTAAATCCAGATCAATTTTTAAAATGTGTCAGTGTACCGACAGCTTTATCGGGTATTTATCTAGTCTAAAAGTCTATCCTGTAACTTAGTATTAGTCATATTATTTTTAAATGACTAAATATAATTTTAAAATATTTATTATAATTTATCATGAATTTTTAAACATCGGAATCACCTTTAAATGATTTAAATATCAAATAATTCTATTATCATTAATATTTAAATAATATTAAACAATTAATGAAACCATTGCCAAAATATTAAAGTTATTTATAATAACTTAGAATATTTTTAAAGTATTTAGATTACCTTTAAATGATTTTTAAAACAATTAAAATTATTTTTAATTAAATACCATTAATATTTAAATATTAATGTACTATTTATCAAAATATTAAAAGTCATTAATTATAACTTAAAATATTTTTAATTCATTTATATCCTTTTTAAATAATTTTTAAATTAATAAAATCATTTTTAAACTATTTATTTAATATAATTATTAAATAAATTTAATATTAAATTAATACCATTAATATTAAATTATTAATAAAATTATTCTTTAAATATTAAAAGTTATGTTTTATAACTTAAAATATTTTTAAACACTTTATTTTAATTTAAAATAATTTTTCTAATATTAAAATCATTTTTAAACTAAATTATTTAATATAAATATTAAACAATTTTAATATCATTAATAATAATTAATTAATGAAATCTACCTTTAAATATTGAAAGTTATATTTTATAACTTAAAATATTTTTAAATACCTTATTATTATTTAAAATGATTTTTAGTATAATAAAATCATTTTTAATTGATTTATTTAATTTATTTTGTAAATAACTTAAATATCATTAATATTAATTTATTAATGAATTTCATCACAAAATATTAAAAGTCAATAAAAATAACTTAAAATATTTTTTTATATCATAATATAATTTTAAATGATTTTTCAAGTATTAAAATCATTTTTAACTAATTTATTTAATATTATAATTAAATAAATTAAATACTAATAATATTTCAAAAATATTAAATATTTATGAAATAAACTTAAAATAATTAAAAACTAATTTTCAGGATTTAAAATAATTTTTAATAATTTATTTTGTATTTTTAATTATTAAAAACTAATTTTCTATAATTATTTAATAAAAATATAATTTTTATAAATAAACTGTTACTAAAGACCACCTATAGCGACAGAACCGTGGCTGTAGGTGTTTTTCGCGTTCTTCATCAAACCCAAAAATTCATGTGCAGTGACCGAGTGACCATGTTTGACCAAGATTAAAACAGTGTATATTGTGTTTCTGGGCATGTTGTTGATCAGATCTTGTAGTGTTAGTGTAGCACTACAAGTATCAATCAAGTTCTGGGTCATTTTACAACATACAAGCAAGATATGGAAGCTCAAACTATCTGTCAGACCTGTTCTTCATTTTCTGGGTTACCCAGAAAACAAGAACAACTCGACTGATCACTTTTGGGCTTCAACAACTTGTTTTTCATGAAATGATTTAGTGATCTATAAGTTTCAGTATGTAGCCAACATGTAGGACAACATTTCTATTACATAAAATCAACAAAACAACAATATAATAGCAAGATCTTGTCCGGTCAAACCATGCCAGAAGCAACGCTGATGAATTTTTTGGGTTACCCAGAAAGCTCATCCGTGGACCTTCTACTTGGTTTGACCATTCCCCAAATCTCATCTGTTAACTTATAAAGTGATGTAAGAGCATAATCATGTAACCCATGTATCAAACTATAAACCTATTACAACATCATGACCAAATCATTAATAAACTGACAGATCTAGAGCCATAAAAAGTTGTCAGACACGATCTAGAAACACCTGGGTTACTTAGAAACTTGGCAAGTCATGGTCGGTCAACGCAGTTTGACCTTCCATAACTTGCAATCTATATATGATCTAAGCCTGATTTCAAGCTCAGATCAAAGAGCACATATCAGACTACAACTACAAAGTTTGAAAACACAAAACTCTTAACAGATCACAGAGATATAAGGTCTGACATTCGTTGTCAGACCACCAAGAACAAATTTTCCAGATTTTTGAAATCTTCAAATCCGAGCCTCTAGATGTTATGGATCTAACATCTAGCAACCCATATCATCATTATACACCTTATATAACATGTTTAACAAAAAAAAATCTAACATCTAACAACAGATTTTTGGTCAGATTGTATGGCTAGGGTTTATACCTTCCTTGATCACTCTTTGATTCTGTGCTTCTGATTTGGTTATGGTGTTCATGGGGCTTTGATTTGGAACTGATATGCTACCAAATTTCGTTGGTTTTAGTGAGTGAGAGGATTGGTTGGATGTTTAAGCAAAATGAGCAAAAATGTGACTTTCTCTCTCCTTGATCATTATATAAACACTTAGATGCAATGTATTATGCTGACATATGAGACTGATCTGCTGGAAAGTTAGTCACATGCTACACTAAGGTTGGCCAACAACTCCTTCTAGACCAAATTCTACAAGTTACCTTAAATAATATAAAAGGGCATAATGGTCATTTGAATTTCCAATTTAATGGCTTAAATGTAATCTTGTCAAACCCTTAGGGTTTAATCCTAAGGTTTAACACAAATTATAGGATTTTTCCCACTAGGGTTTGCACACAAAAATAAAAAATAAAAAATAAAACAAAATAAAATAATAACAAATTTTAGTTTCTAAAATTTTTAATTAGGGTTTTCTTAATTAGATAAGATTTTCTAATTACATTATATATGCACAACAGGGTATTAATTATTTAATAACTGTGGTTAACCTTGCTAATTTAGGAATTAGAATTTACAATTAGTAATTAGGTTTACTAATTTTAAAAATTAGGACTTATAACTATTATTTAGGGTTTTCAAAGTTAGAGTTTTTAATTACTAATTAGGGTTTTTCATATTTGGCACTAAACTCTAGAACACATACCATGTACAACATAACACGATGACTTAACAGATTTTAAAGTCTTAATTGACTTACTAACTAGGGTTTATAAAAAAATATTGCTAGAATTTTCTTGATAATTAGGATTACCTAATTAATCATAACATTATATAATACATAACATAAATCATATATCGCAGTTATATAACTATCTTAAACTCACAATTGATTTTCAAATTAGGGTTTCCCATAGTAAAACTAGGGTTTTGACATTAAACACCATAATTGACCAACCATTATTAATACGTACATACAGTACATATTTATAGCACTGAAAAATCAAAATATAATTAATATTATATTATTATTCTCATTCCTTGATCAAATTTCAAAATTAGAGTTTAGATTCCATAACTGATTTATTCTCCCATATTTAACCTTAATAATTAAGGTAAAATAACTAACTTAATAATCTGTACTAAAATTCATATAATAAAATAATTATTATAATTATTCTAAAAATCACTCCATATATTATTTAAATAATATATAATTATATATTCATGAAAAATAATTAATAAAAATATTTCTGCTATAAAAGTAATTATTATAAGAATATACTTTATAATAATCAATAATTCTAAAATAAAATTATTTATAAATATTCATGTAATAAATATATTTTTGTTTATCACATAATTAGATATACACATTATCTTGTACAAATCCTCATCCTTAAAATATAAAAAAAATTTTATACGCAAAATTTCTGATTTAATAATATAGAAAATATCGAGTTGTTATACTTTCCCCTTGATCGGTATCAGCTTGGGAAATAGCATAGCTATTACGTTAGCTGGCACCTTTACCGAATATTGTGCAGGCTCAGGATTTTCAGGTGGAGATAATCGCCATGTGGCTGTAGTTGGAGGAATCTGCTTGTGCTTATGAGGATTCCTGTGACTGGAACTGGCAGAATAGCCTAGTCCGGCTGTCCCGATTTGACTGGACATTTGAATCGGGCGCTTAATGCCCTGATAATTTTTACCTAGCCCTTGTCCAGGCTGATGACCCAATGACATCATTTCTTGGGTAGCTGCCATCACTTCGACAAAAATCTTGGGTACGGGAAATGATGTCCCAATGGAATGGTAGTGAGTGTTGCTCACTTCCAAGGTATGAAAACTGATCGGTTCAACTTCTGGATTAAAATTGATGAGTGGTATGTCACCCTTTTTAGGACATTTCGGTTCAGTGTTAACCGTGACTAGGCTATCGTTAATGATGTATTTAAGTTGCTGATGAAGAGTGGAGGGGAAGGCCCCAGCCATATGAATCCACGGTCTTCCCAATAGCAGGTTGTATCCTAAATCTATCTTGAGCACGTGAAAAGATACGTAGAATGTATGGGGACCAATCTCAATTGGCAGTTCAATCTCTCCGACTGAATTTCGACGGGATTTGTCAAAAGATTTAATAACCGTATGGCTGCTTCGGATCCGTTTAAGATTGACGTTCATCTTCACCAAAGTAGTATAAGGACAAAAATGCAAAGATGAACCTCCATCTATCAAGACTCCAGCTAGCATGTATCCGGAGGACAAAACCGTAATATGCAACGACTTGTAATGACCGATCCCTTCGGCCAGTATGTTATCATTAGTGAAAGATATCACATTGTTGCTAAAAATGTGATCAACCAAATGTTGAAATTTTTCCATATCCACTGATTTCGGCAAGTAGGCTTCTTCCAAAACCTTTAGTAATATCTTCCTGTGATCCTCGGAAGAGAAAACCAAGTCCAGTATTGAAATTCGAAGTGGAGCTTCTCTTAAGCTTAAAAGCACCTTGGCTTCATTATGGCCCATAGTACAGAGGAATTTTTCTATTTTCTCCATGGAAATTTTCCCCTTTGATTTGATGGTAGGCTTCATCACCCGTTGGGGAAGATACAGTGGATTCTCCTTCAACACTGCAGCAGTTATACGAGAGGTGGATCCTTCAGCTTCTCCATAATTCCATGGGACTTTTTGTAAGCTGATAACATGATATTGTGGTCTGAATGGTAAGCTAATTGGCTCTGGTGCAACCACTTTCAAAGGATTGCCAACTCCTTTAAGTTGAATTGATTGTATTGTGAATGGTTTGACAGTCCCATCAGCCTCAGTGGATATAACTTCTACTAATCCCTTCCATTTAGTAGGATATGTATTCTCACTCTCAAATAGCACAGTATTATCGTCTACCAGTTGCAGAACACCGCTGTTAACTAGATTCTTAATAAGGTGGCCGAGTGCCCATCATTCTTCTGTGCTATGACTGCGAGAATGGGAGTGATACTAACATACTCCATCAGAATTGAATCGTCTTGAATGGGGATTAATTGGAGGTAGAAGTGAGGTGATCCTTCCTTCATTGATCAGCATCTGAAATATCTCCTCCATAGGTTGGCCCAAGTATGTGAATTCCCTTCTATTGGCAAAATCCAGATGGGCTTTTGCACTTGCTCTCTTAGCAACTTTGTCCTATAGTGTTTCATTTCTGAAGGCGATAATGGAGTATTCATAATAAAAGGGAGGAGACTAGCATGCTTTTGGCTAACTAATTGGCGTGTGACATGATGCTGATGGATCATCAGTTCTGCCAATTGCTCAATTTGCTTACATAGAGCTTTCATTTTTCGTTCCATCACAAACTGGAACTTTGCATAATCCCATTTGTCAACACCGTCTTTGATGGTTTGGGATGATTCACCATTAAAATTGGAACACTATCCACTACTCCAATTAATCATATTAACCTCTTCCTCTTTGTGTTGAGGAAGATGGTTGTCTTGCACGTGAAGTTGATCTGGCTTGGTGACCACAATCTCACCGTTATCTATTAAATCTTGGATCTTATGTTTCAAGGCCCAACAATCCTGAGTATCATGTCCAGGTGCCTCGACATGATAAGCACACTTCCGAGTAGCATTGAAACCCTTCCCATTCTGGTTGGCTGGTGGAAGAAGATGTATGATTTTCTTCTGAGTCGTCAGAAGAGTAAGAATATTCTCGAGCGAATCCCCTAAGGGTGTGAACGTTCGAGTGCGTTTTACTTCTCCACTTTTAGGCAATGTATGGTTTTAAGACTGTGCTTGAAAAGGGGAGTAGTTTCTCCTCTGGATAGGCATATTCTGATTGCCTTTTTGACCTTGTAGTATCAAGGAAACATCCTCCTTTTTCTTTTTATGGACCCTTCGGGGGTTGTTTCCATAAGTTCCTGACTGGATGTGTTTAGCAACTGCTTTAAGAGCGGTTAGGTCTTGAATCTTTCCTGACTTCAACCCCATTTTAGCCATTTCTCCGTGTTTGATCATTTCAAAAAAGGGTTTACCAATGCCAGCTAAGACTCTCTCATAGAAAGGATGTGACAACCTGAAATTTTGGATTATCCAGAATTTAGGTTTAAAGAATTAGTTATTAATAAAATATTTTTTTATTAATACTATTCTATGTTATGTGTTTATTAATCATTCTATAACCTAAGATGATTATAAATCGGGAGGATTCTGGCTACGAGCTAGATTGAGCGAGTAAGAATTTTTAAGACAAAAATGAATGTTTTCCGGGAACAAAAATATTTCAGGGGAAAAATACAAAATTGGCACTATTCATCAGTTTCTGCTCGAAAATTTATTTCTAAATTCTGAGAAGTTGATGATTACGTAAAATGTTGAGACGTGATGGAATATTCAATAATATTTATGGCAAAAATGAAGTTTTCGCCTGCGAACTCAAAACCTAAGGGTTAGGAAATGTGAGTTCTGAGAATGTTATGATCACGTATAATAATTAGGGTTATTATGCGTGAGAGATACGAGTATGATACGAGTATAGTACGAAGATTAGTACGATGTATAATATGAATATCGTACGA
This sequence comes from Panax notoginseng, assembly GCA_016801055.1. Taxonomy (NCBI): domain Eukaryota; kingdom Viridiplantae; phylum Streptophyta; class Magnoliopsida; order Apiales; family Araliaceae; genus Panax; species Panax notoginseng. The sequence continues at coordinate 143,846,264 of CM029014.1, read as the reverse complement.
ACGATATACGAAGAGAATACGAGAATGGAATGCGTAGAATACGATTAGTCTTAATGGACTTTGTGTTCAAGGACTTTGTAGAATCCAATTGGACTTGGATTATGTCAAGCCCAATGATTTGTGAAATCAAGCCCAAGGTAGGCCCAATAAGAGTTAGGGTTAAGGCCCAAACCAAGAAAAGAAACCGCGGATCGAACCGATGGATAAACGGATGGGTAAGAACCACTGGGGCAACCCATGGGGCATGTGGGCCGGCCACTTGGCCACCAAGTAAACTTGGTGGCTAAGTGTTGGAGGAGGTGTGAATACTAAGGAGGTGGGGGGCAAAATGACCAAATTTCCCCTAGCTTTGGTTTTCTATAAATAGGAAGCTAGATTTCATTTTTTTAGGATTTTGAAAATCCTATAACTTGAGAGAGAGAGAGAGAGAGAGAGCTCGGATGAAGAGGGAGAAGGAAGAGCATGAGCATGAATGCTCGGATCAAAAGTGATCGTGAAATAAAAAAGCTTGCAAATCGCCGGCTTTGTATAACGGAAGAGGATTAAAGAAGAACGGTAATCCGAACCCTAGTTTCTTCTAATATTTTCTTTAAGTTTCTATGCTTAAAACATAGCTTAATGAGATTAGGGAGAAGATGTTAGAAATGATTTCATATGGTTGAAATCATGAGAAAACGAAGAAATAAGAATTAGAAGTTTAGTTTGTAAATTTCTTAAAGAAATATAAGATTCGTAAGGATTTTGAGCGATCCGAATGAAACTTATGAATGAGTAGGTGAAATAAGTAAGGAATGATGTTCTATAACATCAAATTCAAAGAAAAAGTAGAATCATAATCCAAAATATCGATTAAAATAAAGAAAGAACGAAGAACGCGAAGAACACGTGAAGAACACGAAGAACGTTGTTGATGGACAAATTTAAAACCATTGTAAGATAATTGTTATTGATGGACAAGCTTAAAACCATCGCATTTAAGTTAATTGCATATTGCTTGGTTAGGAACGATAGAAACATTTATGAAGAACGGGTTAAAACGTAGCTATAACGAAGTTATGGTGAAATTTTTGTAAAAGACGAACGAGAATTTGAAAGTTAGTAAATGAACCCGAATGTATAGGGTTTCATAAGAAAGTAAAAGAACGTAGAAAATGTGAGTCTTGGACTCAAGAATGAACGAGTTCCGAGTTTGGATAACCGAATTACGGACGAACGAGTGAAGAACGTTAAAAGCGGAAAAATGAAAGAAGGGCGAAGATTAACCCAATTGAATGTCATGTTAACAGATTTAGAACGAAGTTCTATTCAAGGCATATTGAAGTACCTAAGATAAGGAAGAGAATGGCTTTGGAACGGCCTCGTTCCGAGTTATAACGAAGAAGTTATGAGATCGTAAAGTACGCGTCTCAAACTTGATCCAAGACTTAGAAATTTTTCTAGGGTTTAGGCTCGGTGCCGCAACGCCGGCTAAGCTTGCAGAAGTGGCGCCGCAGCGCGAGCTCGGGCCTCAAGTTCTATTAGTTGGCGTCGCAGCGCGGGTGGTAACGAAAGACTTGGCGCCACAGCGCCAGACTAAAGGGAAGAGAGAGAAGTAGGTCGCGCCGCAACGCGAGAAGAGAGGAAGAGGCACGGCGCCGCAGCGCCAGTGCAAGGCAATGCCCAGAATTGAGATTTTTATTTCTCAATTACTGGGGGATGTGCAAGAAAGAAGTATGAACATGTAGTTCACGTAACGTAACACTTAAGCAAGTGAGTTAAACCTTTAGTAAAGGTTAACGGAAAGATTAAACGAGATTAAAAGATAGAGAATGTAAATGCAGATTATGTAACCGATATCCGGGGACCGTAGTCGTAATGAAAGAACATGAGGGATTGCTATGATTGTGATTCCTTAGACGTTGAGTAATGAGAGTATTGAATAACATTTAAATGTTATGTCAGGGTAAGGAGAAATAAGTGTAAAGCGTATAGACGCTGTGAACGCAACGTTGTTACAGATGAACGATCTGTCTTAGCATACAACGAACGGTATGGCTTCGACAGTAAGAAAGAATAATGAACATAGGGTTCATGGGTTGAATAACGATGGAATGAAATTGAAATCTTTAGTAAAGGTTGAATGAGAGATTAAGAGATGAGCAACATAAAGGTTGAATACGTAAACGATCCTTGTGAGTCGTATTCGCGTCGGACGAACGTTCTAAGTATACAATGATTGTATGACTTAGACGTTGACGAAGGTAGTAAGTAAGATATGAATTATCGTAAAAAGCCGTAGTGAGCGGGAATAAGAGTAATGAAAGTCAGATGTGAGTCAGATAGAGAATGTTAGAATGAAATGTAAGCATTGAACACTTTAGCCGACGTAAGGGTTGAGTGTCGTGATTATTAAACGTGCAGAACCTACACTCCGTGTATGGTTTGATCGTAAGCTAATGAAGAATGTTTAGTAACCGAGAACGGTGAAGAAATTGAGTTAATGATAATAACGTATAATGTTACGAAGCCGAGTTAATAAATATAACTTGGACAACATTTCGAGTTGGAGGGACCGGACGTTGTAAGGTATGAATAAGTTATATAAATTTTTAACGCTATGACCTCATAGTATTGACATTGAATGATCGTTTTGAGTATACAAAAGACTGTATGACTTAAACGATGAAGAAATGAATCCTGAGGTATAGCATTTAGTTGCCAGAAAGTCGTAAGGAATAAGAAGTTGACTTAACGAACATTATAGTTTAATGGTTCGTATAAGTTAAGAGAAGTTAGGTTGTGGTACAATCGTAACCTTTGATGGATGACATATGGGACCTGGGCTAAACAATTCCTTTAGAGAGCGAAGGTATGTACAAAAGTGGCAACCGATTTAACTCACTGTGTGGGCAGTGTATGTAAGACCCCGACTTATTAATAAATTAAATTAAATTTTCTCTATTTATTATTTTGAAATAGAAAGGGTTGATTTGATTAATGTGGTTAGTTATGGGTGAAATGTGAAATTTTTTCAAAATAAACAAGTGGTTATGAAATAATCATTATTGTCGGGGAATATTCGTTGGTCGTGAAATATTCTTTCTGTCGGGGAATATTCGTACGACGGCACAGCTATTTGTGGGCCCCATAATGAAAAACGGTCGGATGAAGATAATGACAAAAATTGAGTTTTTATAATTAACAGCGTAGTTGTTACCGTTAACACTGTTGGAATACCCGGTGGTTAAAATATAATAATACGCGTTATTGCACAGTAGCACACGGTATTGTACAGTATTTTTTAAATTATTGATTCTTACGTAAGAAGGCACTACTGAATAATTGTCACAGTAATTACTGTTCAATATTTTATTTTATTGATTCAATAATTGCTGCGTTGATATTTTATATTATTGTCGCTCAATAATTGTCACTGCACATCATCTCCATTATCAGATCAATAATTCATATTATTTGGAATAATATTATTAGATAGCATTATTGGCAATGTCTAGAAAGTTCTGTCTAAGGAGAGGTTTGGTCATCTAATTACGCGCCAGTAAGGAGAAATCCTTATTGGAAAGCCCCCTCTTTCCTGGGAACGGCTTGGTTGTCATAAATGTGATTCTGTAATATTATTTGTGAATAATTAATTATTGATTCATATGATAAGGAAATATTTATTTTATGTGGATATAAATGAGGGATATATTTTTGTGGTTAAAAATGAAGGAGTTAATGTTGAGGTGTTTTATCTGTATTTTTGTCGAAATGGATGTATTAAAAATCAAATTAGAATTTTTGAGATATTTTGCGAGGGTTATAATTTTTAATCCGACCGTTGGATCGTGGTAATATTTGGATATGTTATACATATATAAGTTGAGTATATATTCACAAATTTTGAACCGTTAAAAATTAACATATGATTTGTTATGAATTTTACGAGATGACTAGTTCAGAAATTGTTGAATTTTCAGAGTTAATCATTTTGGTAGAAAATTCTAGAATTGGTGGGCTCCACTCTTGGTTGGTGAATAAATATGCTGAGATTTTTATTCAAATGTGGTGGGTGAGAATAGTAGCAGGTAAAGCCATCAGGTTGCATGTTAAGTCTACTTCGGCGTGCTAACATTTTCCTATAAATAGAGGGCTAAGTTAGAATTGAAAATCACACCAGAATTCATAAGTTTTCTCTCTTTCTCTCTCTAGATTATTGAGTGTATTTTGTGAGTATTTAGATACTTTGAAAGTTGCTATTCAGTGCAAGTTTCATTCAGCCTCATATCCGATATTCAGTCAGAAGTACTGCTCTTTTGAGGTAAGGGATTGTAAGGGATAGTAAATGATTTTAAGAGTTATTATGTTTTTCAGTTCGTACTTCTTCCGACCTTCAGAAAATTTTAGAAAAATTTGAAATGATATTTTGATGAGTTTTATTGATTTTGTCCAAAAATGGTGATTTTTTGATGTATAGATTAAGAGTTATAAATTTTACGGAAAAAGACTATTTTAAAAGTAACCGCTTATAACTCATTGTGGTTAACTCCAAAATTGATGAAATTTTTATTGAAAGTATATCTATATAATATCAGTGTACTTTGTGAATTTCGAATTTTTTGGATAAAATTACAATTTATGATAAATGTCTAAATATTCGGCTGTTTTGGCCATATGAAAAATAGTAAATGAGTTATAAAAATTCTGAGAAAAATATATGTTCAATATAGGACTATATTCTGCTAAATCCCAAAAAAAAATATTTTTGGAACTGATTTAGTATTTTTCATGAAAATAGACTAGTTATGAGTAAATGAATTAAATATGTTATGTGAAGTAAGAAAATTGGAAAATAGGATTTTATGGCTTGAGAATCCTATATGAGGTATATGCAGATTTTTGATGAGGATTTTGGTTATTGGTAATGAAATCTTATGAGTTTGGCATTTTAGGATGAGTAAATGCATTATTTAGTAAAGTGTAAACAATTAAAATAAATTGTTTATAAGCTTAAGAAATATTATTCTTTCAATATCATTATACCGAAATATTGGTATGAATTTTATTGTGGAATTTCTATATTTTTCATGTCGAGTTACTATTCATGAATTATTATTCACGAGTTACTATTCACAAGTTATTATTCACGAGTTACTATTCACGAGTTACTATTCACGACAAAATTAGTTTCTTTTTCTGACCAAATTATAGTTGATTTATGAACATTACTCTTGAGATTAAATCTATATGTTGATTATATTGATTTTATTATCATATATAACATTTTTATAACCCTATTGATAATATTTCTCTTTGACTTGAGTGTAAAGATGGGTAGATTTTTGGTATGATCATGACTATGTATTCCCTTTGGCCAGTAGTGCAAAGTTAAATTGTTGACTGGTATGATCATGACCATTGAATTTATAATTGAATATCTTTAGCTTAAGTGCAAAGGTGAATTGATCAACATGGTTATAATTATTATTTATATAAATTCTGAAATGATTATATATATTTTTTGAGATATTAATATCTTTGGCCAGTAGTGCAAAGATGAACTGGTGATGAATATCTTTGGCCCATAGTGCAAAGATGACCTGTGGTTGAATATCTTTGTCCAATAGTGCAAAGATAAATTGTTGATGAATATCTTTGGCCCGTAGTGCAAAGAGGACATGTTGTTGAATATCTTTGGCCAGTAGTGCAAAGATGAACATGTGTTGAGATGAACATAACCAATTGGTGATACAAATGAATATCTTTGGCCATAGTGCAAAGATGAAGTTATTAGTATGATTATGAACAGGAAATGTGATTTGGTGTAACCATGATCTTTGATGTTTCAGGTAAAGATAGGTGATGAAAATTATCTTCGTCCTGGATGAGAAGAGGAATTTAGAACTACAATTATGATTATGAGTTATTCATATGATTGTGGACCAGAATTATTAATTGATGTTACAGGGATAAAACATTGTTGGTGGATTTTTAACATGGAGAAGATAATAAACTTTGTAGTCTATTTGACTCTTCTAATGGATTGCTCGTTCCACTGCAACTATGGTTGAAATTTTTATCATCTACCATATGTTCTAAATCTCTGATTTAATTCTGTTGAAGGCTATTGATAACTTATTTATCTTTAGTCATGATATTCTTTACTGGGCTAGTTGTGCTCACCCTTCTGTTTTACAATTCCTTTCAGGTAATAAGAGTGTAGCTGGGTCGAGCGGGGGTAACAGGGGAATAGAACGGTGGTCATCATTTAGTAGTTATATTTGGTGAATCATCTAGGGTGAAGCGAACCCAACGTTGGAAGAGTGTTTTGCCACTATCATACAAGATGTTTAATGACATACAATCTCATGTCATCATAAGACATGATTGTGCTCATCCACTTGCTGAGTATATTTACGAGCAATACCTATATAATCTTGGTGTTTGTTTGAAGTATAATTCTCAATTAGAGACAGTGGAGATAATGATAAGTCAAGAGAAGACTTACCATTGGGAAGAATATGATAGTAATCTTCTCGTTTTTCTTTGGGGTATATTGGGTCAACCAAGGATAATTCTGTGGCCATATGATATCTATCACAACCTAGAAGCATGGCCTCCCATGTACAAAGGTTTCCTTGAGCACCTCCCAAAGATTCTAATTTCTAAAACAATTTTTAACTGTACCTTTATGTAAGGTGTCATTGTGAGGTGTTGTCCACGGTTGGGACATGAGTCACATTTGGTATATATTTGTATCCAAACTCACAGCATATGTGTTGTTGTATTTTGCATGACAATTGTTGTAATAAAGTTGTAGTTGTTTTCTGTACCATGTATTTGGCGACTCAGAATAGGTTGGACGGAATGGACCTATTTTGGGATCGTCACAGTGTAGATGAGACGGGAACTTGTTTATTGGTTATTTGTGGGAAACCACTCAGAGTACCATATGGACTACTAGCAGAGAAACGATGTATGCAGAGTCCTATAGAAGTTATAAGAAGAAGATAAGAATGTAAATCATCAAAGATGATGAATGTTTTGAGTAAGACATCTTCGAATGTCATGAAGCCGTAAATCGGTAAAGGAAGTTAGTCGCGTAAACTTAAATTACAAGAACGTGAACCTTAAGAAAAAAAGTTAAGTAAACCAATACGTAAGTCAAGTATATGACTAATTGGTGTACGTGTTATTTCCTTATGTGTTATATAGGGATTTAGAATGAGCAGTTGAACGTAAACTATAAGTTGTAGCTGTGTGTAAGGCAAGTTTCCTAACTTTATTCATACTATATGAATGCTAGTTTCTTGAACTTCTCAAACGTTGGACTTGAGAAGTCGTGTCTATGCGCATATGTGCGAGATATGTACAAGGTGGTAGAACGTATGAGGCCTTGTGGCACAATGTGAGCACTTCGGTGTTTCTATGAGATGAACTGTTCTGTGATTGAACTGTTCAATACGAGTATGTATGTTTCTACATGAAACGTTATTGTTAAGTCTGTGCTAATGATTCTAGCCAGACTGGATGTGTATGAAAAAGGTAGAAGAATGAAAGTATTTCAAAGTGAAAGTGAATATGGTTTTAAGATGATAGGAATCGAGACTATTCCTATTATTCAAGCTGCTTCGTAACCTTTGTTAGGTTATCGAAGTTCTGAAGAATGTTTAAACTCTTGAACTTGTTTGTTCAACTGTTATGACTTGCTGGGCAATTAAATGCTCACACTTGCTTTAAATGAAAAATATTTTCAGCGAACGATGTTAGAAAGAACTTAAGGATCCCGTAAAGATCAAGCTGAGCGGTATCCAGAAGAAGTGTCATTCAGTATGTGAATGTGCATGAAGATCAAGTGAAGACTTGTAATGTAGAAAGATAAATTGAACTATAGAATAGTTTAATGAACTGATATGTATCCTTGGTGGCGGATGAAAGTCACTTGTGCAAGATGTAAAGAATAATGTAATTATCATTATTTGTAATGAAAGACGTTCTAAGGTTTCGAGAACCTGGGATTTGAGAATGTATGCCATTATATTTAGCTATATAATGAGGTATGTTTGGAAGGAAATGGAATCGTGATGCACGGAGTTCGGGTCAGAAAGTAGACTGGATTTCGGGGCGTCACAAAGGAGCTTTTTGTATATCTATGAAGGTCATAACCATTTCTGACTCTATCATAGAAGGAATAACTTGAGCAGCAAGGCACCTCCACTTTTGAGCATACTCTTTGAAAGACTCATTGGACTGTTTCTTGACCTTGGTAATCTGGTACCGGTCAAAAGCCATCTGAGACTGGAAGCTGTATTGAGTGAGGAAGGCGTGAGCTAGCTCTTCCCAACTATGAATCTTTAAGTTGTCTAATTTGGTATACCACGAACGGGCTTCTCCAGTCAGACTCTTTTGGAACAGCTGCATTCTGAGCTTCTCGTCCTCTGTATAAGATCCAAGTTCTCCAATGAACACCTTTAAATGTGTGTAAGGATCTCCTAACCCGTCATACTTTTTGAAGTTAGGAGTTTTGAACTTCTCTGGATAATGAACACCAGGGAATATACAAAGGTCATCATATGAGACACTCCCGTGTGCTCCAATTCCTTTGATAGAACGAAGGGTTTCTTCCATTTGAAGGACTTTTTTCCTAATGTCACCGGTGTCTAGATCTCCTTTGAGATGGGTGTTTTTAGGGTTTTTGTCAGTTGTAATGAACTGAAATTCCATATTTATTTTATCCGAACCTTGGGTTCCTCCCTGTGCAGAGGATTCTGTATTTGTGGGTATTTTTGGGCCCTGAGTAGATTGGTGTAGTTCTTTAAGCAGAACAGCCAAATCTGTGATTTGTTTACTTAATCCGTCGAATTCTTCGCGAGAGACGGGATTAGACTGGTTAGATGAAGACATGATTGCTATAGGCTCGTGGCCTTTTTGGATTTTACACGGGTAACAGGCCCAATTGTTTCCCTACAAAAGACTTGCTTAGTTTAGTCTTAGGGAATGTGTAAATGTTTACATGCTATGTGATGTATCCGTTTTAGAAATATTATCCTGCAAAATAGATGTTAGTTGCTTGTAATACAGGATAACATGTTAATTTAAATATGCATGTAAACATATTTCTTCATATTTCCCATTTACAATGAGGTTGACATGGAATGACATTACAAGTAAATATTTTTACATGTAATTGAAAAATGGAAAGTATGAAGAGACTTTCCTTCGCGTTTGGTTTATCAGAGGCTGACCTATCTTAGGTTTACTCTCGCGGCTTTTTGGCACGAAGGTTCCCAGATCATTGCAATCTACTTGACGGGAAGTTAATTTGGTCTTTCAACTGGAGCGAATCTGGGCGGTGCCTTTCCTGAGCCTCGTTGGAATTAGTCTCCCTACGAGTGCAGTAATCAAACACTGACAGGACAGCCTCCTGGTGGAGGAACCACACAACATACATTCACATACAACATGTCTCACCATTTATGAAAATGATGACATGTGCAAAGCACTAATATCACAAGCAGATATAGTGTATAGCATTAAGTGTAGTAAATATATGCATTCGTACACATTCATCGTAAATGTAAATGCGACATCCACACACAAGCATATAATAGTTTTGAAAAGATTGTAATAGCGGCTTAAGCCCTCTTACTGGTGTCCCCAGCAGAGTCGCCATCTGTCGACATCAGGATTTTTATTTGTCCCTTTTCTGTTCTTGTTCTTTGGTGTTCTCATGTTAGGTGAGATTTGTTAAAAAAAATAAGTTGTGAAAAGGTCCGATATGTATATGTCGACGAATGGACTGTAAGAGTCGCCAGTTGGTATTTTATATGGTTGTACCAACACAACCGAGAAAAAGTTTGCACATTGACCCAGTGATGTGACACTGATAAATGGGTCTATGAAACCGAGATTCATTAGGGTCCGGGGGCTTGATTATACGGAGAGAAGGTGTTAGGCACTCCCCGACATCCGTGTTACCACAGTGACCGCCACTTTTCAAGAAACTGTTATATGAATGTGTGTGTGTGGTTCAGTGTGTAGTTATACGGAAATAGTGCGAGGCCTCGTTCACACCTATATACACAGGGTTTGAATTTATGTAAAAATTCAGTTTTAAACAAGATATAGCAGTGATGTTTTGTAAAAGAGGTTTTTCAAACCCTTATGCTCAATAGGAATTGAAGCCTTTGGATACTTCCATTTTGTATCATGTTCGGCTTGATTGCTTTTATTTTCGAGATGCGAAGCATCTTCGAGAAAAATAATGTACAAAGCAGTGCCGAACTCCTCGTGGGCATGAAAACCATCTGAGGAAATCCAAACACCGTGAATAAATTTACAAGCTACTTACAGCTGAAAATGTCCATCACGGGAACCGAATCTAGATTCAGTAGACTGAATCTGTGATCACATGATTCCTAGGCCCACATGATGCCGCAATTTATATGAAAGTAGTAAACAGTTATATATATAAAAGCTGTATATATATATATATATATATATATATATATATATATATATATATACATGATCAACCATCACGAAGCACCTCCATGGGGGAACGAAAATATAAATAAAGCTGTAAAAGCAATCAACCGCCACGAAGTAAACTCCAGGCGGGACAAAAAGTAAGTATATATATATATATATATATATATATATATATATATATATATATATATATATAAAAGCAATAAACATTCCGAATATAAAATCAAGGCTCATCGAACATAGTCCGACAACAGTTTATATATATATATTCTAGTAAACGCTCCGGACGTGAGTCCAGGCTCAATCGAGGTATAACTCGATAATGTTAATTCATATATATATATATATATATATATATACAAACTGAAATGAAACCACGGACTGAAGTCCGGGCATACACACACAACACGACTATCAATACGAAGAATAATGTGTGCAAAGATGAAGAGAGTGGCTTTAAAGTGTGTAAGAAGGCTTACAGTGGACTGCCAAAGAAGACTTCTATAACGTTAAGTGGATGAACACTCGGCTCCCACTAGTAAAAATAGTAGCTATATATGAGCTCACAAGTGATTAAAATTAGAAAGCACTCAGTTTAGGGTGTGTACATAGCAAATTGGACAGGGCTTCCTTGCCTCCTCTCTTTCTTAAAATGGCCACCCCAAGCCCTCTGTTTATAGAGGGGGGAGCCGCAGGTGTACCTACGACTGCCCGTGGTGCCCCGGGCTCTGTGGGTCCCACTGTCTCGAAGTACGTGCACACGTACATTGTGATGTCCGCTCGAACTTTTAGAACTGCAATCCGGGCTTTCGATTAAGGTGTATATGACCTATTTCGGACCGTCGTTGTCGAGAGCTACGCCATGACCTGGGATTAGAGGTTGTACGAAGTCAGGAAGATGGGACCATGCCCTTGGTCTTCAAGCTTCAAATTCTATCCGGTGTGCTGCCCTGCGTAGTAGTCACTCGGGATTGGACCTCCTTGGTTCTTGTGGGATATTACTGTGTAGAAATGTCTATATGAGATGTTGAGATAGCGCAATGTAGGGTCGATGTGGCCAAATTATGATTTTACCCCTCACCAGGGTTATCTCCGATTTGGGATGATAAAGCAGACATTGCTCAGGGTTATCTCTGAGATTGGACTGCTGCAAGTACTGAAGGTCCTCAAAGTTATCTCTAAGGTGTGCCTATCCTCCCGGTGTTATCTCCATATCTTGTACTGAGTGCTTCAGTGTGAGTTCTGAGGTTGAAGCTGACTGCATGCATTTGAAACAAGCATTTCCGAGGTTATCTCTGGAACTGCAACTGCACTCCTTGGGGTTGTCTCCATGGTTAGCAATGTTGTTCCCGGTGTTGTTTTCGGGACTGGAACTGAGTATCTCGGGGTTATCTTCGAGACAGAACTGTCCTCTTCGGTGGAATTTTTGGTATTTGAACTTCATTATCTTCCAGGGTTATTTCTGAAAGACAAATCTGCCCTCCTGCAATGTTAGTGACAGGTGTGCAGAAAATTTCGAGTGTCTACACATACCATTCAAGAAGGGTTCAGGGAATGCTAAGTGCCAGACGAAGCCTACCAAAAGCTCAAACACTTAGCAAACCCAAATAGTGATGGTGCACAGCTGACATCAGATAAAGATGAGCTGAACATTGTGAAGATCAACTGCACCAGAGAAGAGGTGGTCCAGACTCTACGCAGAATACAAAGAGGATCACGCCAAGCTGCTATGTACAAAAGATGTTCAAGCTTCAAGACATCTTAGCAGCAAGGCAGTAACAACAACAACAACACCACCAACAACACCACCAACAATAAGTAGCCAGGGCCTGAGGGGTCCTTGTCCTTAGGGACTAAAAGAAGTTCTAAGCTTGCTGGGCTTGAAGAGTTTTTAGTGAACTAGAGGAGTTCCAAGCCTGCTGGGCTTGAGGAGTTCTTTGTGAACTGAAGTTCCAAGGCTGCTGGCCTTGAAGGAATCTTAGTGATTCAGGGTGCTACCCTTCCTTAGTGGAATTCCTGCTCTTTAAAGCAGAAGAGTGGATTAGAAGCTTGAGTCCCTAAACCACTTAAAATCTCTTGTGTCATTTACATTCAGTCATTTACTTTCTATCATTTATATTATGTACCTAACTGCTATAAATGATATGTATGTATTAACTGCTTACAACTAAACTAACCCTACGAATAATGTATGTATGTTCATGAATATATCCATGAAGGGGATCTTTTACTTATTCCGCTGTGCTTGAAAAGATTCTTATGTTTGTCATATGCTAATTCATTAGCAATACAATATAAACAAGAAAAGTATTTGAAATTAAAACGGATATATTCAACCCCCCTTCTAATTCTATTGTGTGCCTACTGGGAAATAACAATTGGTATCAAAGCAGGTTCTCATGCTGTTCAAAAGCTAATCACTTTGAGTCTGATCCTAGGCACAAATATTATTCTAGACTTAGTTTAGTAGTAAGTCACTTGTAAATGCAGATGAGCTCACACGTTGGAAATATTGTGTACATGTAAATGAGTATATATACCTTAAGCTACTCAGATTGGTCCATATTCTTAATTGACATAACAACAAGACCAATCCTTGTCCGCAGTCAATCTTGTAGTCTGAAGACTAGATATGGGAGCTTAAGAGGCATCAACAACAAAGAGTCAAGCATCCACTAGTCTGAAAGATGAGATGGCCATATATGCTAAGAAGTACTTATCCAGAGAAGAAAGAAGAATCTCTCAAATATGTATTTGGTTAACCAGCAGCTGGATGTGAACCTTGAGGCTCACGGTTGTCAAAGAACTAAGGATGCCAAGATTTTCTTAGCTTACATATTCAAGACTATAACTGATTGATCGAAGGACAGCTGGAGCGACAAGCTATCAGAAATGAATGTAAAAATATGCACATCAATGCCTAACCTCATTATATCAAGATAAATGACTGTCAAGAAACTGACAGTGAAAAGGTATGATTCCTCATTAATATAAATGTGTACATCATGTTGCAACACCTTATGTGCTATAATAGTATTCTATCAAGAGACCATAGTCTTCCTAAAAAGGGGAAGAGAGAAAGTACACTAAGGTTGGAAACTCAACTACTAACAAACTTTCTCTCCATCTAAGTTTTAGGTTGAATGTAACATCTTGAAAGAAGTCTGAAATGGGTCATAAGCACATCAAGACTTATTTTATCTTAAGTGGAGTAATCCTTACTGATGGGTTAGTATGTATGTACAAACCTATGTTCTATGTTTTTGATAATACATAGAGTACGGTCAGTTCTACAAGAGTATCTTGAAGATTCGTAGAAACTGATCACCTCCATGAATCAACCAGAGACAAATAAGTGATAGAGTCGATTCTCACTCTATGAACATTTAAAATATGTGAACTTAATCAAGCAAATGATGAAACCATCAAAGAAAAAGAGTGTTTTTATCAAAATGGCTAATCTTACACATATTCATCATCATGCATCTTAAAATGTCATATCTAATTTGGTTACATGCATAAATATGATTGTTGGTGATCAATGTGAGGAAAATTCAAATATATGAGGAATATGGATTTTGAAAACTAACCTGGCAGGACCCATTTAACCATGGGTACCAAAAAAAGAAATTTATCTAACCTGCAGGTATTTGGTCTATCTGACCACACTAAAGAATGCCGAAGCAGTTGACTTCAGTCGAGAAGATTCAACTAGCTGGAGGCTTAAGATATTTCAGAAATGTTTCTAACAAAATCCTTCTTTGTCAAAGCCTGTCCTTGAAGATTTGCTGAGCTAACATGAATGAAGCTCACATGGTTGCTGATCTCCTTATGGAAGCAGACCATTCACGCTAAGATGAAAAGGGTCTTATATGCTCATTTATATCATCTGAGAAGAATCCTTAAGGGAGTTCACATTAGTGGATCATCGAGCATTAATCATGAGGAACTCATTATAGAAGCAGAACTCCACAAGTACAATCTGTCAAAGAAGACTACGTTCATAGTTCTGTCAAATAATCGTAGATTGGTCAGTCCTGAAGATATATATTTCTATGATCCAAGGAGGTTTAAATGATAGTGATGATTCCAGTCAGAAGTTGATATGCAAGGCTGCCTTCTGATGCACATGAAGAAGAAGAACTCACACCTCTCTGAGAAGATAGTATCAACTATGGGGGAGCAGTGATCTGATAAAGAATAGCAGCACTAAAAGTATCCAAAGTGCACTATGAAGCAATATACCAGTTACGAAGTCCCAAAACATTGTGGCTAATTAACCAAATGAAGATCCATAGTCAGTAGGAACGTCTCAAAATGTGCCACTGATAACCTTGTCAACCACCCAACTCAAAATCGCGGAGTGCCTACGATCAAACATCTGATCGTAGTGTAAGAGCAGGAGGACAACACGATTACAACAAATGCAAATGTCTAGAGTCGGTAGATGAACTCCCTAACAAAAAAGATCAAAATGAGATATCAGTACTAATCATGTCTAAAGTTCTTCATCTGGTAAGCGCCTCAGGGACAAACCTGACCCTTAGTTCACTCTAAGAGGTTGGCCCTTCCTGAGCTACCTTAACCTAGAAGGAATGCTAAGTCATGCTCATCTCAAGGACTAGGATAGACAACGTTCGTAGAGTAGATTCTGCAGTGAACTCAACGATCGTAGTGCAACCTCAACAATCGTAGAGTAGCCTCGATGATCGCAGTCTTCCCAAAGGATACACTAGCTCATGGGGAGCTCGGCAGAACTCGACACATACCAAACTATTCATGTGACGCCCCTAAATCCGAGTACTTAAACCCCGAGTTTGATGCTCACTATCCATCATCAATATAAGCATTCTATATAATATTGCAGAATAATAAACATACATTGTTCATTATAATAAAGCCTTATACTGTGACGCCCCCAAAATTAGGTATACATCACCCATCTTGGGTCACCACTTACATGGTACAAAATTCAAATACAACTTAATTATACAACGGACGTGTACAATACGCCAAAACATAGCCTGTGAGTTTGTATACAAATATTGTCTTCTAGAAATTATACAAACTCAATGGAGTCCTCATTACAATTATTATCACACTATTTCACAGAATAGCGAGGACTACTAATGCATCATCTAGGACCATCACTCCGTTCCCCGACTAGTCCCAGCTACGTTCTCATTTCCTGAAGAGAATAGTGAAAGAAAGGGTGAGCTCAACTAGCCTAGTAAGAAATATTATGACTAAGATAATGTAGAATAAATTATCGTTAGCCTCCAATAGTGTTAAACTGATATAATATAACAGACATAGTGTTTAACTGCAGCGGAACAAGTAATCTATTAGAACATTTACTCAATATCCCTACCCCAAAGGCTGAAGATATTCAAGTGTAATAACAATGATCATAACAATCAGTTGTCTACCTTTGCACTACGTGCCAAAGATATTCAACTATAAAATCAATCGCTGAGACTCAGCTAAATAAATAATCCACATCATCGAATCATCCCCGCACTACGTACCAAGAATATTCGTTAGTATCACTAGTGGTCATGATCATGTCATACACCTGTCCATCTTCGCACTACGGGTCAAAGCTATCAAATAACAGATCATCTTTGCACTACAGGCCAAAGATATACAACTGTAAAATCAATAACCAACTTAGTACAATAAAGATTAGAATAATAAAAGAATTTCACCATGTATGCAGTACTTCGCATAGACAGCTTATTCCAACATAATAATAAAGAATGGAATACCAATAGTTCTCTTCATGAATACGAAAGAAATAATACTCCTTACTATAATAATAATATCCCTTCTGAATATTGAACGAAAATAATATTCCATACGAATATTAAACGAAAATAATATTCCTTACGAACATTAAAGAATATAATGAATATTGAACGATAATAATATTCATATAAATATGAAAAATAATTTCTCTTCAGAATGAAAAAAAATAATAATCCTTACCTTTGAAAGAAGAGTACTCCGACTAGTAGGGCGAGGATATACTCGAAGGAAACTTATACTACGCTCAAAGCTTTCTTAAACTCTAAAGAAATACGCTCAAGATTATAGAAGAAGAATTCTCTCTATAGTTTCTCTCTCTAGAGTTTCAGTGAATTCGTAAGAAATAATGAATGAATGAGCTTCTATTTATAGGAAAATAGAATGCATAGTAACTAATCCATGAACGGTCCAGATTGATTTACTTTAATCTGACGGTCCATATTTAAAGAAAAATCTTTTAAATAAAATATAATATATTCTATTTATAGAATAACTTTAATAAAGTATTCTGTTTATATAAAAAGATGTTTCTGTTTTATTACGTTAATAATACGAATAAAACAAAACGTCATTATCACTTTCTATTTTATATAAAAAGATGTTTCTTAATAATACGAATAAAATAAAACGTCATTATTACTATAATAATTCATATTATTAATCAACAATAATTGAATCAAACCGAGTGACTTCTTACATAAATATCAATAATCAATACCGTGTGCTACTATGCAACAACGCGTATTACTGTACTTTTACTACCAAGTAGTTCAACAGTTTTAACGGTAAAACCTCCGTCGTTATTTTCATAAAATATTTTGTTCGGGTGAATAGTAACTCGTGAATAGTACTCCGACACGAAAAGTGTCCCAAATACCCGAGTGAACAATACTAGAGTGAATAGTAATTTGGGTGAATAGTAACTCGTGAATAGTAACTGGGTATTTTGTAATAACTTGTATACTTAAAAAAAATTCACATATCACCCTTAACTTTAAACTTTTATCAATTTAACTATTCACCAAAATAGAAAAATTGAACATTTTTATTTCACAAAATTCGGGGTCTCACAATCTCCCCTCCTTATGAAATTTCGCCCTCGAAATTTACGTACGTACCTGATATTCGAAGAGATGAGAATACCTTGCTTTCTTTTCAGATTGTACCTTCCCGGTAATTTTCCCGCTATCATGATTTTCTCATTTCTCATCTCCTGTATTTCAAATATCATTCTAGAACATAGTTTCAAAATAAGGGTTAATTAACATATCACACATTATCCTTATACTCTGACCGACCAATTAAATACCAAATAAACTTAGGTAGGTCATACTAGCGAAAGAATTCCCCGTCTCTCCCCTCCTAGTTCCTGTCTCACACCTTAGCCAGGGATCATATCCCTAAGCTCTGATACCAACTGTGACGCCCCCAAAATTAGGTATACGTCACCCATCTTGGGTCGCCACTTACATGGTACAAAATACAAATACAAACTTAATTATACAAATGTCGTGTAACATACGACAATACATAAACTGAGAGTTCTAATAGGAATATTGTCATCTAGACAATATCCATACTCAAGGAGTCCTCATTACATTTATTATCACACTATTTCACAGAATAGTGAGGACTACTAATGCATCATCTAGGACCATCACTCCGTTCCCCGACTAGTCCCAGCTACGTTCTCATTTCCTGAAGAGAATAGTGAAAGAAAGGGTGAGCTCAACTAGCCCAGTAAGAAATATTATGACTAAGATAATGTAGAATAAATTATCGTTAGCCTCCAATAGTGTTAAACTGATATAATATAACAGACATCAAGTTTAACTGCAGCGGAACAAGCAATCTATTAGAACGTTTACTCAATATCCTTACCCCAAAGGCTGAAGATATTCAAGTGTAATAACAATGATCATAACAATCAGTTGTCTACCTTTGCACTACGTGCCAAAGATATTCAACTATAAAATCAATCGCTGAGACTCAGCTAAATAAATAATCCACATCATCGAATCATCCCCGCACTACGTGCCAAGAATATTCGTTAGTATCACTAGTGGTCATGATCATGTCATACACCTGTCCATCTTCGCACTACGGGTCAAAGCTATCAAATAACAGATCATCTTTGCACTACAGGCCAAAGATATACAACTGTAAAATCAATAACCAACTTAGTACAATAAAGATTGGAATAATAAAAGAATTTCACCATGTATGCAGTACTTCGCATAGACAGCTTATTCCAACATAATAATAAAGAATGGAATACCAATAGTTCTCTTCATGAATACGAAAGAAATAATACTCCTTACTATAATAATAATATCCCTTCTGAATATTGAACGAAAATAATATTCCTTACGAATATTAAACGAAAATAATATTCCTTACGAACATTAAAGAATATAATGAATATTGAACGATAATAATATTCATATAAATATGAAAAATAATTTCTCTTCAGAATGAAAAAAAAATAATAATCCTTACCTTTGAAAGAAGAGTACTCCGACTGGTAGGGCGAGGATATACTCGAAGGAAACTTATACTACGCTCAAAGCTTTCTTAAACTCTAAAGAAATACGCTCAAGATTATAGAAGAAGAATTCTCTCTATAGTTTCTCTCTCTAGAGTTTCAGTGAATTCGTAAGAAATAATGAATGAATGAGCTTCTATTTATAGGAAAATGGAATGCATAGTAACTAATCCATGAATGGTCCAGATTGATTTACTTTAATCTGACGGTCCATATTTAAAGAAAAATCTTTTAAATAAAATATAATATATTCTATTTATAGAATAACTTTAATAAAGTATTCTGTTTATATAAAAAGATGTTTCTGTTTTATTACGTTAATAATACGAATAAAACAAAACGTCATTATCACTTTCTATTTTATATAAAAAGATGTTTCTTAATAATACGAATAAAACAAAACGTCATTATTACTATAATAATTCAAATTATTAATCAACAATAATTGAATCAAACCGAGTGACTTCTTACATAAATATCAATAATCAATACCGTGTGCTACTATGCAACAACGTGTATTACTGTACTTTTACTACCAAGTAGTTCAACAGTTTTAACGGTAAAACCTCCATCGTTATTTTCATAAAATATTTTGTTCGGGTGAATAGTAACTCGTGAATAGTACTCCGACACGAAAAATGTCCCAAATACCCGAGTGAATAGTAATTTGGGTGAATAGTAACCCGTGAATAGTAACTCGTAAATAGTAACCCGTAAATAGTACTCCGACACGAAAAGTATCCCAAATACCCGAGTAAACAATACTAGAGTGAATAGTATTTTGGGTGAATAGTAACTCGTGAATAGTAACTGGGTATTTTATAATAACTTGTATACTTAAAAAAAATTCACATATCACCCTTAACTTTAAACTTTTATCAATTTAACTATTCACCAAAATAGAAAAATTGAACATTTTTATTTCATAAAATTCGGGGTCTCACATATACAATATCCCAAGGTCTATTACCTTAACATAAACATATCTTACTTAAGTTACATAAAGTAACACAAAAGGTTTACATAAACATTAAACATAGTATTTCATGATACTTAAACATTTATATTAACTATTCTTGGACCTTTCCCTTGCCCTTGTCCTTCTTACTTGAACTGTCTGGCTTAGCTAAAATAAATGTCATGATATAGGAAGAGTAAGCAACTAATTTTCTTAGCAAGTTTAAGTACAAAGAAGATATATCATGATTAGCAAGAGATTTATCGTTTAATGTTCAACAATAGAAATTAATTATGAAAGAACATGAATTAAGTCTTGATAACTGAATATTCGAATAATTGAATAACAGATACTGAGTGGTCATAATGACCATGAACATATGCTAAGGTTGTCAGTATTTAAACTGGTCCTTTTAATAAGTTTTGGTAATCAAGGGGATCATCCTTTCATACCCGGTGTATTATGCATAAACACTTAATATACGAGCAATAATTGTTTTTCAATAATGCTTTAATCAACTTGTTATTTTTCTCAGTCTTGAGTCCTTACCAAATCAATTAGTGAAGAACAACGTTTAACAACATATTTGATTTAACAAATTTAAACATACTTGATCTAGCTGATACGATTAGCATAAATCCATATCTTAAACAGTTCATAAATGAAAGAACTTTAACTAATTCACAGTTCAATAACAAAAGAACATGAATTTAATTGCACTGAGTCCGAGTATCAATAATCAATATAGATGTGAATAATAAACAATAATTATTCACTAACACGCTTTGAAAAGAATAAATCAAGTTTGAGTTAGAGAACTTGCCTCGACTGCGATATACTGCTACACAATTTAATTTAATCTTTTTATTGTAAAGACCTATCATTGTTAAGATTGATCTTACAATCAGCATATCATACTTTACATCATAATACAATTACTCTATCAGCAATTTAGTTAACCCTTAATCTTTTCTTTTATTAGCTCTTCTTTATAATCTAGTAAGATGAATACTAACATCATAGTCTAGATTATACAAACATGTAATCCAGCTACCTGGATTGGCTAATCCAGCAAACTTGATTCAACAAACTTCCAATCTAGGAAGCTTAGATTCTAAATCCTTCAATCTAGCAAGCCTGGATTCCAAATCCCTCAATCTAGCAAGCCTGGATTCTAAATCCTTTAATCCAGCAAGCTTGGATTTCAAATCCTTCAATCCAGCAAGCTGGATTCCATATCTCCTTTACGAAAATACGAAATGAACTTATTATTTTTCTATCTTTTGTCCATACCTATATACATGTATTTCATACACAAAAAGTATTTTTTCGTAATTTTCAATTTCTTTTAGTATTTTTCAAAAATCATTATTAGTGCGTGACTTAAGAAATTAGCCCTATCATGCTCAACTCTAGAAATTTCCATCTCTTGGCATAATCTTCTACATGCTAATGTGACCCTCCAGTTTAAATTTCGTGGCCGTCAGAGTTATAGAACTCTGGTTATAGA
The DNA here is from genome assembly GCA_016801055.1 of Panax notoginseng. Taxonomy (NCBI): domain Eukaryota; kingdom Viridiplantae; phylum Streptophyta; class Magnoliopsida; order Apiales; family Araliaceae; genus Panax; species Panax notoginseng. The sequence goes on along the minus strand of CM029014.1, from coordinate 143,824,973 downwards.
AATTTTTGTCCGAAAAACCCAAATATTGAAATGGTCATAACTTGGTCATTTTAAGTCGGAATGTGCTCATTTTTGGACAGGAGCTACTTTATGTCATAATTTTTCATGTCCCAAAAGGCCGGAATTTATTCCATAATTTAAGTGGCCGAAACTGCCCTTGCAAAATTTTGGGCAGATTGTTTTTGGACTTTTCCTCTTTTACCTACTTTGCTAAAATCAGTCCATATGGAAATCTATAACTCCTTTTTAGGTGATTCCACTTGGGTTTGAAAGATAACTCATCATACTAACATTCCAAATTTTTTCAGAATTTTTAAATACCAGAAAAATGACAAAACTGTCCCTAGTATTGACTCTCCAAAAACAGTTTGTTTTTCTTTCTAAAGACAAAACTATTTTTTTCTAAAACCATCGCTACCACTTGTGTACTAAACATATTTGAGTGCTACCACTTGAGTTTAGTAGTTAACTTACATATCTACCACCTCCCTTTGATGGATCACAAAAAGAAGGTGTAGATTAAAAACGGTAGTCGATCAAAAGAAGTGAAAAAAACTTGAGTTTCTAACAAAACAACACTAGTTTCTTTGCTATCCTTTTGATTTACTTTCCAACACTCAAATATGTTAGAACCATACATGAAATCATATAGAACATATAAATAGAGGGTATTAGACCTCAAGATCATAAACTTTAGATAACCAAAATCAAACAAAATAAAAAGGAAATCCACAAGTTTAAGATTTATACCTAGATCTTTGAGCACTTCTTCTTAATCTTCCAAAGTAACTAACAAACTTAGGATGCATCAATAGTGTAACTCCTTCCTCTCTCTCCTCTCCCTCTCCACCGAATTTCTCTCCCCCTCTCTCTATCTTATGTTTTTGCTTGGTTAGCTAAACAGAAAGTAAGATTAAATAAAATAAAAGATGAAAGAGAATATGGTTTAATGTGTTGGACAAAAATCTATAGATATATTATTATATCTATACATTATTGACTATCATATCTCATCCCTTCTCTCTCCATATAACTTGTAATAGTGGTAAAATAAAGGGGTTAAGTCATATAGTGACACATAGGGGAGTTGGTGACCAAATGAAGAAAACCAACCAAAGTCACATGCCCATTTCTCCAATAAAGTGGCCGGATCCCTCCCCCTTTATCGTCAATTTTTTTTACTTTATTCCTAAATGCAATATGTGCTAAATTAGATGACCATCATGCCCCTCTTTAATTGGGCTAGGATTGGGCCAATCCTTTAATTCTTTTGGGCTTGAAATTAACAAGTTTAACTTACTAATTAAAATGAACTTGGGCCTCCACAATTAAATAGTTGTACTACTAGCATACTTGCCCATTAAATTTAATATTGAACTAGCTTAACAATCAAATTATCTACAAGTCCAATGCTTAAATAAATTCTTGGGCTTGTTTAAATTACATGACATCCATAGTAATATTAATCCTATTATCACATGAACTATTACTCATTATTATTGATATTTGCAAATTCTTATCAATCAATAATGTTAATTAACTTACATAGCCTAATTAGACTTGTCTTATTCAAGTTTATTGAGTATTTAATTAGGGTTTAACACCTTAAATCTATTTTATAGATTATTAAAATACTTAATTTAGTTCACTAACTTATTTACCTTATTAATGAGACTTCCTTTAAACATTAAAGCGTAGTATTCACATAATCACTTAATCATCTATAATCTATTACAGACTATTTAATACATTTGTTTACAATATACCACAGAAATCCTTGGTTATTACATTCTCCCCTCCTTATAAGAATTCTGTCCCCTGAATTTCATTAAGGTTACTCAAAAAGTTTCGGAAACTCTTTCCTCATCTTTTCCCAGAGTGCCCATGTAGCTTTCTCAGCGTTGTGGTTCTTCCATAGCACTTTGACAGAATGTATAACCTTATTTCTTAATCTTTGCTCCTTCCTATCCAAAATTTCTACAGGAATCTCCTCATACGATAAATCCTTCTCGACTTGAATCGGCTCATACGATATCACACGCTTGTAATCCAGCTTATACGGATGCAACATTGACACATGAAACACATTGTGAATATGTTCCAGTTCAAGAGGTAGAGCTACCTCATACGCCACTTCCCCTATCTTCTTCAGTATTTCAAACGATCCAATAAACCTTGGACTCAGTTTACCTTTCTTCCCAAATCTTATTTTCCCCTTCCAAGCAGATACCTTCAGAAATGCGTAACTTCCCACTTCGAAATCTCTTTTCTTGCGATGAATATCTGCGCACTTCTTTTGTCTATCCTGAGCTGCTACCAGTCGCGCTCTTATGACTTTGATGATCTCCACAGTCTGCTGCACTAATTTTGGCCCCAACAATCTTCTTTCACCTACCTCGTCCCAACATAAGGGCGTTCTGCATTTTCTCCTGTACAGGGCTTCATATGGCGGCATTCCAATGCTTGCATGATAACTATTATTATATGCAAACTCTACCAGTGGAAGATGATCTTCCCAGCTTCCCTTAAAATCCATCATACAGGCTCTGAGCATGTCTTCTAATATTTGAATCGTTCTCTCACTTTGCCCATCTGTCTGTGTATGATACGCAGTACTCAACCTTAATTGTGTCCCCATTTTTTCTTGAAGACTCCTCCAAAAGTTTGACGTGAAGCGCGGATCTCTATCAGACACGATTGATACTGGCACTCCATGTCTCAAAATTATTTCCTTGATATACATCTTGGCTAATTGATCCAAATTATACCTGATCTTGATCGGCAAAAAGTGTGATGACTTTGTAAGACGGTCGATGATCACCCATATAGCGTCATAACCCTTCTGTGTCATTGGAAGTCCTAACACAAAATCCATCGTGACGTGCTCCCATTTCCATTCTGGAATTTCTAACGACTATAATAGTCCACTTGGTCGTTGATGCTCTGCCTTGACTCTTTGACAAGTTAAATAGCGGTTGACACATTCAGCAACCTCTCTCTTCATGTTTGACCACCAATAATGTTGTCGCAAATATTGATACATCTTCGTGCTTCCTGGGTGTATCGAATATTTCGTATTGTACGCTTCTTGCAAAATCTCTTCTCGTAACTCTGGAACTGCAGGTATCCAAATTCTTCCTTCAAATCTCAGCAATCCAGTGCCGTCAATCTTATACTTCAGCTCTTCGCCTTCAGCCAACCGTTTCTTTATGTTACCGCATTCTTCATCATTCCATTGTGATTCTTTCACCTTGTCTAATAAAGTCGGACTTGCTTCCATTTCTATTACCTTATCTGAATCTTTTGGATTTTTTACCTCCAACTCCATTTTCTCCATTTCTCTTACTAATTCTTCTTGTTCTGTTAATACAAATAAATTTTCCTGGCTCTTCCTACTTAAAGCATCTGCCACTACATTAGCCTTGTCCGGATGATATAGAATATCACAATCATAGTCCTTGATCAATTATAACCATCTCCTCTGCCTCATGTTTAATTCCTTCTGTGTAAAGATGTACTTCAAACTCTTATGATCTGTGTATATCTCACACTTTTCTCTGTAGAGATAATGTCTCCAAATCATAAGAGCAAATACTACCGCAGCCAATTCAAGATCATGGGTAGCGTATCCCTTCTCATAGTCTTTCAACTGTCGTGATGCGTACGCAATGACTTTACCATTCTGAATTAATACGCAACCTAGTCCTTTGTGTGATGCATCACTATACACTGTAAAACCTCCCATACTATCTGGTAAAGATAACACAGGTGCTTCACTTAGTCGCTTCTTCAATTCCTGAAAACTTTGTTCACACTTTTCCGTCTATACATACTTAACAGTCTTCCTCATCAGATTAGTTAACGGCGTTGCTATCTTTGAGAAATCCTGAATAAACCTTCAGTAATATCCTACCAATCCCAAGAAAGTTATGACCTCTGTTGGTGTCTTCGGTTGTCCCCAATTTTTCACAGCTTCTACTTTAGCTGGATCAACAGAAATTCCCTCGTTGTCGATGACATGTCCCATAAATTGAACTCTTTTCAACCAGAACTCACACTTTGAAAATTTAGCATATAACTTCTCTTTCCTTAAGGTTTCCAATACAATTCGTAGATGTTCGGCATGCTCCTCTTCAGTCTTCGAATACACCAAAATGTCATCAATGAACACAACCACAAATTTATCCAAATACGATTTAAATACTCTGTTCATCAAGTCCATAAAGGCTGCCGGCGCATTCGTCAGTCCAAACGACATCACTAAGAACTCATAATGACCGTAACGAGTTCTAAATGCTGTCTTTGGTACATCTTCTGTCCTCACCTTCAACTGATGATAACCAGTTCTTAGGTCAATCTTCGAAAAACATCTCACTCCCTTAAGTTGATCAAACAGATCGTCTATTCTTGGAAACGGATATTTGTTCTTGATTGTCACCTTATTCAATTTTCTATAATCCATACACAACCTCATCGAACCATTCTTCTTCTTTACAAACAACACCGGTGCTCCCCACGGAGATACACTAGGTTGGATGTACTTCTTATTCAACAACTCTTATAGCTGGATCATTAACTCTTTCATTTCTACCAGCCATTCGATATGGCGCTTTCGATATCGGCGCTATCCCCGGTACTAAATCAATCACAAACTCTATTTCTCTATCTGGAGGAAGTCCCGGAAGTTCTTCTGGAAAGACATCCCCAAACTCATTAACTATAGGAATCTGCACCATGTCCGAATTCACAACCTGTGTATCCACTACATGAGCCAAATAACCTTCACATCCTTTTCGCAACATCCTCCTAGCCTACATCATCGTCAGAGAACTTGTTTGTCTTGGTAACTTGCTACCATAAAATACAACCTTAGACTTATCTGGTGTCTTAAGTCATATGCTCTTTTTCTGGCAATCTATAACTGCCTCATGGTTAAACAACCAATCCATCCCTAAGATAACATCAAATTCTCCTAAGTGTATAGGAATCAAATTCACGCTTAACTTATGTCCCCTTATTTCCACATTACAGTTGTTATGGATAAACTTTACAGGGATTACTTCTTTGTTTGTAACTTTTATATTCATTGGGTTCTTTAACTTTTCACATGGTAAGTTTAATCTTCTAGCAAATTAATCAGACACAAATGAACAGGTAGCTCCCAAATCAAATAATACGTAAGCATTTATATTATTGATCTGAAAAATACCTGACACTACCTCCTTTGATGCAACTACATCTTGCATGGTCATGTTGAACGTTCGAGCGGTCGGCTTGCTCTGCTGAACTGGTCCTTCAATGGTTAACTTTGTAGAACTGCTCTTGTTTCCACTTCCTCCATCTGTATTCTTCTTCAATGGACAATCCTTGAATTGATGCCCCGTTCCTCCACAAGAAAAACAACCACCTTTCTTCAGCTTAGGATAATTTGGTGAAATATGTCCTTCCTGACCATAATTATAACAAACATTTTTGCCTTTCATACACTCTGTAGAGTGATTCTTTCCACACTTTGAACACGTTGCCTTCTTCTGCTGAGTATTCCCTTGTTGCGTTCCTGATTCATTGCCACTGTTGTTCCACTTGCGTTTCTTACTGTTACTGCCACCACTGCTGGCACTCTAATGTCCACCTTCAATCACCTTCTTATTCTTCTCTCGGTTGAATCTAGAAACTGCCTCAATACTACCTTCTGTAATGATGGCTTTTTCTAACAGTGCTGATAACGTAGTAATTTGCAACACTGCAACTTTGCTGTGAATCCACGGCCTCAACCCATTTTCAAACCTACGTGCCTTTCGTAGTTTTGTATCCACCTGATGAGGTGCGAATCTGGCTAACTCATTGAATTTTGCTTCATATTCGGCAACTGACATGTTTTCTTGCTTTAATTCAAGAAACTGCACTTCCATTATGGCTTGCATGGCCTCCGAGAAATAAGTTTTGAAGAATAACTCCTTAAACCTGGTCCATGTCACTATCTTCGTTCCTGCTCTAGCTTGGTTTATCTCCCACCAGTAATTAGCCTCACCTTTCATCAAGTAGGTAGCAAAAGCCGTCTTTTGCTCTTCGGCTACCCTTGCAATGATAAAGGTCTTTTCCATCTCTTTCACCCATGTTTGAGATGCTATGGGGTCCGTAGTTCTGCTGAGTTCTGGTGGTCCTACAGCTTTAAAATCTTTAAAATTTGCCAATCTATTATTCATTTGCCCCCTTGTTGTAGGTGTACGAGTTCGCATAGCTTGAGCTATCATATCAGCGAAGTTCTGCATTAGGTCATCTTGATTCCTTTCATTGTTCACAGAACGTTCCTCCCTCTGGTTACGATTTTGACGTCTTGGCGGTATTATCTGATTAAACAAAACCTTAATTTATTACATCGAGTTTAATTATATGATATATCTTCTAAGTGTTTAAAATATAACATGTAATTTAAACTCTAACAATCATATTATCATAATGTTGTATTAACGAATTCAACCTGCTGAATTGACTAATTCAGCTTGCTGAATTAACATATTCATCTTACTTAATTAACACATTCAGCTTGCTAAATATCATATTCAGCTTGCTGAATTAACATATTCGATTTACTGACTTTTGAAACAGATAACTTCTCATTTTAATCCTTAATACTTTTCTATTTGATCCAACATGTAATTATAATAATGCATTTATATTCATATACCAAATTTTAGCGTCAAATACTTACATACTTGGCATATTTTTATAAACGCTAACTATCCCATTTTTAAACATCAAAAGATGGGATCTACCAAAAGATATACTCCCCTACACACCTAAAATGGGGATACATCATATTTACATACTACCTCACACAGTCTGAGGTTTACATCAAGCATAAAACCCTAATAAACAAAAGGGATACTACTGCACCTATCTACAATAGAAAGCTAATAAACTATCACTGCGTGTCAGGAGAGGGTGCGCCTAAATGCTCCTGCTCTGGTGGAAAGAGTCCATCCATAAGTCGACATCTAACAGCTCGACTCGACTCGCCTATCTCAAAGGATCTCCTCACTCCTACTTGGGAAGTAGTATATACTGCATCTAAAGTCCGTCCCAAATACTCCATCCTAACTCGTCCAGCCTTTGCCTCAACCTCTAACTGATCCACTCTTCTCGCTGCTCGGACCCATGCATCCTCAACACGGATCCTATCAGCGATCTCTAAGTTCAACCTCAGGTGCAACGCCTGATGGTCAATACTCAATATGGAAAACTTATTCTCCTTTTGCTCTAGTCGGGCTTTCATCTCTGCTAGATCTTGCTGAGCCTAATAAGCTACATCCAAGTACTCCTGCTCCGTAAACTTAATAGTTTGATTCTCCATCTCCAACTGTGCCACTCTTTCCTCTAGCTATGTGTTTCTTGCCATTAAATCTTCTATCAAAACATCCTCTGCAGTGTCCTCCGCCTCTATAGGCTCCTGAACATGGACCACCTGATCTTGCTCCACCGAATGACTCTCCTGTCTCTCTTCGGACATCCTACAATATCAAAACAACAAAACAACATCAGTAACACAATAAAATATATTCATTGATGAAATGAAATAATATTTTATTATGTACTACTCATACTCGATGAATTTCCTTAATTCACCTCTTAACATACTCTATACGAGCTTTCTTCTAACGTTATAACCTAAGTTTCGCATCCTAAAGTTTACAACCTACATCTTTGATACCAATCTGTGACCCCCCAAATCCGAGTTCTTAAACCCCGAGTTTGGTGCTCATTATCCATCATCAATATAAGCATTCTATATACAATTGCGAAATAATAAACATACATTGTTCATTATAATAAAGTTTTATATAATATCCCAAGGTCTATTACCTTAACATAAACATATCTTACTTAAGTTACATAAAGTAACACAAAAGGTTTACACAAACATTAAACATAGTATTTCATGATACTTAAACATTTATATTAACTATTCTTGGACCTTTCCCTTGCCCTTGTCCTTCTTACTTGAACTCTCTGGCTTAGCTGAAATAAATGTCATGATATAGCAAGAGTAAGCAACTAATTTGATTAGCAAGTTTAAGTATAAAGAAGATATATCATGATTAGCAAGAGATTTATCGTTCAATGTTCAACAATAGAAATTAATTATGAAAGAACATGAATTAAGTCTTGATCACTGAATATTCGAATAATTGAATAACAGATACTGAGCGGTCATAATGACCATGAACATATGCTAAGGTTGTCAGTATTTAAACTGGCCCTTTTAATAAGTCTTGGTAATCAAGGGGATCAGCCTTTCATACCCGGTGTATTATGCATAAACACTTAATATACAAGCAATAATTGTTTTTCAATAATGCTTTAATCAACTTGTTCTTTTTCTCAGTCTTGAGTCCTTACCAAATCAATTGGTGAAGAACAACGTTTAACAACATATTTGATTTAACAAATTTAAACATACTTGATCTAGCTGATACGATTAGCATAGATCCATATCTTGAACAGTTCATGAATGAAAGAACTTTAACTAATTCACAGTTCAATAACAACAGAACACGAATTTAATTGCACTGAGTGCGAGTATCAATAATCAATATAGATATGAATAGTAAACAATAATTATTCACTAACATGATTTGAAAAGAATAACTCAAGTTTGAGTTAGAGAACTTGTCTCGACTGCGATCTACTGCTACACAATTTAATTTAATCTCTTTATTGTAAAGACCTATCATTGTTAAGATTAATATTACAATCAACATATCATACTATATATCATAATACAATTACTCTATCATCAATTTAGTTAACACTTAATCTTTTCTTTTATTAGCTCTTCTTTATAATCTAGTAAGATGAATACTAACATCATAGTCTAGATTATACAAACATGCAATCCAGCCACCTGTATTGGCTAATCCAGCAAACTGGATTCAACAAACTTCCAATCTAGCAAGCTTGGATTCTAAATCCTTCAATCAAGCAAGCCTGAATTCCAAATCCCTCAATCTAGCAAGCCTGGATTCTAAATCCTTTAATCCAGCAAGCCTGGATTTCAAATCCTTCAATCCAGCAAGCTGGATTTCATATCTCCTTTACGAAAATACCAAATTAACTTATTATTTTTCTATCTTTTGGCCATACCTATATACATGTATTTCATACACAAAAAGTATTTTTTTCGTAATTTTTCAATTTCTTTTAGTATTTTTCAAAAATCATTATTAGTGCGTGACTTGAGAAATTAGCCCGATCATGCTCAACTCTAGAAATTCCCATCTCTTGGCATAATCTTCTACATGTTAACATGACCCTCCAGTTTAAATTTTGTGGCCGTCGGAGTTATAGAACTCTGGTTATAGAAATTTTAGTCCGAAAATCCCAAATATTGAAATGGTCATAACTTGGTCATTTTAAGTCGGAATGAGCTCATTTTTGGACAAGAGCTACTTTATGTCATATATTTTCATGTCCCAAAAGGCCGGAATTTATTCCATAATTTAAGTGGCCGAAACTTCCCTTGCAAAATTTTGGGCAGATTGTTTTCAGACTTTTCCTCTATTACCTACTTTGCTAAAATCCGTCCATATGGAAATCTACAACTCCTTTTTAGGTGATTCCACTTGAGTTTGAAAGATAGCTCATCATACTAACATCCCAAATTTTTTCAGAATTTTTAAATGCCAGAAATATGATGAAACTGTCCCTAGTATTGACTGTCCAAAAACAATTTGTTTTTCTTTCTAAAGACAAAACTGTTTTTGCTAAAGCCGTCGCTACCACTTGTGTACTAAACATATTTGAGTGGTACCACTTTGGTTTAATATTTAACTTGCATATCTAGCACCTCTCTTTGACGGATCACAAAAAAAGGTGTAGATCAAAAACGGTAGTCGATCAAAGGAAGTGAAAAAAACTAGAGTTTCTAACAAAACAACACTAGTTTCTTTAATATCCCTATGATTTACTTTCTAACACTCAAATATGTTAGAACCATACATGAAATCATATAAAACATATAGATAGAGGGTTTTAGACCTCAAGATCATAAACTTTAGATAACCAAAATCAAACAAAATAAAAAGAAAATCCACAAGTTTAAGATTTATACCTAGATCTTTGAGCACTTCGTTCTTAATCTTCCAAAGTAACTAACAAACTTAGGATGCATCAATGGTATAACTCCTTCCTCTCTCTCCTCTTCCTCTCCACCGAATTTCTCTCCCTCTCTTTCTCTTTCTTATGTTTTTGCTTGGTTAGCTAAAGAGAAAGTAAGATGAAATAAAATAAAAGATGAAAGAGAATATGGTTTAATGTGTTGGACAAAAATCTATAGATACATTATTATATCTATACATTATTGACTATCATATCTCTTCCCTTCTCTCTCCATATAACTTGTAATTGTGGTAAAATAAAGTGGCTAAGTCATATAGTAACACATAGGTGAGTTGGTGACCAAATGAAGAAAACCAACCAAAGTCACATGCCCATTTCTCCAATAAAGTGGCCGGATCCCTCCCCCCTTTATCCTCAATTTTTTTTACTTTATTCCTAAATGCAATATGTGCTAAATTAGATGACCATCATGCCCCTCTTTAATTGGGCTAGGATTAGGCCAATCCTTTAATTCTTTTAGGTTTGAAATTAACCAGTTTAGCTTACTAATTAAAATGAACTTGGGCCTCCACAATTAAATAGTTGTGCTACTAGCATACTTGCCCAATAAATTTAATATTGAGCTAGCTTAACAATCAAATTATCTACAAGTCCAATGCTTAAATAAATTCTTGGGCATGTTTAAATTACATGGCATCCTTAGTAATATTAATCCTATTATCACATGAACTATTACCCATTATTATTGATATTTACACATTTTTATCAATCAATAATGTTAATAACTTACATAACCCAATTAGACTTGTCTTATTCAAGTTTATTGAGTATTTAATTAGGGTTTAACACCTTAAATCTATTTTATAGATTATTAAAATACTTAAGTTAGTTCACTAACTTATTTACCTTATGAATGAGACTTTCTTTAAACATTAAAGCGTAGTATTTACATAATCACTTAATCATCTATAATCTATTACAGACTATTTAATACATTTATTTACAATATACCACATAAATCCTTGGTTATTACAATTCAGATCGTGTGGAGGGAAGTTATGAATACAGTTGGAAAAGACGTCTTGCTAATTCACTTTAAAATTTCAGTGCTTGAACTCTCTTGGGGCGCATTAGTGGTTATGCCATGCAACTTCAAGATGAGGATTAGAGTCAAAATGCTCACTGAAGCATCTCTCAGAAGACGATCATTGAGTTACCAAAATTTTAGAGTCTATAGCTAACTCATCAAGCTACTCTACGTACTGAAAAAGTCAATGGTCTGACTACGACAATAATGCTTATTTTCTTAAAAGAAAATTAAAACTGAAAAACTATTCAGTTTATGGGGAGTTACAGTTTCTTACTGGGTATCGTGCAACCAATGACTGGTTGACAAATCACAACTTATGCAGAGTCAGAAGGACCTGTCATAAAGACAAATTCAAAATCTCCAAATAGGAATCAAAGGCTTTCGAACCTCTCTTCCTCCCTTTTTCAAACCATAAAATCCTCTTCAAAGCCTGAATCCATTAAACCTTGAGTTTCGTCCAAATTGCATTCTACTAACCCTCATAAGAGTTCTAAAACTAAATACCCATATATTTTGAACCCTCAAAATGGAAGAATGGCGAGTTATAACCGGAATCCAACTCGGCTTCAAGAAGTTTGAAAGATCTGAAAATAAGTTCAAGGATATACTTTAGCTTGTAAAGAATGCTAGGTTTTCTGAATGCTTAGAAGCTAACACTCCAGTCTATACCGAGCTAGTGAAGCAATTCTATTCCAATGCAACGATAGATTCTAGGCTTCTGTCAACAAAGGTCAAAGGAGTAAGCCTGAAGATAAAAGCATCAGACATCAACCAATGTTTAAGGTTTCCTAACCAAGGTCTGATAAACCTCGAGGACGTCAACATCGAAGAAGTAAAAAGGTAATGTGCTACAAGAGAAATGAAAATTTGAAAGATATGAAGAAGAAGGAGTTTCCTGAAGAGTTTGAATTTCTGGCTGAGATTACGGGAAAATGCATCATACACAAAGATACTACACATGATACTGTCAATGATTTGCAACTGAGAGTTATGACTGCAATAGTCATGAATCAGCAGATGAACTTTGGAGCCCTTCTAATTGTTTGGTTGACCAAATGGCTGGAAAAGGCTGAGATGAAGAAGTCTACAGATAAACCCCTCACAAAGGTTTTTCATGGAAGACTCTTGAGCATTGTACTAAAGAAGAAAATGAAAAGCAAGATAAAGGATGATGAGGGAGAACCACTGAATGTTCATAAAGTGATATCCCCACATCTGTTAGAAAACTGGAAGAAAAATCCTAAGGAAAATAAGAGGCTAATAACATCTGGCAGCAGCAGCAAGGTCTCTTTAAAGAAGAGAAAGGCAAAAGAAATGGAAAGCAAGTTGTCTCAGTCTGATGACTCCGTAACAGTAGTAGCCACTCCAGCAAAGAAGAAATTTAAGAGTGTGAAGAATACAGAGGCTCCACCAAGTAGTCTCTCCACTAATAAAAAGAGACATGGAGTAGGAGAAGAAAAGGCATCAACTATAGCAACTCCAAAAAGGAGTAACAGATTACTCCAAGGGCCATCCAAGAAGAAAGAAAATGTGATGAAGAAGTCAGTTCCAGCTCCCTAAGGAAGTCTATCAACCAAAGAAGAGAATGTAGAGTCAGTAGATGAGAAGGAAACTGAAATCTTTAAGAATGAATCCTCAAGGAACAAGTCCACTAAGGAAGAAGAAGTTGAATCCAAGAAGGAAAAAGCTAAACCTATGAAAGAAATAGATAAATATGGTGATGAAGAAGAATGTACAAGTCCAATGGCTAACACTCAGAGTAGCCACTCTGCTGATGAAGAAAATTTAAAAGATGAAGCAATTGGATCTCTTATTGCTAAAGCCCCAACAAATTCATCTGATGGTTCAAAAGATGTTGAGTCCAAAGATAAAGGATCTGCTCCTACTATTGCTGAACATCAAGAAAGCTTATCTGATGAATCAGAGGCTATAGATTCTGAAGAAGGAGAAGAGTCTGAAACTTCTGAAGCTGGACCTCCAAGGAGAAGGAAGAACAATAGATTTCTTGCCTAATCTATTCTAAAGAAGAAATGAGAATCTTCTACTGCTACCATTGAATTGAGTGATGATAAGTCTGAATCTAAGAAAGAAGATGCTGAAGAAGGTACCAGTAATGAAAATCAGCATAAAGGATTCACTGATGAATCCGATGAAAGAAGTCATCATGATTCAAGCTCAGAAGATGAAGAAATGGAAAAAGATTCTAGTTTTGCATATAAGGAATCAGAGGAATTAACAGACTATCATGTTCTCTCTCCAGCAAGAATTCACAGAAGAATAGTGGTGGAAGTTTTTGATGAACCACCAGATGTACCACCAGAAAGATGGATAAGCTATAGAAATGAACAACTAAAAGTTTTAAGGATGACTAAGTATGATGTGTTTAACAACTGGAAAAATATGGAGTTATACTGCACCACAATTCTGTACAATCTTGATGATCTTCTGATGAGATGGTTCTTTCCATGGATGCCCTGGTTAAAGGCATATATTGGTAATGATGGGAATTACTTCAGCTGGTGTTACTCATACTTTCCAAACTTAGAACTGGTGTCCCAAAACTTTCCAAGAGTAAAGAAGTTTGCAATAAAGTTAATCAAAGACCAGTCTCACTTCAAGGTCTATAGGCATGCTGGCAACCATTACATTCCCTACGATAGTAGAGTTGGTTCCGATGGTAGAAGGATTATACCCAAATGTATGATCGTACAGTCCCTTCACTCTACCATTGAAGATGATCAAGTTCAATTTGAGAAGCTTCCCTCTGTCCAAGCACAATTGTATAATATTCCTTCATCCTCCAATAGTGATTGACACTCAACGATTTACCAGATTCTCACTGCTTTAGAAAAATTGTCTGAGAATGAAAATCGTGGAGTCCAATCTGGTGTTTAACAAGAATCTGCCCAACCAAATGAACGAACTCCTACGGAGCAGGAGTTACTGAAGAATTCTGATGAGTTGGTTGAAAAGATATCTATCATCACTGAAGAGGCAAAGATGTTATCAGAGGAAGGAGATAATGTGTCTCAAGATAGACTCCCAGCCACTAGGTTTGATATATCTCTCAAAATCAAAGAGAGAGATCAAATCTATCTGAAGGCTATGAATGATTAGAAGGAAGAAGCTCTACAAGCACAGAAGGCTAATGAAGAGTAAATTCTATCTCTCTTTGACAAGATTGACAATCTGAATCAGTCTCTCTCCCTACAACTTGAGCTGAGCTAACAAGAACTCAAGATTGAGGTTGGTAACTCATCTTACCTGATGGAGCAACTTATGTCAAACGTGGAGCAGCTTTCACAAGTGATTAATGACAAAAAGGGGAGAAAAAAGAGACATAGAAGGAACAGAAGATTGCAGTAGCAGAAGTAGAGTCATCATTAGAGGGGGATCCAAAGGATGATGATGCCATGAACACAGAGTTTGAGGGGGAGCAGCGAAAAAAAATAAAGCCACCATCCCAGGGGGAGCAGAAGCAAAAAATAGAGTCATCATCTGAGGGGGAGCCAAAGGATGGTGATCCCATGAACACAAAGTCTGAGGGGGAGATGAGAAAAGAAATGAAGTCACCATCCTAGGGGAGTAGGAACAAAAAGATCAAGCAGATAAGTAGCTGATCAACAGACATCCTGGAGACACACATGGAACCAAAAAGGTACATCTGTATCTAGTGAGGTATATTCTGGATCCAGATGTAGAATATCATAGTATATGCAAGTTCATATTATCATCAATGAAATTCATGCTTATCTATTTTAGAAATATAGCTGCTCACTATATGTAAGATTCTTACATCTCATGCATATGCACTATTTATTTTTGTCATAATCAAATAGGGGAAGATTTATAGGAATAAGCATGTGAATGATATTCCTATTTATATATGATTTGATTATGATATAAATGAATGAATATGCAAGTATGCTTGCATTAAGAAAAGCTATAAAGTCCTTTGATAGATAATAGGAACATATTTACAAGGACTTAGAATGAATCGATCAAATATGTTAGGTTGATCCTACATAAGCAAAACAGCTTTGTAAAGTCCTTAAAAAGAAATGATGTACAAGGACTATAAATGTAGAAAGATCAAGCTTGTTAGGTTGATCTTAAAATGTAATAGATAGGCATGTCTGATCGTCGAGCACTGCACCAGAAATTGTAGTCTGCCAGGAGAGTTAAGGAAAACTTGAGAACTATCAAGGCGGAATCGTAGTCTACAAGATAGTATATCTCGAAGTTAGTAGACTGCCAGGAGAGATGAGAAAGGATCACAGTGTGTCGAGAAGAACTTCCTCAGAGCCGTAGTCTGCTGAGGAAGCCATGTTCAGAATCGTAGAGACAACATGTTTAAGAGCCAACTGAGCATCTGCCAAAGCCAAGTCAAGAATCGTAGACCACACTTGAAGTTGTAGAGTCTACTGATCATATGAAAGACAGAAATCGTAGTCGAGCCAGATCAGACGAAGACAGTAAGCATAAAGACAAAAATCGTAGAGTGTCAAGATCTGATCTCGGAGTCGTAGTGTCTACAGAACCAAAGCTAAATCGTAGAGTACAAAACAACGACTTCAAAAGAGGTGCTCATAACGCCAAGGCAGAATTGTAGAGTGAACACGATTCTCAACAAATGAGCACTCCCATAATATCCAAAATATGAAGCCTATGGTCTGAGTTACAAAGATACATTCCATCTGAAGGAAACCAGAGATCACTCAACGAATGACATGCAAACTAATAGAAGATCTAAGCACCAACCCAATCAACATCCAGATTGAGTTGTGAAGCCATTCAAGATGAAGTCTTCCACAAGTTGATCACAAAAAGATTTCAGTAAAAGTGTCTGACTAAGGAAAGTCAGCAAGTGCAGTAGCTGTCAAGAGAACAGAAGACACCGATCTTGGGGTCAACCAGGATCGTTGTGTTTGCCAAACAAAGCAGCAACTGACGCAGTTTACATAGAAACACTGGCAAATCTATACATAATAAACAAGGAAGATGAAGCATGGGTCATACCATTGATGATAGGTGAACGGGAGATCACAAGGAGAAAGAGACTGAGTATACCTAATCTGATAAGTCTTGAAGTAGAGGAGGGCAAGAATAATCAGACAAGTTGTCAGTACTGTTTGTCGTTTTACCGATCAATATATGTGTGAAAGTATACACAGTCAATAAGTAATAAAGAATAAGTAAAGTATCATTCCCATGTAGAATTAACTAATAAAGTTCACCAAGCACTAGCCTATAACCATTTCAGTCTTATTTAAACGAATGATTTAATATTTTATATTAAAACTATGAAATTAAATAAACCTAACTATTTTTAGAGTGAGACTAGATAATGAAGACCTGAGATTACAATTTCATCTATTGAATCATTTAAATCAACACACTCCCTGTTAAGCCAAATTACTTGCAATGGATTGCTAGTCGAGAACACGAAAGTAAAGTACAGCCATATCTCAATGTACCATACACATATCACATGTAATTCACAATTGATAGAATACACATGAACACCCACATTACGTAAACCACTATATGTCTATGTGATTTAAAAATAATTAGGGTTTAAGCCCAAATTCTCAAATGACTATGAGCGATGCCTCGGTATATGTCTATCCTAAGCACGAATCATACATTCCACCACCATGTAGAATATACAAACATAAGCTATCAAGATCAAATCTAAACCCATACTCCGTTTGTCAAGTTCATATGGGTTATCATAGTAATTGATGGCCAATCAACTAAGCAAATAAACATGAATCTT
Organism: Panax notoginseng; assembly: GCA_016801055.1. Classification (NCBI taxonomy): domain Eukaryota; kingdom Viridiplantae; phylum Streptophyta; class Magnoliopsida; order Apiales; family Araliaceae; genus Panax; species Panax notoginseng. The sequence continues at coordinate 143,807,985 of CM029014.1, read as the reverse complement.
AATAGACAATCTCATAACAATCAATAAGACTAACAATGAAGTATGTCAAAATAAACTAGGCAATAGATTCCATTGCAATCTCAAAATAGAGTTTAACTCATAGTTGAATTAGAATCCATGATCCACAATTGAATATACATTGAAAGATACAAATAGAAGTAAAGAGAGTTAGGGATTAAGAATAGCAAATCTGAGTTTCTTCTCTTGTTTCACTTCTGAACTTTTAAGGATCTTCAATTGCTTCAATCCCCAAATCTTAGTTATCCTAGGGTTATAATCTACTCTAATCTAATAAGGAAATTAAAGAAAAGAAAGGAGCATATGTAATGTAAAAATGATCCCCCAAGGGTGGAATCCCTTTATATACTGAAATACATCTAATTCTATAAGCCCTAATTGAACCCTCGCTCCAAGTTAAGCTCCAATTGCTTGTTTAGTGAAAAAGTAAACTTTGGTCAAGTCTAAAGTGGTGCGACCGTGCTGGAAATGGCCTGGAGTTGTGCGCGCCCGCACTGAAGTAGCAAAACACACTTTTTTGGTCCAGGGAATAGCGCGGCCGCGCTCAAATTACACTACAAATTCGCGCGCCTGCGCGGTTAGTTTTCTGCTACAGTGTCCTCTGGTAACACGGCCATAACTTTTGATTCAGGAGGAGTTACGAATAGCGCGGCCGCGCTCAAATTACACTACAAATTCACGCGCCCGCGTGGTTAGTTTTCTGCTACAGTGTCCTCTGGTAACACGGCCATAACTTTTGATTCAGGAGGAGTTACGAGGCCTGCCACCTATCAAATCGAAGTTCTCGACGAGCTCTACAACTTTCATTCTTTGAGAATTGAGAAATGATGGACGGATGAAGACTGAAATTGGGTTGGGAGTGATAGCTCTGCAAATGGCCACCCAAAATAGTGACGTTCAACGTCCGTTGGTACAAATGTCATAACTCTTGCATCCTAACTCCGATTGGAATAATTCAAGATGTTTCGGAGAGCTAAGAAGATGCCCTACAACATAATCCAAGTTCTAAGCCAAGAACAAGAAATGAACATGAAAGCCCAAACGATGTCCGAATTACTTTTTCTTGCATTTTCATACTAATAGGCGCTCACATCGTTCCCAAGCATAGATCTACAAAATAAACACAAAATGCATGAAAAGTAACTAAGAAACATGAGTATAAGCAACTAATTCAAGTAACAGATACTGAATAAGTAGGTATAAAATCTACTTATCAAGTACCTAATGTAAGTAAAGGCAAACAGAAGTGTTGAAGCGCTGCACAAGAGAAGGAATAGGTGTTCTACATTGAAGATCAAATGAACACTTCCTCAGGATCATAGTGTTATCTCAACCTTTCAATGAGAAACATTCAACAAGACACACTACGATCAGGTCCAAGAACATCTGCATCAGAATTGTAGAGTTTGGTCATCTAAAGATTAAAGCATTGGCAACAGTTCAATCGTACGACTGATATTTGAGCATTGCTAGTTGAGAGCATCGATGCAAAAGGACACCTCCTGGTGTTCTAATCGAGAAATTATAAAGGAGAAATAAAGTTGACTACCTGCCCGAGACAACAAAGTGACATCTTTGACGGGATAGCTGAAGTAGTAGACTTCAGTGTCAAAAAGATAAAAAAGGGGATGTCATGTCACATCTATAGTTTACACCAAATAATTCGAGATCTGCGAAGCAATTGAAATAACTTTCAATAGGTATATTCCAACGGAAAGATTGGGAAAGAGTATATATCAGCCAAAGTTTCAAAGATCAAGAGATACTAAGTTAAAGGATCGTAGAGTTGTTAGAATGCTATATTGTTGACTCTATGAGTCCCACCAAAGCTGAATAGAACAAGTCTCAGTGGCAGTGAGACTACGAAGGTGGAAGTGAAGTAGATTTGAAGAAGTACTTGAAAAAACTAAAGCTTCACTCAACAAGGATGAGAATGCCATTAAAGATTGCAGCTAAGCTGAGAGCCGAGAAGGCCAAGAAGATATCATTCAGAAAAGTGGCAGAGCACAAAGAAGATCCAGAGAGCCACTATACGAATCACCATGAACTAAAAGCTAAAATAGAACAGATGCAGAACCATGTCTGTATACCATTCAAGAAGGGTTCAGGGAAAGCAAAGTGCCAAACGAAGTCTACCAAAAGCTCAAACACTTAGAAAACCCAAATGGTGATGGTGCACTGTTGACATCGGATGAAGATGAACAGTATGAAGATCAGCTACACCAGAGAAGAGGTGGTCCAGACTCTACGCAGAATGCAAAGAGGACCACGCCAAGCTGCTAAATACAAAAGATATTCAAGCTTCAAGACATCTTAACAGCAAGGCACCAACAACATCAACAACACCAACAACAACAAGTAGCCAGGTCCTGAGGGGTCCTTATCCGGAGGGACTAAATGAAGTTCCAAGCCTGCTGGGCTTGAAGAGTTCTTAGTGAACTAGAGGAGTTCCAAGCCTGCTAGGCCTGAAGAGTTCTTAGTGAACTGAAGTTCCAAGGCTGCTGGCCTTGAAGGAATCTTAGTGATTCAGGGTGCTACCCTTCCTTAGTGGAATTCTTGCTCTTTAAAGCAGAAGAGTGGATTACGAGCTTGAGTTTCTAAACCACTTAAAATCCTTTGTGTCATTTACATTCAATCATTTACTTTTTATCATTTACATTATGTACCTAACTGCTATAAATGATATGTATGTATTAACTGCTTATAACTAAACTAACTCTATGAACAATGTATGTATGTTCATGAATATATCAATGAATGGAATCTTTTACTTATTCCGTTGTGCTTAAAAATATTTTTATGTTTGTCATATACTAATTCATTAGCAATACAAAATAAACGAGAAAATATTTAAAATTAAAAAGGATCTATTCAACCCCCCCTTCTAGATCTATTGTGTGCCTACTGGGAACTAACAAACAACATACCCACCATAGAGACATGATTTTTCCTTAGAGGCCATACAAAATCTGCATCTGTAGGTTTAGGCAATAACATTATAGATGAAGGAACTGGTGTATGCTTGTGTGGGTTCCTATAACTTGACCCAGAGGAGTAGCCTAGTTTGACCTTCCTTGTATGGCTGGGAATTTGAATTAGGCATTTGATTCCTTGCTGATTCTTTCCTAACCCTTGTCTTGGTTGAAAACCCAAGGATATCATCTCTTGACTGGCTGATATTACCTCGACGAAAACTCTGGGTTTCAAAGCTGGAGCCTCGATGGGTTGATAGTGAGTGTTGCTCACCTCAAGGGCTTGGAAGCTAATAGGCTCAACTTCTTCATTAAAACTGATTAGAGGCATATCACTTTGGACAAGATACTCTGGTTCAGCATTGACAGTGGCTAGATTATTGTTCGTGATATACTTGAGTTGTTGAGGAAGAGTGGATGGGATGGCTCCCGCCTATGAATCCAAGGTTTTCCCGATAGTAAATTATATCCTGTAGTGATTTTGAGCACTTGGAAAGATTTATAGAAGATATGTGGACCGATTTCCACTGGTAATTCAACCTCTCCCACAACATTTCATCGAGATCCATCAAAAGCTTTGATTATTGTGTGGCTTCGTCAGATCCAGTTGGGATTGATCCTCATCCTTTCTAATGTGGCATAGGGGCAGATGTTTAGGGATGATTATCCGTCTATCAGTACACCTCTGACCACATATCCAGAAGACATCAATGCTATGTACTGTGGCTTGCAATGACCCATCCCTTCGAGAGGTATGTCATCATCAGTTAAGGATATCACATTGCTGTTGAATATGTGATCTACCTAATGATAAAAATTTTCAACATCTACCGTCTTTGGCAGGTGGGCTTCTTTTAATATATGCGTTAAGACCTTTCGATGATCTTCCGAAGAGAATACCAAGTCCAGAATAGATATCTGTTGAGGTGCTTCTTTCAAGCTTTACACCACCTTAGCTTCATTGTGTCCCATCTTGCGAAGGAATTCTTCGATTTTCTCCTTGAGCACTTTCCCCTTAGATCTAATGTTTGGCTTCATCACTCGTTGAGGGAGATAGCAGATTTTCCTTAGATACCACAACAGTGGTGTTAGATGTTGATCCTTCAACCTCTCCTTTGTTCCATGGGAATTTCTTAAGGCTGATGATAGGATATTGCGGTCTGAATGGCAGTATAAGTGGTTTCGGTTCGGCCACCTTAAAAGGGTTTTCAACTCCATTGAGCTTGATTGGTTGAATTATAAAGGGTGTTGCAGCTAGGTCTCCCTCAGAGGATATAATTGCTATGATTTCCCTCCATCTTTACAATCCTGGAGGAAATTTATGTCCACTCTCAAGTCATACGGTGTCGTCGTCTGCCATTTGTAGGTCACCGTTGTCAATCATATTTCAGATAAGATGACGAAGTGCCCAACATCCTTCAGTGCTGTGACCACGAGAATGGGAGTGGTATTGACAGACTCCAGTAGCATCAAATCTTTTTGAGCGTGGATTGACTAGAGGTAGAAGTGATGTAATATTTCCTTCATTGATCAACATCTCCAAGATTTCCTCCATCGGTTGGCCTAAATAGGTGAACTCCCTTTTGTTGGCAAAGTCCCGAAGGGATTGGGCTCTTGCTTTTCTTACAAGCTTTTCCTCCAAGGTTTTACTCTCTTGGGTCAGTGGTAGAGTCTTTGTGATAAGGGAGAGGAGACTTGCATGCTCCTGACTGAACAACTGTCCAGTGACTTGGTGTTGATGTATCGCCAGTTCTGCCAGTTGGTTGACCTGTTCATCAATAGCCTTCAACTCCTATTCTACCATGAATTGGAACTCCGAATAATCCCATTTATCAAAATTATCTTTGCTGGTTTGGGGAGAACCACCCACGTATTTAAGGTACTTGGAGCTCTCTCCACTGCCTCTGTTGATCATGTTAACATCCTCTTCCTTGTGTTGAGGGAGAGGGTTATCTTGAATGTGTGGTTGTTCAGGGTTTGTCACCATGATCTCACCACTGTCTATTAAGTCTTGGATCTTATTCTTGAGGGCCCAACAATCTTGGGTGTCGTGGCCCGGAGCTCTAGAATGATAAGCACACTTCTTGCTTATATTAAAGCCCTTTCCACTTGGATTGGCTGGTGGAAGGAGATGAGTGATTTTCTTTTGAGCTGTCAGAAGTTTGAAAATGTTTTCGAGTGAGTCCCCTAAGGGTGTGAACACTCTTGAATGTCTGACTTCTCCACTCTTTGGCAAGGGAGGTGTTGGGTGTAAATCCAATTAAGCACTGTACACAAGTATATGTAATCAACAAGTAATATAATGATAAGTTGAGTATCGTTCCCACAGAGACAAGTATTAATTTTAATCTAACAATTACCAGCTTTTTATTATTTCAATTTTATTAAACTAATCGAATTAATGAATGCAATTAATGAAAAACTAATAAACTAAAATTCAAAACAAATCAATTCAACTTGTACCATAAATTTTAAACAAATAATGGAGAATTAAGCCTACAACTTCACTTTAAGATTCACTCTGATTATCATACTTTTTTTCAATTCAATTAACTATCTCAGTTCATTAATCAAGAACACAAAAGTAGAATTAGTCATCTCTTAATGTACTAATACCATATTAACTTAAATTCACAACTGATAGAATTAAGCCAAACACACTAATTAACTATTTCACTATATCTCTTTGTGAATTACAATTAAAGAATGTTTAAATTTCAAGTTTTTACACGATTACATGCGATGTTAGGTATATATATATCCTAAACATACATCAAGAATTCCATCAAAACGTAGAAATAAAGAAGACAAGCTATTATGACTAAGTCTAGATTCATATCTCATCTTCTCGAATCCATACAAATCCATAAAGAATTAGTGATCAAGAAATTCATAAGTTACGCACAAATCTCAATAGATGAACTGAAAATATAGCTTTATAAAACTAAAATTAAAGTATGATAATCATCATACCACTCAAAGATCCATTGCAAGCTTAAATAAGAAATTTAGTTCGTAACTAAAGAATAAAAAACTAAGTAGATAAAAGAATACATCATCGTAATTACATAAACTGAATTAAAAGACAAAGAATAGTATAGAACCACCCTTATCCTCACTTAATTTTGAAATCTTTGTGATCTTGCCCCTTCTGCTCCACTCCTCCAAGAATCTTTAGTAATTAGGGTTCCAAAGATGTAATTAATACTTGTCTGATTGATTGATTAATTCTCCCCTTCTGGCTCTGTAATAGCTGATAAAAATGTCCCCAATCCAGTCCCAATCGGAACCAAATTCGTTTGGTCCACATATCTACAGTGTTAGAATTATAGCAAAACTCCTTCTTTCTGTCTGCGCACTCCGCGCCGGCAGGGTATTATGCCTTGAGAATTCCCGCCCCGACGGGGTGCTAAACTCTTATTTTCACGTGTACCCCCGCCCTGACGGGGTAATTACTTTGTAAACTGCCTGCCCCGGTAGGGTACTAGACTGTCGACTTCTGTTTCCTTGCTTTTCCATGCTGTTTTCCACCACATTGCCACCATTGTACCAACACTAACACGTAATGAAACCTATAAACAAAACAAACACAGAACATATAAAAATGTACTAAAATAGACGGAATGAACATTATTTAAGTCCAAATAGGAATCCGATTTGTAGGTATGAAACCCACTCATCAAACTCCCCCAAACTTAAACCATGCTATTCCTCGAGCACAACAATATGCAATGCAAATACAACTAACTATATGCCTATGAATCCAGCTGTAAATAGAACAAAGTTTATTCACACGGCCTTAGAAAAATCATAATAGACATGACAATACATCATACCAAGACTGATCAATAACTTCTCAGTCAATCACCAAATCTTAACTTGTTATGCATGTGTGCTCAACAACCAAGCTAACTGACATACAGTTAAATAAAACACATAATAGGCCTCTTTAAAGGACTCAAACAACTGAAAGTCTAGAAAACTAAAAATAATCAAGATCCTACTAAAATCAAATAGTTACCAAATTTAAAGGTAAAAATGGGATACTTATGTTTTATTTATTCACATACGGGGGCTTTCCGTTCTTTTTCCTATTTTTCACTTTTTATTATTCTTATGGCTGTGCAATGTCTAGTTCTCTTAGGCTTTTCAATGCTAGCCCTTAGCGAGCTTTCAACCAACAACTCCCACACCGTCAGGCTTTAGGGTGCTAGGTGTAGAGACATCCCATAGAACTAGACTAGCCACGGTGTTTATTCATACTTTTTTCTTTTCATTTTTTATCTTTTTTATAGCTTATATCCCAAATTTTCCCCAAACTTAAGTTCCTGTCTAATCTTAGTCATCACTACCTATTCATGACTTTCTTTCAATCAAACTAGCAATATCCTTAAGAATTCCATTATGTGTCAATTTAGACTCAATCAATCAACATAGTCATTTTTAATGTGCTATTCTGATTATACCAATTTCAAACAGACAAAGATCTAATTCATGATAAGAAATCACATCAAAGTCTTAACAATCAATGTAAGACCCCAACTTTTTATAAAAAATATCGAATTTTCTCTAATTATTATTGTGAATAATAAGGTGTTAATTTGATATAATGCTTTGGTTATGAGTGAAATGTGCAAATTTTGCAAAATAAGCAAGTGGTTATAAAATATTCATTGTTGTCGAGGAATATTCGTTTGGTCGTGAAATATTTTTGTTGTCGGGGAATATTCGTACGACAGCGCAACCATTTGTGGGCCCCATAACGGATAACTGTCGGATGAAGAAAACGACAAGTTTGAGTTTTTACAAATAACGACGTAATGGTTACCGTTAACACTGTTAGAATACCCGGTGGTTAAAATACAGTAATACGCGTGGTTGTACAGTAGCATACGGTTTTGCATAGTTTTTTTGAATTATTGATTATTACGTAAGAAGGTACTACTCAATAATTGTTACAGTAATTACTGTTCAATATTTTATTTTATTGATTTAATAATTGCTACGTTGATATTTTATATTATTATTGTTTCAATAATTGTCACTGCACAATAATTTCCATTATCAGATCAATAATTTATATTATTTAAATAATATTATTAGATAACATTATTGGAAATGTCTAAGGAAGTTATTTCTAAGGAGAGATTTGGTCACCTAATTGTGCGCCAGTAAGAAGAAATCCTTATCGAAAAGCCCCCTCTTTCCTAGGAACGACCTAGTTATCATAATTGTGATTCTGTAATATTATTTGTGAATAATTAATTATTAATTTATATGATAAGAAAATATTTATTTTATGTGGATATAAATGATGGATATATTTATTGTGGTTATAAATGAAGGAATTAATGCTAAGATGTTTTATCAGTATTTTTGGAAGAATAGAGGTGCTGAAAATCATCCGTATATTGATTTCGGACATTTTCTGTTTGGAATTTTAAAAAAATTTCTTCTACAAAGTTGTAGAAAATTTAATTTCCTATGGAATGGACATAAAATTTATATTTTTCTGATAGAAGGACTATTTATTATGAATTATTGAAGTTTCGGAAATAATATTTTTTATTAAAAATATTGTGGTTCCCACTTTTGGTTGGTGAGAAATGAAATGAGCTGAAATTTATTTTCAAAAGTGGTGGGCTTGAATAGTAGCAGGTAAAGCCATCACGTAGCAGGTTAGTCTGCTATGGCGTTCTAAGCATTTTCCTATAAATAGGGTGCTTAGTTAAAATTAAAAATCACACCATAAAGAAGTTTTCTCTCTTTCTCTCTCTATATTATCAAGCGTATTTTGTGAGTATTTAGATACTTTGAGAGTTGCTATACAGTGTAAGTTTCCTTCAGCACTATATCCGATATTCCAGTCAGAAGTACTGTTCTTTTGAGGTAAGGGATGTTATTTTCTTCCTAAAGATGTTATTCTTTTAATATCATTATACCAAAATATTGGTATGGATTTTATTGTGAAATTTCTACCTTTTTGTGTTAAAGTTACTATTCACGTATACGACACTATTCACGAATATGACACTATTCACCGAAAAATGAGATTTTCTCCTTTTTGTCCAAGTTATTTATCATGGTTACTATCTTTGATTGTATCCATGTTTTGATCTTTATTTTTGAATTCTGCTTCACAATTTGTTATTTATGGAGTATTATTGAACTTGGATAAACTGTAATACGAATCCCTAATATTTGTTCTTTTATCTCACTGGATTCGTTTTCTTTAAGATATTTTTCATTATCCTCAGTCCTAAATGATGATATTACTGAATATCTTTGGCCTGTAGTGCAAATATGAATGATTAACTGATGAATATCTTTGGCCCGTAGTGCAAAGATGAACAGATGTTGAGATGAACATGACCAACTGGTGATACAAATGAATATCTTTGGCATTTAGTGCAAAGATGAATATTTGATTCAAGATGTATATTGAATGATGTTACAGGGATAAAATATTGATGATGGACTTTTAAATCTTAGAATATAGTAGAATTCATTCTCTACTTGACTCTTCTAATGGATTGATGTTTCCGCTGCAGTTGTTGATCTAAAACTTGTTGTCTATTATATTTTATTAGATTTTTCTCTGTTGAAGACTAATGATAATTTGTTGTATATTATCTTAGTCATAATATTCTTTACTGGGCTAGTTGAGCTCACCATTTTCCTTTTTGTTCCATTGTTCTTCACAGGAGGAGAGAATTTAGCAGGAACTAGCCGAGGTACGGAGTGATGATTCAAGATAGTTGTTGTAGTAGTCCTCACTATTTTGTAAAATAGTGTATCAATAATTATAATGAGGACTCCTTTTGAGTTTGTATACTGTCTATTAGACAATATTTGTTTTCAAACTCACAATATATATGTCGACGTCGGGATTTTTAATTGTCCCTTTCCGTTACTTGTTCTTTGGTGTTCTCATTTTAGGTGAGATTTGTTTGAAAAAATAAGTGAAAAAGGTCCGACATGTATAATGTCGACGATGGACTGTTAAGAGTCGCCAGTTGGTTTTTTAAATAGTTGTACCAAAACAACCGAGAAAAGATTTGCACATTGACCCAGTGATGTGACACTGCTAAACGGGTCAGTGAAACCGAGATTCATTAGGGTCCGGGGACTTGGTTATGCGGAGGGAAGGTGTTAGGCACCCCCCGACATCCGTGTTACCACGGTGACCATCTCTTTTCAAGAAACTGTTATCTGAATGTGTGTGTGTGTGGGTCAATGTGTTGTTACTTGGAAGTAGTGCGAGGCCTCGTTCGCACCTATATACACAGGGTTTGAATTTTATGTAAAAATTCAATTTTAAGCAAGATATGGCAGTGATGTTTTATAAAAAAGGTTTTTTCAAATCCTGATGCCCAATAGTAATTGAGACCTTTTACACTCCCATTTTATTATGTGCTCGGCTGGATTGAGTTTATTTAACAGATGCGAGGCATCCGTACGAAAGTAAATGTACGAAAAGGTGCTGAACTCCTCGTGGGTATAAAAACCATCTGAGGAAATCCAAACATCACAGATAAATTTACAAGCTACTTACAGTTGAAAAGGTCCATCACGGGAACCGAATCTAGATCCAATGGATTGAATCTGTGATCACATGATTCCTAGGCTCACATGATGCCGCAATTGATATAAACGCAGTAAGTAGGTATATATATAAAAGCGATAAATATATACACATATATGATCACCAACCACGAAGCACATCCATGGGGGATTAGAAACATAAATAAAGCTGTAAAAGCTATCAACCGCCACGGAGGAAACTCCAGGTGGGACGAAAACGTAAATAAAGCTGTAAAGACGGTCAACCGCCACGGAGGGAACTCCAGGCGGGATGGAATATAAATTAAGCTGTAAAAGCGATAAACCACCACGGAAGAAACTCCAGGTGGGACGATATATATATATATATATATATATATATATATATATATATATATATATATAAGCGGTAAACACACCAGATATAAAATTCAGGCTCATCGAACAAGGTTCGACCACAGTTGATATATATAGTAAATATATATATATAAGCGAGTAAACTCACCGGATATAAAATTCAGGCTCATCGAACAGAGTTCGACACACAATATATATATATATATATATATATATATATATATATATATATATATATATATATAGACTGGAATGAAACCATGGACCGAAGTCTGGGCAAAAATGAGCAACACAACTCTCAACGTGTAGAAGGGTGTGTGTGCAGAGATGAAGAGAAAGACTCTAAAGTGTGTGAGAAGGCTTACAGCTGACTGCTAAAGAAGACTTCTATATCTTTAGAGTGGGCAAACACTGGCTTTTGTAGGTACAAAAGAGGCTATATATGAGCTCATAGTTGTTTAAAAGGGGAAAGTACACTGCATGGGATGAGTGCCGAGAAAATTGGGCAGAGCTTCTTCGCCGTTTTCGCTTAAAAAATTAGCACCCCAAGCCCTCTATTTATAGGCATATTAGCCGCAGGTGTACCTGCGGCTGAGCTATAGGTGTACCAGAGGCAACCCGGGTTGGTCTGGGGTTTTCGGGTCGGGACGGGACGTCTCGAAGTACGTACACTTGGGCACTGTAATGTCCACTCAGATCTTCAAAAGTGCAATCCGGGCATTCGTTTGAGGTATACAGGACCTATATTGGGTCGTCGTTGTCGAGAGTTGTACGATGGCATGGGACTAGAGTTTATACAAAGTCATTGAAGATGGGACGATGCCCTCCGGTCTTCAAGCTTCAACTTTCATCCGTTACCCCGCACAATAGTCACTCGGGATTGGTTAGTCTTGTGGGACATTATTGCGTAGAGATGTTAAGACGACATGGCGTGGCATCGTGTTGGCGAGATGACGATGTTGTCCATCACCGGTGTTATCGTCGGATTGGGCTGATAAAGCAGACGTTGCTCAGGCTTCGCTGAGATTGGACTGCTGCAATTTGTTGAAGGTCCTCATTGTCATCTTTGAGGTGTGCCTGTCTTCCCGATGTTATCATCGGGCTGATACAGTGGATCTCATTATGAGCACCGAGATTGAAGCTGGTCGCACTTGTAACAAGCATTTTTGGGGTTATTGCCGAAATTACTTTCCTTGGGGTTATCCCCATGGTTAGGACTGAGACTGGATACCTCGGGGTTATCTCCGAGATTAATCGGTCTTCTCCGGTGTGTGTGCTGGTATTGATCTGCATGCCTCGGGGTTATCTCTGAGATTGAAATTGTTACTCCCAGATTGCGATCTTGGGTTGATGCTGAACTTCCGGTGGTATCCGAAATTGATATGAATCGTCTTTCAGGGTTCCCTCTTAAAAGACGAATCTGCTCTCCTGCAATGTTAGTGACAGTAGTACAAAAAATTTTGAGTGTCTACAGATGCCCCTCTTTATCTTACTCATGCATGGCGATGCATGGGTAGGATAAAGAATCCTAGACACTTGAAATGTAACAAGACGAACATGGTATTATGGATAGCAACATGATGCAAATGTATGATGCATGTGTACGGGGTTGTAGCCCAACACGCTAGGGGTGAATGCTGGCACCCTGTTACTTCAACTAGGGATTGGCAATGATGACCAGATTTGATGTGTAATAAGAATCTGTTAGGATGTTGATGTTGGAATTATCACCAAAGTCCTGTGTCTTCGATTATGACTTGATCCCGAAGATGTTCCTCTTATGTATGAGAGATCTATGGGGATGAAGCTTGATCTGTTTGAGGATGTGTATAACATATTCCATCATCTATCCTCTTTATTGACATTCCCTTTGTCGACGTGTGCATCAATGAATGAAACTTTGTGGGTAGATTGTCAAGGTTGTTTAACATCCGCTGTCGTGTAGATCACCGGAACAGTATGTTGGACCCCCACGAGGGACCTCACGTTATAACCCCCGTCGGAGATTCCATGTAGGGTAATGACCCGGAGTTGGTGGCATAAGACCTGTATAAGGTATTGCCGTCTGTGATTTGTGACAACTGGGATCATTGGCAGGGTATACCTTATACTCAGGTGACCACTAATGAGTGATGTACAGATTCAAAGTCTAATCTCAGAGGACCAGGATTGTATGCAGTATTGCTCAATCGCGTGGCATTTTTAATTTTGATTTGACTTTGCTAATCTGTAAGAACTCCTTTGCAACTCGAACTGGACCGAGCTGGAAGGGTGTGTCCCACATAGGGGTATCGCAGGTGCATCTACTGCAGCCGCAGATGGGCCTGCGGCCAACCGTGGATCATATATCCTGTAGGTTGGTCTTCACAAGTCACTTTTAGCTTGCTTCGTATAGAGAAAACCTCGAGCCATCTTCAGATCTGCTGAGTTCGGGCAACTTTCTGTAAATTATGTCACCGTACAAGTGTTCTACACTATCCTGGTAATATATGCCTGTATTTTCTCTCATTTCTGTCTGTTGGATTTTGAGTTATCGCACGAAATGAATCTAAACACATAGTAGTGATTATGTATGCACAAATGACTTGATAAAAAATATTCAACATAGTAAATGTTAGTATTAAATCGTGCTGAATATAATAATGTGAAAAAATTTAACTTTTGAGACAGTCAAATTGACACCTTTTTCTGCTATTTTTTGTCCTATTTGATGTCCAATGAGCATAAGGTAGCAAGGCAAAGTACTCCTAGCATTGAGGTTGGCCTTATGCATGATTATTTTAATTTTTAATGCACATATTATGTATATGACTTTGGGGTAGGTGTGCTACTGAATGGCCACCTAGACATGCCTGTATGCATGTGGATAGTCCTATTTTCAAAGGGGACTATGGAATTTTTTTTCCAAATGTAGGCATTGGGTAGTCATGCATTATTAACTCTATTATATGTGCATGCATGCATATAGTCATAAAATGCATTTTAGAAAGTTCCAGGTAAGGAAATACCACACCTTTTTTGAGGTGATTTGGAAACTTGCTGTCCATATATTATGGATCCGAATCAGCCGATCAGTTCCTATAGGACCGCTTCGGGCATACGGCGGAGGGCTTTTTAAGTGCCTCTTCCTCGTTCTGACAGACAGCCTCATCGGTTGGTGGAGGCCGTGATACGTCCTGTCCAGGTAGATGTTCCAGATGTTGAGGAAGAGGAGGCATATATTTTGATAGAGGACCCCGCTCCTGCTGCACCTTTCCCTCGCAGGGAGCTTCTGAGCATTCAGGTGGTGAACCTAGAGTTGCTGGGTGATTTGGACAGACATCCATCGATGTATTTGTATGCTAACGAGGTATGGCGTTAGACTTTGATCTTCATTCTTTCCTATTGATGAGGATTAAAAGGTTTTGATGTTGATCTGTATTTCATGCAGGTTTCTGGTTTTACACAGCCTCGAGGGAACTGGTTCGGCATTCACTCCATGTACCATGCGTTTCATCCTGACTATAGAGCGGTAGTGCATGAGTGGGGATTTGGGGCATTTTTCTCCATCATTTCCTGTCGTTGTCCCTGGGGTTATTTCAGGGCATTGTCTGAGTAATGGTTTCATCAGACTCAGTTACTCCATCTGTTGGATTACGAAGTGATGATGACGCCTATGGATTGGCGATTTATCACAGGTATGGAGTTTGGAGGGGAGCCAGTGCCTTGCATGGCAAATATTATCCCTACTGCTGTTAGATCCTTATTAGGACTTCCGGCGGTGGCGCTCAAAGGCAGGACTGTCCGGTCAGGTCCTTTGAGCGTAGATGCATGAGCGGGCTATTGAGTGAGTCCATATCTGATGATGTCAGGATCAGGGATCGCGTTCTACGATGATTGTTCCTGATGATCATTCGAGGCTGCTTCATAGCAGATAACTCTTCTACGGTATCTTTCGATTTGATCAGTGCTACACGTGATGCAGACCATATTGGAGAGTATGATTGGGGCTCCTATACCTTTACCTATTTCCTCTGGGGTATGCGTATGCGCTCACAGGGTTTGACCGAGGCTTGGCTAGAATTTTACCCGTTTCTGCTGGTGAGTATTCCTCTTATCGTTTCCTCTTTATAGGTTAAGAGTGTTTACTGATAGCAGATATACTTTTTTTTGTATTGGCAGTTCAGACCTATGAGAGGCTTCCATGCTTGCATCCCGTGAGTGTGTTAGGTTTAGACATCTATCCATGAGGACGACGATGGCATCATTCGATTCTGCTAGAGGTCCCTATAGCTAAGGGATTCACTCATTACCATATGTAGCTGGAGTTACTGACGGCTGACACCATCACATGGCTTCCCTATTCCGGGGAACACATGACCGTGGGTTTTGAGGATGGATACCCGACAGGAGCTGAGTATACAATTTCCACCAGGAGAGTTCCTCTCTTCACGGATGGAGGCAGGGAGCTCTATTTAGGAGAGCGTGCTATCAGGAGCACTATAGGGGAGATCCGTATACCAATCCTGCCTCCTGCTAGGCGTTCTTGGCCCGTATCATAGTCACCCGTAATTGATATCCTATTGTTGGGGGTGGACAAATTTGTATTATCAGAGGGTCCTTGCACTCAGGATGTATTCCATCGTTGGTGGATCTCTCATACTATTGGAGCCCAGTCCCGCGCCACACAGTTTATGGGGGACATGGTTCCAAGATCCTTGATGATGACGGATTGGCTAGCCTGTGTCCGAGATCCGACTCATGTGACACAGATTGACAGTTTGACCCGGCAGTTAGACCAGACACATATCTTTATCCGACATTTGGTCAGAGATTCGGCAGAGGCAGATTCATTTGATCCTTCCAGCTCAGGCGCTGGCCCCTCGGACGACCCATTTGGTTTTACCGGCGTAGATCCTCCTCTTTATAGGCCTGACATCCCTGTTGATAGAGATCTAGTGACTCAGGAGGAGTTACATCAGGTGGACAGGATTGATGACGTGGATATCGAGACCCTGGTCTTCTTCTGATGTATATTCTCGTTATATCTTTTGATAGGCCTCTGTTAGATATTGGGTGGCTATTCCCCATTCTCGCTATATCTTTTGATAGGCCTCAATTAGTAGTAGGGCGTCTGTGCCCTATTTCCTTGTATTTATAGCTGTACAGAGATGATGTATTAGATGATGATATACTTAGGAATGTATGCATAGTATTTTCATTCCCTATATCATATTGCCATCTATTATCTGTTATGCATGTATCATATTATGCATATGTATGTATGTCCAGAGATATTTGGCATTGACCCCTGGATGGTCTTGTGACACGGCCCGCACAGATGTCTTCTTCGACAGTTAGCCGTATAGATCATACTCCACCGTCAGTGGCGGCGGCGGGTATGTGATCGTGGTATGATAGCATGTCACCACCAGACAGGGTGACTGTAGATCATTTATTGCAGTATACCATGACCTTTTTGACTTTTCAATTTCCCGTAGGATTTATGGACGGGATGATAAAGCATTGGCTACCGGATAGGCAGGTATTCCGATTCGGCACCCATGAGTTGACTCATACTCTGGAGGAGTATGTATGTTTGATGATGCTACCTCTAGACAGACCTTGCGTGCATATGGCTTTGGGAGACATGAGTAGACGATTCATGACTCTCACAAAATTGAGGCGCAGAGTGGTACAGGATGAGTTGACATCTGGCCACGTGATATCTCAGCGTTTTCTATACGACAGATTTGGCTCGGAGGATAGCTATTCACGACATTCCGGGGATTTCACCGCATTGGAGATTCATTGGCGTTTCGCTAGAGTTGACATACTGATGCTATATGTACTGTCATATGTGTATATGCCGCGATATATGGATGAGATAAATATAGGCGTTATCATGGCCGTGAGAGCTCTCAGGGAGGGTCGTACCATTGGACCTATGATTGTAGCAAAGACCCTGCGGTCGGTATCGTATTGTTGCATGTATCCTACAGGAGTGTTCACAGGTAGCTCAGTCATGCTATATGTGTGGTTTATGTCACACTTGAGGCCGATTGGCACTCTTAGACGACATGGGTACTGCTTCACCCATGATGTAGCTATGTCCTACTCTTTTCAGCCATCAGAGTGTATAGATGCTCTGTCCTGGTCCACATTCTTGGCAGATATCAGAGATCCATTCAGCATATTGTCGTGTTCAGGGATTAGCTCACCATACAACTTCATTACTCATGCTCCGGGCATGGACTATCTCCCTCTGGCTGGTTTGAGGGGAGTGACCACTTATCACCCATTGGCCGTGATGTCGCAGTTCGACCAGTTCCAGGATTTTCATCATTTTGAGAGGGCGATAGGTCAGCGTTTAGCTTCTCGGTACCTCTCGGCAGAGGACCGAGCTCGGGTATTTGCCTGCTGGGATCGGCTCGAGATAGCGGCTTTTTCTGTCAGTCATCCTGGTTATTCCGCAGAGTATTCCGCATGGATGGAGACAGAGATTTTATCAGCTGCAGCAGTATTTGCAGTACCGGAGCGCGAGTTAGATGATGTAGAGCCCATGGAGGACATTGATACCTACATCGAGGAGGAGCCCACTGCTGGGTTGCCAACATTTCTTCCGAATTCTCTTAGTACCAGTACTGTTGTGATTCAGCACTCGACACAGTACTTAGAGTAGAGTCTTCATCTGATGACCTTTGAGAGAGATCAGATTCGATCTATGATGTCGACTACCCTTGATGGGAGGGAGGCCACTCTATTGGAGAGAGATGAGGCATTGGCTCGTAGAGATGTCACCGTCGTTGAGCGGGATGAGGCTATATCAGCCAGAGATGCAGTGATAGTTGAGCGGGATATTGCCATATCTGCCCGAGATGTAGCCGTCACAGATAGCACTGCAGTGAGGTCCCTTACCACTGTCATGATCGCAGAGATGAGCGCATATATTGATGATCATATGGTCACAATGCAGATGGCTACAGATTTATTGGGTCGTGCAGATATTCTCATACAAGAGATCACAGCTTCACCTCCATCTTCTGAGAGGGACGCCATGTTGGGCTTGTTAGCTCGCATATACCCTGACTTGTAGATGATCTTGTATTTTCCTACACAGACTAGCTTAGCCATTTTGTCATGTACAGTTTGTATTGTGTATATTAAACAACATTATATATATGACAGGAAAATATATTTTTGATCACTTCCCTTTTAGATATGCTTTGCTACTTGATTGATATTTTTCCTACTGCTTCAGGGCTTGTGATCTTGATGTATTCTGAATAATTCCTGGGTGGATGGACATTGAGTTGTCTCTGGATAGTTCAGAATGGATCATCGATCTGTATGTATCCCCACCATCTTTTGTGTCTTGGGATTGGTTTCTGTATGAAAATGAGGAGAGGAGTGTGGCTTTCCTCTCTGAGATTGACCGCACCACAGATGGTCGCGAGTACTTCTATTTAGGAGAAGCCTAGTTAATTCCATCTCTTATGCATTGATGTTGCTCTTCAAGGTATGACCGCATCTTAGATGGTCGCCAAATCTCCTAGTTGGGAGGAGTTCAGGTAATTCCATCCCTTTGTTATGAAGCCGGATGAAATGTAGTGGTTTGAAGGATGATCCCAGTACCAACTGACAAGGGTTTATATTTTGGTAGGGGGTGAGACCGCACCAGGAATGGCTGCCTACGTTCTCGTATTGAAGAGGAGATCAGGTCTGCGTAGTTAAAACTTGGTGTGAGGGGTTCAACGATGTATGTTGTAGGAATGGTGTGGGAATGTTTGTTTTATTTTTGTTTTTGTAAGGAAAAGGGTGGAAATGTTTTCGTTATTTTTGTTTTACTGCGATTGGGCCATATGAATTGGTTGCCTACGTACTCCTACGAAGAGGAGATCAGGTCGACGTAGTTCGCCCCAAAGGGCGAGATGAAAAGCGTAATCCCATGTGCAGGTCAGAGTGCGGGGAAGAGAAAGTTTAATCCTAGGTTGAGGATAAACTGCAGGTGAAAAGTTTGATCCCAGGTATGGGTAGCCAAACTGTATACGCAAGAGGTTCAATCCGTGGTGGGATGACCTAAGTTGCATGAGCGCAAAGGAGAGCCAGGCTGCTGGCTTGAAATGTATGTTTCCCTGAGGGGCGAAGTGTAGAAAAGTTGTTTGTGGCAAAGGTTTAAAGAACCGGAATGACTGGTGACTTGATGGTCTACCACCAGGATGTTTACTTGATGGCATCTTTAGACATAGTATCGTTTCACGGTGTCCGAGTTGATGAGTTGCGGAAATTCATCGCCGTCCATTTCTTGCAATCTGAGAGTGCCTCCTGTCAATACTTCCTTGACAATAAACGAGCCTTCCCAATTAGGAGCGAATTTTCCCTTAGACTGATCTTGGTTGTCAAAGAGTTTCTTCCAAAGCAAGTCATGTTGTCTGAATTGCCGTAGTCGGACTTTTTTGTTATAGGATCTGGCGATCCTTTGTTGATATAACTGACCATGGAAGATAGACGCAGTTCGCCTTTCGTCTTTTAAAGCCAATTGGTGATACCTATCTTGTACCCATTGGTCTTCATCCAACTGAGAGTCTATCAATACTTTGAGGGATTCCATCTCAACTTCTATGGGGAGTACCACTTCCATCCCATAGGTTAATGCGTAGAGGGTTGCCCCAGTGGAAATGCGCATTGAGGTTCTGTAGGCTAACAGAGTAATAGGCAATTGGTCAGGCCAATTTTTGTGATTGGTGGACATCTTTTGCATAATTTTCTTGATGTTCTTGTTAGCCGCTTCAACAGCACCATTCATCTTCGGACGATAGATGTCTGAGTTGAGATGTTTGATGTGGAATTTACTGCATAATTCCTCCATCATTTTGTTGTTGAGGTTCTTGGCATTGTCGAACACAATCACCTCTGGTTGTCCATATCGACAAATGACATTGTTTCTGATGAAAGCAATGATGACTTCTTTAGTAACCCTACAGAAGGAGGCTGCATCTACCCACTTGGTGAAGTAGTCGATCATGGTGAAGATAAATCGATGACCATTACTGGCTTTAGGCTCAATGGGCCCGATAACGTCCATTCCCCACATTGAGAAGGGCCAAGGTGAACTCGTATTGTGAAGTTCCCGTGGAGGGGCGTGTATAGCATTCCCATGAATCTGGCACTGATAACATCTCCTGACGTGGTCATTACAATCAACTTTGAGAGATAGCCAATAATGTCCTGTCCTGAGGACTTTCTTGACAAGGAGGGGGCCACTCATGTGGGGGCCACAGACTCTGCCATGGATTTCATCCATAAGCCTTTGGGCTTGATCTTTGTCTAAACATCTGAGGAGACCTAATCCTGCATCTCTTTTGTAGAGTTCATCTCCACTCAGGTAGAATTTCATAGCAAATGGATGGATCCGCCGTTTCTCAGTCGGGCTCACCTCAGCGGGTGTAGATCCATCTCACAGAAATTCCTTGATATGCTGATACCAAGGATGTTGGATGGGAGGTAGCTCATTCGATACTTCTCCAACGTAATTCCCATAGCCTGGGGCCTTGTGCAGGGAAATTGTGACGCTTGGCAAGTGTTCCTTGTCTGATATGCGGATCAAGGAGGCCAAAGTTGCTAATGCGTCCACGAAATCATTCATATTACGAGGAATATGTATAAAGGATATTTCTTCGAACCCCAAAGCCATCTTTAAAACCTACCGATGGTAAGGAAGCAAATGTAGTTCCTTGGTTTGATAGATTCCAGTGGATTGTCTGATTACCAACTCTGAATATCCAAGGACAGTTAACCGCCTGATGCCCATTGAACGGGCAAGTTTTAGCCCTATGAGACAGCCTTCATACTCAGCTATATTTGTGGTGCTGACAAACTGTAATTTAACGGCGACGGGATACTGCTCCCCCGTGTCAGATACTAGAACTGCTCCAGCTCCAGAACCTTCCATATTAACAGCTCTATCGAAATACATCTTCCACGTTTGGCGTGTATCGTACTGATGGTGTTGCTGAACTGTCATTACTCCTTCATCGGGGAAATATGTCTCTAAAGGTTTGAAATCCCGGGTTGGTGCGGCGACCAGTTGATCTTCAATTCCTTGACCTCTGATGGACTTTTGAGTCACATATACGATGTCAAATTGTTGTAGGATCAACTGCCATCTGGACAGCCTGTAATTTATCATGGGTTTATTGAACACGTACTTGAGAGGATCCACGCGGGATATGAGATGGGTTGTATGACCATAGAGATAATGTTGTAACCTCATGGAAGCCCATGCTAAAGCACAACACATCTTTTCAATCAGAGTGTACTTGTGTTCACTACTGCTGAATCTTTTGCTGAGGTAATAGATAGCTCGTTCTAGGCCTCTATCGTTCTTCTATCCCAGCATGCAGCCCATGGCATTATCACTTACGGACATATACATAAACAAGGGAACATCATCCCTGAGTGGTACCAAGATGGGAGCTTTGATTAGCTATTTCTTGATTGTAAGAAAGGCATTTTGGCACTCCTCATTCCATTTCATGGAGGAGTTCTTCCTTAATAGTTTGAAGATTGGCTCACAGGTTGCTGTGAGTTGAGAGATAAATTTGCTAATGAAGTTGATTCTTCCCAAAAATCCCCGTATTTCCTTTTTTTGTCTGAGGAATGGGCATTTCAGTGATGGCTTGGATTTTGGCAGGATCCAGCTCTATCCCTTTGTGGCTGACTAGAAATCCTAGCAACTTGCCTGATTTAATGCCAAAGGCGCACTTAGCTGGATTCAACTTCAAGCTGTACTTACGCAACTTGTTGAACAACTTCCTGAGATGGTCTATATGGTCATCCTCCTTTCGGGACTTGACAATAATGTCATCCACATAGATCTCAATCTCTTTATGCATTAAGTCTTGGAAAAGAGCCATCATAGCTCGTTGATAGGTAGCTCCAGCATTGATGAGGCCGAATGACAACCATCTATAGCAAAAAGTTCCCCAATGAGTGATGAAAGCAGTCTTCTCACGATCTTCCTTGGCAACCATGATCTGATGATACACCACAAAGCAATCTGCAAAGGAATACATGTCGTATTGTGCAATATTGTCAATGAGAATGTGGATAAATGGCACGGGAAAGCTATCTTTTAAGCAAGCCTTGTTCAAGTCCCGGTAATCCACGCAAACTTGCACCTTCCCTCCAGGTTTATGTACGGGCACGATGTTGGATATCCACTCACGATATGTAGACACCATTATGATGCCAGCTTGAAACTGTTTCACAATTTCTTCTTTCACCTTTAAACTCCATTCAGGTTTCATTCATCGGAGCTTTTGCTTGACTGGCTTAAATCCCTCTTTAATGGGAAGGCGATGAAGAACAATGTCAGTGGACAAACCCACCATGTCTTCATGAGACCATGTAAACACATCCTGGAACTGGGTTAGTAGCGTAACCATGTCATTCCGTCGGTTTGGGGTAAGGTCTGAACCAATCTGAATTAACTTAGGGTTTTCTAAGGTTCAGAGATTGAAAGGAGTGGTTTGATCAAGGTTGGGTTTGGGTTTGTCTTTGACCCATTCTTGAATTTTTGGAGGCACCTCAATGTCATATTGTATATCCACCAAGGCTGAATTCATCTCTACATCAAAGGTACAACCCTTGTGGAGAAGAGGCACCGTATCAGCAAGTACGTACATGCACATCTAAATTCAGAGTCCTGAAACAAAATATGCTTTCACTTAGTATATATGAAATGTGTTGATCATACACAGTGTTAGCATATACTGGCAAAATAAACCGCTAACACTGTACAAAAAAAGTAAGCAATTATTATATCTACAGGGCATAAAGAATTTCTGCCCGCTTTACCCTTGACGACTAATGCAAGGAATGCTGTTCCAATTGGCAAGAGCAAATTCCGGGTGAACCGCAGTGATAGAGGGATTATCATCATCTTCCATGTCCCGAATGATAGCCATTACGTCTGGGCAATCATCGTCTGGGGTGTATCTGTTGGTATGCTCATCATGAATGATGATGCGTATGTCGAACATCATCCGCATGACGTCTTACTTGATTCTTCGTTCCTCTTCCTCCGCTGCGGGATCTGGAACAAAGATTTCTTTCTCCTTCACCGGTACCAGCTTGGGAAATAACATCGCCATTATATTGGCTGGCACCTTTACGAGAGGTTGTGCGGACTCGGAACTTGAAAGCGAAGCTAAACGCCACATGGTTGAAGCTGAAGGAATCTGCTGATGCTTATGAGGATTCCTGTGACTAGAGCTGGAAGAATAGCCTAGTCCAGCTGTCCCAATTTGCTTGGTTAATCAAATAGGGTACTTGATACCATGGCAATCTTTACCCAACCCTTGTCCTGGTTTATGACCCAATGACATCATTTCTTGAGTGGCCGACATTACCTCGGTAGAAATCTTGGGTTCGGGCAGTGACGTTCCAATATCATGGTATTGGGTATTGCTTATTTCCAAAGCATGAAAACTAATTGGCTCAACATCATTATTGGCATTAATGAAAGATATGTCCCCGTGCTGAGGAATCTCCGGTTCAGCATTGACTGTGACCAGGCTATTGTTGATGATGTATTTCAACTGTTGGTGAAGAGTGGAGGGGACTGTCCTTGCCATGTGAATCCATGGTCGTCCCAAGAGCAGGTTGTATCCCGAATCTATCTTGAGTACATGGAAGGATACGCATAATGTATAAGGACTAATCTTAACTGGCAGCTCAACTACTCCAATCGAGTTACGGCGGGCTCCATCAAAAGCTTTGATAATGGTTTGGCTACTCTGAATTCGATTGGGATTGATATTCATCTTCACCAATGTAGCGTATGGGCAGATATTCAGAGAGGAACCTCCATCAATTAAAACTTCAGCTACCATATATTCGGAGGATAAGATCGCAATGTGCAATGGTTTGCAATGACCGGTCCCCTCGGGCAGTATGTCATCATCAGTGAAGGATATCACATTGTTGTTGAAAATGTGATCAACCAGATGTTGAAACTTTTTTGTATGAACTGATGTCGGTAGATAGACTTCTTCTAAAACCTTTAACAAGACCTTCCGGTGATTCTCAGAAGTCAGGACCAAGTCCAAGATTGATATCTGTTGTGGAGCTTCTTTCAAGCTTAAAACCACCTTGGCTTCGTTATGACCCATAGTGCAGAGGAAATTTTCAATCTTCTCAATGGGTACTTTCCCCTTAGACTTGATGACAGGCTTCATTACCCATTGGGGAAGATACAATGGATTCTCCTTCGACACTGTAGTAGTTTTATGCGAGGTGGATCCTTCACCTTCTCCATATTTCCACGGAACTGTGCGTAAGCTAAAAATAGGATATTGTGCTCTGCATAACAAGTTGATTGGCTCGGGAGTGGCCACTTTCATAGGATTGTTGATTCCCTTGAGTTGAATTACTGGCATGACAAGTGATTTGTTAACCCCATCATTTTCAGTGGATATGACTGCTACTACAGTTTTCCACTTAGTAGGACCCGAATCCTCACTTGCCCGTAACACAGTGGCTTTATCTGCCAGGCGCAGTACGCCACTATCAATTAAATTTTGAATAAGGTGGCAGAGTGCCCAACATTCTTCTATGTTGTGACCGTGAGATTGAGAATGATATTGACATACTCCCTCAGAGTTGTATCATCCTGAACGGGGGTTGATTGGAGGTAGAAGGGAACTAATCCTTCCTTCATTGATTAACATATGAAGGATTTCCTCCATAGGTTGGCCCAAATGTGTGAATTCCCTTTTGTTGGCAAAATCCCGACGGGCCTTAACATTCGCTCTCCTCGTCACTTTGTCTTCCAACATTTCATTTTCTGAAAGTGAAGAGGGAATATTCATGACAATAGGTAGGAGACTGGCATGCTCCTAGCTGATTAGCTGACGAGTCACTTGATGCTGATAAGTCACCAGTTCGGCCAATTGCTCAATTTGTTTACAGAGAGCTTTCATCTTTCGTTCCATTGTGAATTAGAACTTGGCATAATCCCATCTGTCATCACCATCTTTGGGGGTCGGGGAGGATTCACAGCTGAAATTGGAACTCTGTCTACTGCTCCAATTGATCATGTTGACCTCTTCTTCATTGTGTTGAGGAAGAGGGTTGTCTTAAACGTGAGGCTGATCGGGTTTGGTGACCACGATTTCACCGTTGTCTATCAGGTCTTGGATTTTGTGTTTCAAGACCCAACAATCCTTAGTATCATGTCCAGGTGCCCCGACATGATAAGCACATTTTCGAGCAGCATTAAAACCCCGTCCATTAGGGCTGGCTGGTGGAAGCAGATGCGTGATTTTCTTCTGTGTTGTTAGAAGATTGAGAATGTTCTCGAGGGTGTCCCCTAATACTCGAGGGCGTTTGGCTTCTCCACCTTTTGGTACTGGAGGATTTGAAGACTGTGCTTGAAAGGGAGTGTAATTTCTCCTCTGGACAGGCATGTTCTGATGGCCTTTTTGACCTTGTAGTATCAGGAAAACATCCTCCTCTTTCTTTTTATGGACCCTCCGAGGGTTGTTCCCATAATTTCCAGATTGGATGTGATCAGCAACAACTTTGAGTGCAGCTAGGTCTTGAATCTTTCCGAATTTCAATCCCATTTTAGCCATCTCTCCACGTTTGACCATTTCAGAAAATGGCTTGCCGATGCCGGCTAAAACTCTTTCATAGAAAGGTTCTTCTTGTATGTCTACGAAAGTCATGACCATCTCTGATTCTATCATGGAAGGACTAACTTGGGCAGCCATGCGTCTCCACCTCTGAGCATACTTTCTGAAAGACTCATTATACTATTTCTTGATATTGGTAATTTGATACCGATCAGGAGCCATTTGAGATTGAAAGTTGTATTGGGTGAGGAAAGCGTGTGCTTGCTCTTCCCAACTATGGATCTTTGAATTGTCTAATCTTGTGTACCACGAACGGGCTTCTCCAGTTAGACTTTTTTGGAATAGTTGCATTTTGAGTTTTTCATCCTCTGTATAACATCCCAGTTCTCCAATAAACACCTTTAGATGTGTGTAAGGATCTCCTAACCCGTCATATTTTTCAAAGTCAAGAGTCTTAAACTTTTCTGGATAATGAATACCTGGGAAAGTACACAAAGCAACATATGAAACACTCCCGTGTGTTCCAATTCCTTTGATAGTGCGAAGAGTCTCTCCTATTTGGAGAACTTTCTTTTTGATGTCACCAGTGTCTGGGTCTCCAGTGGGATGGGCAGCATCATGAGTTTTGTTGGTCGGATCCAACTGCAGTTCAGGTATTGTAATAACCTGGGTTCCTCCTTTTGTGGAGGATTCATCATGTACGAGTATTTTCTGACCTTGTGTAGACTGGTGTAATTCTTTTAGTAGAACAACCAAATCTGTAATCTGTTTGCTTAATCCGTCGAATTCTTTGTGAGAAACTGGATTAAGTTCGGTCTGGTCGGATGACGACATGATTGACTGTAGGCCTGTTGCCTTTTTGGACTTTGAACGGGTGGTAGATCCGATTGATTCCCTACAAAAGACTTGCATAGTTTAGTCTTTAGGGAAGGTGGATAATAACATGCTATGTGATGTGTCCAGTTTAGGAACTTTATCCTGCAAAATGGATGTCAGCTGTTTGTAGCATGTATGTGTACACATTTCTTCATATTTCTCATTACATGGATATAGATATGGAAGATAATTACAAGTAATTGTGCTTTACAAGTAATTTGAAATGAGTGCATGAAGAGACTTTCCTCCGTTTTGGGTTTATCAGAGGTTGACCTATCTTAGGTTACTCTCGCGGCTTTTTGGCATGAAGGTTCCCAAATCATCGCAATCTACTTGTCGGGAAGTTAATCCGGTCTTTCAACTGGAGTGAATTTGGGTGGTGCCTTTCCTGAGCCTCGGAGAATTAGTCTTCTCACGAGTCCAGTAATCAAACACCGACGGGATAGCCTCCTGGTGGAGGGACAACACAACATACATTCACATACATCACGTCTTACCGTATGAAAATGATGACATGTGCGAAACACTAATATCACAAGCAATTTATAGTGCGAAGCACTAAGTAAGAAAATTCATTCGTACACATTTATCATAAAATGTAAATGCAACATCCACACACAAGTAGATAACAATTTTGAAAAAATTGTAATAGCGGCTTAAGTCTTCTTACTGGAGTCCCCAGCAGCGTCTCCACCTGTCGACGTCGGGATTTTTAATTGTCCCTTTCCGTTACTTGTTCTTTGGTGTTCTCATTTTAGGTGAGATTTGTTTGAAAAAATAAGTGAAAAAGGTCTGACATGTATAATGTCGACGATGGACTGTTAAGAGTCGCCAGTTGGTTTTTTAAATGGTTGTACCAAAACAACCAAGAAAAGGTTTGCACATTGACCCAGTGATGTGACACTGCTAAACGGGTCGGTGAGACCGAGATTCATTAGGGTCTGGGGACTTGGTTATGCAGAGGGAAGGTGTTAGGCACCCCCCGACATCCGTGTTACCACGGTGACCGCCTCTTTTCAAGAAACTATTATCTGAATGTGTGTGTGTGTGGGTCAATGTGATGTTACTTGGAAGTAATGCGAGGACTCATTCGCACCTATATACACAAGGTTTGAATTTTATGTAAAAATTTAATTTTAAACAAGATATGGCAGTGATGTTTTATAAAAAAGATTTTTTCAAACCCTGATGCTCAATAGTAATTGAGACCATTTACACTCCCATTTTATTAAGTGTTCAGCTCGATTGATTTTATTTAACAGATGCGAGGCATCCGTACGAAAGTAAATGTACAAAAAGGTGCTGAACTCCTCGTGGGTATGAAAACCATCCGAGGAAATCCAAACATCACAGTTAAATTTTACAAGCTGCTTACAGCTGAAAAGGTCCATCACGGGAATCGAATCTAGATCCAATGGATTGAATCTGTGATCCCATGATTACTAGGCTCACATGATGCCGCAATTGATATAAACGCAGTAAGCAGGTATATATAAAAGCTTTAAATATATATACATATATGATCACCAACCACGAAGCACATCCATGGGGGATTAGAAACGTAAATAAAGCTGTAAAAGCTATCAACCACCACGGAGGAAACTCCAGGCGGGGCAAAAACATAAATAAAGCTGTAAAGACGGTCAACCGCCACGGAGGGAACTCCAGGCGGGACGAAATGTAAATAAAGCTGTAAAAGCTATCAACCACCACGGAGAAAATCCAGGTATATATATATATATATATATATATATTAAAGCAGTAAACGCTCCAGACCGAAGTCTAGGCTCATCGAACAGAGTTCGACACGCAATTCATATATATATAGGAAAGCAAATAAACGCTCCAGACCGAAGTCTAGGCTCAATCGAGGCATAACTCAATAATGTTAGTCAATATATATATATATATATATATATATATATATATATATATATATATATATATATATATATATATATAGAATGGAATGAAACCACGGACCAAAGTCCGGGAAAAAACGAGCAACACGACTCTCAACGTGTAGAAGGGTGTGTGCAGAGATGAAGAGAAAGACTCTAAAGTGTGTGAGAAGGCTTACAGCTGACTGCTAAAGAAAACTTCTATATCTTTAGAGTGGGTAAACACTGGCTTTTGTAGGTACAAAAGAGGCTATATATGAGCTCACATGTGTTTAAAAGGGGAAAGTACACTGCATGAGATGAGTGCATAGCAAATTGGGCAGGGCTTCCTCACCGTTTTCTCTTGAAAAATCAGCACCCCAAGCCCTCTATTTATAGGCATATTAGCTGCAGGTGTACCTGCGGCTGAGCCGCAGGTGTACCAGAGGCAACCCAGGTTGGCCCTGGTTTTTCGGGTCTGGTCGTCTCGAAGTACGTGCACTTAGAAACTATAATGTCCACTCAGATCTTCAGAAGTGCAATTCGGGCATGCGTTTTAGGTATACAGGACCTATTTCGGACCGCCGATGTCAAGAGTTGTACAATGGCATGGGACTAGAGTTTATACGAAGTCATTAAAGATGGGGCGATGCCCTCCGGTCTTCAAGCTTCAACTTTCATCCGTTACCCTGCACAATAGTCACTCGGGATTGGTTAGTCTTGTGGGACATTATTGCGTAGAGATGTTAAGACGACGTGGTGGGGCATCGTGTTGGCGAGATGACGATGTTGCCCCTCACCGGCGTTATCGCCGGATTGGGATGATAAAGCAGACGTTGCTCAGGTTTCGCTGAGATTGGGCTGTTATAATTTGTTGAAGGTCCTCATTGTCATCTTTGAAGTGTGCCTATCTTCCCGATGTTATCACCGGGCTGGTACAATGGATCTCGTTGTGAGCACCGAGATTGAAGCTGGTCGCACTTGTAACAAGCATTTTCGGGGTTATTGCCGAAATTGCATTCCTTGGGGTTATCACCAAGGTTGGTGGCTATTCCCATGGTTGGGACTAAGACTGGATACCTGAGGGTTATCTCCGAGATTAATCGGTCTTCTTCGGTGTGTGTGCTGGTATTGATCTGCATGCCTCGGGGTTATCTTTGAGATTAAAATTGTTACTCCCAGATTGCGATCTGGGGTTGATGCTGAACTTCCAGTGGTATCCGGAACAGATATGGATCGTCTTTTAGGGTTCCCTTTTAAAAGACGAATCTGCTCTCCTGCAATGTTAGTGACAGTAGTACAAAAAATTTTGAGTGTCTACAATATGTGTTGTCGTAATTTGCACGATAATTGTATTACTGAAGTTGTATTTGTTTCTATACCATGTATTTGGCGACTAAGAATAGGTGATGTATACTTATTTTGGGGGCATCACAGTTGGTATCAGAGCTTAGGGATATGGTCTATGGTGGAGATCGGGGAATAGAACTAGGAGGGGAGGGATGAGTAAATCATTCGCTAGTGTGTCCTACCTAAGTTTATTTTTTGGTCGGTCATAATATAGGGATATTATGTGATATGTTAATTTGTTTAATTAACCCTTGTTTTATGGCAGTATTTAAGAATGGTAGCTAAGAAAGTTAACAATAGAGTGTATAAGACCATGGAAACACCTTTAACCACAAACCAGGAGAACGTGCAATATGAAGGCAATATTCCCCCTGTAAACAACACTACTGAACAAATAATGAATGATAGGATGTTTAGAAGCTTTTTGCAGTTCATGCAAAATCAAACGAGGGAGACTCGTATACAAAATACGGGTGAAAATGATAGCAAAGTGCGACTTATCATAGCCAAGCAGTTCAAATAGTTGGAACCACCAGAATTTGCAGGAAAGCAGAATCCAATCAAGGCGGAAGCGTGGGTCAAGAAAATTACCAAGATATTCGGTATCTTGGGATGCACGGAGGAACAGAAGGTTCCATTCACCACCTTTATGTTCCGCAGTGAGGCAGACTACTTGTGGGAGTCTGTGAAGCATACCCAGCCAGTCGCACTCAACATGTCTTGGGAAACATTTCAGAAACTGTTCAATGACAAATACTTTCCTGAAAGTATTCGTCATATGAAGGAGGTAGAGTTTATCGGACTAGAACAAAATAACATGACTGTGTCTCAGTACAAGGCTAAGTTTGTAGAGTTATCCAGGTTTTCACCTCATTTGGTAGATAATGAGGAACGAATGACGCGAATGGTTTTGAGAGGTCTAAAACCAGAGATTCGGCAATATCTTATCTCTCATAAATTTTTTTTATATTCAGTTGTTGTAAACAGGGCTCAATTATTAGAGAGAGATAATGAGTATGTTCAACCGAGAGACCACAACCAGGGTAATACCAGTGGTAGCGGTCATCGGAGTAATGAAAACCAGCAGGGAGGAAAACATTCGGACAAAAGTGGTAACCACTCTGGTGGTAATCGTGGCCATGATGGTAAAAGAAGCGAGTCGGGGGGAGATTTCAAAAAGAGAAGGTACAACAATGATAACGTGAAGACGTCAGCATAAATATTAGATGTTTCTAGGGGAGGAGAACGAGCATCGGTCGTTTGTTACAAATACGGAAAAGAGGGACACATCAGCCCAAACTGTCCACAACAATCCAAAGTGTGCTATAACTGTGGAAAGGAAGGTTACATAGCTGGTAATTATCTTGTAGTGAAACAAAGTTCAATGGGGATGGTGACTCCAAAGGCTATCCCAGACAAGTCAAAGTTGGTGGTTCCTGGAAGGGCGTTTGTCGTGATTGCCCAAAATGCGAGGAACCCGAACGAAGTTATCACGTGTTAGCTAAATATAAACTCTTACGAAGTTTATACCTTATTAGATATTGGTTCTACCCATTCTTTTATCTCTCCTACTTGTGCTCAACGTTTAAACTTGACTCTGGATAAATTAGACCTTGACTTATCTGTTGAAACTCCGTTAGGAGAAACTTTCATTACATCCACTGTTTATAAATTTTGCTTGATTCAGGTTGGCACCATCACATTACATGTTGATCTCATTTCTTTAAACATACTTACATTTGATGTGATTTTAGGGATTGATTGGTTAACCACCCATCATGCTAGAATTGATTATTTTTGTAAGGCTATTAGTTTTCATATTCCTAACCAACCTGCGGTACGAATTCAAGCAACCAAACCATTAAAGTGAATCACTGTAATATCAAGCCATGAAGCCATTCGTTTATTAAAAAACGGATGTCAATCTTTCTTAGCCCATGTCTGGACTTGAACAAAAATACGTCAGATTTGAATGATATTTTTGTTGTTAGTGAATTTTCTGACGTATTTCCTGAAGAATTTCCTGGCCTACCCAGAGTGTGATATTGAATTGTTGTATTGATCTTGAACCCGATACAAAACCCATTTCTAATATCTCATATTGAATAGCTCCTATTGAACTTCAAGAGTTAAAAACCCAACTACAAGTGTTGGTACTCTAGCCTCTATCTGGTGACTTTCTTTGTAGAGTACACCAAAGCCAGACTCTCCGTAGGGGACTCTATATTTGTGTGGTGGTAAAATAATAGGTGTCATTGTGACGTGCTATCCGAGATTGGGATATGAGTCACAGTTGAGAGCAACCTAAGTAAGTAATCGAAATACATAGCTTTCTAGGCTTAGCTGGTTATTATCAGAGATTTGTAAAAGGATTTTCTCGAATTGCTACTCCGTTAACTCAGCTGACTCGGAAGATACAAAATTCGTATGGAGCAAGAAATATTAGAAGAGTTTTCAAGAGCTTAAGAGGAGACTCATTTCGGCACCTGTTCTGACAATACCATCTGGTTCGGATGGATTTGTTATCTACAGCGATGCTTCAGGAAAAGGGTTAGGATGTGTTCTCATGCAACATGAAAAAGTCATAGCCTATGCCTTGCGACAACTCAAAGAATATGAGAGGAATTATCCTCCTCATGATTTGGAGTTGGCAGCAGTCGTTTTCGCGTTGAAGATCTGGAGACATTACCTATATGGGGAGAAAGTGGAGATCTATATAGATCATAAAAGCCTCAAATATTTTTTCACCCAAAAGGAACTCAACATGCAGCAACGACGTTGGCTCGAGCTATTGAAAGATTACGATCATACCATCCAATACCATCCTGGAAAAGCAAACGTGGTAGATGACGCATTGAGTAGAAGATCATATGCGGGTATAAGTGGAATGTTGTTAACATAAAGGCCTATTTTGTATGACTTGCAAGTACCCACGTGATGATATCAAACATACGAGTGGAACCGACTTTAATTGATAAAGTTAAAGCTGCTCAAGCTACGAACCTGGAGCTGATGCGTATGAAGAAGAAAGTGCAAGAAGGTGCTGTTCCAGAAGTAAGAATCGATGAAGAAGGAATACTTCGAGTCAACTCCAGACTTTGCGTTCCTAACGATTCTGACTTGAAGCATAGAATCATGATGGAGGCACACAACACACCGTTTGCAATCCATCCTGGGAGAACCAAAATGTATCACGATTTTCGACATACATTTTGGTGGAACAATTTGAAGAGAGGGATCGCGAAGTTTATCTCGAGGTGTTTAACTTATCAACGTGTAAATGCAGAGCATCAAGTACCAAAAGGTCCATTGCAATCACTTGCGATTCTGAAATGTAAGTGGGAACACATTACTATGGATTTTATTATGGGTCTTCCCAAGGTTTCTCAAGGCATAGATGCGATTTGGGTTATTATTGATAGATTAACCAATTCTGCTCATTTCTTGCCTATACGGGAGACTTATTCCCTTGAACGTCTTGCTCGTATGTACGTGAATGAGATTGTTAGATTGTGAGATTGTATGGCATGCCAGTATCCATAGTTTTGGATCGTGACCTAAGATTCACTTCACGATTTTGGGTTAGCCTACAGAAAGCTATGGGCACAGATTTATGATTCAGTTCGGCATACCATCCTTAAACGGACGAGCAATCGGAAAGGACTATTCAAACTCTTGAAGATCTATTAAGACTCGGTGTCCTAGATTTCAAAGGGAGTTGGGATAAGTACCTACCATTGGTGAAATTCTCCTACAACAACAGTTATCAGGCAAGCATAGGTGTGGCTCCATTCGAGGTGTTGTATGGACGAAAGTGTCACTCTCTAGTATGCTGGGATGAGGTGCGAGAAGCAACGTTGTTGGGACCAGAATTGGTATGCACAACTATAGAAAAGATCCAAATGGTCTGACAACATATACAAACGACACAGGATTGAAAATAGAGTTATGCGGATCTTCATCGAAAAGACGTGGAATTTAATATTGGGGATCATGTATTGTTACGTGTTGCACCATGGAAGGGAGTTACAAGATTTGGGAAGAGAGGAACGCTCAATCCACGATTTGTTGGTCCATTTGAGATTCTTGAGCGAATAGGAAATGTGGCCTATAGACTCGCATTACCTTCGAGCATGTCTCGTGTTCATAATATTTTTCACATATCCGTGCTTCGTAAATATGTGAAAGACCCGAACTACATTATTGAGTTAGAACCAGACGAAATAGCCAAAGATTTAACGTACGAGGAGGTACCTGTTAAGATCTTGGATAGGAAAGAGCATGTCCTACGCACCAAGGTTATACCACAAGTTAAGGTTTTGTGGAGAAACCATGCTACTGAAGAAATGACCTGGGAGTTAGAATCAGAAATGAAAACGAGGTATCCTCACCTTTTTGAAACACCAGGTACGTACGTCAATTTCGAGGACAAAATTTCATAAGGATTAGACACTCGAAATTTTCTGTATTACTGTCACTAACATTGCAGGAGAGCAGATTCGTCTTTTAAGAGGGAAACCTGAAAGACGATTCATATCCGTACCGGATACTACCGGAAGTTCAGCATCAACCCCGGATCACAATCTGGGAGTAACAATTCCAATCTCGGAGATAACCCCGAGGCATGCAGATTAATACTGGCACACACACCGGAGAAGACCGATTAATCTCGGAGATAACCCCGAGATATCCAGTCTCAGTCGCAACCATGTGAATAGCCACCAACCTTGGTGATAACCCCAAGGAATGAAATTTCGACAATAACCCCGGAAATACTTGTTACAAATGCGACCAGCTTCAATCTCGACGCTCACAGCAAGATCCACTGTACCAGCCCGACGATAACATCGGGAAGACAGGCACACCTCAAGGATGACAATGATGACCTTCAACCAATTGCAACCGTCCAATCCAAGCGAAGATGAGCAACGTCTGCTTTATCAGCCCAATCCGGCGATAACACCGGTGAGGGGCAATATCGTTATCTGACCAACACGATGCCACGCCATGTCGCCTCAACATATCTACGCAACAATGTCCTATAAGACTAATCAATCCCGAGTGACTATTGTACGGGGTAACAGATGAAAGTTGAAGCTTGAAGACCGGAGGGCACCGTCCCATCTTTAATAATTTCGTACAAACTCTAATCCCATGCCATCGTACAACTCTAGACATCGGCGGTCCGAAATAGGTCCGGTATACCTCAAACGGATGCCCGGATTGCACTTCTAAAGATCTGAGTGGACATTACAGTGCCTGAGTGCACGTACTTCGAGACGACCCGACCCGAAAAACCCGGGTCAACCCGGGTTGCCATTGGTACACCTGCAGCTAATATGCCTATAAATAGAGGGCTTGGGGTGCTAATTTTTCAAGAGAAACGGCGAGGAAGCCCTGCCCAATTTGCTCTGCACTCATCCCATGCAGTGTACTTTCTCCTTTTAAACACCTGTGAGCTCAGATATAGCCTCTTTTGTACCCACAAAAGCCAGTGTTTACCCACTCTAAAGATATAGAAGCCTTTTTTAGCAGTCAGCTGTAAGCCTTCTCACACACTTTAGAGTCTTTCTCTTCGTCTTTGCACACACCCTTCTACACGTTGAGAGTCGTGTTGCTTGCTTTTGCCCGGACTTTGGTCTGTGGTTTCATTCCAGTCAATATATATATATATATATATATATATATATATATATATATATATATATATATATATATATATATATTCGTCCCACCTGGAGTTTCCTCCGTGGTGGTTGATCGCTTTTACAGCTTTATTTACATTCCGTCCCGCCTGGAGTTCCCTCCGTGGCAGTTAACCGTATTTACGGTTTTATTTACATTTCGTCCCGCCTAGAGTTTCCTCCGTGGCGGTTGATAGCTTTTACAGCTTTATTTACATTTCTGATCCCCCATGGAGGTGCTTCGTGGTTGTTGATCATGTCTGTATATATATATTTACCGCTTTTATATATTTACCTGCTTACTGCTTTCATATAAATTGCAGTATTCTGTTCGCCTAGGAATCATCTGATCACAGATTCATCCCATTGGATCTAGATTCGGTTTCCATGATGGACATTTTCAGCTGTAAGCAGCTTGTAAATTATTCTGTGGTGTTTGAATTTCCTCAGATGGTTTCCATACCCATGAGGAAGTCGACATTATTTTGTACATTATTTTCATACGGATGCCTCGCATTCGTAAAATAAAATCAATCAAGCCGAGCACTTAATAAAATGGGAGTGTAAAAGGTCTCAATTACTATTGAGCATCAGGGTTTGAAAAAATCTCTTTTATAAAACATCACTGCCATATCTTGCTTAAAATTGAATTTTTACATAAAATTCAAACCCTCTGTATATAGGTGTGAACGAGGCCTCACACTACTTCCAAATAACAACACATTGACCCACACACACACACACATTCAGATAACAGTTTCTTGAAAAGAGGTGGTCACCGTGGTAACACGGATGTCGGGGGGTTCTTAACAACTTCCCTCCACATAACCAAGTCCCCGGACCCTAATGAATCTCGATTTCACCGACCCGTTTAGTAGTGTCACATCACTGGGTCAATGTGCAAACCTTTTCTCGGTTGTGTTGGTACAACCATTTAAAAAACTAACTGGCGACTCTTAACAGTCCATCGTCGACATTATACATGTCGGACCTTTTTCACTTGTTTTTTCAAACCAATCTCACCTAAAATGAGAACACCAAAGAACAAGTAACGGAAAAGGGACAATTAAAAATCCCGACGTCGACTGGTGGCGACTCTGCTGGGGACTCCAGTAAGAGGACTTAAGTCGCTATTACAATTTTTTCAAAATTGCTATCTCCTTATGTGTGGATGTTGCATTTACATTTTAGGATAAATGTGTATGAATGCATTTCCTTACTTAGTGCTTCGCACTATAAACTGCTTGTGATATTAGTGCTTCGCACCATATCTGCTTTGTGATATTAGTGCTTCGCACATGTCATCATTTTCATATGGTAAGACGCGATGTATGTGAAAATATGTCGTGTGGTCCCTCCACCAGGAGGCTATCCCGTCGGTGTTTTATTACTGGACGCGTGAGAAGACTAATTCTCCGAGGCTTAGGAATGGCACCACCCAAATTCGCTCTAGTGGAAAGACCAGATTAACTTCCCGTCAAGTAGATTGCGATGATTTGGGAACCTTCACGCCAAAAATCCGCGAGAGTAACCTAAGATAGGTCAGCCTCTGATAAACCCAAAACGGAGGAAAGTCTCTTCATGCTCTCATTTCAAATTACTTGTAAAGCACAATTACTTGTAATTATCTTCCATATCTATCTCCATGTAATGAGAAATATGAAGAAATGTGTACACATACATGCTGCAAACAGCTGACATCCGTTTTACAGGATAAAATTCCTAAACTGGACACATCACATAGCATGTTATTATCCACCTTCCCTAAAGACTAAACTATGCAAGTCTTTTGCAGGGACTCAATCGGACCTACCACCCGTTCAAAGTCCAAAAAGGCAACAGGCCTACAGTCAATCATGTCGTCATCCGACCAGCCCGAATTTAATCTAGTTTCTCGCAAAGAATTCGACGGATTAAGCAAACAGATTACAGATTTGGTTGTTCTACTAAAAGAATTACACCAGTCTACACAGGGTCAGAAAATATCCGTACATGCTGAATCCTCCACACAAGGAGGAACCCAGGTCATTACAATACCTAAACTGCAGTTGGATCCGACCAACAAAACTCATGATGCTGCCCATCCCACTGGAGACCCTGACACTAGTGACATCAAAAAGAAAGTCCTCCAAATGGAAGAGACCCTTCGCACTATCAAAGGATTTGGAACACACGGGAGTGTTTCATATGCTGATTTGTGTATTTTCCTTGGTATTCGTTATCCAGAAAAGTTTAAGACTCCTGACTTTGAAAAATATGACGGGTTAGGAGATCCTTACACACATCTAAAGGTATTTATTGGAGAACTAGGATCTTATGCAGAGGATGAAAAACTCAGAATACAACTGTTCCAAAAAAGTCTAATTGGAGAAGCCCGTTCGTGGTACACAAGATTAGACAATTCAAAGATCCATAGTTGGGAAGAGCTAGCACACGCTTTCCTCACCCAATACAACTTTCAATCTCAAATGGCTCCTGATCGATATCAAATTACCAAGATCAAGAAACAGTCTAATGAGTCTTACAGAGAGTATGCTCAGAGGTGGAGACGCCTAGCTGCCCAAGTTAGTCCTTCCATGACAGAATCAGAGATGGTGATGACTTTCATAGACATACAAGAAGCACCTTTCCATGAAAGAGTTTTAGCCGGCATCGACAAGCCATTTTCTGAAATGGTCAAACATGGGGAGATGGCTGAAATGGGATTGAAATCTGAAAAGATTCAAGACCTAGCTGCACTCGAAGTTGTTGCTGATCACATCCAATCTGGAAATTATGGGAACAACCCTCGGAGGGTCTATAAAAAGAAAGAGGAAGATGTTTCCCTGATGCTACAGGGTCAAAAAGGGAGTCAAAAGGTGCCTATTCAACGGAGAAATTACACTCCCTTTCAATCACAGTCTGCGAACCCTCTAATACCAAAAGGTGGAGAAGCCAAACGCCCTCGAGTATTCACACCCTTAGGGGACACCCTCAAGAACATTCTCAATCTTCTAACAACACAGAAGAAAATCACGCATCTGCTTCCACCAGCCAGCCCAAATGGACGGGGTTTTAATGCTGCTCGGAAATGTGCTTATCATTCCGGGGCACCTGGACGTGATACTCAGGATTGTTGGGCCTTGAAACATAAAATCCAAGACCTGATAGACAACGGTGAAATTGTGGTCACCAAACCCGATCAGCCTCACGTTCAAGACAACCCTCTTCCTCAACACAAGGAAGAATAGGTCAACATGCTCAATTGGAGTAGTGGACAGAGTTCCAATTTCAACTGTGAATCCTCCCAGACCACCAAAGATGGTGATGATAGATGGGATTATGCCAAGTTCCAATTCATAATGGAACAAAAGATAAAAACTCTCTGTAAACAAATTGAGTAATTGGCGGAACTGGTGACTTACCAGCATCAAGTGACTCGTCAGCTAATCAGCCAGGAGCATGCCAGTCTCCTACCTATTGTCATGGATATTCCCTCTTCACTTTTAGAAAATGAAATACTGGAAGACAAAGTGACGAAGAGAGCGAATGCTAAGGCCCGTCGGGATTTTGCCAACAAAAGGGAATTCATACATTTGGGCCAACCTGTGGAGGAAATCCTTCATCTGTTAATCAATGAAGGAAGGATTAGTTCCCTTCTACCTCCAATCAATCCCCATTCAGGATGATACAACTCTGAGAGAGTATATCAATATCATTCAAAATCTCGCGGTCACAGCACAGAAGAATGCTGGGCACTCCACCACCTTATTCAAAATTTAATCGACAGTGGCGAACTGCGCCTAGCAGATAACGACACTGTGTTATGGGCAAGTGAGGATTCAGGTCCTACTAAGTGGAAGACTGTAGTAGCAGTCATATTCGCTAAAAATGATGGGGTTAACAAATCACTTGTCATGCCAGTAATTCAACTTAAGGGAATCAACAATCCTTTTAAAGTGGCCGCACCCGAGCCAATCAACTTGCCGTGTAGAGCATAATATCCTATTGTTAGCTTGCGCACAGTTCCGTGGAATTATGGAGAAGGTGAAGGATCCACCTCAAATATAACTGCTGCAGTGTCGAAGGAGAATCCACTGTATCTTCCCCAACGGGTAATGAAGCCTGTCATCAAGTTTAAGAGGAAAGTACCCATTGAGAAGATTGAAAATTTCCTCCGCACTATGGGTCATAACAAAGCCAAGGTGGTTTTTACCTTGAAAGAAGTTTCACAATATATATCAATCTTAGAGTTGGTCCTGACTTTCGAGAATCATCGGAAGGTCTTGTTAAAGGTTTTAGAAGAAGCCTATCTACCGACATCAGTTGATACAGAAAAGTTTCAACATCTGGTTGATCATATTTTCAACAACAATGTGATATTCTTCACTGATGATGACATACCGCCCAAGGGGACCGGTTATTGCAAACCGTTACACATTACGGTCTTATCCTCCGGATATATGGTGGCTGGAGTTTTAATAGATGGAGGTTCCTCTCTGAATATATGTCCATACGCTACCTTGGTGAAGATGAATATCAATCCCAATCGAATTCAGAGTAGCCATACCATTATCAAAGCTTTTGATGGAACCCGCCGTAACTCGGTCGAAGTAGTTGAGCTGCCAATTGAGATTGGTCCTCATACATTCTGCGTATCCTTCCATGTGCTCAAGATAGATTCGGGATACAACCTGCTCTTGGGACGACCATGGATTCACATGGCAGGGGCAGTCCCCTCCACTCTTCACCAACAGTTAAAATAAATCATCAACAATAGCCTGATCACAGTCAACGCTGAATCGGAGATTCCTCAGCACGGGGACATGCCGTTCATCAATGCCAATATGGATGTTGAGCCAATTAGTTTTCATGCTTTGGAAATAAGCAATACCCAATACTATGCTATTCGAACGCCATTGCCTGAACCCCATATTTCTGCCGAGGTAATGTCGGCCACTCAAGAAATGATGTTGTTGGGTCATAAATCGGGACAAGGGTTGGGTAAAGATTGCAAGGGTATCAAGTACCCTATTCGCTTAACCAAGCAAATTGGGACAGCTGGACTAGGTTATTCTGCCAGCTCTAGTCACAAGAATCCTCATAAGCATCAGCAGATTCCTTCAACTTTAACCATGCGACGTTTAGCTTCGCCTGTAAGCTCCGAGTCTGCACAACCTCCCGTAAAGGTGCCAGCCAATATAATGGCGATGTTATTTCCCAAGCCGGTACCGGTGAAGGAGAAAGAAATCTTTGCTCCAAATCCCGCAGTGGAGTAAGAGGAATGAAGAATCAAGCAAGACGTCATGCAGATGATGTCCGGCATACGCATCATCGTTCATGATGAGCATACCAATAGATACACCCTAGACGATGATTGCCCAGACGTAATGGCTATCGTTCGGGACAGGGAAGATGATGATAATCCCTCTATCACTGCGGTTCACCCGAAATTTGCTCTTGCCAATTGGAACATCATTCCTTACATTAGTCGTCAAGGGTAAAGCGGGCGGAAACTCTTTCTGCCCTATAGATATAATAACTGCTTACTTTTCTGTACAGTATTAGCAGTTTATTTTGCCAGTATATGCTAACATTGTGTATGATCAACACATTTCATATACACTAAGTGAAAGCATATTTTGTTTCAGGACTCTGAATTTAGATGTGCCTATACTTGCTGATACGGTGCCTCTTCTCCACAAGGATTGTACCTTTAATGTAGAGATGAATTCAGCTTTGGTGGATATACACGATGACATTGAGGTGCCTCCAAAAATTCAAGAATGGGTCAAAGACAAACCCAAACCCAACCTTGATCAAACCACTCCTTTCAATCTCGGAACTTTAGAAAACCCTAAGTTAATCCAGATTGGTTCAGACCTTACCCCAAACCGACGGAATGACATGGTTACGCAACTAACCCAGTTCCAGGATGTGTTTGCATGGTCTCATGAAGACATGGTGGGTTTGTCCACTGACATTGTTCTTCATCGCCGTCCCATCAAAGAGGGATTTAAGCCAGTCAACCAAAAGCTCACGATTGAAACCTGAATGGAGTTTAAATGTGAAAGAAGAAACTGTGAAATAATTTCAAGCTGGCATCATAATGGTGTCTACATATCCTGGATGGATATCCAACATCGTGCCCGTACCTAAACCTGGAGGGAAGGTGCGAGTTTGCGTGGATTACCGGGACTTGAACAAAGCTTGCTTAAAAGATAGTTTTCCCGTGCTATTTATCCACATTCTCATTGATAATACTGCACAATACGACATGTATTCCTTTGCAGATTGATTTGCGGGGTATCATCAGATCATGGTTGCCAAGGAAGATCGTGAGAAGACTGCTTTCATCACTCCTTGGGGAACTTTTTACTATAGACGGTTTTCATTCGGCCTCATCAATGCTGGAGCTACCTATCAACGAGCTATGATGGCTCTTTTCCACGACTTAATGCATAAAGAGATTGAGATCTACGTGGATAACATTATTGTCAAATCCCGGAAGGAGGATGACCATATAAACCACCTCAAGAAGTTGTTCAACAAGTTGCGTAAGTATAACTTGAAGTTGAATCCAACTAAGTGCGCCTTTGGCGTTAAATCAGGCAAGTTGCTAGGATTTCTAGCCATCCACAAAGGGATAAAACTGGATCCTGCCAAAATCTAAGCCATCACGGAAATGCCCATTCCTCAGACAAAAAAGGAAATACGGGGATTTTTGCTAAGAATTAACTTCATTAGCAGATTTATCTCTCAACTCACAGCAACCTGTGAGCCAATCTTCAAACTATTAAGGAAGAACTCCTCCATGAAATGGAATGAGGAGTGCCAGAATGCCTTCCTTACAATCAAGAAATAGCTAATCAAAGCTCCCATCTTGGTACCACCCAGGGATGATGTTCCCCTGTTTATGTATACGTCCGTAAGTGAAAATGCCATGGGCTGCATGCTGGGACAGAAGGACGATAGAGGCATAGAACGAGCTATCTATTACCGAAACAAAAGATTCAGCAGCAGTGAACACAAGTACACTCTGATCGAAAAGACGTGTCCTACTTTAGTATGGGCTTCCATGAGGTTACAACATTATCTCCATGGTCACACAACCCATCTCATATCCCGCATGGATCATCTCAAGTACGTGCTCAACAAACCCATGTTAAATTATCGGCTATCCAGATGGCAGTTGATCCTACAATAATTTGGCACCGTATATGTGACTCAAAAGTCCATCAAAGGTCAAGGAATTCTGGATCAACTGGCCGCCGCACTATCAGGGGATTTCAAGCCCTTGGAGACATATTTCCCCAATGAAGGAGTAATGACAGTTAAGCAACACCATCAGTACGATACACGCCAAACGTGGAAGATGTATTTCGATGGAGCTGTTAATATGGAAGGTTCTGGAGCTGGAGCAGTTCTAGTATCTGATACGGGGGAGCAGTATCCTGTCGCCGTCAAATTATAGTTTGTCAGCACCAACAATACGGTTGAGTATGAAGGTTGTCTCATGGGGCTTAAACTAGCTCGTTTAATGGACATCAGACGATTAACTGTCCTTGGAGATTTGGAGTTGGTAATCAGATAATCCACCAGAATCTATCAAACCAAGGAACTACATTTGCTGCCTTACCAGCGGCAGGTTTTAAAGATGGCTTTGGAGTTTAAAGAAATATCCTTTCTACACATTCCTTGTAATAGGAATGATTTCGCAGACGCGTTAGCAACTTTGGCCTTCTTGATCCGCATATCAGACAAGGAACACTTGCCAAGCGTCACAATTTCCCTGCACAAGGCCCCAGCCTATGGGAATTACGTTGGAGAAGTATCGGATGATCTACCTCCCATCCAACATCCTTGTTATCAGCATATCAAGGAATATCTGCGAGATGGATCTACTCCCGCTGAGGCGAGCCCGACTGAGAAAAGGTGGATCCACCGACTTGCTATAAAATTCTACCTGAGTGGAGATGCGCTCTACAAAAGAGATGCAGGATTAGGTCTCCTCAGATGTTTAGACAAAGATCAAGCCCAAAGGCTTATGGATGAAATCCATGGCAGAGTCTGTGGCCCTCACATGAGTGGCCCCCTCCTTGTCAAGAAAGTCCTCAGGACATGATATTGTTGGCTATCTCTCATAGTTGATTGCAATGACCACATCAGGAGATGCTATCAGTGCCAGATTCATGGGAATATTGTAACGAATGTGTTGTTTGAGTTGTGATTCTGAGGACAGAATCCTTTTAAGAAGGGAATGATGTAACATTCCATATTTTTAAATGTAAGTTATAAATATTTATTGATTTATATAAATATTTATTGGATGTGTTTATTATTGAATAAGTAATTGTTCAATTTGATTGAGTTGTTTTAGTTAATTATTTATTTGTTAAATAATTAATGTGTTATGTGGATTGAGTTATGTGATTAAGTGATTTATTTAATAAATTGTTATTTCATAAAGTGTGACAAATAACTATGTTATAAAGAGTTATTAAAATAAATTAAAGTAATTTAAGTTGGTTTTGTCCAAACAATGCTTAAGGTTATTAAGTGTTTAATTGTAAATTAGTTAAGCCAAACAAAGCCTACGGCTTTTGGATTTTGAAATTTAAATGATTAATAAAATAATAATATAATATATACGTTAGTTTTGTAACTGATATGTTATTAATTTAGATGTATTAAGGTTAGCAATTTTATTTTACGCGTAATAGCTATCGGTTGTTTCTTTTTACACATTCTAGATTTCTAGTTGCTGAGAAAAGAGAGAAGAACATTAAGATAGAATTTCAGAGAAAGTTTAAGAGAGAAAAGGCTGTGTTTTTTAAATAAGTTCTGAGTTTTTCAAAGCTATTCTCAGTGATTATCAAGTGTTGTTGGAACAAATTAAAGGTAGGTTGTATAAATCTTATCGTATATGTTTACATTATATAGTTTTTGAGAAATTTTATGTCTTTGTTTTTCTTGAAATAACCGTGTATGAGTTTTTACCAAATTTGTCTGTAAACCTTGTTTTAGAATTTGTTTTGGTATTACATGTTTTGTTATTATATTTGTTATAACTAGCATGTATGTATGTATATATATATATATATATATATATATATATATATATATATATATATGAGTGGTATTTTAATCATGTGTGAAAGAAAAAGAAATA
Source organism: Panax notoginseng (assembly GCA_016801055.1). Taxonomy (NCBI): domain Eukaryota; kingdom Viridiplantae; phylum Streptophyta; class Magnoliopsida; order Apiales; family Araliaceae; genus Panax; species Panax notoginseng. Next base: position 143,763,516 of record CM029014.1, on the reverse strand, counting down.
GTTTTACTGTGAACATAAACATGTATGGATGTATGTTTTTCAGAGTACCAAAATTTATACTTGTATTGTATGATAATCATGGAATTTAACTGTGATTATATGAATTGGGTAAGAATTAAGTAGAATATAGTTAGAATAAATCAAATTGTTTCTTAACTATGATTACAGTGCTTACTATATCAACAATGGAGTTTTGATTTTTAAAAGTTTGGTATGTAAAGGAAAACAGTGTTTTCAAATAATTAGTTCTTTGATATTGTTGTTTAGTTGTGTAAAATTCGTACACAAATGCTTTATAACTTTTATATGTAATTTTTATAAAGTTATACATGTTGTTGGATGTCATTGGATGTTAAAAATAAATTAGACAGCAGCTTTGTTCTGTCTTTCTGGTTTGGTTCTGCGAGTTTCGGCGCCCCAACGTCAAAATTCACGCCCTAGCTCCAAATTTCGCTCCCTAGCGCCAAGGTTCGCGCCTCAGTCCCAAAAAATGGGCCAAGGCTCATGCCCCAGCGTTGTAACTCGCGCCCCGGCGCTGGTACTCACGCCCCGGTACCACTGATCTGCGCCCCGGCGCCGAAAAAGTTGTCTGAGTTGGACAGTTTTGACCTCTTGTAGTAAAATGGCCGTAACTTTCTCATACGAACTCCGATTGAGTTGATTCAAGATGTTACGCAACGAGGACGAATAGACCTACAACTTTTATGCTTTACGTTTTTTAATTTGAGGTCTGTAATAGTAGTCAAAATGGCCATCTTTAAGACTATTGTGTATTTGGAGCCAATCGGAGGGCGTCGGGATGCACGAATGCAAGTGCAACCCTTTGTGTATTAGTATAACTTAATGATAATATGTTGGACATGTAATAGGATATTTTATCAAGTTGTTAATGTGCATGTGGTGCAATGACATGATCACTTAAGTAGTTGTAATAAAGCTAAAAAGTAATGTTCAGGAAAAGATGTGATGTTGTTTAAACTTAAACTTAGTTAGTAGCTATACTAAAAGTAATAAAGCAACACATAAAGGTAATGTTAGTGTAACTAATGTGTATTGTCAATACATATGGTATGTGTAGGACTTAGGGTGAACGTGAATATTAATTGTTTAACCTACACACGAGGCAAGTTCCCTAACCTTTGCTACTTTATTATTCAGCAAGGTTACTTTTCACTGTTATGTTATACTTATGCAAGTTCCCTAACCTTTGCTACTTTATTATTAAGCAAGGTTACTTTTCACTGTTATGTTTTACTTATGCAAGTTCCCTAACCTTTGCTACTTTATTATTCAGCAAGGTTGCTTTTCATTGTTATGTTATACTTAAGCAAATTTTCTAATTCTAAAGCTTCGTTATGCAAAATTCATATGCTATACTTTATTGAGTAAAGTATTTACACTAAGCAACTTCATTGTATCTAGTTATTTATGATGATACAAGTTTCTCATCTCTGCACTTTAATTGAGATAGTTATTATGATTATGCAAGCTTTCTTAACTCTAAACTTGTTATATTAGCATGAAAGTACCTTTAGTTTATCGTTCAAGCTATTATTTGTTGTGCATGCTTGATATTAAATTCTAAGATGTAACCTTAGCTTAATGTTATTCAAAGCAAGGTATGATGTGTTATTTAATAGTTATGCTATTAGATTATCCCTAAAGCATGAACTTAGAACGAAATACTTTTTTAGTTATGATTATTCAATAACATAGTGTTATTATCTTTTATTCAACTAATCCTTAGTTGATGTCCGTTGAATTCTAAATTACCTTGAAGTGTATCCAAACCAAACTATCTTTAGGGCGGACTTGTACTCAAAATACTGAGATGAATAACCCTATTTATAGGGGTTACACTTAGTTTTGTACTTTGCGCTGAAATGTTTATATACAATACATGTACGAAGGGTTGATCCCCCTAAGTACCTTAAAGTCATTATGGTCGTATGACCGTAAAAGTTTAAGTTGAAAGATTACTTATAACTGTGTACAAGATTCGTGGTCATTAGACCCTCAGTGAATGCTTACAATGTTAATAGAACTCATTGTTTAGTTCTATTGAGCACCTGAATGGACAAGGAATGTTTAAGATGTTAATAGAATCTATTGTTCAGTTCTATTGAGCCCCTGAATGGGTAGAGAATGTAAAAGTTATTCATTGTTATTTCAAGTGAGCCTTGTTTGCTCACTATTGCCTGTAAAATCCTTACAACTAAAGATGGAAAGGGTGACGTACCTAGCACCAGTAAAGGAAAGGGAAAGATGAACAAGTACTGAAGACTTGTAATAGTTTTGATAGTTTTATTATCAGACTTTGGTTTAAGAAATGTAATGAAGTTTATTTAAATTTTTCGCATGAATGATTGTATGTAAAGGTTAGATAACCTGGGAGATATTATTTTATGTAATTCTTGTATGGGAAAGTTTATTATTCAATTTTATTTATGATTGGGTAGTTATAAATGAATGTTTTGATTACGTGAACACCAAATCTTGAGGTAATGAAGTACCGAGATTTGGGGGTGTCACAGGTTGGTATCAAAGCTTTAGGTTATGAACTATAGGTGGGGGGAAAAGCCTTAGGAAGTAACCTTTGAAAAGATAGTAGAGATAACTCTTATCGAGTTTTTCAAGGAAGAGGTAATAAAACACTTATGTGCTTATGTGTTTATAACTTATGTGCTCGCGAGTGTCGAGTAGAATGATTAATAACTAAAACTTTAAAATTTTGTTATCAGGATGACTAATGTCGGAGAATTAAGTGAGGCTTGGGAGGAGGGACCTCAAATGCCTATAGAGGAGGAGCCTCGCGACATTCAGGTAGTTTGGGAACAACTACTGCCACTGGAGTCAGCCCCATTGGTCATAGTGGTTGAAGGAGAGGATGATGATGTGGAGACGGATGAGGAGGATTCCGTGGAGTTGCCACAGGAGGATGAAGATAACGAGGACGAGGAGGAGAAGACTCCACTAACCTCGATGGCTGCTCGTATGTATGATAAGGTCTACGACCGTAACGTGGAACTTTAGGACACAGTTGAGGAGTTGTAGGATATAGTAGCTGAACAACAGACTGCAATGACAAATAAGGACGACGACATCCAGGATCGAGATGAACGTCTAACTAATGCTAAAGAGAAGCTAATGCAGACTGAAGGAGATAAGGAACAACTGATCGAGATGGTCGTGGAACTGAAGAAAAAGCTGAATGAAGAAACTACAAGAGGACGAGAGCTGAAGACGCATACGAGGAAGCTTATCAATGAACTGGAAGAGCAGTAAGGGACGCACAAGAAAAAAGGATGAAGATGGAAGAGATGGATAAAGTATTCAATACCATGATCAATCGAGCTCAAGATCGGGTCATGGGTTATCTAATTCAGTTTGAGATTCTACCATCATACGTGTTAGATCGCCGAACCATGTCCGTGTTATGGAAGAAGAGCGTCAAAAGGCTACTGATTATCTTAATAGATCATCGTAGGAAATCTGTCTATTTTGCAAGTAATAAGTGTTAAATAATGTGTAAATCCCGAGTGTTAAATAACCATGGGATATGAGAATGATGATGTTGTCCTGTAACTTTTGTAGTTCAGGAAAGGAATGTAAATGGCAGTGATGCTATTATTGTTATGTTTTTCGAAGTTATGATGAATAAATAAAAAACTATTATTTTATTCAAAAGTGTTATGTGGTTATTTTTTTTATGGAGACAAGTTAATTAGAAAATACTTAAAGAAGTTGGGTAATAGTCTAATAGATATTTTTTTTAAACAGAAAATGCCTCCCAAACGTGAACCACCCCGTCAGAGAACCAATGCGAGAACTAACAATAACGATGTTGAGGATAATCCCGTCCAACAACTAGTGACATTACTAACAGGAGCGTTGCAGAATCAACCTCAAAACCAAGGCACAACATTTAAGGAGTTTAAGGCGGTCGGACCCTCCAGAATTTCGTGGGTCAATGAATCCGGTCGAGGCACAGACCTGGATTATGGAGATTGAGAAGACATTTGAAGTCGCTAGGGTAGGGGATGAACAGAAGACTGCTTTTGCAACATTCATGTTGAAAGCAGAAGCTAGTTATTGGTGACAGGCCAATAAAACCCGGGAAGGACCAGGAGTGATGACTTGGGATAGGTTTAAGGAGTTATTCTTCGAGACCTACTTCCCAGAGAGTTCTAAAAGTTAGTTAGAGGTTCAGTTTTTGGAACTAAAGTAGGGAGTGATGACAGTGTCTGAGTATGCCGTGAAATTCAACGAATTGGCGTGGTTTGCGCCATATCAAGTCAGCACAGACAAGCGTAAGGCAAAGAGGTTCAAACAGAGACTGAAGCCCTGGCTGTACAGTAAGGTTTCCCTGTTCCAGTTGAAGGCATTTGCAGCAGTGATGGAGTAGGCTATACTCGCTGAAGGTGGAGGCGAGGCAGTGACAAAATTCAATCAAGAGCAGAAGAAAAAGAAGAATGAGATGGAAGTGAAGAATGGTAGCGGAGGCAATGGAAATGGCAATAACAACAACAACTTGAAGAGGAAGTGGAACGGAAATGGGGGTACTAGAAACCGGCAGAGTAACCTACAGTTTAGGAAGTTTGAAGCATGTGCCACATACGGGAGGTTTCATATGGGTGTGTGCTTAATGGGGAAACGTGCATGTTACAACTGTGGCCAGGAGGGTCACATCACCTCAAATTGCACCCAACCCAAGAAGAATGTTTGTTTCACATGTGGATCCAAGGATCATTTTGCTCATGAATGCCCTCAGAAGAATGTCGAAGAAACAGTAAGAAGTAAGGGAGACAATAGTGGAGGTACTTGGGCCATTGCTGGACCTACAGTGTCAAATAAACCCACAGCCAGAACTTTCAACATGACTATGCAAGATGCTGTGCAATTAAAAGATGCGGTGTCAGGTATTATCCCAATCAACGATATTAATGCTTATGTATTATTTGATTCGTGTGCTACTTGTTCGTTTATATCTGATGAATTTGCTAAGAGGTTAGAATTGCCTAGAGAAGAACTGAATTTCCCTTTTAACATAGAAATTGCGAATAGGGAGGTGATTCCTATTAGGTTTGTATACAAGAACTGTAGAGTTAACATTAGCGGGAATATCTTGATGGTAGATTTAATTCCGATTAGACTCGGGGAATTTGATGTAATTTTGGGAATGGATTGGTTGTTCAAATATGGAGTAGTAATTGATTGTCACAAGAAGTGTGTAAACCTTATGACTCCATCAAAGGTAGTTTTCCATGGTAGCAAATCGCCTAGACAAATGAAATGTCTGACGATTATGCAGGCCAAGAAGTTATTGAGTCAAGGTTCTGTGGGTTATTTGGCTTACATAGTCGATACTCAGAAGAAGGGTGTAAAACTGGAGGAGATACCAGTGGTTAGAGAATTCGTTGATGTATTTCCGGAGGATTTGCCAAGACTTCCGCCTGATAGAGAGATTGAGTTCGTAATCGATTTAGTGCCAGGAACTGCACTGATATCGAAGGCCCCGTACAGAATGGCTCCTATAGAAATGAAGGAACTCATGGTGCAACTGCAAGAACTGCTGGACAAGAAGTATATTCAACCAAGCGTGTCATCGTGGGGAGCGCCGGTATTATTTGTGAAGAAGGACGGATCAATGCGTCTTTGCATTGATTATAGGGAGTTAAACAAGGTCACTATTAAGAATAGGTATCCGTTACCTAGAATAGATGATTTGTTTGATCAGTTGAAGGGTGCTAAATACTTCTCGAAAATAGATTTGAGAAGTGGGTATCACCAATTAAAGGTAAGAAAGGAGGATATACCTAGAACGACATTCAGAACTCGGTACGGACATTACGAGTTTCTGGTGATGTCTTTTTGTTTAACAAATGCCCCTGCCGCATTCATGGATTTGATGAACAGGGTATTTAAGCCATTCTTAGACAAGTTCGTAGTGGTGTTTATCGACGACATTCTGGTGTATTCCAAAACTCAAGAAGAACACATGGAACATTTACATCTGACATTGGAGACACTAAGAAAGGAAAAGTTGTGCACGAAATTCTCTAAGTGTGAATTTTGGCTCGATCGTGTACAATTTTTGGGTCATGTGATTGACAAAGATAGGATTTCAATAGATCCATCGAAAGTGGAAGCTGTAATCAATTGGGAACAACCAAGGACACATTCGGAGGTGAGGAGTTTCTTGGGGCTGACCGGTTATTATAGAAGATTTATATAAGATTTTTCCAAGATAGCCACTCCGTTAACAAATTTGACACGGAAAGCTATGAAATTCGTTTGGACAGAAAAGTGTGAAGAGAGCTTCCAAGATTTGAAGAAGAAGCTAAGTATGGCACCTGTGTTAACCCTGCCAGATAATACAGGAAATTTTGTGGTGTATAGTGATGCCTCACACAAAGGATTGGGTTATGTTCTTATGCAAAACGACAAAGTTATTGCCTATGCATCAAGACAACTGAAGGAATATGAGAAAGTTTATCCGACTCATGATTTAGAATTGGCTGCAGTGGTATTTGCTCTCAAGATATGGAGACACTATCTGTATGGAGAGAAATATGAGATCTACACAGACCACAAAAGTCTGAAGGATATTTTCACTCAGAAGGACATGAACATGCGTCAGAGGAGATGGATGGAAGTGATAAAGGATTACGATTGTGAGATCTTTTATCATCCGGGCAAAACGAATGTAGTTGCAGATGCATTAAGTAGGAAAGGTCGGGAGAAATTAATGCTGATAACAACTCAGGAGGAGCTCATTTCAGCAATGACAAAGTTAGAACTGGAAATCAAATTTCCGCAGGATTCCGACGAACGACTATTTCAGCTAGAAGCAAGTCCAACTTTACTGGACAAGGTAAAAAATGCTCAGTTTAAGATGAAGAATGTGGAAAGATAAAAGAGAATATGGTTGATAGTAGCGATACGAAATACAAGGTCGATACCGAAGGATTACTACGGTACAAGGGAAGAATCTGGGTTCCAGTAACACCAGAACTGAAAAATGAAATCTTGACCGAAGCTCATAGCTCAAGATATTCGATTTATCTAGGAAACACGAAGATGTATCAAGATTTATGCCAACATTTTTGGTGGCCGAATATGAAAAGGGATGTTGCAGAATGCGTGGCTAAATATTTGACATGTCAAAGAGTAAAAGCCGAACATCAAAGACCCAGCGGATTACTTCAACCGTTGGAAATACCGGAATGGAAATGGGAGCATATCATGATGGATTTTGTGGTGGGTCTTCCAGCTACTCAAAGAGGATGTGATGCAATTTGGGTGATAGTGGACAGACTGACAAAATCAGCGCACTTTTTACCAATAAAGATTAGGTTCAATCTTGATCAGTTGGCAAGATTATACATCAAAGAGATCGTTTCCAGACATGGAGTGCCAGTGTCAATTGTGTCTGATAGAGACCCGCGATTCATATCAAACTTCTGGAAGAGACTACAAGAATGCATGGTAACTCAATTACGAATGAGTACGGCTTATCATCCACAAACAGATGGCCAAAGCGAACGAACGATCTAGACATTGGAAGATATGCTGAGAGCATGCGTCATGGATTTCAAAGGAAGCTGGGAAGAGCAATTACCGTTGGTGGAATTTGCCTACAATAATAGTTATCACGCGAGCATCAGCATGCCGCCTTACGAAGCGTTATACGGCATAAAGTGCAGAACTCCACTATGCTGGGATGAAGTTGGTGAACGTCAACTACTAGGACCAGAATTAGTGCAACAAACTGCTGAGGTTATAAAACTCATCAGGATAAGATTGGTAGCAGCTCAACACCGACAGAAGAAGTATGCTGATCAACACAGACAAGATCGTGCATTTGATGTAAGAAGCTATGTATTCCTAAAAGTTTCTCCTTGGAAGGGGAAAATTCGTTTCAGTAAGAAGGGAAAACTAAGCCCGAGGTTTATTGGACCCTTTGAAGTGCTGCGAAAAGTTGGAGAGGTAGCTTATGAGGTAGCTCTACCTCCAGAGTTGGAAAACATTCATAACGTTTTTCATATTTCGGTGTTACGACCATATAAACCCGATTACAATCACGTGATCGAGTACGAACCGTTGCAGTTCGAGAAAGATTTTTCTTATGAAGAGGTTTCTATCCAGATAGTCGACATGAAAGAACAAGTGCTCAGGAATAAAGTGATACCTTCTGTGAAGGTGATACGGAGAAACCACAATGCTGAAGAAGTAACGTGGGAACTCGATGAGAAAATGATGAAAAAGTACCCTGAGTTATTTGTTTAATCTGTGTCTTCGATTCTGGGGACAGAATCTTTATAAGTAGGGAAGAATGTAACGAATGTGTTGTTTGAATTGTGATTCTGAGGACATAATCCTTTTAAGAGGGGAATGATGTAACATTCCATATTTTTAAATGTAAGTTATAAATATTTATTGATTTATATAAATATTTATTGGATGTGTTTATTATTGAATAAGTAATTGTTCAATTTGATTAAGTTGTTTTAGTTAATTATTTATTTGTTAAATAATTAATGTGTTATGTGGATTGAGTTGCGTGATTAAGTGATTTATTTAATAAATTGTTATTTCATAAAGTGTGACAAATAACTATGTTATAAATAGTTATTAAAATAAATTAAAGTAATTTAAGCTGGTTTTGTCCAAACAATGCTTAAGGTTATTAAGTGTTTAATTATAAATTAGTTAAACCAAACAAAGCCTACGGCTTTTGGATTTTGAAATTTAAATGATTAATAAAATAATAATATAATATATACGTTAGTTTTGTAACTGATATGTTATTAAATTAGACGTATTAAGGTTAGCAGATTTATTTTACGCGTTATAGCTATCAGTTGTTTTCTTTTACACATTCTAGATTTCTAGTTGCTGAGAAAAGAGAGAAGAACATTAAGAGAGAATTTCAGAGAAAGTTTAAGAGAGAAAAGGTTGTGTTTTTCAAATAAGTTCTGAGTTTGTCAAAGCTATTCTCAGTGATTATCAAGTGTTGTCGGAACAAATTAAAGGTATGTTATATAAATCTTATCATATATGTTTACATTATATAGTTTTTGATAAATTTTATGTCTATGTTTTTCTTGAAATAACCGTGTATGAGTTTTTACCAAATTTGTCTGTAAACCTTGTTTTAGATTTTGTTTTGGTAGTACATGTTTTGTTGTTATAATTGTTATAACTAGCATGTATATATATATATATATATACGGTAAGGATCAAGAGCATCCACCTTAAAGAGCAATCAGAGCATCCACCTCAAAACGACATAGTTTTAGAGGGACGCGGTGGCATTTTGGTAAATACGTGAGGGACGTGGTGGCATTTTTGTAAATACAATGCCACCGCGTATTTACAAAAATGTCACCGCGTCCCTCCAAAACTACGTCGTTTTGATAAGTGGATGTTATTTAAGGCCTGATTGCTCTTTAAGGTGGATGCTCTTGAACCTTACCGTATATGTATATATATATATATATATATATATATATATATATATATATATATATATGAGTGGTATTTTAATCATGTGTTAAAGAAAAAGAAATAGTTTTACTATGAACATAAACATGTATGGATGTATGTTTTTCAGAGTACCAAAATTTATACTTTTATTGTATGATAATCATGGAATTTAACTGTGATTATATGAATTGGGTAAGAATTAAGTAGAATATAGTTAGAATAAACCAAATTGTTTCTTAACTATGATTACAGTGCTTACTATATCAACACATCTCGAATTATATACAACACAATCAACGCACTTTTTACCAATAAAGATTAGGTTCAATCTTGATCTGTTGGCAAGATTTTACATCAAAGTGATCGTTTCGAGACATGGAGTGCCAATGTCAATTCTGTCAGATAGAGACCCGCGATTCACGTCAAACTTCTGGAAGAGACTACAAGAATGCATGGGAACTCAATTGCGAATGAGTACGGCTTATCATCCACAAACAGATGGCCAAAGAGAACGAACGATCCAGACATTGGAAGATATGCTGAGAGCATGCGTCATGGATTTCAAAGGAAGCTGGGATGAGCAATTACCATTGGTGGAATTCGCATACAATAATAGTTATCACACGAGCATCGGCATGCCGCCTTACAAAGCGTTATACGGCAGAAAGTGCAGAACTCCACTTCGCGGCCCAGCACCAAATTTCGCGCCCCAACGCCAAAAAATGGGCCAAGGCTCGTGCCCCAGCATTGTAACTCGCGCCCCGGCGCTGGTACTCGTGCCCCGGTGCCACTGATTTGCGCCCCGGCGCTGAAAAAGTTGTCTGAGTTGGGCAGTTTTGACCTCTTGTAGTAAAATGGCCGTAACTTTCTCATACGAACCCCGATTGAGTTGATTCAAGATGTTCCGCAACGAGGACGAATAGACCTACAACTTTTATGCTTTACGTTTTTTAATTTGAGGTCTGTAATAGTAGTCAAAATGGCCATCTTTAAGACTGTTGTGTATTTGGAGCCAATCGGAGGGCGTCGTAATGCACAAATGCAAGTGCAACCCTTTGTGTATTAGTATAACTTAATGATAACATGTTGGCCATATAATAGGATGTTGTATCAAGTTGTTAATGTACATGTGGTGCAAGGACACGATCACTTAAGTAGTTGTAATAAAGCTAAAAAGTAATGTTCATGAAAAGATGTGATGTTGTTTAAACTTAAACTTAGTTAGTAGCTATACTAAGAGTAATAAAGTAACTCATAAAGGTAATGTTAGTGTAACTAATGTGTATTGTCAATACATATGGTATGTGTAGAACTTGGGGTGAACGTGAATAGTAATTATTTAACCTACGCACGAGGCAAGTTCCTTGACCTTTGCTACTTTATTATTCAGCAAGGTTACTTTTCACTGTTATGTTATATTTATGTAAGTTCCCTAACCTTTGCTACTTTATTATTCAGCAAGGCTACTTTTCACTGTTATGTTATACTTATGCAAGTTCCCTAACCTTTGCTACTTTATTATTTAGCAAGGTTGCTTTTCATTGTTATGTTATACTTAAGCAAGTTTTCTAATTCTAAAGCTTCGTTATGCAAAATTCATATACTATACTTTATTGAGTAAAGTATTTCCATTAAGAAACTTCATTGTATCCAGTTATTTATGATGATACAAGTTTCTTATCTCTACACTTTCGTTGAGATAGTTATTATGATTATGCAAGCTTTCTTAACTCTAAACTTGTTATATTAGCATGCAAGTACCTTTAGTTTATCGTTCAAGCTATTATTTGTTGTGCATGCTTGATATTAAATTCTAAGATGTAACCTTAGCTTAATGTTATTCAAAGCAAGGTGTGATGTGTTATTCAATAGTTATGCTATTAGATTATCCCTAAAGCATGAACTTAGAACGAAATACTTATTCAGTTATGATTATTCAATAACATAGTGTTATTATCTTTTATTCCACTAATCCTTAGTTGATGTCCGTTGAATTCCAAATTACCTTGAAGTGTATCCAAACCAAACTATCTTTGGGGCGGACTTGTACTCAAAATACTGAGATGAACAACCCTATTTATAGGGGTTACGCTTAGTTTTGTACTTTGCTCTGAAATGTTTGTATACAATACATGTACGAAGGGTTGATCCCCCTAAGTACCTTAAAGTCATTATGGTTGGATGACCATAAAAGTTTAAGTTGAAAAATTACTTATAACTGTGGACAAGGTTCGTGGTCATTAGACCCTCAGTGAATGCTTAAAATGTTAATAGAACTCATTGTTTAGTTATATTGAGCCCCTGAATGGGCAAGGAATGTTTAAGATGTTAATAGAATCTATTGTTCAGTTCTATTGAGCCCCTGAATGGGCAGAGAATGTAAAAGTTATTCATTGTTATTTCAAATGAGCCTTGTTTGCTCACGCTTGCATGTAAAATCCTTACAGCCAAAGATGGAAAGGGTGACGTACCTAGCACCAGTAAAGGAAATGGAAAGATGAACAAGTACTGAACACTTGTAATAGTTTTGATAGTTTTATTATTAGACTTTGGTTTAAGAAATGTAATGAAGTTTATTTAAATTTTCCGCATGAATGATTGTATGTAGAGGTTAGATAACCTGGGAGATATTATTTTATGTAATTCTTATATGGGCAAGTTTATTATTCAATTTTATTTATGATTGGGTAGTTATAAATGAATGTTTTGATTACATGAACACCAAATCTTGAGGTAATGAAGTACCGAGATTTGGGGGTGTCACAAATGCTATACACGCCCCTCCACGGGAACTTCATAATATGAGTTCACCTTGGCCCTTCTTAATGTGGGGAATGGACGTTATCGGGCCCATTGAGCCTTAAGCCAGTAATGGTCATCGATTTATCTTCACCATGATCGACTACTTCACCAAGTGGGTAGAAGCAGCCTCCTTCCCCAGGGTTACTAAAGAAGTCATCATTGCTTTCATCAGAAACAATGTCATTTGTCGATATGGACAACCAGAGGTGATTGTGTCCGACAATGCCAAGAACCTCAACAACAAAATAATGAAGGAATTATGCAGTAAATTCCACATCAAACATCTCAACTCAGTCATCTATCGTCCGAAGATGAATGGTGCTGTTGAAGCGGCTAACAAGAATATCAAGAAGATTATGCAAAAGATGTCCACCAATCACAAAAATTGGCTTGACCTACTGCCTTTGACTCTGTTAGCCTACAGAACCTCAATGCGCACTTTCACTGGGGCAACCCCTATGCATTAACCTATGGGATGGAAGCGGTACTCCCCGTAGAAGTTGAGATGGAATTCCTCAGAGTATTGATAGACGCTCAGTTGGATGAAGACCAATGGGTACAAGATAGGTATCACCAATTGGATTTAATAGACGAAAGGCGAACCACGGCTATCTTCCATGGTCAGTTATATCAACAAAGGATCACCAGATCCTACAACAAAAAAGTCCGGCTACGGCAATTCAGACAACATGACTTGGTTTTGAAGAAAATCCATGACAACCAAGATCAGTCTAAGGGAAAATACGCTCCTAACTGGGAAGGCCCGTTTATTGACAAGGAAGTATTGACAGGAGGCGCTCTCAGATTGCAAGAAATGGACGGCGATGAATTTCCACAACTCATCAACTCGGACACCGTGAAATGATACTATGTCTGAAGTTGCCATCAAGTAAACATCCTGGTGGTAGACCATCAGGTCACCAGTCATTCAGGTTCTTTAAACCTTTACCACAAACAACTTTTCTACACTTTGCCCCTCAGGAAAACATACCTTTCAAGCCAGCAGCCTGGCTCTCCTTTGCACTCATGCAACTTAGGTCATCCCACCACGGATTGAACCTCTTGCGTATACAGTTTGGCTACCCATACCTGGGATCAAACTTTTTAACTGCAGTTTATCCTCAACCTAGGATTAAACTTTCTCTTCCCTGCACTCTGACCTGCACATGGGATTACGCTTTTCATCTCATCCTGAGGGGCGAACTACGTCGACCTGATCTCCTCTTCAATAAGAGTACGCAGGCAACCATTTCATATGGCCCGGTCGCAATAAAACAAAAACAACAAAAACATTTCCACCCTTTTCCTTACAAAAACAAACATTCCCACACCATTCCTGCCACATACAGTGTTGAACCTCTTATGCCAGGTTCGATCTACGCAGACCTGATCTCCTCTTCAATAGGAGTACATAGGCAGCCATTAATGGTGCGGTCTCACCCCCTACCAAAACATAAACCCTTGTCAGTCGGTACTGGGATCATCCTTTAAACCACTACATTTCATTCGGCTTCAGTCCAAAGGGATGGAATTACCTGAACTCCTCCCAACTAGGAGATTCGGTGACCATCTAAGTTGCGGCCATACCTTGAAGAGCAACACCAATCCATAATAGATGGAATTAACTAGGCTTCTCCTAAGTAGAAGTACTGGGGACCATCTGTGGTGCGGTCAATCTCAGAGATGAAAGCCACATTCCTCTCCTCATTTCTATACAGAAACCAGTCCCAAGACACCAAAGATGGTAGGGATACATACAGATCGATGATCCATTCTGAACTATCCAGAGACAACTCAATGTCCATCCACCCAGGAAGAATTCAGAATACATCAAGATCACAAGCCCTGAAGCAGCAGGCAAAATATCAAGCAAGTAGCAAAGCATATCTAAAAGGGAAGTGATCAAAAATATATTTCCCTGTCATATATATAATGTTGTTTGATATACGCAATGTAAACCGTACATAACAAAATGGCTAAACTAGTCTGTGCAGGTAAATACAAGATCACCTACAAGTCAGGGTATATGCGAGCTAACAAGCCTAACATGGCGTCCCTCTCAAAAGATGGAGGTGAAGATGTGGTCTCTTGTATGAGAATATCCACATGACCCAATAGATCTACAACCATCTGTATAGTGACCATGTGATCATCAATATATGCGCTCATCTCTGCGATCATGCCAGTGATAAGTGACCTCACTGCAGCGCTATCTATGATGGCTACATCCCAGGCAGATATGGCGATATCCCGCTCAACTATCACTGCATCTCTGGCCGATATAGCCTCATCCCGCTCAACGACGACGGCATCTCTACGAGCCAATGCCTCATCTCTCTCCAATAGAGTGGCCTCCCTCTCATCAAGGGTAGTCGACATCATAGATCGAATCTAATCTCTCTCAAAGGTCATCAGATGAAGACTCTACTCTAAGTACTGTGTCGAGTGCTGAATCACAATAGTACTGGTACTAGGAGAATCCGAAAGAAATGCTGGCAACCCAGCAGTGGGCTCCTCCTCAATGTAGGTATCAATGTCCTCTATGGGCTCTACATCATCTAACTCACGCTCCGGTACTATAAATACTGCTGCAGCCGATAAACTCTATGTCTCCATCCACGCGGAATACTCTGCGAAAAAACCAGGATGACTGACAGAAAAAGCCGCTATCTCGCGCTGATCCCATCAGGCGTATACCCGAGATTGGTCCTCTACTGAGAGGTACCGAGAAGCTGAATGCTGACCTGTCGCCCCCTCAAAAGGATGAAAATCCTGGAACTGGTCGAACTACGACATCACGACCAATGGGTGATAAGTGGTCACTCCCCTTAAACCAGCCAGAGGGAGATAGTCCATGCCCGGAGCATTAGTAATGAAGTTGTATGGTGAGCTAAGCCCCGAACACGGTAATATGCTGAATGGATCTCTGATATCTGCCAAGAATGTGGACCAGGACAGAGCATCTATACACTGTGATGGCTGAAAAGAGTATGACATAGCTACATCATGGGTGAAGCAGTACCCATGCCGTCTAAGAGTTCCAATCGGTCTCAAGTGTGACACGAACCACACATACAGCATGACTGAGCTACTTGTGAACACTCCTGTAGGATACGTGCAACAATCATAGGTACAATGGTACAACCCTCCCTGAGAGCTCTCACAGCCATGATAACGCCTATATCTATCTCATCCATATATCGCGGCATATACACATATGACAGTACACATAGCATCAGTACGTCAACTCTAGCCAAACGCTAATGATCCTCCGGTGCGGTGAAATCCCCAGAATGTCGTGAATAGCTATCCTCCGAGCCAAATCTGTCGTATAGAAAATGCTAAGATATCACGTGGCCAGATGTCAACTCATCTTGTACCACTCTGCGCCTCAATCCTGTGAGAGTCGTGAATCATCTGCTCATGTCTCCCAAAGCCATATGCACGCAAGGTCTGTCTAGAGGCAGCATCGTCAATCGTGCATACTCCTCCAGAGTAGGAGTCAACTCATGGGTCCTGAATCAGAAAACCTGCCTATCTGGTATCCAATGCTCTAGCATTCCGTCCACAAATCCTGCGGGAACCTGAAAAGTCAATAAAGTCATGATATGCTGCAATAAATAATCTACAGTCACCCTGTCTGGTGGTGACATGCTATCATACCACGATCGCATACACGACGCCACCACTGACGGTGGGGTATGATCTATACGGCTAACTGTCGAAGAAGACATCTGTGCGGTGTGTGTCATTAGACCATCCTGGGGTCAATGCCAAATATCTTTGGACATACATACATATGCATAACATGATACATGCATAATAGATAATAGATGGCAATATGATATAGGGAATGGAAATACAGTGCGTACATTCCTAAGTATATCATCATCTAATACATCATCTCTATACAGCTACAAATACAGGGAAATGGGGCACAGACGCCATACTACTAACATAGGCCTATCAAAAGATATAGCGAGAATGGGGAATAGCAACCCAATATCTAACATAGGCCTATCAAAAGATATAACAAGAATATACATCAGAAGAAGACCAGGGTCTCGGTATCCACATAATCAATCCTGTCCACCTGATGTAACTCCTCCTGAGTCACTAGATCTCTATCAACAGGGATGTTTGACCTATAAAGAGGAGGATCTGCACTGGCAAAACCGAATGGGTCGTTCGAGGGGCCAGCATCTGAGCAGGAAGGAACGAATGACTCTGCCTCTGCTGGATCTCTACCCAAATGTCGGATAAATATATGTGCCCGATCTAACTGTCGGGTCAAGCCATCAATCTGGGTCATATGAGTCGGAGCTCGGATACAAGCTACCCAATCTGTCATCATCAAGGATCTTGGAACCATGTCCCCCATAAACTGTGTGGCGCGGGACTGGGCTCCAATAGTGCGAGGAAACCACCAACGTTGGAATATCTCCTGAGTACATGGACCCTCTGACAATGCAAATCTGTCAACCCCAAACAACGAGATATCAATGGCAGGTGACTGTGATACGGGCCAAGAACGCCTAGCAGGAGGCAAGATCAGTATACGGATCTCCCCTGTAGTGCTCCTGATAGCACGCTCTCCTAAATAGAGCTCCCAGCCTCCATCCGTGAAGAGAGGAACTCTCCTGGTGGAAATTGCATACTGGGCTCCTGTCGGGTATCCATCCTTAAAACCCACGATCAGGTGTTCCCCGAAATTGGGAAGCCATGTGATGGTATCGGTCGTCAGCAACTCTAGCTGCATACGGTAATGAATGAATCCCTCAGCTACAGGGACCTCTGGTAGAATCGAATGGTGTCATCGTCGTCCTCGTGGATAGGTGTCTAAACCTAACACACTCACGAGACGCAAGCATGGAAGCTTCTCATAGGCCCAAAACTGCCAATATAATAAAAAAGTATAACTGCTAATAGTTAACACTCTTAACCTATAAAGAGTAAACGATAAGAGAAATACTCACCAGTAGAAACGGGTAAAATCCTAGCCAAGCCTCGGTCAAACCCTGTGAGCGCATACGTATGCCCCGGAGGAAATAGGCAAAGGTATAGGAGCCCTAATCATACTCTCCAATACGGTCCACATCACGTGTAGCGCTGATCAAAGCGAAAGATATCGTGGAAGAGTTATCTTCCATGAAGCAGCCTCGAAAGATCATCAGGAACAATCACCGCAGAACGCGATCCCTGATCCTGACATCATCAGATCTGGGCTCACTCAATAGCCCGCTCATAGCATCTACGCTCAAAGGACCTGAACGGACAGTCCTGCCTTTGAGCGCTGCCGCCGGAACTCCTAATAAGGATCTAACGGCAGTAGGGATAATATTTTCCATGCAAGGCACTGGGTCCCCTCCAAACTCCATACTTGTGATAAATCGCCAATCCATATGCATCATCATTACCTCGCAATCCAACAGATGGAGTGACTGAGTCTGATGAAACCATCGCTCAGACAATGCCCTGAGATAACCCCAGGGACAACGACGGGGAATGATGGAGAAAAATGCCCAAAATCCTCACTCATGCACTACTGCTCTATAGTTAGGACGAAGCGCCTGGTACATGGAGTGAATGTTGAACCAGTTTCCTCAAGGCTGTGTAAAATCAGGAACCTGCATGAAATGCAGATCAACATCAAAACCCTTTAATCCTCATCAATAGGAAAGAAAGAAGATTAAAGTTTAACGCCATACATCGTTAGCATGCAAATACATCGATGGATGTCTGCCCAAGTCACCCAGCAACTCTAGGTTCACCACCTGAATGCTCGGAAGCTCCCTGCCAGGGACATGTGCAGCAGGAGCGGGGTCCTCTATCGGAATATCTGCCTCCTTGTCCTCAACGTCTTGAACATCTACCTGAATAGGACGTATCACAGCCTCCACCAACCGACGAGGCTGTCTAACAGAATAAGGACGAGGCACTTCAGAAGCCCTCCACTGTATACGAGAAGTACTCCTATAGGAACTGCTCGGCTGATCCGGATCCATAATATCTGGACAACAAGTCTGCAAATTACCTCAGAAAGGGTGTGGTATTTCCTTACCTGGAACTTTCTAAAATGCATTCTATGACTATATGCATGCATGCATTTACTTTAACATATAATAGAGTTAAAAATTGATGACTACCCAATGCCTACATTTGGAAAATTTTTTGCCATAGTCCCCTTTGAAAATAGGACTATCCACATGCATATAGGCATGTCTAGGTGGCCATTCAGTAGCACACCTGCCCCAAAGTCATATACATTATATATGCATTAAAAATTAAAACCATCATGCATAAGGCCAACCTCAATACTAGGAGTACTTTGCCTTGCTACCTTATGCTCATTGGACCTTAAATAGGACAAAAAAAGGCAGAAAAAGGTGCCAATTTGACTATCTCAAAAGTTAAATTTTTTCACATCATTATGTTCATCATGGTTTAATACTAACATTTACTATGTTGAATATATTTTATCAAGTTATTTGTGCATACATAATCAATACTATGTGTTTAGATGCATTTCATGCGATAACTCAAAATCCAACGAACAGAAATGAGAGAAAATACAGGCACATATTACCAGGATAGTGTAGATCACTTGTACGGTGACAGAATTTACAGAAAGCAGCCCGAACTCAGCAGATCTGAAGATGGCTCGTGGTTTTCTCTATGCGAAGCAAGTTAAAAGTGACTTGTGAAGACCCATCTGCGGCTACAACAGATGCACCTGCGGCACCCCTATATGGGACCCACCCCTCCGGCTCGGTCCAGTTCGAGTTGTAAAGGAGTTCTTGTAGATTAGCAAAGTTAAATCAGAAATAAAAATGCCATGCGATTGAGCAAAACTGCATACAATCCTGGTCCTCTCAGATTAGACTTTGAATCTGTACATCACTCATTGGTAGGCACCTGAGTATAAGGTATACCCTGCCAATGATCCCAGTTGTCACAAATCACAGACGGTAATACCTTATACAGGTATGATGCCACCAACTTCGGGTCATTACCCTACGTGAAATTCCCGACGGGGGTTATAACGTGAGTTCCCCGGCGGGGGTTACAATGCGTGCTCATCCGTTGATACACAAATCAACAAAGGTCAAGCAGCCTAGACGTTATTTCAGCCGATAGCAAGTAAACCCATCGAAGTATGGAAAGTTGTTCGATCATTACGTACATCTATATTCATCACTCCCCAATAGATCCCCGACGAGGGTTACAATATGATGTCACGGTAGGGGATTACCACGTACATTCAAGCCGTTGACACACATATCAACGAAGGTCAAGCAGCCTTGACATTATTACAGCCGATAGCAATTTAAACCTATCAGAGCTCTAGAGTTATTCGAGGTTTTCAAACCCGACCGCTCGTATTCCCCAACGGATCCCCGGCGGGGGTCACAACGCACTGTTCCGGTGATCTACACGATAGCGGATGTCAAGCAACCTTGATAATCTACCCGTAAAGTTTTAGCCGTTGATTCACACATCGACGAAGGGAATGTCAATAAAGAGGATAGATGGTGGAATATGTTATACGCATCCTCAAACAGATCAAGCTTCATCCCCATAGATCTCTCACACAGAAGAGGTACATCTTCGGGATCAAGTCATAATCGAAGACACAGGACTTTGGTGATAACTCCAACATCAACATCCTAACAGATTTACACATCAAATATGGTCATCGTTGCCAACCCCCAATTGAAGCAACAGAGAGCCAGCAATCATCCCTAACGTGTTGGGCTACAACCCCGTACACATGCATCATACA
This sequence comes from Panax notoginseng, assembly GCA_016801055.1. NCBI lineage: Eukaryota > Viridiplantae > Streptophyta > Magnoliopsida > Apiales > Araliaceae > Panax > Panax notoginseng. The sequence goes on along the minus strand of CM029014.1, from coordinate 143,743,442 downwards.
TTTGCATTATGTTGCTATCCATACTATCATGTTCGTCTTGTTACGTTTCAAGTGTCTAGGATTCTTTATCCTACCCATGCATCGCCATGCATGAGTAAGATAAAGAGGGACATCTGTAGACACTCAAAATTTTCTGTACTACTGTCACTAACATTGCAGGAGAGCATATTCGTCTTTTAAGAGGGAACCTTAAAAGACGATCCATATCCATTTTGGATACTACCACAAGTTCAGCATCAACCCCGGATCGCAATCTTGGAGTAACAATTCCAATCTCAGAGATAACTCTGAGGCGTGCAGATCAATACCGACACACACATCAGAGAAGACTGATTAATCTCTGAGATAAACCCGAGGTATCCAGTCTCAGTCCCAACCATGGGAATAGCCACCAACCTTGGTGATAACCCTAAGGAATGCAATTTCGGCAATAACCTTAGAAATGCTTGTTACAAATGCGACCAGCTTCAATCTCGGCACTCACAATGAGATCCACTGTACCAGCCCGGCGATAACATCGGGAAGACAGGCACACCTCAAGGATGATAATAAGGACCTTCAACCAATTATAGCAGTCCAATCCCAGCGAAGCTGAGGAACGTCTGCTTTATCAGCCCAATCCGACGATAACACCGGTGAGGGGCAACATCGTCATCTGACCAACACGATGCCATGCCACGTCTCCTCAACATATCTACGCAATAATGTCCTACAAAACTAATCAATCTCGAGTGACTATTGTACGGGGTAACGGATGAAAGTTGAAGCTTGAAGACCGGAGAGCACCATACCATCTTCAATGACTTCGTACAAACTCTAATCCCATGCCATCGTACAACTCTCGACAACGGCGGTCCAAAATAGGTCATGTGTACCTCAAACGGATGCCCAGATTGCACTTCTAAAGATCTGAGTGGACATTACAGTGCCTGAGTGTACGTACTTCGAGATGACCCAACCCAAAAACTCAGGCCAACTCGGGTTGCCTCTGGTACACCTGCGGCTCAGCTGTAGGTACACCTGTGGCTAATATACCTATAAATAGAGGGCTTGGGGTGCTGATTTTCAAGAGAAAACAGCGAGGAAGCCCTCCCTAATTTGCTCTGCACTCATCCCATGCAGTGTACTTTCCCCTTTTAATCATATGTGAGCTCATATATAGCCTCTTTTGTACCCACAAAAGCCAGCGTTTACCCACTCTGAAGATATAGAAGCCTTTTTTTAGCAGTCAGCTGTAAGCCTTCTCACACACTTTAGAGTCTTTCTCTTCATCTTTGCACACACCCTTCTACACGTTGAGAGTCGTGTTGCTTACTTTTGCCCGGACTTCGGTCCGTGGTTTCATTCCAGTCTGTATATATTATATATATATATATTGACTAACATTATCGTGTTATGCCTCGATTGAGCCTAGACTTCGGTCTGGAGCGTTTATTTGATTTCCTATATATATATATATATATATATATATATATATATATAAAAGCAGTAAACGCAGTTCATATATTTTACAAGTGGTTATAAAATATTCATTGTTGTCGAGGAATATTCGTTTGGTTGTGGAATATTCATGTTGTCGGGGAATATTCGTACGATGGCGCAGCCATTATGGGCCGCATAACAGATAACAGTCGGATGAAGAAAATGACAAGTTTGAGTTTTTACAAATAACGGCGTAATGGTTACTGTTAACACTATTGGAATACCCGGTGGTTAAAATATAGTAATACGCGTGGTTGCATAGTAGCACACGGTATTGCACGATATTTTTTAATTATTAATTCTTACGTAAGAAGGCACTACTCAATAATTGTTACAGTAATTACTGTTCAATATTTTATTTTATTGATTCAATAATAGCTACGTTGATATTTTATATTATTGTTGTTTCAATAATTATCACTGCACAGTATTTCCCATTATCAGATCAATAATTCATATTATTTGAATAATATTATTAGATAGCATTATTGGCAATGTAAAAGAAAGTTCTGTCTAAGGAGATGTTTGGTCACCTAATTACGCGCCAGTAAGGAGAAATCCTTATCAAAAAGCCCCCTCTTTCTTAGGAACGACCTGGTTGTCATAATTGTGATTCTGTAATATTATTTGTGAATAATTAATTACTGATTTATATGATAAGAAAATATTTATTTTATGTGGATATAAATGATGGATATATTTATTGTGGTTATAAATGAAGGAATTAATGCTGAGATGTTTTATCAGTATTTTTGGCAGAATATAGATGCTGAAAATCATCCGTATGTGGAATTCAGACATTTTTTTGTTTGGAATTTAGAAAAACTTTCTTCTACAAAGTTGTAGAGAATATAATTTCCTATGGAATGGACATAAAATTCGTATTTTTCTGATAAATGGCTATTTATTATGAATTATTAAAGTTTCTGAAATAAATATTTTTATTAAAAATATGGTGGGCCCCACTTTTGGTTGGTGAGAAATGAAATGTGCTGAAATTTATTTTCAAAAGTGGTGGACTTGAATAGCAACAGGTAAAGCCATCAGGTTGCAGGTTAGTCTGCTATGGCGTTTTAAGTATTTTCCTATAAATAGGGTGCTTAGTTAGAATTGAAAATCATACCAGAAATAACTTTTCTCTCTTTCTCTCTCTATATTATCGAGCGTATTTTATGAGTATTTAGATACTTTGAGAGTTGCTATACAGTGCAAGTTTCCTTCATCACTATATCTGATATTCTAGTCAGAAGTATTGTTATTTTGAGGTAAGGGATGTTATTTTCTTCCTGATAATGTTATTCTTTCAATATTATTATACCGAAATATTTGTATAGATTTTATTGTGGAATTTCTACCTTTTTGTGTCGGGATTACTATTCACGTATACGGCACTATTTACGTATATGGCACTATTCACGAATATGACACTATTCTCCAAAAAATGAAATTTTCTCCTTTTTGTCCAAGTTGTCTATTATGGTTACTATCTTTGATTGTATCCATGTTTTGATCTTTATTTTTGAATTCTGGTTCACAATTGGTTATTATGGAGTATTATTGAACTTGGATGAACTGTAATACGAATCCTTAATATTTATTCTTTTATCTCACTGGATTCGTTTTGTTTAAGATATTTTTCATCATCCTCAATCTTAAATGATGATATTACTGAATATCTTTGGTCTATAGTGCAAAGATGAATGATTAACTGATGAATATCTTTAGCCCGTAGTGCAAAGATGAATAGATGTTGAGATGAACATGACCAACTGGTGATACAAATGAATATCTTTGGCCTGTAGCGCAAAGATGAATATTTGATTCAAGATGTATATTGATTGATGTTACAGGGATAAAATATTGATGATGGGCTTTTAAATCTTAGAAGATAGTAGAATTCATTATCTACTTGACTCTTCTAAAAGATTGTTATTTTCGCTGCAGTTGTTGATCTAAAACATGTTGTCTATTATATTTTATCAGATTTTTTCCTGTTGAAGACTATTGATAATTTGTTGAATATTATCTTAATCATAATATTCTTTACTGGGCTAGTTGAGCTCACCCTTTTCCTTTTTGTTCCATTGTTCTTCACAGGAGGAGAGAATTTAGCAGGAACTAGTCGGGATACGGAGTGATGATTCAAGATAGTTGTTGTAGTAGTCCTCATTATTTTGTTAAATAGTGTATCAATAATTATAATGAGGACTCCTTTTGAGTTTGTATATTGTCTATTAGACAATATTTGTATTCAAACTCACAGTATATATGTGTTGTCGTATTTTGCATGACAATTGTATTACTGAAGTTGTATTTGTTTCTGTACTATGTATTTGGCTACTCAGAATAGGTGATGTATACCTATTTTGGGGGCGTCACAATCAATATTATACTTGTCTACATAATTCCAATCCCATCATTGACCAAAACAAACTTTAACCATCTAACATCTTGAATCATGCAAATATGAACTATATGCAATATAAAAATAGTAAACTAACTAATATTTTTGAGATTTTTCAATTTTTCAATTTTTTTATATATAGATAACTCAACAAAAATAGAAACATAAACTATTTACACTACTAAACTACTATACAAACAATACAATATTAAACTAAAGATGCAACTACATGAATGCATACATGAACTGGCATGAAAACTAAATGCAAACTGACATATGCAACATATGACATATCTGCAGAACTAAAACTAAAAATATTAAACAAATTAAACTAAATCTCCCCAAAACTTAGCATACACAAGGTCCTCATTGTGAAAATACTGCATTAAAGTAAAAGTGCACTTCCTTGTAGCATGCTAAGCCTGTGGTGGTGGTTGATTTGGGTGTGGGATTGAAAACTCCTCCACATCAGAGTCAGAAGGTGGATATTGTGGCAATGGCTCTGGAGTAGGAAACTGAAATTGATCGGCAGCGGCAAGATTCATTCTTTGAAATGACTTAGTCAATGAAGCATGGTAGTTGTTCATCGTGGTAAACATGTGATCCTGCCTCACTGCAATTCTCTTCAATTTTCTATCTTCTTCTTTATCCCTCAGATCGATGTGCCTCTGCAGGCTGCGAAACTGGGTACTAAACATGTATTTGGCATACCTACTACCCCTTGTAGCCTCCTCCTCACCAGACTTTTCATCAGCCCTAAATTCGTCATCCTTTGAGGTATCCTCTTCCTCCTTCTCCTCAGGAGCATCAGAAAATACAAAATCTAAACCTCGAGGATGTGACTCCATTCCAGCCCAAATGGAATATCTAGCAATCATTCTAGAATTAAGAAGCTGGAGAGGCTGCTGCACGAGCTCATCTCCTGACCATCTAACCCTGGACTGTCTACACAACCCATAGGAGGATTGCGTGGGCAATCCTCTAGAGAATGGCCCACGCAAGCATCACCGAATTGAGAGGCTGATGATTGCCCCAATATCTATATCAAAATCTTTCACTATATCATAGAGGAGAAACACCTTTTCCTTAGTAACTTCATTGGTATGAGTCGAAGGGAATAACTTTGCATACAAGAAAGCATACCAATTCTTTCCATATAAGCTTAGATCCTTACTAATGAAAAGGGTTCCACCTTCTTCCCCTTCGCCTATATAGTGCCAAGTTTTGATATCTCTGTAAGAATCTGATCATAATTTAGATTGATGTCTCTAAGTTGAGCATATTGACACACTGCCGTGGCTCGTACACTATAAAACTCATTTATTGCCTCAAAACTGAAAGGAACTTGTTTACCCGGCATAAATGCCACAAATGGTGCTCTATCTTCAGTGTTAACATAGAACTCTTTCGCTACATTCACTATAGCAGGATCCGGATCATCAGTGAATACTTCCCAACCCTGTTCATGAATTTGTCTCTGCATTTGTCCATCGAACGCATCCGGCCTTAATCCCATTTTCAGTGCCAGTGCCTTTGGTGTGAGATAGTCATACTTGTCCGCCGCATTAGCAATCACGAATTTGTATTTGTCATAACTTCGGGTCGGTGGTGATGAACCTTCGCCTCTTTGGCAATTCACATGTGTTTTAGGAGCCATGATATCACAATGCTATCAACAAATCCCCCAAACTTTGTCCTTGGCAATTTCACAAACAATTGATGTGCACACAACTCACAAAACCCCAAAATTGAACAGCTGAAATCCAAACTATGAGGAAAGACTGATGAGAGTGGCTTACCCAAACTGATTTCCCCACGTGATGATGATTCGAAGTATTTGATCAACCAATTATTGAATTCACCCTCCCTTTTCTTGCTGTAAACCCGAAAGTTGATGAACCCTAGGTTTTGGTGATTGTAATTGGGAGAAATTTATGCAAATTAGGTGTTTATGCGGTGAGTAATGGATGGAATTTGGAGTTAGGGTTATATAGGATGGTAGTAATGGGTGAAATTGATGTGAGATCAAGGGTTCAAAGAGTAGTTCGTGGGTTTAGGAAGTGGCTGAGTTTCGGTTATGGGAGATGAAGTATGGAAAACCATGTTCTGTAAGCATTTAAAAAAATAACTTTTGTAACCCCTCTGGGGCGGGGTGTATTTGGCCTAGAAGGCCCGCCAGGGCGGGCATATACAGAGAACCCCCCCCAACCAGGGCGGGGGTCTCTCTTCTGCATAACTTATGATTTTCAAGAATTTTCACTCGCGTGCTTGTAAAACTTCATCATCAGTACCTGGAATTCATAAAACCCAAAATATAAGTTAGATATATGGCATTTTAGCATAAATGTTGAAAATTAATACAAATAAATAACTAACTACCTAAGAATTGAACATACTTGAACTATGTAATACTAAATTATTAACTAAACTACAAATTGAATAATATAAAACTAAAATATTGTAAATGACAAGAAAATTAGGTTGCCTCCCAATGAGCACTTGTTTTTGAGCCTTTCAGCTTGACTACTCCCTGTGTTATGGTGCATCAGCAAGCGTGATCGCGGTGGCTTGATTGTTGATGTCGCCACCCCAATAATGCTTTAGACGGTGCTCGTTGACTTTGAACGTTTCAAGTGGATTCTTACTATATAGTTTAACAGTGCTATGTGGGTAGACTATCTTGATGATAAATGGCCCCGACCATCGTGATTTTAGTTTATCGGGAAATAACCTCAATCGAGAGTTGTACAATAAGACAGATTGGCCTGGTTCAAACTTCCTCTGTAAAATCTTCTGATTGTGCCACTTCTTGACCTTTTCTTTATACACCTTCGAGTTTTCATAGGCTTGAAGATGAAACTCGTCCAGCTCATTCAGTTGCAGTAATATTTCCTCTCCTACATCTGTTTGATCAAAATTCAGCTTTTGAATGGCTCAATACGCTTTGTGTTGTAGTTCCACTAAGAGATGACACGCTTTCCCATAAACCAGTTAATACAAAGACATCCCAATTGGTGTCTTGTTTGTTGTCCAATAAGCCTATAAAGCATCATCTAACTTCAGAGACTAGTCCTTTCTGTTCGGATTCACCACTTTCTCTAAAATTCAGTTCATCTCTTTGTTTGAAACCTCATCTTGGCCACTCGTTTAGGGATGATAATCCGTTACAACCCTATAATTAACCACATACTTTGCCAAGAAAGCTGTAAAGAACCTATTGCAGAAGTGACTTCCCTCGTCACTTATAATTTCTCTCAGCGTGTCAAATCTTTTGAAGTTATTTTTCTGTAGAAACTTCAAAACCACTTTGGCATCATTTGTAGGGAGTGCCACATCTTCAACCCATTTTGATACATAGTCCACAACTAACAGGATGTATAAATTATTGTATGAAGGCGAAAAAGTTCCCATGAAGTTCATCCCCCATACATCGAAAACCTCGACTTCCAAGATTGTGTTGAGTGACATCTTATTCCTTTTTGAAGTATTGCCCACCCTTTGACATCTATCACAACTTTTTACGAACTGGTGGGCATCCTTGAACACAGTAGGCCAGTAGAATCCTACCTCAAGAACCTTTGATGTTGTTCGTTCACTTCCATAGTGTCCCCCATATGCCGATGCATGTCATGCGTCCAAGATTCTATTCACTTCACTATAGGGCACACATCTACGAATCATCTTATCCGCACAATGTCTGAAGAGATAAGGCTCATCACACATGTACCACTTGACATCATGTAGGAAGTTCTTTTTTTGTTGACGTGTCAAATCGAAGGGAATGATCTTGCTCACCAAGTAATTAGCGAAAATCGCATACAATGTAAATTCAGAATTTATCACAAATAACTTTTCATCCGAAAATGACTCATTGATCAAGCATTTATCTACCATGTCTTTGTCCGAATTTTCCAACCTCGAAAGATGATCAACCACTTGATTTTTTGTCCCTTTCCTATCCTTGATTTCCAAATCAAACTCTTGAAGGAGTAGAATCCATCTAATAAGCCTAGGCTTAACATCTTTCTTGCAAATTAGATACCAAATCGCTGAGTGTTCCGTGTATACCACAACCTTTATTCAAATCAAATATGCTCAAAATTTTTCAAAGGCATACACAACTGCAAGTAACTCCTTCTCGGGGGTTGTATAGTTCAATTGAGCATCCGTGAGGGTTTTACTTGCATAATATATGGCATGAAAGATCTTATCTCGATGTTGTCCAAAAAATAGCCCCTACCGTGTAATCGCTAGCGTCACACATCAACTCAAACGACATTGTCCAATCCGATACTACGATAATGGGAGCTATTATCAATTTCTTCTTTAACTGCTCAAAAGCTGTCATACACTCTTCATCAAAACTAAAAATTGCATCTTTCTCTAATAGACTTCATAATGGTTTTGCAATCTTAGAGAAATCATTAATAAATCTGCGGTAGAATTTGGCATGCCCAATAAAACTTCGAATTCCAGTAACGTAGGTCGGAGGTGGAAGATTCTCAATAGTTTCCAGTTTTGCTCGGTCAACTTCCAACCCGTTCGTAGAGACTTTGTGCCCAAGAATAATTTCCTCTTTAACCATAAAATGACACTTTTCCCAATTTAGTACAAGGTTGGTTTCCACACAGAGTTTCAAAACCATGACCATATTCTCAAGAAAACTATCAAAAGTATTCCCATAGACCAAAAAGTCGTCGATGAAAACTTCAACATTACGCTCCACCATGTTTGAAAATATGGCCATCATACATCTTTGTAAGGTCGCCGGTGCATTACACAACCCGAATGACATCTTCTTGAAAGCAATGGTGACGTATGGGCTCATGAATGTAGTCTTCTCTTGATCTTTAGGAGCAATGACGATCTGGTTAAACTCTGAATACCCGTCTAATAGGTAATAATACTCATGCCCAGCTAAACGGTCCAACATCTGGTCGATGAAAGGTAGAGGAAAGTGGTCCTTCCGGGTTGCCTAGTTAAGCTTCCTATAATCCATGCATACCCTCCATCCGGTCACTGTCCTTACTGGTATCAATTCATTGTCATCATTAGTCACAACCGTCATTCCACCTTTCTTTGGGACACACTGAACTGGGCTTACCCATGAACTGTCTGAAATCAGGTAGATTATCTCAGCATCTAACCATTTCAAAATTTATTTCTTCACAACCTCTATCATGATTGGATTTATTCTTCTCTGTTGTTCCACTATTGGCTTTGAATCCTCTTCCAATAGTATCTTGTGCATACAAAATGAAGGGCTTATTCCCTTGATGTCGGCAATTGTCCATCCTATCGCAAGCTTGTACTCTCTAAGCACCCTCAATAACTTACTTTCCTACAAATCGTTAAGTACAGATGCAATAATAACAGGTAAAGTTTTAGAAGTACCCAAAAACACATACCTGAGGTGGTTAAGAAGAGGTTTTAGCTCAAGAGTAGGTGGTTCCTAAAGTGAAGGTTTCATTCGTGTCAGTGCTTTCTCTTCCATATGTAGTGGCTCGAATGGCACCTTGAATCTGTTCACTTTAGGCAAAGAATTCAGCATATATAAATAATCCATAAATTCTTGACCATCCAAGTCATCATCCCCCATCAAAGTGTTTTCCAATGGATCCCTGTCTAAACCTTTAACCAAGTCTTCATTTACCATCTTTTCGATCACATCCATTCTGAAACACTCTTCATCATCTCTAGGGAACCTCATGGCTTTTAACATATTAAATTTTACTTCATGGTCTTGTACCCTCATTATTAACTCTCATTTCTGAACATCAATGAGAGTCATACAAGTAGCGAAGAATGGCCTCCCTAAGATAATCGGGATGTTTTTGTCCTTTTCATAATCCAAACTAATGAAATCTTCTGGAAAGATAAACTTATCCACCTTAACTAGTATATCCTCCACAATCCCTCTCGGATAAGTAACCGATCTATCCGCCAACTATAGTGAGATATTTGTAGATTTTGATGTCGGCAAACCCAACTGAGTATACACTGATAATGGCATGAGGTTCACACTCGCACCCAAATCACACAAACATTTGTTGAAGGCCATGTTCCCAATTGTGCAAGGAATGGTGAAACTTCCCGGATCCTTCAACTTCGGAGGCAACTTTCTCTATACTATCGCACTACATTCCTCTTTCAATGCCACAGTCTCATAGTCTTCAAACATCTTCTTCCTCGACAAAATACCCTTTATAAACTTTGCATAGCTTGGCATATGTTCTAGGGCTTCTGCAAATGGAATGTTAATCTGCAATTTCTTATAGCTTTCCAAAACTTTGAGAATTGCTTGTCTAATTTCTGCTTTTGCATTCTCTACTGAAACGGTGATGGAGGATAGACAACCAGCTCAACATCTACCTGATTCTTGTCCACTTGCCTGTCTTCACCCTATTTCTCTTCAACCAACCTTTCTTCACATCTTTCTTTGGTAAATTTTCTGCACTTTAACCCTCAAGATGTTTTCCACTTCTCAATGTGATTGCTTGACACTGTTCATGATTTCCCCTCGGATTCTTCTCAGTGTCACTTGATAAAGTCCCTTGAGGCCTGTTATTCAATGCTAACGTAAGCTATCCCGTCTAATTTTCAAAATTCTTAATCACTGCCGCTTATGTTTTCATAGCTGCCTCATTACCCGATATGTATTTCAACAATAACTCTTCCAAATATGACTTTTTCTCATGCTGCAGAGATGATTGTTGATGCTGGTTTTGGAAACCTGGGGGATAAGTGTGACGCCCCCAAATTCAGGTACTTGAAACCCGAACTTTGTACTTCACGATACCTTTTTTATGAGCAGAATAATACTAATAATAATAACAATAATATAGATACCAAACTTAATTTACACATCAGAGTCTAAATCCCAGGTACGCGACCTTTAAACATTCATTACATGATAATTAATAAATACCATTGTCTTAGTAACGTCTAACTATTACATCAAATACTATAAATCTTATTTTGTTTACTTTCCTTTTCCTTTGTTTCTGTATGATCCTTCATGTTTATCACGATTGGCTGAAAATATTTAAATTAAGCAAGGATGAGCATTTGGGTGCCCTTCAAGTAATAACAACAATAAATATAAGCTGAAAGGATTAAATGTTTTCTTTGAATGACACTTCTACAACGAATCAACAGTTGTGAAGTAAGCTGAACCAACAATAATAACATATCATTTCTATATCAAACTTTTGAAACTACGTATTGACTATAACTGGAGATCAGTCGACAGACTATGAATATTATTTTCTATTTTTGAAAACGTTAAACAGAAATTCATCTATAAACCGTCATAACTTACAGGCACAGGGGGTGATCAGCCCGTTCTGCCCTATATTGATCAATACTATATACAAGAACGAGATTATCATTCATCTTATCCACCTTTGGCGCACAAAAGTTTTCCCATAATCGGGATGTTCATACTTAGTCGGGAATCCGAACCAAAATAATTTGGTTGGATACAATAAAGTTTTATCTTGTTCAACAAAATCTTTAAGTTTGTGTCTAGCCGGATCAAATTGCTTAGATGACTTTTAAGTCAACGTACACATACTAGAAATCAATAAGTATGTATCAACATGTGATTAAATATAATGATTATCCAAGTGAGGACACTTGTATAACCATATTAAGAAATTAACGAACAGAATAAATATCTGGATTGTACAATAGTACTGTATTGATAAACAATGATCAAAAAATTTAAGAACTTGTATGAATACAAAAGATTAGATACATAATCGATAATGATAGAGTTAATAATCTGGCAAAATAATAATATAATTCTGAAACTTTCTTACTCATGTCCATTGCATAAAGGAAATACAAAGTTAGGATACTTTCCTGAGCTGCTGCTTTTTAATAACGCAACTTAGTTTTATCTTTTATATCGTAACCTATCAATAGTAAGATCATTCGTTTGATTAGAATAATATATCATATCACATAGTACTGCTATTTGCAGTCAGTACATAACCTAATCACATTGTTACATATGTTTGACAGTCATTGGATCACAAACAAACACGTATCTAGTCCAATTATCTAAGTCCGGAACAATTTCTAAAACATGTCGGGATACCGACGGCTTTATTGGGTAATTATCGAATCTAAAACTCTATCCTGTAGTTCAATATTCGTTTAGATAATTTAAATATCAGTCGAATTATTTTTCATAGCCTTATAATAATTTTTTAATAATTATTATAATTTTTCATGATTTTTCAAACACTAAAATCATTATTAAATGATTTAAATATTAAATAATTATATTATCATTAATATTTAATTAATATTAAATTATTAATGAAACCATTGCCAAAATATTAAAGTTATTTATAATAACTCAAAATATTTTTAAAACACATTTATTACCCTTAAATGTTTTTTTAAAATATTTAAAATCATTTTTAAATAATTACTATTAATATTTAATTATTAATATATTATTCACCAAAATATTAAAAGTCATTTATTATTACTTAAAATATTTTTAATTCATTTATTTCCTTTTTAAAAGATTTTTAAATCAATAAAATCATTTTAAAACTATTTATTTATTATAATTATTAAATAAAACTAATATCATTAATATTAAATTATTAATGAAATTTGCCTTTAAATATTAAAAGTTATATTTTATAACTTCAAATATTTTTATACTATTTATTTTTATTTAAAATGATTTTTATAATATTAAAATCATTTTTAATTAATTTATTTAATATAATTACTAAATAAATCTAATATCATTAGTATTGTATAATTAATGAAATTTATCTTAAAATATTAAAAGTTTTGTTTTTTAACTTAAAATATTATTAAATACGTTATTATTATTTAAAATGATTTTTTAATATAACAAAATCATTTTTAATTAATTTATTTAATATATTTATTAAGTAAATTAAAAATTAATAATATCCAAATAAATATTAATATTTATGAAAAATAAGTCAAATTATTAAAAGTTAATTTTTATAACTTAAAATAAATTTTAAAACTATTTTTGGAATTTTTAAACATTAATTTCTATTTTAAATGATTTTTAGAAAATAAATTAATTAAAATTAATAAAACTGTCGCTATAGCCTTTAGCGACAAAATCTGCTGCCTTAGATGTTCTTGAGTCCTCAACAACATTCACAGCAGTTAACAAGTGATCACGTTTGACCAAGCATTCCTATCTGATTATTGTGTTTCTAGGCAAGTAAATGATTAGAGGTTGTAGTATTAATGTTAGACTACACGATCCAACAACAAACATGGCCAACAAGCATAAAACTAGAGAGATCTAGGCCCACAAAGTAGCTGTCAGAGTTGTTCTTCATTTATGGGTTACCCAGAAATGAAGAACAGTTCGACTGTCCAGTTTTGGGCTTCCACAACTTGTTGCTTGTGTAGTGTTTTTGTGATCTTAGAGTTTCAGAATGTAAACCACATGTAAGACAACAGATCCATGACATAAAAACAATAAAACAACAACACAACAAGAAGATATAAGTCGGTTAACCCTTGCCAGAAATAAGGTTCAAACGTTTTCAGGGTTACCTAGAAAACAGTCCTCGTGATCTTTTTTCCTACTTTGACCGGCCTCTCACCAGTACAAAGTAAAAAATAGACAACACTTAAACCAAAACGTTTTTTACAAAAACGTTGTGGTATTTTTTTTTTCACAACGTTTTTAAACAAAACTTTGTAGATATATATACAAACAAGTTATCTATTTAGAAGAACATTTTTTTTTATCTATTTAGAAGAACATTTTTTTTTATTTTAACTAGAAAACGTTTTTAAAAAAAACGTTGTCGATCTAAAAAACACGGAGCAAAAATGCGCTTAAGTTAAAACTTAAAATTAGAAGACGTACTCTTTTTTCCTTCTCTCCCCGGTTTTCCCTCTCTATCTCCAAGTTTCCTTCTTAGATCTACTCTTTGGTTGTGTTCTTATTGTCCATGCTTATGGAAGGGGGAGGTGAGGTCTCGGGGGAGGAGGAGCCAGAGCGGGTCGCCGAGTTTGGGTTTGTTTAGGCGGAGCAAGAGCTATCTGGTGGCGCCGTCGGATCAATTTGTTGCGAGATCGGGGGGTTTTAGGTCGGCGGGGGCACTGTCGCCTTTGAGGGAAGGCCCGGGTGCCAATAAGGAGATGGACGGTGGTGATTCGAAGGTGGAGAAGTTGGGTCACTAGATGAAGGGTTAGCTGAGTCGCGAACCATCCGATCTGAGGTTGCTGCTGGGGGTTTTGGGTGCGCCGTTGGCTCCAGTGCACGTTAGCAATAATGACCCTTTTCCCCATCTCAGTATCAAAGACACTCCCGGTGTAATTTTTCACCCCCTTCTTATTTGTTTCTATTTTCCCTTATTTTTTGCTAAATTTTTATAAAATAAAACTTTTGTAGTTAACAGGTTTTCTATTCATTACTTGTTTCTTTGGTTATGTTTTTATAAATTCATTTTGTAATTGTGAAATGGATTATTATGGTATCTTAGAATCTAGACTTGATGGTTTGGATTTTGGTTATTTGAGCATATTATTGA